>CM031602.1:10998944-11016444 GCA_018398815.1 Conus ventricosus | reverse complement strand
ATCTGAGCAAATATTTACCTCTCCAACAGGGCGGGGAATAATGCTCTGATTCTGGTACAAATCACGGTGATGAAACCACATTTCGCTGGCTTACCGAGAATGAGATTTTTCCACTTAATTCTGTTCTTCCAAGCTGCGTGTGTGTTACATGTTGAAGACTGAACAGCTCAAACAGCTTACCGCACGAAAAGTATACGCTTGCCAACATCCAACACTTTTTACAGGAACTGGAATGCTTGAAAATGCTAGTCACTCTCCAGCGTCTAGAACTAAGAAGCAGCACCAACTCTACACCAACGCCAAGCACAAACGGGTCCCACAGACATTCTCCTTTTACATCATTACATCAAAGTCTGGTGTTTAGAGCCCCGGGCACCTGAGCAAGGAATGACAATTAAAACTCATATACACTGAACAAAATGAAAAGAAATTCGTCATGGCCTATGTATATACACACAGATTATTTCTCTCTGACATGTTCTTAAGTATTTATACCAGACTGTGATTTCTGGTTCATTAACTGGGAACAGAATCCATTCCTAAAACATCCAAGTCTTTTTACCCGTTTCCTCGATGATATGACACACTTTCAACCTGCAAGCGTCTGTCAATTGAACGTCTTCAGTTTTTACACATCAGTGGCAGGTTTGGTAAACGGATCGGTAGGAATCATCGACAGAAGAGAAACATCCTGTCTGTCGATTCGTGGACGGTGCAAAAGTAAAATGCAAACAGTTGGGCAAACACGCAGCGGCGTCTGCAAACATCAGGTCCGGAAGGGCAAGGGCAAGACGAGGATGTCTGTGGCACTGGTGGTATGGTGACTATACTCAGAGAGTTATAGATCCCATTGGCAACGCTGAATAACAACGTTATGATGCAAGAGATACTATATGCTTGCTATGGAATTAGAGAGAGAGAGAGAGGGGAGATAGAGAGAGAGAGAGAGAGAGAGAGAGAGAGAGGAGAGAGAGACAGAGAGAGAGAGACAGAGACAGAAAGGAGGAGGGTGGGAGAGACAAAGAGAGAGAGGGGGGAGAAAGAGAGAGGGGAAGAAAGAATGAGAGAGAGACAGAGACAGAGAAAGGGAAGGAGGGAGGAGGGAGGGAGAGAGAGAGAGAGAGGGAAGAAGAGGGGGAGGGAGATGGGAGACTATGAATGGTGTATGAGAAACAGATTATAAAGGGACAGATGAGCAGACATATAACGGTGTCCGGTTTATAACATGCCTCCCCAACTATTATGCTTCTTCCTATTGCAAAGAGAAAAGAAAGGGGGCAAGAGAGAGAGAGAGAGAGAGAGAGAGAGAGAGAGAGAGAGAGAGAGAGAGAGAAGAGACACAGACAGACAGACAGAGAGAGAGAGAGAGAGAGAGAGAGGGGAGAGAGAGAGAGAGAGAGAGAGAGGGGGGGGGGGGCATGAAAATGACGTGATACTGTGATAGCCAGTCTCCTGAAGAGGGAAAAGGGGTCAGTCATGTGAGTTAAGAATAACAGTGCTATGTCCACTCAGTCCAAACCAAGTGTACGATCCAGCAGACTACCGGACAGAAATGTTAGAAAAAGCTCCGCTGTAGCAGATACCGTCCATACCTCCCATACAGCAAACACCCACAGCTTTCCTTCATGAGTCACAGCAGGCTTGTTCACTCATTTGCGTGAACCCTCTACAGGCAGAGGCTACATTACATTCAGGTTTGATGTCGACGTCCACCTAATCTGATTTGGCAGAACGGGAAAATATCCCGAGAGATTACGGGATGGAAAACTTACTTTGTACTAATATCACCAGAACAACACATTGAGTATGAAAAATACCGAAGTTTAAGTTGGACATCAGCAGCATCATAACTTGCAACGTCCGATTTCAGTTTTGATACTGTTACACTAGCTTAACAAAACATCTCTAGGGCCTCGACACTCTGGCTTTATCAATCACAACTTCTTCAAAAAGTACAGTGGATTTAATCTGTGTAGTCATATGGATATAAACAAGGGATGTACCTCTCTAGTACTAAGGGAAATAATTCACTGGCTCTGGTAAAAACGACAGTCTCTGAACCACATTTTGCCGTGAAACCGGTCATGCTATGTTTCCACTGAATTCTGTTTTTTCCAACCTGTTTCTCCATTAGATGTTGGAGACTGAGCAACTTGGGCGGGTTACGGCATAAAGATAATATGCTCTTTTCGGCATTCAACACATTTCACAGACATTCAAATGCTTGAAAATATAAGCCACATTCCGAATGTTCAGAGAGCTTCTAACTCCATAAGAGCCCTGATTACCAAATGACCAGACTTATTATGAACTAAGAGACACTACCAATTAAAACAACGTCAAATGCATATTCTTCCAATATATCATTTTTTTTGTGTATCAAAGTCCGTTTTTTTTAAGCCGTAGGCTACAATGCAAGGAAACACTGTTGAATTCAGTGTACGGAAACAAAAAGTGAGAAGACATCTGTCAAAACCCTTTATATACGTTAATTCTGTATGACAAATCCTTAAATACAAATACCACAAGTAATATCTGGTTCATTAACTGGGGACAAAAATTCGTCAATTAAGCAGCCAAGACGTTTCGTCCGTTTCCTCAAAGCTTGACACTCTTCCAGCCTGCATGCGTATATTGGCTGAATATTTAAAAAAAAAAAACACTCCACAAAACAGTGACAGTTTTTATAAACGGACCATCGTCGGAAAGGAAACGTCACGTCTGTCGATTGGTGGATGATGCAAAGGGAAAATGCAAACAAATGGGTAAATATAGTGCGGCGTCTGCAAACGCTGATTCCGGAATGGCTAGGACGAGACGAGGATATCTGCAGCACTGGACGGTGTGGTGACTATGTTTGGCGAGTTGTAGACCACATTGCCGATGCTGGATGGCAACGGCATGATGAAAGGGATACTGCGTGTTTGTAACAGAGAGAGAGAGAGAGAGAGAGAGAGAGAGAGAGAGAGAGAGAGAGAGAGAGAGAGAGAGAGAGAGACAGAGACAGACAGACAGACAGACAGACAGAGAGAGAGAGACAGAGAGAGAGAGAGAAAAACAGACAGACAGACAGAGGGAGAACGAGGTTGAAGCTCAGAGAGAGCCAGTCTCCTGAGGAGGGGAAGTGGTAAGTCGTGTGAAATAGGAATATCAATTTATGTCCATTCAGAGCAAAGCAAGGGTGCGACCCAGCAGACCATAGGGCAGAAAATGTGAAAAGGCTCTTTGCTGCTGCAGATACCATCACTCCTCTCATAAGCAGAACATCCACAGCAAATCTGTTCGCTTGCGTGCCAGTACCTCTTACAGGTTAGATTTTATTCAGGTTTGATGTTCATGACCACCAAATTTGATATGGCACACTAGGAAAAATATCACCAAAATGACAATAAACTGGGCACATCGAAATGCTAAATTTCAAGGCAGGCACCTGCGGCATCCAAACTCGTGACATCTGATTTCAACCTATGCACTCTAACACAAGTCTAAATATGATTTCCAGAGCCATGACATTCTGGCTTTTGAGACCACAACTCATAATCAACATGTACAGCACATTCAATCTGTAAAGTCTTCCAAATGTAACCAGAAAGATGTACCTCTGAACCAAGGAGGGAAATAAGGCAAAGACTGTAAAAACGAACCAGATTTGTTGTAAAAGTGGCAGTGATGTTTTTCCGCCAAGTTCTACTCATCTAGCCTGTATCTCTACGGAATGCTGGACGCTGAATGCGACAGTTTGCCTGTGCAAAATTAATTAACTCTCGCCAGATTTCGACACATTTCACAAACCCTTAACCCCAGCGTTCAAACAACTCCCAGCTCCTCAAGAGCCCTGACCAACACTGATCGATGAGAGTGACTCCGAAGGGTCAGCACCAACTTTAAAACAATGGAAAGCTCGTGACAAGAGAAATCCCAATAAACTTATATGCATAGAACAAACTGAGAAGAAAATCATCAAAGCCTTATCGACCGATCGTCGATCTATCCATTAATCCATCATCGATCAAACCTCCACCCATCCATCTATCTATCTATCTGTCTGTCTGTCTGTCTATCTATCTATCTATCTATCTATCTATCTATCTATCTATCTATCTATCTATCTATCTATCTATCTATCTATCTATCTATCTGTCTGTCTGTCTATCTAATTTCTGTTAGGCAGACTCACTCACTCTATCTATCTATCTATCTATCTATCTATCTATCTATCTATCTATCTATCTATCTATCTATCTAATTTCAGTTAGGCAGATTCTTAAATGCAAATACCCCCCCCCCCCAAAAAAAAAAAAAAAAAAGAAAAAAAGAAGTGATTTTGTCTTCCTTAATTGGGAGTAAATAAATATATGACAGTTATCATCAACACTGACAAGACGTTTCCGGCTTTTCTTCAATGCTTGACACACTTCCCACCTGCATGTGTCTGTCGGTTGAATGTCCTCCGTTTCTGCACAAGTGTGACAGTTCTTGTAAACGGATCACTAGGAGCCACCCGCAGAAAAGGAACATCATGTCTGTCGATTCGTGGACGGTGCAAAAGGAAAATGCAAACAACTGGGCAAATACGCGGCGCCGTCTGCAAACGTCGATTCCAGAAGTGCAAAGGTGAGACGAGGATGTCTGCAGCAATGGACGGTGTGGTGACTGTGTTTGGCGAGTTGTAGACTACATTGACGACTCTGAGTGACAACGATGAAAGGGACACTATGTGTTTACGTTGGAGTAAAAGACACAAAGGGAGAGAGGGGGGGGGAGAGGAAGGGAGACAGAGACAGAAAGAGAGAGAGAGAGTGAGAGAGAGGAAGGAGAAGGGAGAGACATAGGAGAGAGGAGAGGAGAGAGAGAGAGACATAGAAGATACGAGGGAGGGGAGGAGAGAGAAGAAGAGAGAGAGAGAGAGAGAAGGGAGAGGAGAGAGAGAGAGAGAGGAGAGGAGAGAGAGAGAGAGAGAAAGAAAGAGAGGAGAGAGAGAAGAGAGAGAGACAGAGAGAGAAAGAGAGAGACAGACAGAGAGAGAGAGACAGACAGAAGACAGAAGAGAGAGAGAAGAGAGAGAGAGAGAGAGAGAGAAGAGAGAGAGAGAGAGAGAGAGAGAAAGATAGACAGAGAGAGAGAGAGAGAGAGAGACAGAAGAGAGGAGAGAGAGAGAGAGAACAGGAGAGAGAGAGAGAGAGAGAGAGAGAGAGAGAGAGAGAGAGAGAGAGAGAGAGAGAGAGAGATGAAAAGTGGATAAGGGGACAGATGAACAGGCATATCAAGATGTCTAATTCATAACAGACCTCCCCCAATTGTCTCTCAGTCTCAGGAAGAGAGAGATGATTTTACAGACCACTAGACACACTTCACTATCACGAAGTCATAGCTGATCGAAACTGAAATGCCTTGAACAAGTAAACTGAGAAATTTCTTACTATGCTTTCATTCTGAGATGCCATAAGCAGACATAACCGAAATTGACAGGGATCCCTGGAAAACTTAACTGGTATATATTGCACTCTTAGACTAGATAACTTGCAGCAGCATAAAACAAAAAATGCAGTTCGTCATCTTTTCCATTATTGGATAGTGGTCAAGTCAAATCCATTCCAGTATATTTACTGTAACGACACCGGTGTTGTATGCTGTCTTAAATTCCCCAATCTAAATTTGGTCAAAATATACTTCAAATGTTTGCCTAAATCCGTTCACAGATCAAGTTTGACATTGTGTACCGCACAAAATGTCCAATACATGATAAATCTATCGCTGTTTTTGACATGAGCATCCCATTTCTGTCACCTGCACGCAATGAATCCGTCTTTAATTTACATAGAAATAATCTATGAGAGAGAGAGAGAGAGAGAGAGAGAGAGAGAGAGAGAGAGAGAGAGAGAGAGAGAGGGACGGAGGGAGGGAGGGAGGGAGGGAGACGGCGACGGGAAGGAAGGGGTGCACGATTAACGGACAGACTTCAGATATCCTGACAGATAAGCACAGATGCGAAGATTTTTCATTCATACGGACAACCAATAGAATGGACACGAGAACCTAAACACAACGGCACAGTGTTAAAGTTGAATCACATGCAACTTAAAAAATCACTATGGTTATTGATGACTACAATGCACATACTGTATTACGTTTCTGCTATATACAAGATCAACTAGATAACTGCAGTAAAACGGATGGTGAGAGAGAGAGGGAGAGAGAGAGAGAGAGAGACAGAACTGGACCGTTAGTTGTAAGCAAATATAATTAAACAGGCAATAAACTTAACTCAAAAGTTATTCAGATTCAGAGGAAACACACACACACACACACACACACACACACACACACACGCGCGCGCGCGCGCGCGCGAGAGAGAGAGAGAGAGAGAGAGAGAGAGAGAGAGAGAGAGAGAGAGAGAGAGAGAGAGAGAGAGAGAGAGAGAGAGAGAGAGAGAGAGAGAGAGAGATGTCTTCGGGAAATCGTGTTGAGACAATGATCTATGCATTCCATGCAGGAAGGCAGGTATTCAAACACGCTAATTCTAAATGTCTATACACTCGTAAGAAGGGGGAAGCTTGACGGATGAAGAAATAGAGAGCAAGCATTCCTAAGGGGGCTGGTCCGTTTGGGCCCAGTACCAGTAGGGTCTCGTACCACTGGGGCCCAATTCATAAAGGCCCAGTACTATGAGGACCCAGTTTCTTTAACGCCCAATGCCACTGGGGTTCAATTGCATTAAGGCCTAGTACTATGAGAGGTCAGTTCCGTTAAGGCCCAGTACCACGAGGGCCCGACTGTACTAAGGCCCAGTACCACGAGGGCCCGACTGTACTAAGGCCCAGTACCACGAGGGCCCGACTGTACTAAGGCCCAGTACCACGAGGGCCCGACTGTACTAAGGCCCAGTACCACGAGGGCCCGACTGTACTAAGGCCCAGTACCACGAGGGCCCGACTGTACTAAGGCCCAGTACCACGAGGGCCCGACTGTACTAAGGCCCAGTACCACGAGGGTCCGATTGTATTAAGGCCTAGTACCACGAGGGCCCGACTGTATTATGGCCCAGTACCACGAGGGCCCAACCCCATTAAGGCCCAATACCACAACAGCCAAGTACCATTGGGGCCCACACCGCCATGACCCAAGCTCCACAAGGGCCCGGTTCCTGTAGGACTCAGGCCCAATAGGGACCAAGTCCAAGAAAGTGCAAGCCCAAAGGAATCAGACCCAATACAGCCCAAGTCCGATAGAGCCCAGGCTCAGCAGGACCCAAACCCAACAGGGCCTAGGACCATTAAGGCACAGGTCCATCAGGCCTCAGTTCCATTCGGCTAAATTCCAATACGTCCTATAGGACCATTAAGGCACAGGTCTATCAGGCCCCAGTTCCATTCGGCTAAATTCCAATACGTCCTATAGGACCATTAAGGCACAGGTCTATCAGGCCCCAGTTCCATTCGGCTAAATTCCAATACGTCCTATAGGACCATTAAGGCACAGGTCCATCAGGCCTCAGTTCCATTCGGCTAAATTCCAATACGTCCTATAGGACCATTAAGGCACAGGTCTATCAGGCCTCAGTTCCATTCGGCTAAATTCCAATACGTCCTATAGGACCATTAAGGCACAGGTCTATCAGGCCTCAGTTCCATTCGGCTAAATTCCAATACGTCCTATAGGACCATTAAGGCACAGGTCTATCAGGCCTCAGTTCCATTCGGCTAAATTCCAATACGTCCATCTCCCATTAGGGTAGAGTAAAATTTGCGGACAAGTAATTTTTGTTCTCTTTCTGATCACAGAGACATTTACAGAGAGACACGCAGCACAGAGCGACAGCGCCCACAGACGGATGGAAAAGCAGGAGACAGAAAAAGAGACCTCGAGAATCAACAGTGCGATACAGAGAGTGACCGAGCGGCTGAGACAAATTATGAGAAAAAGAAACTGAACCCGCCATTGAAACTGCCATTGAGTTCCAAATAGGGTCTTGATGGAGCTGAGCCGTATCGGCATTATCCCTTTCTACGAAAGACGCTTTTTTTCTTCTTTTTTTTTGTCGTTACAATGCCTGTTCTCTTTAATGGTTTCATCGTTGTTCACAAAAGCCAAACCAAAAGTACCCACAATACCAAAAAAAAAAAAAAAATCCTTGAACAAAAATATCGCCCCATTCCTCTATAACGTGTTACTTGTGAAAGCGGATGCTTTGTGTATATCGCTCGGCTTATCCTCTGCAAAACAGCCAAGACGTCACACAAGGCATGCATAGCCAGGGGAGAAAACTGGTTGTTTTCCCAGCCGTGACAGGTTTACTCTGTTTAGCGGATGTTGATGAAAAGCACAGGCCCTGCTCTTGTCTCCGTGCGTATGCTCTCTGTGTGTGTGTGTGTGTGTGTGTGTGTGTGTGTATGTGTGTGTGTGTGTGAGAGAGAGTGAGTGTGTATGTGTGCGTGCGTGTGTGCGCGTGCAAGCGCGCGCGCGCGTATGTGTGGGTGAGTGTGACTGAGTGAGCGTGTGTGTGTGTATGGGTGTGTGTGTGTGTGTGTGAGTGAGAGAGAGAGAGAGAGAGAGAGTGTATGTGTGTGTGTGTGTAATGTTTTGCCTGCACAACTTGAGTCTTATCGGAAAATAAACTGGTTTCGGTCAGTGTGTATGATGGCAAAGTGTTCGGCAGTTCAGCATTTAATACTCAAGATTATAAAAAAAGGAGGCAATAAGGCCCATGGCGTCAGGTTCAAAGTTCGTCCAAATGAACGCTTGTAAACTCGTCACGATCAAATTGCGTACACACACATAAGACGACAGAAGTACAAATGCACTTTCCCGTGTCGTTAAAACGTTTCGGACACTAGATCTCCACGCACTGTCTTGAAGGAACTTTACATTGTCTCTGTGACAGAAAAGCTGAAGAAAGGGTGGAATTCAAAATTATCAAAGTTCTTTTCATCCGAACCTAAACCTAAGACGAAATTTTCGTTTTAACCTTTTTTTTCAGTAAACAAGTGGGGTATGTATTGCTCCCATAAGGAAACCTAACACAGAGTAACTTTTATTCAAGACTGGCACAGCCTTTTAAACTTGAATAAAGTCAGACAAATACATAGACGAACAATCTAATAGCGGGGGAAATAAACAAGCGCAGGCCAACAACTGAACTGTCTGGCAAAGATTTGGACTTGAGGGGAAGGGAGAGGAGTTTGAAGATTGAGAAACTGGGAAAATGAAATTTAAAAAAAAAAAAAAAAATGTTACAGATATGAAAACTCTTCTCTAGCTGCATAAGGGAACCATCGCAATCCCTTTTAAAGGCAGATATATTTGTATTGCCTGCTCCGAGACCTTTCGCCCGCTGGATCGGGACTCATCAGGGAGACACGGCTGGTTGTGTCTGCGCTCCCGGCGTCAAATAGAGACACACCACAGTCCATAATACTGTGGTGTTCTCACCACCATGGGTGCAAAAAAGAATCCAATAGCACCCCCAGAGCAGCCAGCGAAGAGTAGTAAATGCAACCAAATGAAAGTGTGGGGAGGAAAAAAAGTTGCTGTAAAACTAAAGACATTATGCAAATAATATAAAATGTAGGGGACAGTCTTTGAGCCTACGCCTGAGGATCCACCCAAAGATGCAAGGGAGATCAAAAGACAAACACACAGACGGACAGAAACAAATAAAAATAACCTCAATTTAATCAAAGCAAAATCGGAAATGAAATGAGGTAGGGAACAGTAAACGATAAACAGTAAACAAGTGGGGTATGTATTGCTCCCATAAGGAAACCTAACACTTTATTCAAGTTTAAAAGGCTGTGCCAGTCTTGAATAAAAGTTACTCTGTGTGTTAGGTTTCCTTATGGGAGCAATACATACCCCACTTGTTTACTGTTTATCGTTTACTGTTCCCTACCTCATTTCATTTCCTTTTTTTTTCAGTTTTCACTGAGACTGAGTTCTCTTTTTCTGTCTGCAGCTTCATCTTTAGTTCCTTCACTCATAACTATGTGTTCACTTGGCCTCCCTCACACTGGCTCTGCAGCTAAGGAACACGTAAAGGACACATCAGCCGTGCAGCGTCTACTCCGGTGCGTTGCCTTAGGACGTTTTGATACCGATTGCTTTCTGTGGATTGCCGGCTCTGAGGCTGCGTTAGGAAGAACTGGGTGTGACTGGTATGGGGAGTTAGAGTGACGGGCGTGGTGGTGGTGGTGGTGGTGGGGGGGTCATGTTACGTTAACGGGCAGGGAAGATGGGGCAGCCTCTCAACCCGCCTCCTAACCCTAAATACCTTCCCGCAAATAATGTTTTTGTTTATAAAGTGTATGCATATTCAACGCTGGTAAAAACCTTGGAGATAGGGGTGAGGTGGTGTCTTCATCTGCCTGGAGGTAATCTTGCAACAAATCACTGCATCTCAATTAGGCCTAAACCGGTAATCTTGCAACAAATCACTGCATCTCAATTAGGCCTAAACCGGTAATCTTGCAACAAGTCACTGCATCTCAATTAGGCCTAAACCGGTAATCTTGCAACAAATCACTGCTATTCAATTAGGCCTAAACCGGTAATCTTGCAACAATCACTGCTATTCAATTAGGCCTAAACCGGTAATCTTGCAAAAAAATCACTGCACCTCAATCAGGCCTAAACCGGTAATCTTACAACAAATCACTGCATCTCAATTAAGCCTAAACCGATAATCTTACAACAATTCACTGCTATTCAATTAGGCCTAAACCGGTAATCTTACGACAAATCACTGCATCTCAATTAAGCCTAAACCGATAATCTTACAACAATTCACTGCTATTCAATTAGGCCTAAACCGGTAATCTTACAACAAATCACTGCATCTCAATTAAGCCTAAACCAGTAATCTTACAACAAATCAGTGCGTCTCAATTAAGCCTAAACCAGTAATCTTGCATCAATTTACTGCTATTCAATTAGGCCTAAACCGTTAATCTTACAACAATTCACTGCTATCTAATTAGGCCTAAACCGGTAATCTTACAACAAATCACTGCATCTCAATTAAACCTAAACCAGTTACCTTACAACAAATCACTGCATCTCAATTAATCCTAAACCAGTAATCTTTCAACAATTCACTGCTATTCAATTAGGCCTAAACCGGTCATCTTACAACAAATCACTGCATCTCAATTAAGCCTAAACCGATAATCTTACAATAAGTCACTGCACCTCAATCAGGCCTAAACCAGCAATCTTACAACAAATCACTGCGTCTCAATTAAGCCTAAACCGATAATCTTACAAATCACTGCATCTCAATTAGGCCTAAACCGGTAATCTTACAACAAATCACTGCATCTCAATTAGCCTAAACCGGTAATCTTACAACAAATCACTGCATCTCAATTAGGCCTAAACCGGTAATCTTACAACAAATCACTGCACCTCAATCAGGCCTAAACCGATAATCTTACAACAAATCACAGCGTGTCAATTAAGCCTAAACCGGTAATCTTACAACAAATCACTGCGTGTCAATTAAGCCTAAGCCGATAATCTTAGAACAAATCACTGCGTGTCAATTAAGCCTAAACCGATAATCTTACAACAATTCACTGCAGTTCAATTAGGCCTAAACCGATAATCTTACAACAATTCACTGCAGTTCAATTGGGCCTAAACCGGTAATCTTACAACAATTCACTGCAGTTCAATTAGGCCTAAACCGGTAATCTTACAACAATTCACTGCAGTTCAATTAGGCCTAAACCGGCCGGGGCAATTATGCAGCTCAGCACCCTCTTCTCTCCCCCTGGAATGCGGTCAGGCAATTAAGAACAGAAACCCAGTGCAGAAAACTGGCAGACACGCGAGCGCTTGCCACGGCTTAAGCGGACTGATCGTAACGACATAATCATTGTTATTATGTTATTATTAACGGGGCGATAACAGCAGGCAGGACATACGCTTTCCACATCCTAGGAATGGTACACGCGGCAGATAACTACCAACTTGTTTCCACGGCTTTGGCACAGACAAGTTAGTAGATATCGTTGTTGATTTATGTACTTTCTGGAAAAATCTTGAACCCTGTTGTTCCTCACCAGCGGTTGACCACAGTCTTTTCAACAAGAGCAAATCAACAACAACAACAAAACAAAATGGGTGTCATCTTGTTATAGGGACCCACTCTGCCTGGGGAAAAAAAGTGTTTTGACGAGAAAGTTACATCCACACAATACAATGTAAGTGAAATCGCGGTTTAACACACGCGTAACACGCATGCAGTTCAAGGCATGAGAAACAGTGGAACATATAAGAGTATAGTGTTTTCATTATTTGCGTTTAGCTGGACTTGTTAGTGTTGTTGATCTAGTGCATACAGAAGCAAAACTGTAACGTTGGAAGAAGCTTCCTCTGATGTAGCACATCTGATCCGAAAGTATGTCAAATTTCATCGTGGTCAAGTCGTATTCTGCTTCAGTTTTAACACACCTACATTCGACGAGTACCTTGTTTTCTGTCTACCTTTTTGTTTTGCTATCTCACCTGCTCTGCACTCTCGATGACATTGTCTTCAGCTTCTTTTTTTTACCCCCCCCCCCCCCCCCCCCCCCACTTCCCCCAACTCATCCACTTCCTATACTTGTGCACGATACCCAGGATGGGCGCTGCTTCAATCCCAGCGCTGGCAAGGCGGGTGCATCTATCCACAGCGTGATCCTGCTTCAATCCCAGCGCTGGCAAGGCGGGTGCATCTATCCACAGCGTGATCCTGAAGCAGCTCACAAGAGGAGAATCCGTGTCGTTGGTGTTATTCAGTGCTGCCTGTTTGGACCTAACTTAGGCTAGGACTAATGACAAGCGCCAGGCTAATGGCAAGAACTTCGGTGTGGAGCCGCTTTTGTGGAGCGTTTCTCTCCGGGGGAAACTCGCTCATGTTTCTTCCAGCGACAGAACAGTGCCTACAAACTTACCGACAAGAAAAAAAGTTTGACAAGAATGAACTCTATCAGGTTCTTTTCCATTTTGTATTGGGAATATTTTACCGAAGATTTGCTGGGACAAAAATGAGGAAACACGAAGAAGATTGACCTCTCTCTCTCTCTCTCTCTCTCTCTCTCTCTCTCTCTCTCTCTCTGTATTTTCTCTGGCGCGCGTTCGCACGCACATATACGCATACACGCAAACACATACAAAACGCGTGCGCGCATGCACTAATGCGCACAACACAGCACACACACACACACACACACACACACACACACACACACACACACACACACACACACACAGAGGCAAACCGCATCTATATGCACACCCCTCCATTTCATTGACCTGGATATGAATTAATCAGCGTTACCTAGATGACTTGAGGAGCAATGGTTATTGAAGAGCAATTACCTGTAAACAGACAGACAATCAGACAGACAGACAGAGAGAGAGAGAGAGAGAGAGAGAGAGAGAGAGAGAGAGAGAGAGAGAGAGAGAGAGAGAGAGAGAGAGAGAGGCACGGCTGCGGAAGTCAATACTAAGGCACAAACAACGTCCAAGACTAAGAACTGCAAAGCGCTATGGATCTGCCGGCGATGCATTAGTATAAAAGCTGCAAGACTTGCCAACTAAAGAGGAACACGCTGACATCGACATCGACGATTATGCCGACAACGCAAAAGACAGTAACAGAAAAAAATGAAACAGAATTAGAAGAACAAGCTTACTGTGAAAAAGCGAGCGTAAAAAAAACTGAACTCCTTCAGTATTATTACACTCTCCATTCTTTCTCTCTCTGTGGTGTGTGTGTGTGTGTGTGTGTGTGTGTGTGTGTGTGTGTGTGTGTGTGTATAGTGGGTATGGGGATGGAGGGAGGTCGGAGGGGGGGGGGGGGGAGGCTGGGTGCCTAGGGGTAAACACAACCATCAATGAATGCATTAAAAGACGTCAGGTTCATGGCTTTTACATAGCACATATTCACATACAATCAAACGGCATGATTTGATAACTAAGCTGCATATTAACGGATAAAAAAAATCATGAAAAAGTTTTTAAAGTAATTTTAAGTAACTTCGCCGGTTAACATGGACAAACAAATGTCGAGACATAACTCGACGCGTTTGGACCTCTCAGGTCTTCTTTAGGCAAGATAAACAACATTCAGGGCAACGAAAACGAAGAACCAGCAATCACTTATCTTCTCGAATTCTGTAACATTTTGTAGTTCACTGATGCTTGCGTACACTTCCCGTTTACATTCAAAACTCAAGAAAACAAAAAGATAGCTGTGTTCATTTCGACTGAAGAAGACTGAAACGGAGATTTATATCGCAAAAGTTTTTTTTCTTTATACATATATATATATATATATATATATATATATATATATATTATATATATATATATATATATATATATATATATATATAAACTTTATTCTAAATGCCAGACTAACAAAAGGTTTTCGAAATCTTCTCGCTACTTTCAGGGTAATGCGTAAGATTCATGTAACAGTACTTATATTATTGAAAAAGAAGCGCACTTTTAAATATTTCCTTTATAGTCCACGCACATATACACACATGCGCGCGCGCCCGTGTCACCACAACCCTTCCGACTTTTTCATTCGTTTTTTTTTCCTTCTTTTTTTCTTTTTGAACGTCTGAAGAATTCGATTTTGGGTTATCTCTTGTCAAATGACGATTTTGTTGGGGTAAATGAACCTTATATATATAATAGAAAAGAAAAGGGTTTCCGATGAAAAAGTGGGTTTGCGAGGAAAAAAGAAAAGAAAAAAAGGACCCACTTTCCGGGTTTTCACACGTTGGTAAACCTCCCCCTCAGCCTCCCTCTCTCTCTCTCTCTCTCTCTCTCTCTCTTTCACACACACACACACACACACACACACACACACACACACACACACACACACACACACACGCGCGCGCGCGCACGCGCGCGCGCGCGCGCACACTCACACAGACATATATGCTTGTGCACACATATCCTCATACACTCACTAAAAAGGGGGGGAAAAACACAAGACTTGAGGATATAGATGATAACGGGGAAAACACCGCGCAGAGAGAGAGAGAGAGAGAGAGAGAGAGAGAGAGAGAGAGAGGGGAGAGAGAGAGAGAGAGAGGGAGGAGGAGGGAGGGAGGGGGAGAGAGAGAGAGAGAGAGAGAGAGAGAGAGAGAGAGAGAGAGAGAGAGAGAGAGGGGGGAGGGGCGAGGTCTGTGTACTGTCCATTGTGCTGCTCCAGGAATTCTGTTATCGAAGATTAAACAAAACTCCTGTCGAACTTGCTTCCATTAGCAACAATATACTCCGACTTCCTTTCTTTTTATTTTATTTTATTTTTTTAAAGCTACACATGTTCGCTGCCAGTGGAATGTCAGCGACTTCCCTACGGGTAGAGTCTCATTTGACTTGCATGCCGGCCATTTTATCCATCTATCATTTCAAGAAAAGAGGCTGTTCAAACACGGATTGCGTCACTCTTTGTGCTGTTTTTATCCCTTTCTCTGTTCTTTAAAATGCTTGTTATTGCCATTAGTTCTCTGAACAATTTAAGTACGACGAAAGTCCATTATCCACGAAGTCACGCACTCGCGACCTTGTGCACTGGCACGCACATGTGCAGAGAAACAAAAGAACAATGGAGGGATTCCCCTTCCCACCCACCCCTCCTCTTCTCACTCAAACATGGAAGATAAGGCTAAGAGACTTGTAAACCTTGCTTACCAGCCAAGGCTGCCGACTGAACAATTCTGATTCTGAGGATTTAACAAAGCGTCTGTCGAACTCTCTTCCATTAGCAATTGTATATACCGCGAGCTGTTTTCTTTTGTTCGCCACGTTATTATGTCCACCAGTCCCCTCAGGGTGGCGTGTGTCTGGTCTTGACTAGAGTGCTAGCCATTTTATCTGTCTATGATTTCGAAAGAACTGGGCTGTTCAAGAAGGGATTGCGCCACTTTTCGTGCCCTTTTTACCCCATATCATGCTCTCTAACATGTTTTGCTTTCTGAATGAATGAAGTGTGATAAGAGCACATTGTCGCAAACTTTTTCGTTTTTGCGCACTGGCGTGCGCGCCAACACACACTCACACACACCTACACACACACACCTACACGCACGCACGCACGCACGCACACACACACACACACAGTGAACTACTGTAATATCTGTAAAACAATATTTTTTTAAATATAATTTTACCTATGGAAATGCAGAAATGTTATTAACACAAACTAACTTCCAACTATCAGTCCAAAGCTTAAAGAAGTTTGAAATAATTCCGGCAAACAACATGGACAAACGAATCACAAGACAAAACACAACGCGTTTTGACTTCTTATGTCTTCTTTAGGCACGATAAACGGAACTCAGGATAGCGAAAATGAATAGATCAGTCATCGCTCGTTCTTCATTTTCGTTGTCCGAGTGTTGTTTATCTTGCCTGAAGAAGACCTCAGAGGCCGAAACGCGTCGTGTTGTGTCTGATTTGATTCATCTGTGCATGTTGTTTGGCAGAGTTATTTCAAACACTTTTTAAGATTTGTCTACATTTCCCCCTGCGGTTGCTTCATTTTGCAACTATCAGTCCAGGTCAACACAACTCGAAGGAAGCTGGGCGCGTTACCTGTTGTGTGGTGTCTTTTCTCAATACAGACACGCCATCGTGAAAGTGGAACCTATCCTAACATTCTCTCGCTTCTTGGCTAGGTTACGTGTAAACTGTGGTTTCCCAATCAATGCGAACTTTCACATCAGGGGTTCTTCTTATTCTCCCCCCCTACACTCTGTGCGCAATAATTGGGGCACCACACCGAAGGACAGTTTACCATCTGCCTCCAGTTCTGTCGGTTACATGCCAAGGCCTGCGTCTCTGCAACTGTTTTCCCTGTCCACTGTGTAATGTTGTCGGTCCATCGTTTTTTCTCTCTCTATCTTTCTCTCTGTGTCTTTCTTTCAACAGTTCCCTGAAGGATTGTTTCACCATAGCCAGCGGATCTTGTTACAGGCCATACCGACGTAGTTTTGCTTTTCGTGACCGATGTCAGTAGACCTTCATATGGTCCTATGTACCGATGATCTGTCGACCATCATGAGCGGTGATGTGATCAGTGTATCTAATGTTTGGTATCTTGCAATAACAGCTCGTTTCCATCGACCATCATGAGCGGTGATGTGATCAGTGTATCTAATGTTTGGTATCTTGCAATAGCAGCTCGTTTCCATGGCTTGGGTTCTGCTGTCTAGATCCACAGTGAGAGTCCATTCTCGCGTGCATGTTGGGGGATGGAATGCACCAGAGCACGAGGGAGCCAAATCATGTGTTCCAGGGATGCATTTTTCTAGTTTACATTGACATACGTACAGTTTTCCAAACATTAGGATAAAATGAAATGTGAAATCAGTAATGAGATGTTTCTTCAGACTAAACAGAGAAAAAATCACGTGAAATCTTAACATCGCAATCGCTACGTGTTTTTGATTTGTGAGGAATGGAAAGCAAGATAAAATCAGTCGAAAGATTTCCA
>CM031602.1:10986444-10988944 GCA_018398815.1 Conus ventricosus | reverse complement strand
AAAAAATTCTACTGATGCTAGAAAATAGTCATTTACACTGCTCCCTGTATCCGAAACGTATGTACACCGACCTTCGAGATCGCCATTACATAATCCATTTAAAATTGTCAATCCCAATACAGTGCACATGCCAAGCAGTTTTTTCCCATACAGATTCAATACCTTGTCTTGAGAGCATCTTTGATATTTAATATCTTCTTCCTTAAAGTTATTATATAGGTCACCATCGTATACAGTTACTGGAGAAATATTTGAAGTTCTTGCATTCATGTCACCACAGAACAGTAACTCAGTATCATCAAAGGACAACAACTTATTAACAATACAATCTTCCAACATTCCAATTCCATTATCAAACCCATTTAAAGTATAGAAGGGTGCATTCTCTGGAGGTACATATGTACAAACAAGTAGGACAGTCTTATCAAAGCAAAAAAGGTCTTTATCAAATCTGAATAACATGGTATACAGACTGTCACAATCCACTTGGTGCACGTAAGGGACAAGACTTTTACGTATCATGCAAACCAGTCCTCCTGAGCAACGTCCTTGCTTAGTAAATTTTACGGCCGGTTTTGCAAGTAATTCATGGTCATGAAAAAGGTTTGACTTAAACGACTCAGCAAAAGTTTCCACTAAACAAACAAATCAAAGGTAGAAATAAACTGAATAAAATCAATATTATCAAATTTTTTAAATAAGCCACATATATTCCAGTGAAGGAATGACACACTATTACAAGCTTGTTGATATTTTTTACAACCACGTGCACTTTGACCGACATGGCTTAACTCATTTGTTTCGCTGCACGAACTGCTGTCACATTGAACACGACAACACACATTGTCCGCTTCATGATCTTTGACGCTCGATGTAAAAGAGGTGTGTGAATAATTCATACAGTCAGTCATACTTTTCATTTCATCTAAATATCTTGTCACACATTCACCGCCATGCATTGCCCCAGTCGTTGTCGTTGTATCAACACTAGTCACAGGGATAGTCACAGTCGCTATGTCAGTTCTAGTCGTGGATTTTGTTACTGACGCAGAGTCTCTGTTGACATCTAGTACATTCGTTTGTCAAACAGTCAACTATTCTGGAAGTTTCTTTCACATAACTATTGTCACCGATCTTATTCACACACTCATCAACATTGAAAATCTCATTCAGATTTGCAAACTCATCGCCACTGTTTCTTTCATTCACACTGTCACATTCAGCCCTTTTCTTTATTTCATCGAATGTGTACTCTCACCACCACACTCATCCCGCATAATCACACATTTTCTCTCTATATCGCTTTTTCTTTCTAAATCACTATGTATGTCTACAGACTTATCAAATTGCACAACAGATAACAAAACATTGGTGTGTACAATCGAAGCGGAATCATTCTCCACATTCAACACGTTAGCTGAAAGTGTGTCACTGTGATCTGGCACGCCTTCACCCCACCGATGTCAGTGACAACCTGCACGGGATTTTCCTCGCCTGTCCGCTTCAAGTCAACATCGTTCCCTGCCCCAGTTGAAATATCTTCACGTGAATTTTGAAACATGCACTCTATACGGTGATGGTTTAAATTTCCCCTCCCCTGACTCTGACAGCAGAACATTACCTGATGACAGGGCCGGCCAGAATCCTATTTCAGTTCTACCAGATTGTCACTGATGTCCAGAACGAACTTCTTACTGTTGATCACCAGGTGATCATAGACCATGGACACTTTCATGCCCTGTGACCTGGCGGACTTAAGGTGTGGCACAAGCTTTTTTCTGGTCTCCCTAACCCGAAAAGAAAAGTCCTCACTCACAATATATCCGTTCCTTTTAGTTTTTGTTTTGCACGCAGAATCTTATCTTTGTCCTTGAAGAATGTGCATCTTGCTATTACTGGCGCGTTCGGCTTTGAATTCAGACGGTGCACACGGTCGAAAGGAATGTCGTTTGAAAGTTCCAGCGTATCCGTTATCATGTCTTGCACCAGCTCTTCACATTCTTGCCAAGACTCACCGGCCTTACGAGGAATGCCATGGATGATTATGTTGTTTCTCTCGATCTCCCTTCTAGGTCGTCTATTTTCCTGTCCAAGGATTCCACCCTACCGGCGAGTCTCATGTTTTCATTCCTCAACTCGTCATTTTCCTGTTTCAAGGCGGACATTTTCCTGTTTTAGACCGGACATTTCGTCCTGCAGATTTGCACACATTGTCTTTACGTCCCTCACGTCCACTCCAAGCCGATCAAATTTACCAGTTAGATCACTCAAAATGGCCATCACGTCTTTCAAAGTGGATCGGACGGTAACGCAGAGGCAGCAGGGACAGAGCCCGGTCCATGACCACTGTCACTACGGGAACTTGCTGCGCTCTCCAGACGGTTTGCCGTTTGCTATCAGACTTCACAGTGGTAGGTCCTGGATTCAGCTCCACGTCAACCACATCGTTGAAGCAAATGTCCGTAGCAGAATAGAGACAGTAACAGGCCTACAGTAACAC
>CM031602.1:10968944-10973944 GCA_018398815.1 Conus ventricosus | reverse complement strand
TAATTAAGGTAGCATGCTTACTTTCCATTTCATTATGTTCGCCAACCATGTATCAGTCTATCTATCTGTCTGTCTGTCTGTCTGTCTGTCTGTCTGTCTGTCTATCTATCTATCTATCTATCTATCTATCTATCTATCTATCTATCTATCTGTCTATCTATCTATATTTACATCTGTATTTATGTTTGTCCTTCTCTCTCTCTCTCTCTTGCTCTCTCTCTCTAAATATATATCTCCATATATATATATATATAGATATATGTATATGTGTGTGCGCGTTCGTGCGTGCGTGTGTGTGTGTGCGTGTGGCGCGCGCGGCAGCGCGCGCGCGCGCGCGTGTGTGTGTGTGTGTGTGTGTGTGTGTGTGTGTGTGTGTGTGTGTGTGTGTGTGTGTGGACTCATAGTGGGTTCCTTCTGAACAACGTTTTTTCCCCCACTAAGGTAAGCTCGGTTCGGTGATGTTTGTGTCATCTTGCACACAGAGAAACAAAGAAACACATCGACGTGGACGAAAAAAAAACCCTCGCTGTTAGAGCTTTTCCCCCTACAAATTCCATTTCCCCACACACTTTTCCACACTTTTTTCCCCTGTTCTCTTCCTTTTTTCTGTAGGTCCTCCATCCTCCTATGTTTTCCCATCTTTTTCTGCTTTATCAACTCTCATTTACTAACCAAATACGCATGTTCTGCGACTGACATTCTCATGTGAACTTTAGTATTCTAGTGCTTGATACAGAGAATTTGGATTTATTAACATGCTAATTTTGGTGTCTTTCTTGGAGTTAATCAGGCCTGCCTATTTCACGACCATCTTAGCGAAGCATCCTCAGGACACATTCAAATTAAACTCCTGACTTGGTCAACTCTTCATGCAAATAAAATGCCATGTAATCTTTTTAAGGACGCCACATGTCTGGTTTCTTAGAACTTTAGGTAGGCTTTCAATACCCAGTTTTCGTGTGACTCCTTGAATCGGTACCAAAATGAGGGAATAAAGAAGTATGGGTGTGAAGGTGACTTCTTCGAAACATTTCTCGCCTCGAACATATTGCTATTATTATATTATCATCATCGCATTATCATCATCATTATTATCATTATTACTATACTATTTTCATGATTTTATTAGTATTAGTATTATTACTATCATCATCATCATTATGATTATGATGATTATTAAAACTCTTCGATATTTTTATGATTATTATTATCATCACCGTCATCATCGTTATAACTGTCAGCTCACACATCATGACTGATGATATCAACAGACAATCTGACATTCATAAGATTTCTGTGTCCCTTTTCCTCCCAGTCTTTTGATGCACCATCGACTGTCCCCACCTCTTCCAACCCAAACCCGCCCTTACCACCTCGCATTAATCGCATTTGAAATGTGTCTCACTTCGGCACCTGTTTATAACAAAACAACTAATGATAGGGGACTACACCTGCTAGAATTCCCAATGATAATGACATGGCTGTTGATACAGACTCGGTGATCACAAAACATTCAGACGTTAAAGCACTCACTAAACAGCCAACACTTTAGTCAGAGAGATTATATTCATGTGAAGTATAGGGACAGCTCCGGAATCAACGAGGCTAAAAAGAAAACAAGGATGTTTCCATCTGACCTTGACAGTGACCACGACCTCGTCATGATAAACTTCAAATATAGTTGGAGAACTACGAGAAAGTGAAAACTAGCGGTCTCAAACTAAAGCTTGACATACTGAGATCCTAAACAATTTCAAGCAGGCACGGGAGGAATATTTGTCTCACTCCAGTTGCGCAAAGAAGGTCCTCAGCTATCAAAACTTACTTGACTTCAGTGATGACTGACAGAGCAGCGAAGGAGGCTCTAGGAACAAGCCAACGGAAGGAGGCTCTAGGAACAAGCCAACGGAAGGAGGCTCTAGGAACAAGCCAACGGAAGGAGGCTCTAGGAACAAACCAACGGAAGGAGGCTCTAGGAACAAGCCAACGGAAGGAGGCTCTAGGAACAAGCCAACGGAAGGAGGTTCTAGGAACAAGCCAACGGAAGGAGGTTCTAGGAACAAGCCAACGGAAGGAGGCTCTAGGAACAAGCCAACGGAAGGAGGCTCTAGGAACAAGCCAACGGAAGGAGGCTCTAGGAACAAGCCAACGGAAGGAGGCTCTAGGAACAAGCCAACGGAAGGAGGCTCTAGGAACAAGCCAACGGAAGGAGGCTCTAGGAACAAGCCAACGGAAGGAGGCTCTAGGAATAAGCCAACGGAAGCACAAAGCCGAGGTTCAATTTACGTACTAAACATACGTGACAGCAAATGAAACATAAAGCCACACAAGAAGGAGGAAGGAATGGAAAACTACAGGGCTGCAAAAAAACAGAATCAATCTAGAAATAAAGAATGCCGAGGACAGCTGGATGGAATAACAGAGAAGACATTGGTAAACACCTACACAACGGTGACACAAAGAAGGCTGTTAAAGCTGTAAAAGACGTGACCAAACAGAAGCAAAGTCAAGTTATTTCAAAGAGGGCAACAGTCTGTTACAGGAAAAAAAAAAACACCATAAAAAGATGGACCAAATATTGGTCTGAATTCTACAACGACCAAGGCAAAGAACATTTAAGTGTGGTAACAGAAAATCAAATGTGGACGGCTTTCCAATGTTCCGAGAGGAAGTCGTAGCAACAATAAAATTTCAGAAATGTGGCAAGGCCGTAAGCACTAACAACATCCCTCAGAACCATTCTAACATTCTGGACAGGCAGTAACTGAGATCCTAACGGCTGTCTGCAGCAAACTCGGGCACGCTGACAAGTGGCCTACGCATGGACTCAATCCCTAATCGTCATCCTTCCCAATAAGGGGCACTGCCTGCAGTACTACGCTACTAGTTTGATCAGCCATGTCAGCAAAGGATTGCTCAAACTCATTCTGAAAGGATGACACTTTCGAACACATACCATCATTGTTGAAGCATAATTCCACCATGGCAGAAGTACCATCAACCAGTAGAAAGAAACTCGTGGAGAGCGTGGCAGCAGAGAGTCCTCAGAAGAGAAGCCCCCTTCAAGCAAGTGTTTCGGCCCTTATCTCCTGACACTCTAGGGGGGTTGGGCCACACCCGGTTCATGACTCCGGATGTCCCTCTGCTGCCCCTTTTTTTTTTCCCCCATCTTGGGACGAGCCATGGCTGGGATTCGAACCCATGACCCTCTGGACATTCTCATTTTCTACTTAATGACTCGCGCTTTAACCACTGAGCCACAGGGACACCTGATATTTGCAGGGAAATTAAGCCTTATGAAGTTCACTTTTGTTCCTCCTTGACCAGATCCAGCTTGAACACCTCTCTGCCGCTTCTGCCATTGCTTTCAGGGCTCTGGTTTTTTCCTTCCCTGCAACTGAGAGCTGTTTCACGAGGCTGTATGCAGACGTTCCTACAAATCCCCTAGCTCCAATTTCTGCAGTGAGGACTTTGACCTGATAGCCTTCTCTCCTCAGGCTGTTTGCCAGATCAGCATACTTTTCAGTCTTGTAGATTTGAGCTGCCTCCATTCTGTTCTCATATGGCACCGTGAGCTCGATCATGATCAGCTGCTTGGTTGACTTAGAGTGGACTACTATGTCTGGTCTCATGCCACTCTTGCTGATGATCTCTGGGTGACTCTTCCATTCTGGGAGGTCTGCAGTGCACTCCCAGTCATCTGCCCCATCCAGCAGACTCTGCCTGCATGTTTCGAGTGGCACTGTTGTTCTTGGCCATGATTTGCTGCCTCCTGCCGTGAAGAATGTTGCGGGTGCTTTTGGAGTCCTGATTCTCCCTTTTGTGGTGTTGGTACTAGCCCAGACTACTTGTACAATTTCTTTGAGCACTTGGTTGTGCCTCCATGTGTCAACCTGCATACCTTTTGCGAAAAACAACTCCAACATGAGGATAAGTTCTACCACATTTCCACAGACTCCGCCAAGGCGTCCCACAGCATTTTGCTACGGAGACATTCAATATCAAGCAGAAACTAATCAACACCAACAACGCAGCTGGAGTGTTTCATGCGGTTGAAGATCATGTCAGCAAAATCAACGCTGGAAGGAGTACCATACAACCTCCGCTTTGCGGATGGCATCGATGGCTTGGCAGGCAGTGAAGAAGAACTCGCCAATCCTGTTCAAACACTGGATGAAACAATAACAAGATGTAGCATGGAAACCAGCGCCAAGAAGACTAAGCTGATGGCAAACCACAACAATCCATTCATAACTCACATAACTGTCAATAGACAGAAGCTAGGAACTTTTTCAACGGTTTACTTAACTGACATATGTTATTAACATTGTGGGATCCAAATCAGAAATCCTTTCAAAGGCAGCAAAGACAACATCAGCATTGTGCAGACCGAAATATGCACGGAAGGACAGCAACGTCTTCGTGAAACACAAGATCAGGCTCCTGCACACACTGGCATGTTCAGCCTTCCTGTATGCGTGCCAGACGTGAACCCTCACAGTGGATTTGAAGAGAAGGGTCCGAGCCATGGGAACGTGTTGCTACCAAGTGATGCTAAACATAAGAGATTTAAATAATGTACGAGTGAACAAGGGCGCCAAACCATCCAGCAGCACATCGGACCATATGAAGATCTGCTGCTGTCAGTTGAGAAATGAAAACGACGTTGGCATCGCCACGTAACAAGATCCACTGGCCTTGCTAAAACGGCACTTCTGGGGAACTGCCGAGGGCGGGCAACGGAGGGAGGACCGTTAAGACGGTGGACCAGCAGCACTGCAGAATGGACAGGGAAACCGTTTACGGAGACCCTGGCCCTGGCACGCAGCTGACAGAGCTGGAGGAATCCGGTGAGCAGTTCTTCAGTGCGGCGCCTGACTGACTTTCCATGGAGTTAAGGGAGGAGGGGAGAAGCTTCAACGAACTGTTAGACCACAGACATTAGTTGACACACTTCGGCTGCTTCCCCAGTAATAAAGTTCCCACCAGCGTTATGTTGG
>CM031602.1:10961444-10963944 GCA_018398815.1 Conus ventricosus | reverse complement strand
TAAGATGGTGGGGGGGGGGGGGGGGGGACGGAAGGAGGGGTCGGGGGAATTGTTGGTATCCACGTGATTCATACAACGGAAAAAAGATTCACCAGCGGGGGTTGGGTTAGGAGGGAACAGAAGAGGGAGAGCAGGGAAGCGGGGCACACTGAAATATTGCCCTTCGATCAAAGACGCAAAGAAATAAATAACCATGCGATTTCCACATGAAATCTGTCGCGTTAACGATCGCCAGTTTCTTGTCTTTGCGTAGGGGGTGGGGGGGGGGGGGGGGGGGGTGGTCAACGTTTCTCCCACGTAAACCTCAAACATTAAAGAGGATTCCGTGGCCAGTGACCCCCCCCCCCCTTACCCTTCCCTCCCCTCCCCTCTATGCCTCCCTCATTCTACCTCAGATCTTCCCTCCTCTCTAATCTGCCCTCGGTGTGCACGCCCGTGGACCTGTGGCAGCTAATAATCGTGCGCGTGCCATTTACAATAGTGTAGATCGACCGAGCAATTTTACCGAGATGTTTCTCCGCCTTTTGACGATGACCTTGACTCTCCGTCTCCTGCCCCAATTCGATAATCAGGTTCTTTACATAGCCCGACCACCCACCCACCCACACTTTGTCTCTGTCTTTGTTCCCCCCCCCCCCCTCTCTCTCTCTCTCCCACATCCGCTCTCCCCTCTCCCCGCGTGGAACCAAGAAGCATCAAATGGCACCTGTGAAATCTACCTCCCCCCTCCCCTCCCCTCTCCCGCTCCTCTTCCCCCGTAGAGCCTGAGGTCGAGTCGGGATTGACGAGAGGGGGACACAGGTGGTACAGGACAGGATGGAGAAGTTGTCTGCCGGACCCCTATGGGACCAGACCAGCCCGGAAACGCCCGCGCCATGCCGACTCTGTGGTCACGAGGAACTGCCGAGGTCACATACGGGGCTCCTGGATGTGTCTCTTCCTCCGCTGATTGGCTCCTTGACGGATGGGTTGATTCGTGATCCACATGACTTTTCTTTGTGTAGTCCTCTCTCTCTCTCTCTCTCTCTCTCTCTCTCTCTCTCTCTCTCTCTCTCTCTCTCTATCTCTCTCTCTCTCTCTCTCTCTCTCTCTGTCTCCATCACCCACGCGTGTGTGCGTGCGTGCTCGCTCGACCACAAACACACGTGTGTGTATGTGTATGTGTATGTGTGTGTACATGTGTGTGTGTGTGTGTGTGTGTGTGTGTGTGTGTGTGTGTGTGTGTGTGTGTGTGTGTGTGTGTGTGTGTTTCCATCCACCCGCGTGAGAACACTAGATCATCGAAAGAGAGGTGTGCGCGAGCGCGCGCGCGCATGTGTGTGTGCGTGCGTGCGTGCGCGTGTGTGTGTGTGTGTGTGTGTGTGTGTGTGTGTGTGTGTGTGTGTGTGTGTGTGTGTGTGTGTGTGTGTGTGTGTGTGTGTGTGAACGTGTGCATTCGTGCACATCTTTCTTATTCTCATTACGTATGTCAAGAACGTCATGTTTTAATCAATATCCGTTGCTGTGTATGCTTTTTGTTAATCAACAAGATTGCGTAAAAACTACAGAATCCATGTAAACCAAATTTGGCGGAGTGATGAATTCTGACCCAAAAGACGAACCCACTCAATTTTAGTGCGGATCTCGGTCGAAGTCGAACAGTGGATCCAGTATCTGTTTTGCAAGACTTATGAATTTATCACTGATGACAAACACTGTGAAATTACTGTTACGACTTGACAACTAGGCCTATATACAAAGAAATACGTTCCCATAAATAGGTGAATTTTCATGATATAAACGTTAACTCTTCGTAGTTTCCATACACCTTTTTGAGCGAAGGGACGTAACTCTTTCAGTCCGAACCTGCTGTTACTTGCCCTCACTCACGAACTCACTCAAAAGGGCGGATCCGGGATCCGTTCGTCCTTGGCGGAGTCATGTAGTAGCACTTCAGTTGTTATTTGGGCTGCTGCTGCTGTTGTCGCTGTTGCTGCGATATGTCTATACTGCGGCTGCTGCATTTGTCGCTCCTGCTGCTGTTTCTACAACTGAAGAGTTTACTTCTGCAGTGGCTGCTTTTACCATGGTATTAACTGCTTTTACCATGGTATTAACTGAAGTTATTGTGACTTCTACTCATGAAGTTGTAATGACTACAGCTGTTACTCCAAATAATGACATACTGATGTTGTTACTGGAACTAGTAATACGGCATTGCCGCATTGGGATGTCGAGTGGACTTTTCGTATAAACTGTATCAACGTTTATGCTAGTAATACTGCATTCCTGCATTGGGATGTCGAGTGGATTTTTCGTATAAACTGTATCAACGTTTATGCTAGTAAATTCCTCCACGAGTCTCTCTCTCTCTCTCTCTCTCTCCTCTCTCTCTCTCTCTCTCTCTCTCTCTCTCTCTCTCTCTCTCTCTCTCTCTCTCCCCCTTTCTTGGCTCTTTATTTCTTTATTGTTGTCCACTGCTTTTTGTCTTCAAGGCCCATTCATCCGTATCTATCCCAGT
>CM031602.1:10948944-10956444 GCA_018398815.1 Conus ventricosus | reverse complement strand
CCTTCCTCTCCCTCTCTCTCTCTCCTCTCTCTCTCCCCCTTTCCTGAGGGTTTTTCATTTTGTACAAAGGATATATACAACGGAACCATTTTTTTTACCCAATGCCTTTGCATGCAGCCATAAGGCACAAACACGGGCACATAGGCAACTCGCAATATCGGCATCGCCTAATACTCTGAGACTTCTGTAGCCAGGAATTTTTCCCGGAGCCCCCAGCGTCTCTTTTTATTTTTTTGTTACCCTAAGAGGAGGATACGTGGAGGGGGACAATTGCTTTTTGGAAATCAAATTTGTTTTTGTATTGTGACCCAGGGTCATACATGTTTATGACAAGGATGTATCTGCAAGTCGTGAAGGCTTTGATGTGCTTGCATTTTTCGTGTTATGTAGACGTTTTGTGTGCGTGACCTTGGGATTACTGGTGCTTTTGCGTGCGTGTAATTTCACGTTTTTTTTACGCCTGCCGCTAGAACCACATAAAGCTCAACCATGGTAAAAATTTCCCCCTAAAGAATCCATTCTTCCAAAAAAAATGGAACGGCTTCAAACTTGGGTTTTTTTTTTCCAAAAAAGCTTAGACCCTTTAAAAAAAGAAATCACCTCTTTCGAATTTCCAAGTCCTCTGGTGGAATATCCAAAACAATGCTTCCCAAAAGGGAATGCTTCAGATACTTTCAAACGAAAATTAAAACCCGAACACAATTAAAAATTTCCATAGTGAGGGGCTTATCACGGGGTGTACACCACAAACACCACAACCCCACACACAACACACAACACACACACACACAACGACTGTCCCAAAACCTAGTAATAACTTTTTGTATGACCACACACACCAAACACACACCGCCCGCGGCGCGCGCGCTCGCATTGGCGCACACGAAACACATATAACAACACGAAGACACATCATGCGCACGCCGCGCGCGCGGCCAAACCAACAACCACAACACACACAGCCCCGGGCAAGATGGCATGGGTGGAGAAAATAGTTAGTTCGCTGTTTTTTTTAAATAAAAAAGTTGTCCAAGACGAAAAAAAAATTCTGAATTGAAATTTTAAAAAACCAACGAAAAAAGGAAAAAAAAACTCGCGGTGAGAAAGGAAGATGACTGGGATCTTCCAAAAATGGAATCTGTGCCCCCAAATCGGAAAACGGTTTTCCGAAGGCCACCACAAGGGGTACAGTTCCATGGCAGGGGCCAGAGGGGCCCATGCGAGAGGCTGGACACCCGAACCCCGGGAAATCTACGGGGAGGAGGCCACCCCTTTGAGCACGCAACTGCAAGGGGAACCAATAGGTCAGTAGAACGCAACGCGCACACAAACAGAGAAAAACAAAAATGGAAAAAACTTGTGATGAAAAGAACTGCAAATACGAAAGCATGACTAAAAAGTCTTAAAATTAGTTAAATGCATTTGCAATGAAAAAAAAAACGAGAGTTTCCCTGAAAGCTCAGATTGTAATGGGAAAAATACTTATTCTTGCACAAAACACCAACATCCCAAGTTTGTATTTTTGCAAAAACGCAAAGAAAATTTAATGTAGTATGTGCACGCCCTTTGTATGACGAAAACCGAAGAAGAAATGACGGAAGCGTTTGAAAAAAAATTGTTTTGGGCCTGAACAGTCGGAACACACCACTTTAAAAGGAACAAGTGAAACATCTGTATGAGCGATAGAAGCGCCAACAAAAGACAGATTGTCTACAAACAGGGGAACGAGCCTTTGAAAACTCGTGAACAGTTAACTTTCAGACAAAAACGAGGGGCGAGTTCGCACAAAAATTTCATGCTGTGCAAAAAGACTAGACAATCAACCAAAGGTGTCTCGCCCAACAAAGTAACTCAAAAGGGCCCCAATTTCCGACACCCCCTTTTGAAAAAACGCAAAGAGTGGGGACAACATCATCAACCAGAAAAAAAGGAAGCTCAAGAAAGGAAATAAAAAGAAAAAATGGCACTTTTTTGACACAAAAACTGAGTGCTTACGAATCCCCACACCCAAAGGGGGAAAAAAGTTTAAAACCCGAAAAAAAAGTGAAAAAGAAGACTCATCCCTGCCCTTACCCATGCCCATTCCCTTTCTGAAGTCTTCCCTAGACCCCCAGAGTGACACCCAAAGCATTGACTCAGACGAGGGAGAGTTTATTGGGAGGAAAAGGCAGGAACTACCAACTCTCCACTCTACATGATCAACCCAATGGAAAAACCCCCGAACGATTGGGAAGTCCAGGGGTTTTAAAAGTTTAAATGACAAAGTCCCAAAAAAGAGGAATGCAACAGAGGAAAATGAAAAACAAAAAAAGACCTGATGTGTTCTTTTTCAATAGGAATAACAATCTCAAAAGGCTTAAAAAACAAAACCACAAAAAAAGGGTAAAATGCGTCAAACATAAAAACGCAATGCCCAAAGTCGAAGTGTTATCAGCAACCCCAAATCCCTACGCTTGAGAAGGTTGGACGGAAAAAAAAGAATCTATTTAAGCAATGGATTTGCGAAACTCAAGTCAACGACGAGTGACTTTTCTGCAACATGAAAACCTAAAAAAGAGAAAAAACGCCATGCAGTGAAATTCCCCCCAACCCAAAGGGGACAGGTCTTAGCGGCAACATTGGACGACATATTCATTTTTGTTGGTAAAAACGAAACAAAAGGGAGCATGTAAAACAAACGAACATGAGTCGGGGCATCAAGAATCTAAAAAAAGGGACAAGAGAATCCGAGAACAAAGGGGGGCTTACAGCATGAAGAGGAGAAAGAAAAAAAGGCTTCCCCCGACACCAATCCCAAAGAGAGTAGAAATCAGCGAAAGACGTTCAATGATGCTGGACCGCCAACAACAAGTGGTACGAAAAGGACAAAACAGAAAATTTCCCCCGCACTTCCGATTTGTGCCCCCAAAAAAAAGGGTTTCCCTGGAACAAAACAAAAAGAACAAAATGGTATGAGGACAGAGAAACAGATTTTTACAGCCCTGAAAAAAAGAAAAACTACTTTACAGAGACAGAGAAAGGAACCGTCAAATTTGGGGAAAAAAGAAAAAAAATATTTCCCACAAAAAATGAAAATTACGAAAACTACCATGGAGACAGAAAGGGAAACCCCCAAGAAATGGAGATGGTCACAGAAACAATACTTCTTCAACAAGAACAATGCAAAAACACCATGAAATCGAATGGAAACCGATCAGAATGGGGGTGGTTACAGAAAACAATATCTCTACAACAATGAACAATAGAAAAGTACAAGGGAAGGGAAAATAAACCGACCCCGAAATGGAGATGGGTTTAGAAAACAATACTTTACAACATTAAACAATACGAAAGTCATGGAGACAGGGGAGGAAACCCACACAGAACGGAGGGGTTTCAGGAAAAAAGAAACTACAACCCAAAAAAAAAAGTGCTATCATGGAGACGGGGGGGAAACCAGGGAGAAATGCGTATGAATACAGAGAACAAGACTTCTCCAACTCTGCCAAACGAAAACCAAATGGAGAGGGGAAGGAAATAAATCAAAAAACGGGAAAAATTTCGGAAACCAAAAGGGGCTACGCCATAATCGTGAGAAATTACCCAAAACGACGGGAAAGAAACAAAAAAAATGAAATCAAGAACAGAAATCGATTCCCCCTTCCTGGACGTATGAGAGTAGTTTGGAAAAGGGGGGGCCCCCAAAATACAAAAAATGGGGGAAAAAAAGAAAATACACAAATGAGAATGTGCAATAAATACTAGATAACAAAATACCCCAACAAGAAAAAACCCCGACATTACACAACGCAACAGGAAAAACACCACCCTTAAATACAATGAGGATAAGATATGAAAAAAAAATTTTTTGGAACATAAAGGTTTTAAAAAAAACAATTAAGCTGAAAAACTCATAAATTTGAAGAGGGTAGGTAATTGAAATAACGAAATACGATATCTATTCATACAGGAAAGCATTTTGGTAAGGATCTTACGCAAAATACAAAAAACCCAAATTTTTCAAACCCGGATACATTACTGTCGTTTAAAAGAGCAAAAAGGGTCAGAAAACTCGGGGGGGTTTCATTTTATTAAGCAAACCCCAAAAAATTTTTACTCTATTACCTCAGAAAATAGTGAATTGTTTTGGGTTTAAAAAAGAAAGTAACGGGAAAACATTTTATAAGGCAGGTAAAATTTTTCCCCCCGAAAAAAAATTTTTTTTTGGAAAAGATTTCACAAATAAAATTTTGGGGTTATGAAGCTGATCTTGTAAAATTTTATATACGAACGAACAAGTAATACTATGGGGGTTTTTAAAGCCAGATCAGGAACGATTCCTGACTTCATTCAAAGGAAAAGAAAACAACATAATTCTTTGCCCGAAGATTATCCTTTTTGTGATACAGCAAACAATGCTCAATGGATAAATATGTTATAAATGGAAAAAACTTTATCCCCTTGCATTGCGTAACATGTGATTTTAAATGGGGGACTCTGGGCGATCTGCAGGGCAATTTACTTGCTTTACACCCAAAGGCTGCAGGTGGGCGATATTTTTTTGTGTTCACAAAAAATATTGAAGAACATAAAAAGACATGACGTTTTATAAATTTAACAGATTATTCCCATTGCCCAATATCGTTAAAATTAATCAACATTTCCATACAAAACTGAATGCCGTTAACTGAAAAGTCTGTAGATATAGAATCCCTGATCGCGGTAAAAATGTAAAGTTCTTTTTGGGGTGAAAACTGGATAAATTCCTAAAGGGGTTTTAAATTTCAGAAATGAAAAAGCACATTAAGTCAATTAAGACATTATGAAAACGTGACGAGAAGCATTTTAAATCCACGACGTGGGGAATAAGTGTTCAAGGTTTTACACAAAAGCGCTGCATGGGAAAACAAAGTATTGCCCATAGAACAAAAAAGGAAATTAAGAAAAGAAAAGAAAGAATAAAAAGTGGTTTGATAAAAGGGAAAGTCAGTCACAAACGCGAGAAACTAAATCTTTTTTTTAAAAGCAAACAGACAGCCATTTTAACCCAAAAAACTTCACCCAAAAAAATTTTTTTTGCAAGGGAAAAACTATAACAAATTATTTGAAAAAAAAAGGACTGTACAAAGCCAATTTAATAAAATTTATTTAATAGAAAACTTGTCTGAAAATCCAAATGCAGTTTGGGAAAAACTTAAAGGGAAATTAAAAAAATGGAGACTCAAAAACACCACAACACCTACCAATAAAAACATGGAGACACATATTGAAAAAAATAAAGGAAAGAATTGAAATGGAAAAAAAAGAAGTAATAATAAGGAAATCAAAAGAATAAAGGATGAAAGCGCTCTGAGTGACGTTCATGAGATTTTGAGATTCGGGTATAGAAATCTAAAAAATAATCAAGAATTTTAAAAAAAACAAACTCTGGAATGGATGGGGTAAGGAATGAATTTTTAAAAATGGGATTTTAGATTGTACCCACATTTAAAAACATTTTAATTTTAAATTTTTAAAAATGGTCAATAAAACCGATTTATGGAAAAGGGGGGCCCTTTTTTTTTCCTATTTACAAAGGGGAGACAAAATGAACCCACAATACAGGGGAAAAATTTAATTTTTGCATTAACCAAAGTATTTTTCCAAAAATAAATACTCGAAAAACAACTTTGGAATCAAAAATTTTTATCTAATGTACAAGCAGGTTTTAGAAAAAAACACAGAACGCAGACTATTTTTTCTTAAAAATAGTAGACCCTAATTAAAAAACGCCCCCTAACGGCAGATGTATACATGCTTTGTCGATTTTTAGAAAGATTTGATAACATTTCCCCCGAAGGGGTTTTTAAAATTACAAAGATTGGCATTCGCGGTAGATGGTTTTATTTAGCAAAAAATGAACAAATGCACAAATTTTTCAGTTGGTAAAAAAGGAGCCCCGCTATTCAGTTATGTACGAAGAGGAATTTTGAAGGAAACTCCTGATCCAACATTATTTAATATGTTTATAAAAGATCCCCAAACAAGATTCGAACTGAGGAATCACCCTACTGGATCATTCAAGCAATACAAAAGTATTGCTTTTTTGTATGAGCGACCTTGTACTCCTTGCAACATGAAACTAGGGTTTTCAAACAAAATTAGACCAATTAATTTACATTGTAAAAAAGTGGGGATTACTAATTTTTCATCGAAAAGACGAAAATATAATATTTTCAAAAACAGAACCCAAAATCGTTTATTTTTTAAATGTGGTAAAATTTTATTAAAAAGCAGAACAATAAAATATTTTGGAATAATATTTCTAAATCAGGAAAAATTGAAAACGAGGGAACAAAAGTAACCAAGTTAAAGCAAATATTCCTTAAAAAGAGCGTTTAAAATCAAAAAATTTATTTTAAACTTGTTTAAAGTTGTTTGATGTCTTATTTCCCAATATAATTATGGCGCGGGTGTATGGCACCTTTTTGCTTAAAATTTAAAGATAAATTTTTAATTTAATAAACGTTTAAATCATTGCCTTTCAAATATTACCCCAAACATACTCAAAACCCAAATTCTTTAAGCAAATGGTAGGGTAACCAAAAAAAAGCTATAAACTTTGCGTAAATTGGAGAACTCGGAAGTTTTCCAATTAGCTTAACAAATAATTCACGATATAAAGTTTTTGGGATCATATTTTTTAATTGAGACAACTCGCTTATTAAATCATATACACAAAAATGTTAAAAAACGAAGAACACAACACCTTGGTTTAGATTTGTCAAACAAATTTCAGCCCAATGGGATTGAAGCATGTTTGGAATAACCAGCTACTTTTTAATATTTAAAAGTTGTGTTATGTGGTCAAAATAAACTAAAAAATGTATGTATTATTTTGAAAAGAAAAAAAACAGAAAAAGAATAAAACAAACTTTTATGAAAAATTATACAGATTCAGAATGGAACCCTATTTAAAAAATCTTTCTAAGTTCAATCAAAAAAAACACTATGTAAATTTGGATTTTTTGTCACGATCTTTAAAAAAAAAAAGGGAGATTTACAAACACCAGAGAAAAAAAGACTGTGTTTGGGAATTTTAAAGAAGTAGAAGACGAAATTTATTTTTTAGTTTAATGTACTAAAAAAACGTTAAGGCGGCTTTTTAGAACAATCAAAGAAAATATAAAATACAAAATGCGCTGCCATCTTTTATATCTTAAATCAAAACATGCTTATCAGCGAGATCTCAAAATAGTGCATGCATTTTAAAGTGTCGATAAAGGTAAAAAAAGTTGACAAGGACAACTTTTAAAACTGATGAAGTTGGGGGACAACAAAAAGATAAATGTGTATTTCGTCATTTGGTTTCGTTTATCTTTTCTCTATTTATTTGTGTCATATAAAAACCTGTTACGGTTTTCAAAGGCATTAAACTATTGAATCTTGAATCTTGAATCACACACACACACACCACACACACACACACACACACACACACACACCGGACACAGACCAAAAAAACGCCCGCGCACACACACA
>CM031602.1:10931444-10943944 GCA_018398815.1 Conus ventricosus | reverse complement strand
CTATGCCGACATTTCGAAACCGTTGACAACACAGATTTCGCAACATAGTTTAGACTTTGAACGCAGAGATGTCAGATGAAATGAAACATGTTTTATGAAAGTGACGTAAGACCGAAACATGCTTCCATGTTTTATGAGAGTGACGTAAGACTGAAACATGCTTCCACGTTTTCTACAATCCCCTGTGGGGTTTTGGAATAAGAATTCTTTTTTTTTTTTCGTCCAGTCATGTTTGGAAAATACGGGGACATCCTGTAATCACTACGTGTCAATATCACTAACGGGCTAAAGCTCTTACGGAACACAAATCTACATATCCAAACGACTATTGCCCGATATCACTACAGTGTCATTCGCAAGACGGTTTCCCCTCATAACTTGTACCTATACAACTATTTATGATTACCCACTACGATTTCCAGACAACCGTCTTTATCGCTACGTCTCTGTGTCAATATATCACTACGATTTTAAAAAAAAAGAAAGAAACAAATTATGAAAGAATGTCAGTGTGTGTGTGTGTGTGTGCGTGTGTGTGTGTGTGTGTGCGCGCGCGCGCGCGCGTGTGTGTGTGCGCGTGTGTGAGCGCGCGCGCGCGTGTGTGTGTGTGTGTGTGTGTGTGTGTGTGTGTGTGTGTGTGTGTGTGTGTGTGCGTGCGTGCGTGCGTGCGTGCGTGCGTGCGTGCGTGCGTGCGTGCGTGCGTGCGTGCGTGTGTGTCACCATATAGTATACGTAATACTGGTAAAATATTAGTTCAGCTCTCTCTCTCTTCTCTCCTCTTCTCTCCTCTCTCTCTCTCTCTCTATCTCTCTCTCTCCTCTCTCTCTCTCTCTCTCTGTGAAGCGTGAATTCACAGAATTCATTTTCCGGCCGAAATCAATTTTCATAGTATGAAAATCGATTTTCTATGCAAATTACTTACCAATAGGCCAAGTAATCAATGGCCAGGTGCAAAATACGCCGGTAATCAATAACAGGCCCCAACATCAATAATGGGCCGAAAATCAATTTTATGTGCAAATTATTTACCAAAATCAATGTTAGGTGTAAAAATCAATAAAACCGGTCCCGCTAATCGATATTCAGACGTTAGTTGCACCTGGTTATTGATTATTGGGCCTATTGGTAAGTAATTTGCTTATAAAATTGATTTTCATACTATGAAAATTGATTTCGGCCAGAAAGTGAATGTGTGCATTTCACGAAAATCGATTTTCATAGTACGAAAATCGATTTTAATGTGCAAATTACTTACTAACAGAGCCGATAATCAACAACCAGGTGCAAAATACGCCGGAAATCAATAACCGGCCCCGATAATCAATAACGGGCCAAAAATCAATTTCATGTGCAAATTATTTACCAAAATCAGTATTAGGTGTAAAAATCAATAAACCCGTTCGATAATCGATTATCAGCGTTATTTGCACCTGGTTATTGATTATCGGGCCTATTGATCAATAATTTGCACATGAAAATAATTTTCATTCGATGAAAATCGATTTTCGGACGGAAAGTGAATTTTGCATTTCATCAGCTTCACTCTCTCTCTCTCTCTCTCTCCTCTCTCCTCTCCTCTCTCTCTCTCTCTTCTCTCTCTTCTCTCTCTCTCTCTCTCATTCCAGTTAAGTGTCACAGAGGTCTAAATTTAAAAGTAATGCCTAGGTTTCTTTTTGTTTGTTTTGTTTGTTTTTCTTTGTTTGTTTGTTTTGTTTTAGTTTTTGTTGCTCCATATAAAATGTTCATGAATATCCATGAATAAATATCTAATGAGAGAGAGAGAGAGAGAGAGAGAGAGAGAGAGAGGAGAGAGAGAGAGGAGAGAGAGAGAGAGAGAGTCATCGCTAGTCATGTAGCAATAGCACTACGTATTCAAACCTCTACCTTGTTTTGGCACTACGAGAAGTAACGAAAAGTAGCTAAAAAGCGACTGCCCTCTGTCACTAATGGACATTTTTGCTTAGCTCTATATAGATGGCAAAAAAGGAGAAAGAAGCTCGAAGGCTGACTTGCGAATTTATTGGCTACTGTCCTTTAGCACTATGTGGCAGTAGCTCTACATACTTCCGTTTGTTTTGTTTTCTATTTCTTTCTTTAGCACTACGTGGCAATAGCTCTACATGATGAAAATGTAGAACTGCTGCATTGGCACGCTGATTTTTGTACTGAACAGACTAGGCCTATTACTCATCAATTAAATACCGATACTGTTTTGAGCACAACGCCTTCTGCCCACCTTGTTAGAAGAGAGAGGAGAGAGGGAGAGATAGAGAGAGAGAGAGAGAGAGAGAGAGAGAGAGAGAGAGAGAGAGAGAGAGAGAGAGTGAGAGAGGAGAGAGAGAGAGAGAGAGAGAGAGAGAGAGAGAGAGAGAGAGAGAGTTTTTAGATTATCTCTCTCTGTCTCTCTGAATCTCTCTCTGTCGCCGCATCTCTCTCTCTCTCTCTCTCTCTCTCTCTCACTCTCTCTCATCCTCTCTCTCTCTCCTCTCTCTATCTCTCTCTCTCTCTCAATTATCTCTCTCTCTGTCTTTGTCTCTCTCTAATTATCTCTTTCTGTCTCTCTTCTCTGTCTCTTTGTCTGTCTGTCTGCTGTCTGTCTGTCTATCTGTCTCTCTCTCTCTCTCTCTCTCTCTCTCTCTCTTCTCGATTTCTGTATTTTGGTGATTTAAATTATCGTAATTTAATACAACTCGGAACTCTGAACATTTTTATTGTACTTTGGCCTTAGGCCAGGGCTCTTGGCCATAATGCGGAGGAGGGATGGAACATAGGAAAGAAAATGATTACAAAAAATATATTTTGACGCACTAAACCATCCACATATACTCAGGGACTCAGGATTTTAACGTAAGGTCACCAACCCGTATAGCTATGGAAACACGCGTGTACTGACACATTAACTAAAGAACTGTAAATGAACAACAAATTAATGAGTAACAATGAACCCTGTCACCAAATACATAGAAAAACAAAGCAAAGCAAAGAAAGGATCAATACAGTCTTGTAACAATTAAATGTATTCCGTCTCTTCTCTCGGGTTTAAAGCATAAAATATGAACATTGCAACATATCTAGTCAGGAACAACTTAGATTCTGTAACAAGTATGAAAATCCGGTCACGTACGATACGAGATCACGTATGGCACGAGGACACGTAACGGCACGAGGTCACGTACGGCACGAGGACACGTAGGCACGGTAGGTGGTGGAACATAGACCTGGGGGAATATATAGGTGGGTAACATAGACCTGGGGGGATATGGAGGTGGGGGAACATAGACCTGGGGAATATGGAGGTGGGGGAACATAGACCAGGGGATATGGAGGTGGGGGAACATAGACCTGGGGGAATATGTAGGTGGGGTAACATAGACCTGGGGGGATATGGAGGTGGGGGAACATAGACCTGGGGGAATATGGAGGTGGGGGAACATAGACCTGGGGGAATATAGAGGTGGAGGAACATAGACCTGGGGGAATATGGAGGTGGGGGAACATAGACCTGGGGGAATATGGAGGTCGGGGAACATAGACCTGGGGAATATGGAGGTGGGGGAACATAGACCTGGGGGAATATGGAGGTGGGGGAACATAGACCTGGGGGAATATGGAGGTGGAGGAACATAGACCTGGGGAAATATGGAGGTGGGGGAACATAGACCTGGGGGAATATGGAGGTGGAGGAACATAGAACTGGGGGAATATGGAGGTGGGGGGAACATAGACGTGGGGAATATGGAGGTGGGGAACATAGACCTGGGGAATATGGAGGTGGGGGAACATAGACCTGGGGGAATATGGAGGTGGGGGAACATAGACCTGGGGAAATATGGAGGTGGGGGAACATAGACCTGGGGGAATATGGAGGTGGAGGAACATAGACCTGGGGGAATATGGAGGTGGGGGAACATAGACCTGGGGAATATGGAGGTGGGGGAACATAGACCTGGGGGAATATGGAGGTGGGGGAACATAGACCTGGGGGAACATAGACCTGGGGGAACATAGACATGGGGGACACATGGCGCCTCCCCTAATGGGGACCTACTGACATTATCCAGTAGTGATTGCGCTACACCATCCCCATACAAACGGGCCGTTGTCACTATTTTTCTTTCTTTCTGCTGTAGAGCAAACGGGCATAGCGATATAGACACGTAGTTCTAGAGAACGCGAACATGAATAGCTCTTTCGATACATGGTCAATTGTAGTGATATAGACACGTAGTCTTAAAGGGTCGTATGGTTTACGACACGTAGATCTATTGGTCGTAGGGCTAATAACTGGTAGTGCTTTAGATACGTAGTGATTGCGCTACGCACCCGAAAATACTATGGCATTGAGGAAGACACAAGTTAAGTATCAACTACGCCAAGCAAACAAATAAATGTTTGTTTTCTTGTTTATGGTGTTAAATGTATTATTTGTACACTTGTGTAACTTCTTTCCACCCACATTTTCGTTGACATATTCATGACGGTCATTATTTGTTTATCGTTATTTTTCCCACCCTCTTTTTTTCTCCCCTCCTGTAAAAAACAAACAAACAAAAAAAAAAAAAAACCCTTCAGAAGGACACTCGGGAGAGCACAAACTCCTGTCAATGTCAAAAATGTCCTATATGTCCTCTTTGATCAGGATCCGCTATATGTAAGACTAAAGAGAAAAAAAAGTGCGTTTTCTGTACTGTGAGAAAAAAGATAGAGCTGTTGGAAGCCATTCGCTCTAAAAGCATCAATCAGCAAGTCTGTTTATAAATCAAACACCCTAGTAATAGTGGTTACGGGCCTAGTTTTGGCCCCTTTACGTTTTGTAGTAGGATGTGGAAAAAATAAGACATGTCGTCGTTTTTATCTTTTTAAAAGAAAATCCATGAAAATATATTGGTTTATGGCCATTTATCAACTCGTAGACAGTAACTTCACAATGTTCATGTTCAACGACAAATGTTTAATAATCCTGCTGAACAGATTCTGAATCTACGCTTCGATCCGGATCCGTACTACAGATCCGCACCAAAATCGAATAGGTTCGTCCTTGCGTTTCATTCCATCTTGTCCTGAAGACTCGTTAGGACGGGATGCGGAGGGTTTGTTTGCTTTTTTGCTGAGAAAACCGTCCGACGCGGGTGACACTATAACCTCCTCGGCAGAGGAAGAAAACAACAATAAAACATGGCTCAAACCTCCATGCAGAAACACACCTGCTGGGGTGGGCCAGGGAACAGCGATCCAGTCACTGATAAACAACAGCTGGACACGGTCATTACGCGTCTGTGGACGAGACCCTTACCCGCTGGTGTATTATGCAGTTTTCTTGGAGACGGACCCATTGCTTCCGTCTAATTACATCGTTAGAGAGGACCTCATCGCTTCCATCCAATTAGTAGCCTAACTGGCTATTTGCTGCACATATTTGATGTAGATGCGCGCATGACTTCTTGTTTGGATCCCGGATGAAAGCAGACCCCAGGATTTATTCCTGTTACCGGAATATTGGCTGAATGTTATGTTGTTGCCCTGCAACATTTTTGCCTTAAAATAATCTGAAGTGTCTGCATATTAGTGTAAATGGAGAGACACTGTTTTTGATATGCATGTGCGTCAGCCGAGATGTGCGTATGCTGTATGTGTGTGTGTGTGTGTGTGTGTGTGTGTGTGTGTGTGTGTGTGTGTGTGTGTGTGTGTGTGTGTGTGTGGTGCGTGCGTGCGTGCGTGCGTGCGTGCATGTGTGTGTGTGTGTGTGTGTGTGTGTGTGTGTGTGTGTGCGTGCGTGCGTGCGCGTGCGTGCGTGTGTGTGTGCGTGCGCGCGCGCGCGTGTGTGCATGTGCATACACACGCAAGCATGTGTGTGAGAGTTCGCGCGCATGCACGTGAGGTGTGTGTGCGTGCGTGCGTGCGTGTGTGTGTTTGTGTGTGTGAGCGCGCGCGCGCGTGCTTTTGTGTGTGTGTGTGTGTGTGTGTGTGTGTGTGTGTGTGTGTGTGTGTGTGTGTGTGTGTGTGTGCGTGTGTGTGTGTGTGCGTGTGTGTGTGTGTGTGTGTGTGTGTGTGTGTGTGTGTGTGTGTGTGTGTGTTTCGTCAGAGAGGATTTGAGGGAGACGATGCGTGCGTTTCCTTCTGGTGTAGGTGTACGAAAGATAAGGAGGTCCCACGCTGTTAATCAACTCTACGCCTTTGATCTTGCGAGGAGAGGAAAGGATTGACAGCTTCATCTGTTCGAGGGCTTTAGCGGAGGAATAGCTCATCCTTACAGCAACCGTCCATCCTGGGCTAGTTTCACATGTAGCTCTCCTCTCAGTGGGCTTGACACGGTAGATGTGGTGTAGCGTATATGGGCACCCGCACTCATTAATACTTCATTACAGAATGTGTCAAAGAGACGCTACTGCCCGAAGACTAGTCCGTATACGCTACTCACATTTTCTATGCCATGAGGCCAACTGCGCAGGGTTTGCGACTAAATGTATAGGCTGTGTCTTTTTCCATTTCCGTCTATCCAATTTCAGTCACATTTTAGTCACATCTTATTTAAAATTCGTATTTTCCCCTTCACTAAGTGCTCTTGTTTGTTTCTTGGAGACACTATTCATGCATGAAAAGGGGACCTACTCGATTTCGGAGGGTCCTTTTTGCTGATATGGAAGGGGTTTTACCCACAGGATCCAGAAGCTAGCCTTACGAGCTCTTCACGGAGCGAAATGCTGTCGTTTACTGGTTCTATGGACTTTCCCTTTGGCTAAACAAACAAAACAACGAAAGCACTCACTGACTCACTGGAGCAGAAATTTCACACACCAAAGTCTGTCTTTTAAACTTATGTTTTTTTCTTTAGGTGATTGTTTATGTTTACAAGACTCCTTCTCTAGATACGAACGGTATTTGGGCCTCGGTTTGTTCACGTTTGCAAGACACCTTATCTAGCTTTTGAGCCTAGTTTTTTTTTTCTTATCATTTCTATTTTTGCATGTCCTGAATCCGCCTGTGAGCCCTTTAAGCTTGTGGAGGGAGGGGTGTTCAATGTTTTAGTTTGGGATTGCGCGCGCGCGCGCGCACGCACACACACACACACACACACACACACACACACACACACACACACACACACACACATATATATATATATATATAAAAATGTGTGTATGTGTGTATATATATATATATAAATAGAGAAGAGAGAGAGAGAGAGAGAGAGAGAGAGAGAGAGAGAGGAGAGAGAGAGAAAAGAGAGAGAGAGAGAGAGAGAGAGAGAGAGAGAGAGAGAGAGAGAGAGAGAGAGAGAGAAATGAATCTGAAGTGCACTCAGAACACAGACCTCTGCTATGGTCGAACAATCTGTTGCTAATTGGATCTGACTTTCAGTCCGGAAACGCAACAGATCTGACCATGCTTGTGGATATCTATACATCTAATAACCCTGATTTTATTTTTCTACTGGGATCGAAAAATGTACGAAAGTTTTGGTGAATGTCCTGTCTCACAATGTCAAAGAAAGTGAAAGAAAATCCTGGATCCGGCCTTTGATCCGGATCCGTTTTAAGATTTTTTGGGTTTGTAATCGGGCCGCATTGTACGCTTCCGTCGATGTTTGTTTAGAGCTGGCTGACAGGGTTTATTTTGCTTAAGCTTTACGACAGTCAGAAAAAACAAACAAACAAACACACGCGGGTGAAAAACAAAACTCCCCTGGTGCAGGTATAAAAGATCAAGAGTTTGTAAGAGCAGGTCATCCACGACCTACGCAATGACCCAACACGCTGATCAAGCCTTGAGTGCCTAGCTAAGGCCGTTCTGCACTGAACCAATTTTTCAGATTGCGAACCTATTTCGTCTAATTTCGCGATCTCGCCAGACTTTTGTCTTTTGTTCGCCCAATCTTTCGCTTGGCCAAGATAGGCGAGATCTGCAAATTTCGCCGGTCCTTAGTCCGCGGAGAGGACAGAATTAACACGTGGGAAGCGTTTCGTTTTGTTGAAAGAGGAGTAAACACAGGAAAAGATTCCTGTAAGGGAAATCAGTGTTGACCGGTTAAAAACTCTCCCATAACGAAATTCTGGCTGCCATTGGTTGAACTAAATTTGCTTTTTCGATTCATAAGTAAAAAAAGTAAACAAGTACACTATTTTATTCCAAACGACTGCAAATTCAAATACATAAAGCTTGACCATGCAAGCCCAAATACATCTATGCGTATGTGCACACTAGCAAGTGTGCGTGCACGCGAGTGCCTACACATAGATGTGCCAGGGCTCTGTGAGTACTGATATGGTATTGTACAGACAAATCGGGGTTGGGGGTGGGAGTCAATAAAAACAGATTTGACAAAAATGAAACTGACATTGCACTGAGCAAGTTCAAAAGATTCATCACACGAAGTAAGTGTATCAGTCAAAGTTACAGAATGAAGGAATGCCGTGATCAAAGCACGTTTTCTTTGTTAGATAATTCAGGCAGATCGAACCGCTTTCTTTTTCTTAATACTGGATGATATAACAAACATGAATTAAAATAAACAGTAAACAGGTAGGGCCACTCTTGCTCCCATAAGAAAACCTAACATAGAGAAACTTTTATTCAAGACTGACACAGTCTTTTGAACTTGAATAAAGTCAGACAAATACTAAGACGAACAACCTAATAGTGGGGGAAAAAAATGCGCAGGCCAACAACCCAACTGTCTTCATAGTAATGACTTGGCAAAGATTTAGACTTAAAGAGGGGGGGGGGGGGGGGGGGGCTGAAGGTGGAGAAACTGGGAACACGCAATTAAGAAGATTTAAATAAGAACATTACTATGAAGGCAGTTGGGTTGTTGGCCTGTGCTTGTTTTTCCCCCCACTATTAGGTTGTTCGTCTTTGTATTTGTCTGACTTTATTCAAGTTTAAAAGGCTGTGCCGTTCTAGGATCCTGCTCTGGTGTACGAAGCTCCCTCTCTTCAGCCGTCCTTTTGTTGGCTTGCACAGTCTGTCTTTCATGGGGTGGCCTTTCAGCCTCTTGAACTTGGCAGCCTGGGTCAGGAGTTTGGCGTCTCTGCGGTCCTCAAGGGGCTGGAGCTCTGTGATGGTTTCAAGCTCCTGGATTGGTGTAGACTTCATGGCTCCTGTGATGATACGGGCAGCTTGATTCTGAATCTTGCTGATCCGTTCAAAACTGGATTTGGCTGTAGTGCCCCATGCAGTCATGCCATACTCCAGCACTGGCCTGACTACCAGTGTACAGTCTCCTGAGGGTTGTGTTGTCTGCACCCCATGTTGTTCCTGCCAGCTTCTTCATGAGGGCAAGGCGTACTTTTGCTCTTAATTCTGTTTTCTCTGCTTGCTTCTCCCACGTCATGCGTTTGTCAAAGGTGACTCCCAGGTACGTGGGGTTATTTTCAGCAAGCAGAGTTTGTCCATTGATGCTCAGGTTGGCCTTCTGTTCTTTGGGTGAGAGGCTGAAAACAGTGTAAGTGGTCTTCTTGGCATTAATTGTTACCAGCCACTGTTTCGTCCAGCTTCCAAGAACATTCAGCGCCTGCTGTAGCCTGTAGTTGGCAGTTGTGAGGTGCTCTTCCGAGCACCATAGGACAAGATCGTCTGCATAGATGGCTCCTTGGACTTTGCGTGGCACATCTCTGACGATGTCGTTGACAAAGACAAGGAATAGGGTAGCTCAAGTGTACGGATAGTGAGTACAAAAAATTATGAAAATAAGAAATCAACAAGCAAATACAAACAAACAAAACCTTGTCAAATCCATTTAGGTGGAATGATATGACAAATATAACTATGAATCTTTTTAAAAAAATCTAACATCAGAACAAACATCACTTGCGAATCGCATCTTTTCCAGCCTGAGTGTGACGGTTTCACTTCGCTTTTGTCATACTGACGAACGATGTCAGACTCTTCACACAAAGGATCAAAAACTGCAACCTGAAAGAAGAATACGATCACCAGATGCTGATCAAGCAAAAACAGACGCCACACTTGGAAAGTATTTGATGTTTCCGCAAATGTCATCCAAGACAAGTTTACATCATTCAAACATGACATACATCCCAGGACGCACCATGGTTTCAGATTTATCTGTGGAAACCGTTCATTCTTCACGCACTTTTCCAGTCAACGAATGACTGTTTTGCCTCTTGAACTCAAACGTACGTCCCGTGACTTTTCCCCTGGCTCGATCTCTCGCTGGTTTCATTTGCTGTTTCGCTGCCGTGCAGTCAGACAGTGCATATGGGAACCAGACAGAAAAAAAAAATCCACGCACGAGTCTGGGCTAGTCTGCCCCTGAATGATCTCCTTCGACATGCGTGATGTTCATGATAGACAGTACTCTTTGATCCGCACGGACAGAGGCACAGGGCCTATCTACAGCCATTTACATGGAGACCACACAAGCGGAGAGAGAAATGGATGGAGAGAGGGAGTGGGGAACGAGTAGAGGCCGGGGAGAAACCGCTGACCTACATATGAAACAGCACAGCTCAGCGGGAGAAACAGGACTGGAGAGAAGAGACAGGGGAGGTGGAAAGTGAGAAATAACAAGAACGAGCTGGTAAAGTGAGACTAATGGACAGAAAGAAACACACGGCAACTCAAAATTCTTCGTGGATAATAGATAAGCATGCACATGCTTTTTTCATTCAGTCTTCGCCCTGCACAGGGATTACACAACTTAAAAGAAAGAAAAAAATACAATCGTGACGGAAATATACAAGGCCAAAACAAAGAATAAAAGCAATGGAATCAACATAAATAAATTAAGTATAAGCTCGATGAAATATAACACATAGAAAAACACAGTATACACTAATTCTAAGCATATCATAAAGACGGAGATGGGGGAGAGAGAGAGAAGAGAGAGAGAGAGAGAGAGAGAGAGAGAGAGAAAAGAGAGAGAGACAGACAGACAGACAGACAGTGACAGAGACAGAGACAGAGAGACTGACAGAACGACAGATAGACAGACTGACAGGCAAACAGGCAGAAAGACGGGCAACAGGGAGTAGAAAAAGAGACGAGGAAGCCAGGGAGACAAAACACACAAGTATGCTAGGTATTTAAACCTTCATTGATTTACTGAACATAGTATGGCTTCTAAGGACTTTCAAATACGGTTGTACATTCTACCATTAAACGTTTCCCTGGACTTGAATAAGTCCAATCAGTTTGTGTAAATGTCTGTTCTTATATTTAATGGGAAACGATCAATCCAATAAGGGGCACATTCCATAGATTATTCTGTGCATCATCATCACTTTCCCATGTTCCACTGTAATTCAAAAGTAGTATTGTCAACTTTTCTATAAAAAAAAATTTTTTTTAATCGTCAGTTGTGATGGAAGTTGATTTTCAGAAGAACTAACTTAATGGCACGTTTTGTAAGAGAGAGAGAGAGAGAGAGAGAGAGAGAGAGAGAGAGAGAGAGGAGAAGAGAGAGAGAGAGAGACAGACAGACAGACAGACAGACAGACAGACTGCCAGACAGACAGAGACGGACAGACGGACAGACAGACAGAGAGACACAGGCTGAGAGAGTGGACAGGCATCGGCCTACAGACTACAGACTACACGAGGACGCCCTCGCCTAGCTTTGCCTATCGTATGAAGGTGGGTAGGCGTTGCTGAGGGACTCCTGACGGGCTTCCAGACATCTCCCTATCCGCTTAGCTCTCTGCAGCCTTCCGACAGCTGCCTGGCCTACCCACTCCCTGATGATTCCTCCCACCTCTACTCCTGCCTGCTTCCTCTCCTCCCCCCCCCCCCCCCCCCCCCCCGCCCCGTTCCTAAGGCACTGTGTTCTGTGGGATGGTTTCCCCCAGGCCGGCTGATCTTGAACCGTGTCCGTATCTATTTCTTCTCGACAGCAATGAGGAAAGTGTTCCGTTGTTGTATGGCTTGTCTGTCCTCGTGCTGGACCTCCTTGTGTTGATATCATGTAATCCTTGTGAGTGAGACTGAAGTTTCTGCGGTGACGTCTCATCTCTGGGGTTTGGATTGATCTCTGAAGTTCTGCGTGGAATATCCAAGTTTGGCGCGTGTTCAGAAATAAGGAAGTGACCAATGACCACATGACCCTATATATATACATTTTTTTCCCCTCTTCTTCTTCTTGCTGTCTTATCTTCCGCGCCTCTCTCAGTGGAATTATTGCCATGCCGTTCATTCTGCACCCTCCCGCCCTCCCCACCCCCACCCTCCACCACCCCCTCACCAAACCTTACACAAGTTCAACCCGGTTATTCCAATCACAACCAAAGCAACACGGCGGTGCACAAGAAACAATCAAAATTTGGTAGACATAGGGCAGCCCACCAAAGAAGACACTGCACCGCAGCCGGGTCATTTCGGCAGTGTTCAGGGCTAGTGATAGTTGTTCTGATTTAACACATACAGAATGTAATCTACTAAGACCCCGTCTGATGATGATAATTGCTCAGCGCGGTGCCATCGTGAACGGTCCGTCGCCTTCCCTATGGCACCTACCACTGCCATACAGAATCAGTCTACATGAA
>CM031602.1:10923944-10928944 GCA_018398815.1 Conus ventricosus | reverse complement strand
GTCGCCTTAGGCGTGTGTCATACCAAACTTTCCCAGGTGAAATACCCGTTGCAAGCATACGCCACACAGTTTAAGCGTCGAGTATTTGAAAGTTTTTTGTTTTTGTTTTTGTTTTTGTTTCTATTTTTTAAGACGTGTCACACGGTTTCATACCCCACAGCACTTCGAGTTGTCGCACTGTACCGTCGACAACTTAAATATATCACACCTGTTTCTTTCAATTTTCAGTATCATGCCTTAAGCGAGATTTACACGTACACGATCTTTTCTTTACGACCTGGTACGATTTCAACATCTACGACTCCCCCGAGATCGTGGGTGATCTTGGGTTGAGAGCGTGAGAAATTGGGGTAATTTTTGGCCACGATAGCCTCCTGGCCCGTCCCCCTACGCTCTGCTACGACTTGGCAGGTTCTCGCACGATTTGGCACGATCTGATAGGCTCTTGTAGAGCCGACATATCATACGACATGCCCCGACTTCATACGCTCTCACCCGATGCCTGACACGATCTCACACGATCTCACAGGCTCTCGCACGCTCTGGCACGCTCTCACACGCTCTCACACGATCCCCCACGCTCCCGCAGGAGTCTACTCCTACGTCCGCAGTCGTAGCTTTAAAACGGGCCCGCTTTGCGACGATCCTCAGTACGCTCGGTGAATTCACAGAGGACACAACTCAAGAAGCTACCAGAAGTTCTACCTAGAAGTGCTGCAGAATTTTTTTTCCAGAACTTCCAGTCATGTCAGGAAGAGGCAGAGGCAAGGGGAAGGTAACAATGGAAGGCAGAGGCAGACCCAGAGGCAGGAGGAGAGGCAGACTATCTCCACTTCCATCAATGAGTGTGGGCGAAGACTGACCATTCAGAGGGAGGTTCAATACTGTTTTCACTGGGGTGGGGCATTTCTTTCAGAAAGGGGGTGGGGGTTACATTCATAGAGGTGGGGCCTTATTTTCTATCTTGAGTGGCATTTGTACTACAATTGCATATGCATATTGAATTTGTGTTTTCTTCCCCTCACCTTTATGTTCTTGTTGCCATTCACAGGTACAGAGTGAGGCACACAGTGAGGAGGGCCGAGAGCCAGAGCCAGAGCCAGAACTTGAGCGACAGCCAGAGCCAGATGCAGAGCACTCAGCTGACGAGGGTGACAACACACAGGAGCGTGCGCCATCTCAGGAAGATGTGAATAAGAGGAAGCCAAAGGCACCCCCTGTGAATCTCTCTGATCAGCAGCGGAATGAGATGGCAGACTTTGTCCAGGACAGGCCTTTCCTCTGGCAGAAATGTAGTTACTGATTTGGTGACCCTCAGCATCCACTTGAACCCAGGTTGGTCCTCCCTCCGCAGCTCATCCATCACTTTGTCGTAGACCCCAAAATCTGTCCTCCTCAGCAGCCATGGTCTCACCCACACTCTTGGTCGCCTGTTCTCTGCCTGTTCCATTGCTGCCAGCTCAGCACGGTCCCTCGCCTCCTCAGCATCCAGTCGCAGCATGTCTTCCTGCAACAGCCATGGGGCAGCCACCAGTCTCAGCCTTCTGCGTTCTCTTTCACGTCTCTGGAGTCTCAGCATCTTGGTTGAGCAGTTCACCATGAATGACCAGCCAAGTGGAACATCCCCTTTTATATATCCAGGGGATATCACGGGACACGGTTCCTCACGTCCTTGTATGACTTCGTACGATCTGATACGCATCTGGTACGTTCTCATACGCTCTGCTACGCTCTGGTACGCTCTGCTACGACCTCGTACGCTCCTAGTACGATGCATGACCCATCAGCCATCGTGCCAAGATCGTACAGGCAAATCAAACAGTGTCCAACATGTTGGTAACCTGCAGGCGATCTCGCACGACTCCAGCCCAGCGGGGGGTAATATCTACGTTCTTACCACGACCTTTTACGCTTTTAACACGACTTACTACGATTCCCTCACGCTCTCCCACGGTTGCAAAATTTCGGCCGGAAGTGAAATCGTGCCAGATCGTAGAGAAAAGATCGTGTACGTGTAAATCCCGCTTTACAGGTGAGGTGGCAAGAGATCAAATCTATCCGAAGCAGGGTTTCCATCGTAATAAGAACTTGGAACGTTTTGGTGTTGTTGTTTTTTCAGTTGTCGTCTGCGGTTTGATTATCAAGCAAGATATAGTCACGTATCTACCAGCAGCGAAGTTTATTGGCTCGTGATGCGTGATGCAAAGCGATGTAGGCCTGTTCTATCAGACTATACCACAACGGGAAATGAGTGCAGATGCCAAATAGCTTCGAAACCTGTGTACACACAATACACAAAAAGAACTGTACCGCACGCTTACTTCAACACAATATGAGTTTTTCGCGACTCGCATGTAGCTAACTCTTTCCTTATCAAATGCACACTGTAGTTGCTTGCATTTTTAGCCGCTTTTGTGATCCTGAGTGCTTTTCCCTGAAAGAATCAAAATTTCGATAAATCTGTCGGTCTGCTAGGTCTCTCCTCGACCATACTTATATGTGTGCGTCATTTTTGTACGCTTTTTTTTTCAAGCACCGAAAGAAAAGTTTATGGTCGTTGGCAAAATTTGGGGCTGGTCGGGTGAGAGTAAACAAACAACTCCTTCGTCTTTTCAATGAGAATAGGCCCAAGAAAAGAAATCTTTATCAGCATTCTTTAACTTTAAGTCTGTAATGTATTGGTAATGCAAATTAACAAGGCACAATTCGTATTGAGGAGCCCAGACAGAAAGTCAAACAAAACGAGTGAGAGAGGGAGAGAGAAGGAGGGGGGATGGGGAAGGAGGTGCGATGGGTCTGTAGAAGGGGGAGGGGGTATGGGTAAATAGGCATCACAGACATCCAGTCATCAATAATCAAACACTAAGATGAGACACAGTTCATCAACATGAAGCATCTGTTTAGAAACGAATCAAGCAAACGCAGCAGCAATGGTTAATTAACTTAATGATCTACATTTGCAAAGAGCGTTCTATTTCTTCGCACGCCAATACGAAAAAAAAAAGAAAAGAAAGTAACATGTAGCCCTGCGCCTTGCACGCACGCGCCGATTTGTAGTTCAAAGTAATATGAATCCCAACACCGTTTCTTTCACGCTCCCACCCTCCCTTTTATCCCAACAGCGACAAGCATACACTCCAGAATGTGGAGATCTCTTTTCCCTCGTCTTACTTAAGTAAATATATGATTTGGCCCTCAAAATCAACAAATCAATAACTGCATCGGTTCTGACCATTTCTTCCTCTCACAACTAAAATTTACCGGATCTCTCTGAGGTGGGATGCACCCACCAGCAAACTCTTGGAATGAGAGCTGTTTGGAATTCCATCCAAAGGAACTGAACAAACTGGCAATTTAGGAAAAGATGTTGATTTTATTTCTTCTTGGTGCTGTAACAAAAAATAAGAAAGAAAAAAAAGAAAAAGAAGAAAAAGTGACGCACATCGGTTGCCTCTGCTTTGAGAGAGAGAGAGAGAGAGAGGAGAGAGAGAGAGAGAGAGAGAGAGAGAGGTGATGAGGGGAGGCAGAGCGACTACGAGCGAGCGAGCGAGCAAGCGAGCGAGAGAGAGAGAGGGCGGTCAGAGAGAGAGAGAGAGAGGAGAGAGAGAGAGAGAGAGAGAGAGAGAGAGAGAGAGAGAGAGAGAGAGAGAGAGAGAGAGAGACAACCAGGCAGACAGACAGGCATGCATGAAGACAGAGATAGAAAAAAGGAAAGAGAGAAAGAGACAGAGAGAAGGAGACAGACAGACAGACAGACATATAGACAAACAGATGTACAGACATACAGAGACAAACAGATAGAGAGACAGACGGGCAAGCAGGCAGCCAGGAAGACAGACAGACGACATAGATAATAGCAGACAGATACACAGATTGAATAAAGGAGAGAGAGAGAGAGAGAGAGAGAGAGAGAGAGAGAGAGAGAGAGAGAGAGAGACAGAGAGACAGACAGACAGACAGACAGACAGAGACACAGAAACAGGCAGGCAGGCAGGCAGGTAGAGAGAGAGAGAGAGAGAGAGAGAGAGAGAGAGAGAGAGAGAGAGAGAGAGAGAGAGAGAGAGCGAGAGAGAGACAGAGACAGAGAGAGACAGACAGAGAGAGACAGAGAGAGGGTGGGAGTAGGAGAGACATGCCGTTTTGAATTTGTCAACTCCCACAAATAAAAAAGAGCAGTTCAATATACTTGGTCCGTATGGCGAGGTGTTGGATGACCGCTCGAAACAATCACACACGCACACACACACACGCACACGCACACACACACACACACACACACACACACACACAAGCCAACACCTAATCGAACAAACTAAAAACAATAGCCTAAATTCCGTTGTCCAGCAGCAAAGCTTCATCCTCCATTACCCCCTCTTCCATCCCACCCTGAATATCATACTTCAGGGACGGACCCACGGAAAAGGTTTCTTGTGTTCTAGAATCCCACCCCCATCCTTACACACATGCACACACCGTCCTCCCCATCCGAGAGAGAGAGAGAGAGAGAGAGAGAGGAGAGAGAGGAGAGAGAGAGAGAGAGAGAGAGAGAGAGAGACAGACAGACAGACAGAGGTAACAGAGACAGAAGATAACAAACAATTGAATAAAATGCTTCTCTGATGACTGTTGTTTTAATTTCGATTGTTTGAGCAACAAATCTTTAGCTTCTGTAAAACAAATTTGAAATAAATGTTAGCGAACCGCCACATTTTTTGGCGGTTCGCTAACATTTATTTAAGATTTGTTTAGATTTCCGCCTGCAGCCGTCTCACTTTGCAACTAGATCTAACTTCTGTAAAACAGTTTTCTCCCATACTAGATTGCTCTCGACGCTGCATGAGTAATTTGTATGCTTTTTGGTTCTAACCCATAATGCGACGTTCACACTAGGCTGTAACCACGGTCTAACCAAATGGTTAGATCGCTCTGTAACTGACTGGAACCACGCAATTTTGGTTGCAGTGGGTTCCCATCGGTTAGACGATTTTTCGGGAAGACCC
>CM031602.1:10911444-10918944 GCA_018398815.1 Conus ventricosus | reverse complement strand
ATAAAAAAAGAGGGTCACAGACGGCGCGCGCTTGTCCACCGCGTTCTGGCGTTATCGCTGGTGAGCTACGTTTTCAAGGCTAACCGTTTTCAAAGCGTTGCACACTGAAACGGGCTTGAGGGGAGTGAATTAATCATGGAGGTGAGTCGTCAGCCGACTACAGGCATGTGTCGCTCACCTGCCCCTTGCACGACAGTTCTTTTCCTGGGAACGTGTGCAGTAACGGACCACCAACCGAGAAGGACGGCTGCAAATGGCTATCTCTACGACTAAAACCGGCATTAAAATTCAGTCCGCAAGTTTTTTTTTTTTAGCTGTTGTCTATTAGAGCGCTTCGAACCCACCCTCGTCTCGTTCGCTCGTAAATCGCGTTAATCGTGTCTATCAGGGCCCCTTCAATGATTTAGGTCAGGTTTATTAACCACTTTTTACTTGTTTATAGTTCCGAAATTTTCTTTGAGCATGCTGAGAAAAAAAAATGACGGTGTATCAAAATTTTCCGTTGATTTGTGTTCTTGTGTACGCTTTTTTTTTTTTTTTTTTTTTTTTTTTTTTTTGCGAGTAAGAGAAAATTTCGCTTTATAAATGCTGCGACCGAATGAAACCAGCACAACCTTCCAGTTTTGCAGAAGCTTTTTCTTTTTCTCCCCCCTTTCTTTCTTACTTAAAATCACATATTACTTCTCAACCGACGTTATGATATGTGAAAATCAACTGCAGTCAAAGTTTTCTTTCGCTTCTTTCTGGAGCTTGCTCCGGATATTTGGCCTTTTCCTGGTCCTCACCACCAATCCGGCGAAGCGTCCCCGGCCCAGGGCTGGAAGGAGACACTGGCTGCATCCGAAAAGCCGTTGCCGCCGAGTGGAGGAGAAGGAGGCCGGGATCTAGGTAGTGGCTATAGGTAGGCCTGGACACAGCGTGAGTCCTACAGCACAACGGGGGGAGACGGCGGCGTTTCGCTTCCTGCCTGACAAAACGCCCGGCCCGTGTCGGCTGAGTCGACCGTGCGCGCTGCCACCGCGTGCGTCCGCGGGGCTTCACGTGTGTGGTGTGTGTGTGTGTGTGTGTGTGTGTGTGTGTGTGTGTGTGTGTGAACGCGCGCGTGTGTGCGACAGTGTATGCATGCGACTGTGAGTGTTTGAACGCCTGTGTACGTGCAGGCGTCCATGCACACCACACACACACACACACACACACACACACACACACACACACAGTCACACCTACACACACACACACACACACACACACACACACACACACACACACACACACACACACACAGAGTCGCACCTACACATAACACACACACACACACACACACACACACACACACACACACCACACACACACACACACACACACACACACACACACACACACCGTTGGGCTATTTCCTTTAGGTTCTCACCACTTGAAGAGCATAATAAAAGAATGACTTCCCAGTAACGGCTGTTGTATATTTGTCCAAAACCATAACATTTGGCGACGAGGATGGGATCAAATGCGTGATGGAAAAAAAAAGAAGAAAAAAAGAAAGTACCATGCATTCTGACCACCCATTGAATCACAAGGTAAGTGTTCCTGGAGAAAAAGGTAGTATTCGATTCGATGTAGTGGCGTGAAGAAGGCAGTTTGATCAACCTCAACCCCGAGATCGTGATCGCGTGAAGAAGACGGTTTGATCTGATTAGATGTGCTATCAGCATACAAGAAGAATGCTGTCAGCTATTTTAGTGTCGTCAGCAAATACGTAACATTTGATAAGTTGATGTACTGTCTTTATCGTTTGCAATACTAGCATTTATATTTGTTGTTCTGAACTGATAGAATGGCGCATAAAGAGACTTTTGGTGAATTCAACCCTACTGTTGAAGGCGTTGATTGCTACACGGAAAGACTATGCATATAGCTTACGCTGAAGCAAATGATATTGAAGATGCCAAAAAGAAAATGTTTATTTCTGTCAGTTGTATGGAAGCAGCAGCAAGCCATTCTGCTGCTGTTCACCATCAAGCACCTGTAGAGTCGCAATGTCCCGAAGTGAATGCTGTCCGGAAAGGCACCAGACCAGACAGCAGACAGCGTCACAATCCAGAGCTGACTGGCAGGTGTCATTGTGGCAAACAGCTTTCGTCAGCAGATTGTCCTTATAAGTTATATAAATGCAATCACTGCAAGAAAGTGGGGCACTTGGCTACTGTTTGCCGCTCAAAACAAAAGGCTCAGGCGTGTGCAAACAAGTTCGTTGTCAGTGATGATGAGACCATCGGTCATGTTCTTCACAACTTGCCGTCGCAGAGTGACAACAAGCCATTCACTATTTCTCTCAAGGTTGATGACAAACTAGTTGTCTTTGAAATTGACACTGGCGTATCAGTCTCTTTGATGAGTTCAAAGCAAGTTCGATGTGTTCGAAAACACATGGGAAGATAAAAGTCTGTCACTGGCCCCATGCAAAATAACACAGAAGACTTACACTGGCCAACACATTCCAGTACTTGGTGAAGCTCAGGTTTGTGTTTCTTACAGAAAAAAAAGTCTGCCATGCTTCACATCATTGTTGTTGGTGGGAAAGGACCCAATTTACTGGGTAGGAACTGGATCCGGGAATTGACATCGGAGAGTTGCGGGAATTGAAATTGGAGTCAGCAGTCTTGATCAATCACGTGACTGACAACTCAGCTTGCCAGGCTGAACTTTATTGTTTTCCTAATCTCTTTAAGGATGAACTAGGAAATGTTACTTCATTTCCAGCTGCATTACATGTGGAGGAAAACAGCAAGCCAAGGTTTTACGAAGCAAGATAAGTGCCGTATGCACTTAGAGCTAAGATGGACACTGAACTTCAAAGACTTGAAAATGCAGGCATCATCGAACCAGTGAGTACTCAGCCTGGGCAACACCCATCGTGTCTGTATTCAAGTCTGATGGAGCTGTAAGAGTGTGTGGAGATTACAAAGTCACCATGAACCAGGTTGTTAAGGCTGATGTCTACCCATTGCCTCGTGCTGAAGACCTCTTCAATAAAGTTGCTGGTGGGAAAACTTTCACTAAGCTTGATTTGACACACGCAAACCAGCAATTACCACTCACGGAGGATTCAAAGGATCTCACCACAATCAACACGCCCAAAGGACTGTTCAGATACAATCGATTGCCTTTCGGCGTATCAGCTGCACTTACAATATTCCAACGAACAATGGATTGTTTGTTGCAGGACATTCCACAGGTAGCAGCATTTCAGGATGACATTCTCATCACTGGAGATTCAGACGAAACTCACATTGTGCATCTCAGGGAAGTTCTTCACAGGTTAGACGCAGAAGGTTTCCGCCTGAAGAAAGAAAAATGTCAGTTCATGCTACCGGAAGTCACATACCTTGGCCATCGTATCACAGCAGGAGTCTGTCCAACTGCAGACAAGGTGAAAGCAGTTCAGGATGCTCCAACTGCAAAAGATGCTTCTAAGTTGATGTCTTTCCTTGGCCTGGTCAATTTCTACGGAAAGTTTTTGCCACACCTGTCCACAGTCCTTTCTCCGCTGAACAGTCTCCTTCGTAAAGGCGTGGTGTTCGGGTGGGGAAAACAACAGTCTCAAGCTTTTGAGAAAGTGCAGGAGATGCTGTCCTCTGCTGATTTGTTAGTTCACTGATTTGTGCACTGAGTACACTGCTCATACTTAAAACCAGTCCCAAAACTGAAGATGGCTAACCTGAAGAGTTTGTTTTCCTGATGGACCATTCATCCACCATCCCTGTCAATGCGGTAGACACACAGAGAGAAACAGAACGTGACCCAGTTCTGTCTAGAGTTAAAAGTACACACTTTCAGAACACACTCTCAGAACACACTTTCAGAACTTCCTTCAAAATTGCAATCAGAGCTGAAATTGTACTAGAGCCATGAATCAGAGCTAAGTGTTCAGAGTTGTTGTGTGGTTTTCAGAACCAGAGTTGTTGTACCTCCTGCCTGCAGGAAGCCAATGATTGACGATCTCCATGCATGCCATTCAGTTGTCAATAAGATGAAGTGTCTTGAGCGCTCTTATGTTTGGTGGCCTGGAGTTGATCAAGACATTGAGTGAATTGTTCTGAACTTTGAAACCTGTCAACAGGTTCATCACATGCCGGAGAAAGCTCCTCTTCACCCATGGGAATGGCCAGAAAAACCCTGGTCCAGACTGCACATAGCCTTTGCATGGCCATTTCTGAATCACATTTTCCTTGTGGTGTAGACACTCACTCAGAATGGACTGAAGTGATGATGGTGACAAAAATCACAGCAGACCAAACTATTTGCTGCATCAGAGAACTGTTTGCAACGCATGGATTAACATACACAATAGTCTCAGAAAATGGTCCAACCTTCACCAGCACTGAATTCATGACCTTCATGCAGGAAAATGGAGTGCGTCATGTGTTAGTTTCACCCTATCATCCAGCTTCAAATGGTCTGTTGTGACTCTCCAGTCAGTGGTCACTCATGACTCACATCCAACCACCCCAGCTCGTTCCAGACCATCCAAAGGTACAAGTGACCGGAGCGGCAAGTCCCCTTCCCTTGCTGGATCTTCCCCTGCAGCACAGAACAGAGACTGTGGACAGCATTCAGGTCCTGGTGAAATGTCACCAGCTTCCCCAGTTTTCCAAAGGCCTGTTCCTGCTTTAGCTGAGCGTCCGCAGAGATTCCGCAAGCCTCCAGATAGACTTGATTTGTGATCTGGTGACATTTGCAGTTAACCACATTGTGAAGAATCCCTTTAGTTGTTTTTTTTTCATTCTTTCCTTTTTCTTCTTCAGTGTTTTGACAGAAAGAGAAGAATTTCGGGAAACATTAGTTCATTGAAAGCATTTGACTGACAAAGATACAACAGCCGTTACTGGGAAGTCATTCTTGTATTATGCTCTTCAAGTGAGGGGAACCTCAAGGGAAATAACCCAACACTGACACTCAATCACTAACACATACACTCTCTGTCTCTCTGTCACACACACACACACACACACACACACACACACACACACACACACACACACACACACACACACACACGGACACACTCCAGGATGGCGGACACAGTTAGACACTGATATCAAAGGTCTGCTGATATTTTCTCAAAACTGCCATTGATATGATCAGACTGACCAGATCCAGAAGCCGGGGCAGCCGTTCAGCTATGACACCCATGAAAAAACAAGAAAACAGCGCCAAGAGAGTTGAGAACTTGGAATGCGTCGTGAAGAAAAAACTGATCCGATCAGCGCGCAAAGCTGCCCAGCGCGTACGTGAGTGGGACAAGGGAGATGCCAGGGAAAATCAACACTGCTCTACATCAGAGACGGTGAGTGAGATCGATGAGATGAAAAATATGATTATAGGTCTGTGTAAACGTCGTAGTCTGGAAAATACAATACATGAACAGAATAAGATGATAGAAAGTATGGTTACACCTAGAGTTGTGATGACAGCAATACATATAGTTACGGATGGTCAGATTCAAACAGATCATCCTACCTGTGCCACGTACGCTGAGATCACAAAATCGATTCTTACTGCCCCACAACATCCTGGGGCAGTCCCTGCGTCAAATAAACTCTCAAAAAAAGAGAGAAAAACCCCCAGAATAACAGAGAAAGAACAAGATGCAAAGCATGTAAACGTACTCCCAGTTTATCTTGAATACAAGTACTTTCTGAGATATTCCATAAAGAAGAAAAACCGTTTTGGGCCGTTATAGGCGTTAGTAACGGCCATTCTGGTAAAATAAAATATTGGGCATCATCCATGAGCCATAATGAACATTCCTACAAATTTTCAGAAAGATCGGCCCAGAAGTTTTGTCTGGAGCGAGTGGAACACATTTTGACCACGGACAGACACACAAACAGCATTTGTTCGTTCCCGTTGTAAAATACTTACTGTTCTATAAGAACTGGGTGTACAAAAAGGTTGGAAAAGAACTTAAGAATAATGACATCAGCGGTTCACATGACGTAAAAGATCAGTCAAAAAAGAAAACACAATTCCAGTAGATCGAAACAGAAAGAAGGGAATCTATAGTTGCCATGCTCAGGATCAGGATCAGGATATGTACGTTGCTGGAACCTTCCTAGGTCATAATAGCAACGGAAAAAGGGAGAGTATCTTTTTTTTTTTTTTTTTTTTTTTGTCTGACGCCTCCTTCAGGCATAGCTCTGAGAAAAAGGTTTGCAAAACTTCTAGGACTTGAGACCTTCCTCTGATGTTTCAGAAACTTCCATCCTCTGACAAAAAGCCAGCTGACGCAGTGGTTATCCATTGCGGAGTAAATGGCATTCAGAGGAAGGATCCCAAACTTGTTCGCAAAATGTTCACAGAATGTGTCGGGGACTTCGCCACTACTCACCCGGAAGCTAAGGTAATTGGGGACAAACTCGCACCAATCAAAGACTCCGAACTCAGTATGAAACGATAGCTCTTTAATGCGCTGACAAAAACCACAGAGCTGTTCAGCATCAAAAAACATATCATTTGTATCACGTTCCAACCTGCAACCCAGCAACCAAACATACAGAGACAGCATTCACCCAACACTTAGGGGGTCAGGTACCCTTACAGCACGTTGGCTTGTCAGGGAGTTGTTTCGGGAGAAACCGAAGAAGACCGTCAGACTGCCGAACCAGAGGCATCCCAGAAGCTATCAACACTTCAGAGGTCACCAGCCCTTCCCTGTAACCAGAGGTCCTTGGAAGAACATGTTTGATGTCCTTTGCCCAGAATGGCTCTAAATCAACAACTTCGAGATCTCTAGCGCAGTTTTTTTTTTTTTTTTTTTTTTTTTTCCCAGGAAATTTTCAGTTGTGAACTCCGTTCCTTCCACCTTGAGCGATACTGTTCTTGTTATTCTTTCCTTTATCCAAGTGTTTTCAAAGTGTACGTATTTTATCTAAATGGGCCACTGGTCTACGTTGATTTTGACAGTGCATTCATGTTCCCCCTTAATTATTTTTTGTCTGTGTTTGTTAGTAATTTTGAAAGTTAGTAAGCAGTTGCATTTAGCTTGTTTCCCCACCCTTTCCTGTTTCCATGATGTCATCCAAATACTGGCAGCTAATGAAAGTTATGCGATAGAATGTTAGTTCTGTTTCTAGAAATTTGCCATATCTGATTCAACATCTAGCAAATAGCATGTACCAAGCGCTTATTTTGTAATCACTCTGCGTGAAAAAGAACAAATTACCAGGTTATTATTATCCACCTGTATATCGAGGGCTGACTGCCAGAACCCAGTATCTCATATACATATATATATAAGAGATACTGGATTATGGCAGTCAACCCTCGAATTATGAACAAGTTGAGGATACTTCCAAAATCAGTGCAGCTATATATATTAAAGAAGGGATAGATTACAAAGTATGCCCTCGCCCTGCACCAAATAATACTCAAGATTTACATTTGTGTGCGACTCAAGTAAAATTTAATGAAAATCATACAATAAACATAGTTTCTGCATAC
>CM031602.1:10903944-10906444 GCA_018398815.1 Conus ventricosus | reverse complement strand
GAGAGAGAGAGAGAGAGAGATACGGATACGGATACGGATGTTTTATTCATACAGGCCATGGCCCCTAATGAAGGGGGTGTTGAGATCAAATCTTTTCAGACAGACATAAGCAAATCATCAAACATCTAGGCATCCACAAATAACAGCATACTCAATATTAAACAACATACAACAACCAATGCCTAACTACATGCTATACTTCGAATTTTAAATGCCTTGTACAAGAAAATAGCAAAACGTTTTACAGTAGTTTCATTTGTAGATGCCATTAGTAATGAAAGTCGAAATAAAGAAGGATGTCTACAATATTTTTGATGAATGAACTGATTCCTCAGGTCACTTAGAGCGGGACAGCACAACACAAAATGAATTTCATTTTCTTCGGCACATTTACAAAGCGGACATGTCAATTCAAGTTTGTTATGCTTCTTATAACGATAATAATGAACAGAAAGATCAGAAATACCTAATCTGAACTTTGTCATGATATATTTAAATGATTATCCATTTCAATAGATAAATATACCGGCACACAATGTATAGATTTGAACTGTCTATAAAAAGCAAATCGGTCACTTTCATGAACATGACATGACCATTCTTGCCATCTGCAATCTATCAATCTATTCCGAAATGCACGAAGAAATCCATTTATGTCCCCAACGCTCTGTTGTAGCCAAACATATCCAAATCCAAGTTTATGTAATTTAGTCCTCACGTTAGAAACCCAGTTTCTTTTCCCTCTACCATCCAAATCATACAACATATTATATGCTTTCCTGGGCAACCTTGAAATGTCCATTTGTGTTATTTTCAACCAATAACGTATGCAAGCTGTCACAGAATTCAAATATATTGGATATCTGTTTACTTCGCCGTAGACTAAATCGTTAGGTGTTCGCATGCTCACTCCTAGAAACTTTTTCAATGCAAATAAATGAACATTTTCACAATAAACAGCAGAATCATAAAGACCCCAGATTTCAGCTCCATACTGAGCGATAGGCTGTACCTGAGAATCGAACAATTTTATAAATAATTTCAAAGACTGGTTTTCTAATTTTGATAAGTGTTGCATGATGCATAGTAGTGCACGCTTAGCTCTACTGGCAAGATCCTTGCATGCAAAAGTAAAGCTTAATTTCGTTGAAAAATATATTCCTAAATATTTATATACGTTGACCACTGGCATAACATTCCTTTAAATAAGTCCACCTTTCTCTAATTCCTAAAAACCCACCCTTCCTAAACAAAATTTTATATTGCTTTTTGACATGTTAATTGTTAACTGAAGTAAAGATGCGGATCGTGATAGATTATTTAGTTGAGTTTGTAAGCCAATAATAGTTTCAGACATCAGAACAACATCATCTGCCAAGAGAAGAATAAACAACTCAAGAGCATCGCAAGTAAATTGTGCACCATGTTTTCCATTTCTAACAACATCTGATGTTAACTCATTAATGAAAAGAGAAAATAAAACAGGACTGCACACATCCCCTTGTTTTACACCTGAGGTACATTGAATGTAGTCAGTCATATTTCCTCCACACCGAACCTTAGTTTTAAAACACAGGAATACATGCTAACTATGCATCTAAACAGTTTTCCATGAACACCAGCTTTTAAGAGAATAGGCCACAGAATAGTTCGATTAACAGAATCAAACGCTTTCTCAAAATCTATAAAAGCTACATACAACTTACGATTTAAAGAAAACGTTTTTGCACAAAAGCCATCAAAGTAAATATATGATCAACAGTTGAATAATTGCGCTTAAAACCTGCCTGATATTCGCCAGTGATATATTATCTTCAACCATTCCTGTAATCGGCGATTGATAATAGTGCTGTATAATTTACTACTTGCGTCACTTAAAGAAATTCCTCTATAGTTATTAGGATCATTCACGTTGCCTTTCTTATACAGTGGTAGAACAATACTTTCCGTCCAGTGTTCAGGATAAATTCCCTTATCAAATAGAGAATTGAAGAAGGTTACAAAAAAGTTCATAATCAGGTCAGTTTTACAAGCATACCTCAGCAGCTCTCCCAATTATGCCGTCTGGTCCAGGAGCTTTACATTTCTTAATTTTTCTAAGAGCAAACATTACTTCCTCTTTTGAAATCGGACGACTTAAATAATCATCCTCTCCTTCATTATGATCCAGTTGTAACCCGCTGTTAGGATCTACGTCTTTCGTTAGAAGTGACTTAAAATGTTCGTACCAGGTTTCAATACTGATGCTGTTCACTGGTTGTTTTCTTTTTAATGAAATTCGATGTACATTCTTCCAAAATTCTTTCTGATTTTCCATAGATGCAATTAGTCCTGTCAGCAATGCGTTGTTAAATTGTTTCCTTTTAAACCTTTGCAAGTGTTTGTACTCGCGTCTTGCCCTACAATAGAAATCACGATCTTTGTCGTCATGCGTACGATTAAATTTTCTAATAAATTTCGGACTTTCTTTTTATTGTCATGACATTCAGCATCAAACCAA
>CM031602.1:10881444-10896444 GCA_018398815.1 Conus ventricosus | reverse complement strand
CAAGATTTGAATCACAACAATCTAGCCTGGACAAATGGAATAATCAATATTTTAGTTGCCTCTAATGTGAGGTCTCAGTGAATATAACTAATGCGTCTGAGTTCAGCGTATGCGGTCTGACACGTTCTAATGTTGTGCTGATTCAATGAAGAATTCTAATAAAAACAGTGGTCTAGATCACGTCCGTGATCAGGGAATGAACAGTTGTATTTCCAAGAGAAATGGTAGAAGGTACAGAAGGAGAATCAGGAGATGGAGGGGAGAAACATGAGGATCCTGTCTTGCCAGTACAGCTCAGAAGAGATTAAACTTGACAGTTACAGTTTGAGGGCAAGTCAGAGTGGTCCAGCTGAATATCACGTGCATACATTTTATAGCAGATTGAGTCTGAGTTAGTGAGACTTGTTAAAAGAGTTGTATAAAGTATTAACAGCATAGGCTGGACAGAGACCGTTGGCGTACGCCAGAGTGTAAGGTTGATTCAGAATATCGGCTTTTGTTTAAAGGGACAGTCTCTTGTCAATCTGAGAGGTAATAACAAATTCCGTCGAGAGCGGTATTTTTAATTCCACAGTCACATTCAAGACGTGAAAGAGAAATTTCGTGGTCGATCGTATTAAAGGCAGCCAAAAGATTTCGAAGAGGTAGAATGGAAATTTTGTTTTGATCGAGAGAGACGAGTATGTGCCCTGCTCGATAGGCTGGGAGACAAGTTCAAGAGAAGCCCAACATCGCCAGGCATACCAAATTACTTTAAGAGAAGCCCAACACCATCATGCATAATAGAATATCAGTTCAAGCCTAACAACACTGTACATGCAAATAAGTTCAAAAGAAGCCCCAGAACCAGCATCTATATCTTTTAAGTTCAAAGGAAACCATCACTATCGAATCAGAACCAGCATCTATATCTTTTAAGTTCAAAGGAAGCCATCACTATCGAGTGTACCAAATTATTTCGACAAAAGCCGGAGACCTTCGGGAAAAAAGTGAATTCAAGCCCCTGGTTTGAACATTCTGTCCAATACATCACCCTGGAGAGAAAACTCCCTACGTGTTAAACATAAACTAGCCAAATATTCCCAATTGTCAAGTCTGCGTTACTTACCATACCAAGACGTATGACAACATTCAGTTCTTATTCTTAACACTGTAGCAGGCATTGATTTTTCTAACGTACGTCTATGTAGGTGAGACAGAGAGAGACAGAGACAGAGACAGAGAGAGAGAGAGAGAGAGAGAGAGAGAGAGAGAGAAAGAGAGAGAGAGAGAGAGAGAGAGAGAGAGACACACACACACACACACACACACACACACACACACACACACACACACACAAACAACACACACACACACACACACACACACACACACACACAGTGAGACAGGCAGGCAGCAAGACAGATAGACAGACAGACAGCTTTACAATATAAGCCCATTGAGAAAAAGCGAGAGAGTGTATGTGTGTGTGTGTGTGTACGCAGCATTTCTTTTTGTTCAGAGTTGAAATGCTCTTTGCACATTTTGGCTTGTGTTCTTTAAATGTTTGATTTCTTTAATGATCTGATCTTGGGGCTTTCCCCCATACCTTCTGGTCAGAAAAAAAAATTAAGCTGTCTTTAAACTTGAAAGCTCAGACCAATGTTTGGATGAAAATAGCATTGTTTGCTTGCGTAGATTTACTCGCCAGGCTTAAAGATCTTGCTCAGTCAGTTTAACGATCGAAAACAGGAAAGGGGGAAAATGATGCGATTCTGCACAACTGCTTGTATCCATTTGTTGCTGCACGTGACACTGACCGTTGCATATGCTATACTACAATGCTGTACACCCTATATGGCATTTAACCTTAAAGTGGCAAAAGATGAAAGACTGTAACCGGTATGATCTGACCTTTGTCAAAATACGTTTCTCCAGCAATAGTAGAAAAGGGTACAAATGTGCCACCAGTGTCATTAATGCAACAAACGTACATAACTGTGTGTCAAGGAGAGAAGTTAATAGTGATTATCAGCCAGGTTTTCAGGAAAACTAGGAACCCCCCCCCCCCCCCCCCCCCCCCCCCCCCCCCCCACGAATGTAGGTACTTCCACCAAAACTCCTCAACTTGCTTTGTAAACTGAAACAGGCATAGTGACTCTCTCCCACCCAGGAAACTCCCCTGACGTGCTCGCTCTCCCGCTAAGCACGCCATTTTGTTTTTATCCGTAAGGAGCCAGGGGTCCTCATGAATATTGTGTTGAGACAGGAAGTGTTAGCCTCTCAATCAATGACGTATTTATTCCCTGTCACTGACAGGAATCTATTTAGCTCATAATTGCCTTCCCGGGCTCCGTCCTGAAATTGCCAAAGGGTAATGGGGCTTACCAGGCGCGAGGGGAATACACCCGGTGGGCAAGATGAAGCCTGTGTTTTGGTTTCCTTTTCTGTCTCTCCGTTTTGTTTTCGTATTTGCTTTGAGTTTCACTTAATTTTTTCTTAATTTTCACTTTCTTTCACCCTTTTGTTTTTCATTTTGATCTTTTCCATTTTCTCCCTTCCCCATGGATATCTTGTTCACGTTTTTCTTCTTTCGTTCTTTTGTTTTAAATCATTTTTCTTATTTTGTTTATTCTTTTTGTTAAATTATAGTTTGATATATTTTTTTTTCTCTCTTTGTACTTACAAAACAGAAATACACCGATTTCCATGGAGGCATTTTTGATCAGTACGTGAGTCTCTCTTTCTCTCTCTCTCTCCTCTCTCTCTCTCTCTCTCTCTCTCTCTCTCTCTCTCTCTCTCTCTTTGTGTGTGTGTGTGTGTGTGTGGTGTATGTGTGTGTGTGTGTGTGTGTGTGTGTGTGTGTGTGTGTGTGTGTGTGTGTGTGTGTGTGTAACAATGTCCCTCTGCTAAGCCAGGCTACGGTTTTTCTGTTGCATTGATAAACACGAGCGAAAAGAAGTAATGTGATTCGAGTTAACTGCAGGATGTTACTGGTCATTTTGCGACACATTCATACTTCACATGCAGTACTGTATCCCTTCTACCGTATGGAAACGTACATCCACCTCCTCTATTATTTGGAAGCATACCTTAAGGTGATAAACAGGCATTGACTATCTTACTGGTTGGGTTTGAATTATGTAAAGAATAATCTCCCTGATAGCGGTGTTAAAGATCCTGATCGTGTCACCATATCAGTGCAATGAATAGAAATGACTCTGTGTAGAGAAGAGTTGACAGAGTATTTAGATAGCCGTTAAGACAGTCTCCGAGCCAGACGGTAAGTGTATGCTAGGAGAAAATAAACAAACCATGATACTAGCTACTCCCGCCCAAACTGCCTAACTCGCCTCGTAAATCATACCAAGCGTGGTGTATCCCTCTTCTGCCCAGGAAATTCATCGACATTAACAGTCTCCCCTTAAGCGCGTCGTTTTGTTCTTATCCCCAGGGAGCCAGAGGTGATCATAAACATTGTGTTGGGGCAGGAAGTGTTAGCCTCTCAATCAATTCCATATTTATTCACTGTCACTGACAGGAATCTATTTAGTTCGTAATTGCCTCGTCGGGTTCCGTGCTTTCTCTGCCACGGGGTAATGGGGCTTACCAGGCGCGAGGGGAATACACCGGGGGCAAGATGAAACCCGATATTTCTTCCATTTTCTGTCTCTTATTTAGCTTGAGTTATGTGTTTCGGGTCTCCTTTTATTATTTTTAAAAAAAATTCATTTTTCTTCATCCTTTTTCAGGGTAATCATGTTGATTTTTTTTCTCCAGTTTTGTTTCTTTCTAAGGCGTTTGTTTGCTTGTTTGTTTACTCTTTCTGCTTGAATTTTTAAAGCCTCTTTTCTCCATACACAAATTGGCCTTGAATATTACCATCAAGTATCTGTCTTAGCAAACAAAATGCGCTTGCCCTCACAAACTATACGCACTTTTTTATTTCTGGAATTGGCCTCAACAAAGCCACGAGACTCTCACAATATCCACGACCTCATGTCAAATTAGAGCATGTGAATTATGTCTGTGCCCCTCTTAGCTGAAAATGATAAACCACCTGTTCTTAGTCTTTCTAGAGAAAACAGTTGCTGGAGGTTTGCTGAGTCTACTATGGGCCTGTCATGGCCTTTCGCTTTGTATTTAACACTGAAACTTCTTGTGAATTTAAAAGGAAAAAACAAACAAACTTTGAGCCATGTGCCCTTACAACACCTCCATGTACAATGCCACTGATCAGTCCATCTTTTAGGACAACTGACTATTCCACAGGAGATAAACCAATCACCTTGGGAAATCTGCTCACAACATTAAATGTTTGGAAGCTGTATGGTTTCCACAACTAGGTGTGCCATGGCCCAAGATGGTAACCCAGACTTCAAAATTCTGCTCTCTTCAAAAGCTTACATGTGTAATTTGTTTTCCGTTGACATACTCGTTTTAAATACCAGCACATATCAAAACCACCAGGAACTTAGGCACAGTGCTATCATTAGTGAAGAAGCTTGTGACAGTGTAATGAATTTAAATGATTTTGTGGAAACGATAGAAGACATTATCATTTAGAAAACCAACATGACAGTCCATGACCAGACAGTAAGTATATATCAGGAGAAAATCAACACACCACAACACTTTGTATTCCTCACTGAATAGTATAACTCGCCTCACGAATTGTTACAAGCATGATAGCTCATTCCTGGTTGGGAAATTCATTGACTTCCACGCTCCCTTCCCAAGCATGTCATTTTGTTCTTATCTCAAGGAGCCAGAGGTGGTCATGAATACTGTGTTGGGCCAGGTAGTGTTAGCCTCTCAATCAGTTCCACATTTATTCACTGTCACTGGCAGGAATCTATTTGGCTCATAATTGCCTCCAATCTCATGATTTCACTGTCACTGGCAGGAATCTATTTGGCTCATAAGTGCCTCCAATCTCATGATTTCACTGTCACTGGCAGGAATCTATATGGCTCATAATTGCCTCCAGTCTCAAGCTTTTACTGTCACTAGCAGGAATCTATTTGGCTCATAATTGCCTCCAATCTCATGATTTCACTGTCACTGGCGGGAATCTATTTGGCTCATAAGTGCCTCCGATCTCATGATTTCACTGTCACTGGCAGGAATCTATTTGGCTCATAATTGCCTTCAATCTCATGATTTCACTGTCACTGGGTAATGGAGCCTAGCAGGCAAGAAAGTAATCCTCTGGGGGCTAGTTTGAAACTTGGTATTTCTTCAAGTTTTTGTCAATAACTTCAATTTAATTTCCCACTTTAGATTCCTTTATTGTTTTATTAACTTGGTATTTCTTCAAGTTTTTGTCAATAACTTCAATTTAATTTCCCACTTTAGATTCCTTTATTATTTGTTTTAGCGTTTACTTTCCTTTGTAATTGTTCCTTAGATCCATTCTATTTTTCTTGTTTTCTTCCTTATTGATTTTGCTTTCACGTTTTTCTTCTGCTCTTTGATTCATCCCTTCTTCTTTTGTTTGTTCTTTCTGCTTGAATTTTCTTTTGAAATTCTGTATTTCTTTTCTTCTTGTCATTTGAAAACTAAGGTATAGGTCTCACAGTTTGCATGGAATGCATTTTCCTACCTATTTGTCTTTGAGTTTGTCAGTCAGCCTGTCTGCCTCAACGTTTTTCTAATTTAGGAAATTTGACAAAATGCCTTTTACTATAAACCAAGAGCAAAAAAAAAGAGATCTGATTCTATTTAGCTGCAGGATGTCATTTGCCTTTGTGCATCCTGTTGACTGCTTCTCATGCAGGCCTGTATTCACATCCGTTATATGGAAACATATCTCACCATGGCAAGAGGGATTGACTGTCTTACTGGTACTTCATAAACGGTACAGACGGTCGTAATGGTGTCGCAATATTGGTTAATAACTGTCAATGATAATATGTAAAGAAGACTTGACACTAGAACATAGAAAGCCATTAGGACAATCTTGGAGCCAGAAAGTGAGTGCATGCTAAGAGAAAATAAACATTCTACTTTTCTAAATACTCCAGCCCAAACAATCCAAATCGTATTGTAAATCATTACAGGTGTAGTAACTCTCCCCCACCCAGGAAAATGCATTGACGTGCACGCTATCTCCATGAGCACACCGTTTTGTTCTTATCCCTTAGGAGCCAGAGGTGGTCATGAATATTGTGTTGGGGCAGGAAGTGTTAGCCTCTCAATCAATTCCATATTTATTCACTGTCACTGACAGGAATCTATTTAGTTCGTAATTGCCTCGTCGGGTTCCGTGCTTTCTCTGCCACGGGGTAATGGGGCTTACCAGGCGCGAGGGGAATACACCGGGGGCAAGATGAAACCCGATATTTCTTCCATTTTCTGTCTCTTAAGTTTTGTTTTGTTGTCTGTCTTCTTTATTGATTCTCTCTCTCTCTCTCTCTCTCTCTCTCTCTCTCTCTCTCTCTCTCTCTCTCTCTCTCTCTCTCTCTCTCTGTGTAAGAGCTACATATGAAGTAGAATACATCTGTTTAATAAAATGCTTTTAGTTTTAGCTTGCGAACTACTCTTAGTCCCTTGAGAGGTAATGGTCAAATGAAAAAAACAAGCATTTTCTCGATAATGCGCGACCCTTCGAAATAAAACTTGTGATTATCATTATCATCGCCATCACCTCTTTCTCTCTTTGTTTCCTTCCATTCGTATGGTCATTCATGCTGGAGTTCTACGTTTCTTTCCCTTTGTTCTCCTTTTCCTGTTATCTTTTCACCTCATTTTTCTCTGTTTTGAAAAATTCGTTTTATTCTTGGTTTTAGAAAATTTGATATTAAAGGTCCACATTTGAAAACCTTTTTTCGTCCCTCCACCTCTGTACCTTGCCTTCTGCCCTTCGTTATTAGGCGAACTCATTATTGAATTGTATCTCCCACCTCTTACCCTCTTCCCTTCATTAGTGGACGAAATGTTTATAGAGGCACTCCATTCTGCACCTAACTACCTTGCCTTCTTTCCTTCGTTATTGGACGAGTTCTTTATTGACAATCCATTCTCTATCTCTCCACTTTGCCTTCTTCCCTTTATTACCAGATGAGCTCCTTAGAGATACTCCATTCTCCACTTCTCTAGCTTGCCTGCTCCTCTTCGTTATTTGACGAGCTCTTTGTACATACTCCATCCTCCACCTCTCTAGCTAGCCTTCCTTCCTTCATTAGTGAATGTGTTCTCTGTCTCTTTCCCTTGCTTCTTTCGTTTCGTATTGGACGAGCTCCTTATCGGCAGTCCTTCCTCCATTTCTCTATCTTGCCCTCTTGTCTTCGTGATGTGACGATTTGAATGTCATACACTCCATTCTTCCCTTCCCTCTCTTGCTTTCTTCCCTTCGTTACGGGACGAGCTTCTTATCGACACTCCATCATCCAGTTCTGTAACTGGCTTTCCTTCTTTGTTTTGTTTGTTTGTTTGTTTTTTGACGAGCACTTTATTGACACTCGGTCCTCCTCTTTCTTCCTTGCCTTCTTGCGTTCGTTTATCAGCCAGCTCCTTGTTGACATTTCACTCTCCATCTCTCAAACTTGTCCTCTTCGCTTCGTTCAAGGACGAGTTCTTTATAGACTCTCCATATTCCCTCTCTCTGCCTTGTCTTCGTCCCTTCGATGTGACTTGGCGATTTCTTTAATGACACTCCATCTTTATCTCTCTGACTCACTTTCTTCTCTTCGGTACTGGACGAGCTCTTTATCGACTCTGTACATCACCTCAGTTTATCTTGCCTTCTTCCTTTCACTGTTCGACGTGCTCTGTCTTGACAGTCTGTAACCCACGGTTACCTGGCTCTCCTGCCTTTGTTTTTAGGCGAGGTGTTCATTGCCATTCCACCTTCCACATCTCCACCTTGCCTTTCACCTTCGTTTCTGGAACAGCTTTTTATCAACACTCCATCCTAAGCCTCTTTCTGCTCTGCTTTGTTACCTTCATCACTGGACGAGTTCTGTTTTGATATTCCATCCTCAGCCTCTCATTACGTTGCCTTCTTCACTTCGTTGCTGCACGTGCTAATTTTCTGACTCTCCATCCTCCGAACCTTCTTGCCTTCTTCCCTTCCTTGTCTAGCGAGCTCTTGATACTCGATCCTCCACCTCTCCGTATCCTGCCTTAGTCTCTTTGTTATTGGATGAGACCATTATCATGTGATCACGAAAGAACATTAAAAAAAAAAAACCCATCTTCTGCCTCCTAAAAGATCTTGCCTTTCCCCGATCGTATTGGAATGGTGTTCTTTTTAAAACTGCGTTCTCTTCGGCACGAATGCTGTGTGAGGTTTCATATAAACTGTCCAGTGTGTGTGTGTGTGTGTGTGTGTGTGTGTGTGTGTGTGTGTGTGTGTGTGTGGTGTGTGTGTGTGTGTGTGCGCGCGCGTGCATGCATGTATGTGTGTGTCTGTCCGTGCGTGCGTGCGTGCACACACACACACACACACAGATGCGCGTGCGTGCGTGTGCACGCTCGCACGCGCATCTGTGTGTGTGTGGGTGTGGGTGTGCGTGCGTGCGTGCGTGCATGCATGCATAGTGTGTGTGTGTGTGTGTGTGTGTGTTGTGTGTGTGTGTGTGTGTGTGTGTGTGTGTGTGTGTGTGTTAGTGACAAATCTTATTTCTTCTATTGTCGGGAATAATGAATAAGCGCGCGCACGTGTGTGTGTGTGTGTGTGTGTGTGTGTGTGTGTGTGTGTGTGTGTGTGTGTGTGGGGTGTGTGTGTGTGAGTGTGTGTGTGTGTGTGTGTGTGTGTGTGTGTGTGTGTGTGTGTGTTGTGTGTTAGTAACAGATCTTACATTTCTATCCCCGGGAATGATTAATGAGGATATCTGTGTGCATTGTGTGTAGATGAGTCACCGATTTTTATTCGAATAGTAACGGATAGTATATGTGTATCATGAGGTTTACGAACAAATGTAAAGAAGCATATATTGATCTCAACAAAGTTTTCCTTTTCATTTGTTTATGAAAGGTATGCCGCACATCTCCATTCCACCAGTCCTCTCACTCCCTCCTCGTGCCCAACACACCAGCATGTGTGCTTTCATGTCTAAACATGCATGAACTCTATCTGTCTGTCTGTCCGTCTGCCTGTCTGTCCCCCCCCTTCCCCTCTCTGTTTCTCTCTCTCTCTCTCTCTCTCTCTCTCTCTCTCTCTCTCTCTCTCTCTCTCTCTCTCTCTCTCTCTCTCATTGAAGATTTTGCTATTCAGGGCAATATGATACTATCTATGGTGCCGAACTGCTGTGACTGGATGCTGCCGCTGTTCATATTAGAAAAGTCCATTTGAATGCTGTAACGATGTAGAGTCGAAAAATATAGTTTAGGAGACAGTGGACGTAATCCTTTCCATGAACTCGTGTGTGCAGTGTACTGGCTGAAGAAATCGCGGGTGCACGATAACAGATTGCCTTTCCAAGCTAATAACAAATGTTATTTTCGTTAGATTCACGCAATGAAAACACGCACGAGCGTCAGGTGTTAAAGACGTAATATTTCGAAACGACTTCGGATTTGTATAGCTTAACCAGGAGTGAAAAAAAAAGAGCAAAATTTTTGAAAGTTTTTTGGGGGAAAATTTCGCTGAGGGTTTGCGATGTGAAAAAAAAACGTATTTATGAAAAGAAAGGGGTTTCAGGAACAAAACGTTTGAATCACCCAAGATTTGAAAAATATTCTTTTTTGCTTGTCGATCGCCCCTCCTCAAAAAACATGAAAAATTTTTAAGGGGGTTTTTTTTTGTCCCACATTAAAAAACAGTTTAAAAAAGTCAAAGGTTTTTTTAATTTTGTTTTGCAGATTTTTGAAACCTATTAGGTAAAAAAGGCAAATTTCCCTATTAAAAGTAAAAAGGGGAAAACAATGAAAGACACACCTTTTTTTGCGTTCGTATTGTCGGGACTATGCAGGGGCAATTTCCTTGTTTATGCAAGTTCAAACGAGTTTTGTTTTGACTTATAATGGAAATAAAAAATCAAACTATTTGAGGAATTTATGTACATATTTGTATAGAAATTTAAGAGGTTGTGGTAAAGTTGAAGTATTCGCGCCCATTTAAGGTTTGTATGTAAAAGAGAGTGCATAAATCGGTTTGAACGTGCTTCTGATGCTGATGTGTGTGTGCGTGTGTTTGTTTGGGGAAAAGGGGGGGGGGGGAGGGGGGGGGGGGAGGGGGGGGGGGGTTACACTTTTAAACCTGCCATGTTTTGAATGCACCTTTTTCAGGGGACTATGGCCTATCCTGAATGTTTGTTTATTTTATTTCTCTCTTCTCCCTCCTCTCTCTCTCTCTCCCCCTTTTTTCCTCTCCCCTTAGCGCATATACGCACACGCAAAGAGAGAGAGAGAGGAGGGGAGACGAAGAGGAAAAGAGAGAGAGGAGAGGGGAGAAGAAAAGGGGAGGGGGGAGAGAGAGGGGGAATTAAAAAAAAACCGAAAAAAAACGGAAATCGGAAATTTAATGATTGGGCCCAACCCCATTCAGGGAGTTGGTTAAAAGTACAATAACAACAATTTAGTGAACAGGTACTTTTAGAATACTATCGAACATGTTCCCAATGGGAAAGAAAAAGTCAGTGGAATCCCAGTGTTTTGAAACTGGTTTGCAATTTTTTAAATTTCAGGAAAAGCCGTTCAATTGCAATGTTTTGTAAAAAATGTTGTAGAATATTTTTCGATTTTCTGGTTTCCCAAAAAAAGTTGTAATCTAAAATGTGGGTTTTTAAAAACTTGCGGGAATATACTTTTCCCCTTTTTTCCCTTATTTTTCGGACTAGGCTCTAAATTTTAAGTGTATTTCCGTTTTCTTAAAAAAACAAATGGGCGTTAAATTTTCCCCTTTGAACTTTTGACTTTGTCTTTTAAAACGATGAGGTCTCAATGTGGACCCAAGTCTTAACTAGTAAAAAGCTTTCGCACGGGAAAAATTTTTTCCCCTCTCTCCCCTTTTCCTTTTCTCCTCCTCTCCTCTCTCCTCTCTCTCTCTTTTTCCCCCTTTTGAAAAAGATATGGGGAAAAGAAAAAAGGGAGGAGGAGGGGGGGGGGGGGGGGGGGGGGGAGGGGGGAGGGGGGGGGGGGGGGGGGGGGGGAGGGGGAGGTGGGGGGGGGGGGGGGGGGGGGGGGGGGGGGGGGGGTTGTGGGGGGGGGGGGGGGGGGGGGGTGGGGGGGGGGGGGGGGGGGGGGGGGGGGGCTAAAAAATGTGAAAAGTCTATCAAGATCGAAAAAAACGACTGACCCCGCGAAGCAATTTTAGAAAGGAAGGAAATATAAACGACTGTTAAACACAAACCCGATATGGCCCCCCCCCCCCCCTTCAACAACACCCCAAACACACAACCCCCACCAACCAAACACCACAAACCCACCTCCTCACATATGCTACCATTCACATACTACAGAACATGGAAACACCACGCGCGCCGGGGGCATGCATGCCCCATGCCACCCACAGATCACCCCACCCCACACCCCAAATTTCCCCATCACCATACAGGGAGGGGAAAGGGGGGAGTGGTTTTATTGCTATCGCCCCATTGGTCATTGGGCCACCCAAATCGTCTTCAATACCTTTTTTTTTCCCTTACTAAAGGTTTTTTTTCTCGACGGTTTTGGCGAAAAAGGGGTGCCACGTTTGTTTTTCAAGTATGAGTTAAATTTCATACCCCACCACCCATCGTGTGCCATTCAACTGCCATCCCTTTAAAATATGATTTATACAAAAACCTCCTAAAAAAATAATAATAAATAAAGGGCTTATACAGCGCTCGTCGATGAAGAGGGGAAAAAACTCTCCTCAGAGCGTTCCAATACAGGAAAAAAAAACGTTTTCCCTAACCTTGCTAAAATGAGAAAAAAAAAAAAAAAACAAAAAAAAAAGCCACTAAAAACAACACAAGCCACATCCCCCCCCGCCCCCCCCTCCATTTCTCCCCCCCCCTCCCCACCCCCCACCCACACAAACACCATGACGTTTTTTTGAAATCCGTCGACAAAAATTTGGGGGGTACAAGAAAAGAACCAACCCCATCCCCACCCCCCCCCCCCCTCCAATTTCGTGAGCGTGCAGGGGGTAAATTTAAAAAAATGCAGAAGGGAGCACCGCCCCCCCCCCCCCCCCCCCCCCACACACACACACACAAAGGGCAAACTCAACACGAAGCAACAAAAACCCACGCGCGTAAACGCACACACACGAACGCACACACGCAAAAGCACATAAGCATTCAGGCGCGGAAGCGCGCGTGCACATACAAGAGGTGAAGGGTTGGAGAATGCATGGGAAACACGCATTAACTCGTAAGCTATGAAGAAAGACAAAAGGACTTCTGAAAGAGATGCGTTTTGAGACCAGATTTGAACGCAGAGAGAGTCTGTGAAGAACGGAGCTGGGAGGGGAGGGAGTTCCAGACAAGGGGGGCTTGATAACTGAAAGAACGTTGGCCAAAGGATTTCAGTTTCATGCGGGGAAGCTTGAGAAGTTTATCACTGTTAGAGCGGAGAGTGCGAGAGGGTTGATAAGTGACAAGTGTGTTGGAAAGATAAGCAGCAATGTTTCATCAAAGTGTCGGAAGGCAAGTGTTGCGAGTTTATACTGAATGCGCGCATGAATGGGAAGCCAATGTAGTCTAACTAACAGAGGTGTAGTGTGGGTTCTTTTGGACTTTTGGAAAACAAGTCTGGCTGCATTGTTTTGTATACGTTGAAGTCGGCTTATATCGACAGTGGGAAGACCAGCAAGAATGCCGTTACAGTAATCGAGTTTTGACATGATGAGGGAACAGATAAGTTGGGCAGTCCCTTTCTGTGCAAGATATGAGCGAATTGACGCGATCTTTCTCAAAGCCAAATAGGCTGAACGACACAGGTGACCGATCTGGACATTCATGGACAGCGTACTATCCAAATGGACACCCAGATCCCTCACGCTGTCTTCAAAGGGAATTTTGTTGGTTCCAACTTGAATAGATTTTTCATAAATGCGATCTAAAACAGAACGAGGTGCTGCCAAAATGAAGTGACTGGATTTTTTTTTTCATTTTGAATTCATACTTCATGCGGTCACACCTTGAAATGACTTTCTTCTGTACTGTAAAAAAAGGTAAGTTTGTTTTTTACTTGAATATAGTTCAAGCTTTAATATAAAAAAACATAGAAAAAATAAGTTATAATACAAATAATTTCCTTCTCAGTCTTCTGTTAGAGGGTCTATTGTACATGGTGAACGTGTAGAACGGAACTCAATCATTGTGCGACCAGCTCATCTTAATGAAACCTACCGTCAAATTTCAATCACTAGCAACGCCAGCGGACAGAGCATAGACAGATGACAGACTTATTGGCTAAGGGGGAGGGGGGAGGGGGGAGGGGGGCTTGGTTCGGCTGCAGTCCCTAGCCCGCCGTGGAAGCGAACAGGACCAGGAAGAAGCCAGGGAGACGGAGGCAGCCAGGGAGAAGGAGGAGCTGTCATCAACAAGACAATTGGCGCATGAACAGACCTGTCAGACAGAGAAGAGCGCGGCGCAGAGGGGGGAAAGAGCCCACACATCGTGAACGACGTCAGGGCATGATGGTCAATAATGATCAACTGCTAGTCATCAAATCGGGCCGTTCTCCTTCTCGCCATTCTTTTGATTGGTCAGCTGCTGGGAACTTCTCTCTCTCTCTCTCTCTCTCTCTCTCTCTCTCTCCGTTTATGGAGGTCCGGACGTAAAAGAGCCAGTTGGTGCTCATTTGCTTTTTCCCTCATTAAAAAGGATTCTCTCTCCTCTCTCTCTCTCTCTCTCTCTCTCTCTCTCTCTCTCTCTCTCTGTGTGTGTGTGTGTGTGTGTGTGTGTGTGTGTGTGTGTGTGTATGTATGTGTGTGTGTGTGTATGTGTGTGTGTATGTGTGTGTGTGTGTGTGTGTGTGTGTGTGTGTGTGTGTGTGTGTGTGTGCTTCCTTTATTAAGGGCCGGATTAAACAAACAAGAAAGAAAAGAAAAACCAGATTCCCTCATCAAAAACAATTCCTTCCTCCGTTCTGTCCTTCTCCCGCTTCGTCTAATTTCTTCTTTCCAGTCGTAAACGTTTGGTTGGAAATTTCATTTTCCCTGTATTCTGAGCTTTTAAGATTATGAAATCCAGCACCACAGTGACCATCAGCAACAAAAGCATCAACAAAACCTTGGCTTTTTGTAATTACATCTGCCATTACCACCACACCACCACTACCACGACAATCACAACTAACACCATCTTCACCACTAGTGTTTCTACCAGCACAATACACCCCCACTACCAGCCTCAACATCGATATTACTACTGCTGTTACTGTCACCAACTGCTGCTGCTGCTACTGCTGCTGCTGCTGCAGCTGCTGCTGCTCTTACCACTGCTTCTGCTATTACTAATTTCATATTTGTCTCAGTAACATATCAGTCCAGTAACCGCGGGACAAGCCGATATCATTTGTAACAAGCTAGAGAAGCTAGCTCAAATTTCACCGGCGAAATCAGTACTGACAGTGATGTCATGACAACAGAATTCGATATAACATACAGCACAAGAATGGAAAATGAAGGAGAGAAACACAAGAGGGCGAAAACGAACAGGGGAAAAGGTAAGAAAGCACCAGGAGCTGTAACGTGGTGCGGAGAGGGTCAAAAGGAGTTAGGGGAGGGGGATGGGGGGGGGGGGAGGAGTAGTGTGTGTGTGTGTGTGTGTGTGTGTGTGTGTGTGTGCGTGTGCGTGGGTGTGTGTGTGTGTGCGTGCGCACGTGTGTGTGTGTGTGTGTGTGTGTGTGTGTGTGTGTGTGTGTGTGTGTGTGTGTGTGTGTGCGTGCGCACGTGTGTGTGTGTGTGTGTGTGTGTGTGTGTGTGTGTGTGTGTGTGTGTGTGTGTGTGTGTGTGTTGTCTGTATGTGGAGGTTGTGGTGGTAGCGGTAGCAGGAAACGAGTAACGGGAGGGTAGGACACGGCGGCGAAAGCCGAGGCAATTTGCCGAGAGGGCCGTTATCATTAGAGGGTGAAGAACAGGAG
>CM031602.1:10861444-10866444 GCA_018398815.1 Conus ventricosus | reverse complement strand
GGGTGGTGGAAAAACTTAGATTTTTAAGATCGGTTGAATTAAGTCTCTGTACCCACACTCAGTTACTTTGGAGTTTTTTTTGTGTTTTTTTTTCAAATGTCCACTGTTAATTATAATGCGGTTTCTCTCTCTCTCTCCCCCCCCCCCCCCCCCTCCTCTCTCTCTCTCTCTCTCTCTCTCTCTCAGAAGGTTAACGATCCATCTATTCAAGGTGGATAACAAGCTGGCATCACCATGCGGCTCTGCCGGTTTGTCTCCCTTGGCAAAAAGTTCACTCTCGTGCCACAAACCGCGAGAGAGAAAATTCAGTCTTTCCCTGCCTGTGTGTTTGTATGCATGTCTGTCGGTGGCTCTTTCCGTTGATCTCTCTCTCTCTCTCTCTCTCTCTCTCTCTCTCTCTCTCTCTCTCTCTCTCTCTCTCTCTCCTCTCTTCAGTACTTCAACGAGCACACAGATGTATTAAAGTCGTAAAACATATCTCTCATATACAAAACTCTCTCTCTCTCTCTCTCTCTCTCTCTCTCTCTCTCTCTCTCTCTCTCATACTCAACACACACAATTACACACACCACACACAACTACCACCCTACCACACCACCACCACTCTCACTTACACAGGCACCGATAGTGCTCGCACCCGTCCCGACAACAAACACACACATACACACGCACGCGCGCGCGCACAGAGAGGACGAGAGAGACGACAGACAGACAGACAGACAGACAGACAGACCAGAGGACACAGAGAGACACAGAGAGACAGACAGAAGACAGACAGAAGAAGAGAGAGAGAGACAGAGACAAGAGAGAGAGAGAGAGAAGAGAGAGAGAGAGAGAGAGAGAGAGTTGTATATGATGAGTATATTGTTTTAACGTATAATACATCTGTGTGCTCGTTGAGTACTGATGATAGTACTGAGATGAGAGAGATGAGAGAGTGAGAGAGAGAGAGGAGGAGGAGAGAGAGAGAGAGAGAGAGAGAGAGAGAGAGAGGAGAGAGAGAGAGAGAGAGAGAGAGAGAGAGAGAGAGAGAGAGAGAGAGAGAGAGAGAGAGAGGAGAGAGAGAGGGGCGTAGGAGGGAGAGGAAGGAAGAGTTCGGCTGATAACAATTAAAAGAAAAAATGAAATCGGAGAAATCAAATCTCCATCTTGGAGTTGGAAACTGAAGTGGAATGCAAATCAAGACGTGGCCACTAAACGGCAACGACACAAACAACCAACCGAAAAAACGTTAACAGTTTTAAGACAATAGGCAGTAACCTTCGCCGAGAGTTGGAAAATGTCCGCCATAAAGGGCCGTGACGGCTGCTAATCGATTGGCCCCCTGGTCAAACAGGGACCGTAAAACGCACACACACACACACACACACACACACACACACACACCTTTCAGTTTCTCTTTGCAACAACTTGAACCAGAGAGTCCACTTAAAGGGAAAGATGTCACTGAACCGACTTAACGTGCAGGAAATCTTGTATCCAACTTAAAGAAAAAACAAACAAACAAACATGAAACAGAGAATGAACAGAACGAACAGTGGGGCATACACACGCACGCACGCAGGCACTCGCGCACGCGCTCCACACACACACACACACACACACACACACACACACACACACACACACACACACACACACACACACAGAAACACACACACACACACACACACACACACACACACACACACACACACACACACACAATTTCCATTGGACATAAAGCAGAGCTGTAATTTCTTCGCAAGTCAAAAGTAAAACAAAACAATCACATTAAACCCACCCACGATCAAAACAAGGCAATGACAGTCAGTTGGACAATCGGAAAAGAAAGGCAAATAGTTTTCTGATCTGAATAATGAATTGTTTGTGGAGTACACATTCGTTCCATACACACGTGACGTTCCCTAAACGATGTCACTGCTAACGTCAGAAATCTGTTTTAATTAGCGCGCTGCGAATGACTAAATTTTTGTGCAATAAAACCAGTTGAGAAATAAACAAATTCAAAGGATCTACATGGATTCCTCGTGATAATTATTGCAGAAGATGAGGAGTGTGTGTGCGTGTGTGTGTGTGTGTGTGTGTATGTGTGTGTGTGTGTGTGTGTGTGTGTGTGTGTGTGTGTGTGTGTGTGTGTGTGTGTGTGTGTGTGTGTGTGCGTGCGTGCATGCGTGCGAGCGTGCGCATGTGGTGTGTGTGTGTGTGTGTGTGTGTGTGTGTGTGTGTGTGTGTGTGTGTGTGTGTGTGTGTGTGGTTGTCTGTCTATCTGTCAGTCAGCGATTTTGTCCCGAAAACAAAGTCAAACCTGGAACAAAACCTGCGCTAAAACCTTATCACCGTTGGACCCACCAACAGAAAAGCGCTAGAAACAACACTGCTAGATCCCAGCAATTACAGAACAAATCTGCTCACCATTAACAACGAAGAAACGAGAAAAAAAAAGGAAAGGAAAGAACAGATACAAAGAAAGAAGCACTGAAGAGGAAGAAAAAATAACAGAACCAACGGTAGACACAGAAAAGAAAGACAAGGTGGAAAATATTACGTTACAAGAGTAACGCCCCACCCCTCTCCAACCGGTGACGTTTATATTTGGGTTTATTTGTTGTTGGTGGTGGGTTTTTTTGTTTTTGTTTTTGTTGGGTTTTTTTTACAAGGTGACGGTGCCCTAAGATCCCAGGTTCGCCACCCAGGCGTGACATTCGTGTCACCCTTCGCCGAGCACAGCCTGCGCGCGCTGTTTTCTTGGTCTGAATGATTGATTGGACGCCAGGATCTCCTGACTGGCCACAACGCCACAACCGTTTCGGCCTTGAATGGCAGCGCAGACCCTTTCCACCACTGGTCGGTCCATTATGCATGGCAGGGGAATACAGATAAAGCTAGTGAAACGGTGATTTCATCTTGTCCTATTTAATTAATGACTAAAACGGTGATTTCATCTTGTCCTGTTTAATTAATGACTAAAACTGCATGGATGGGAAGCTTTTTTTTTTTTGGTCCTTGAACGCAGTTTCGATCGTGTCGGTAAATAGATTCGTGAATGGGGAAAATTTTCACACACATACATACGCACACACACACGCGCGCACACACACACACACACACACACACACACACACACACACACACACACACACACACACGCGCGCGCACACACACACACACACACATCACACACACACACACACACGCGCGCGCACACACACACACACACACACGCACACACACACGCACACACACACACACACACACACACACACACACACACACACACACACACACACACACACACGCGCACACGTTCACAGCGGGGGTTGAAGGTGTAGCCCTCCAGACGGAGGACTCGGGCAGCGTTGCCGTATGAATGTGATGAGAAACTTTTGATTTAAGTTCACTTCCACCTTTCCTCTTACTGGTGTACTGTCTTATTGCATGGTTTTGTGTTGCATTGCCTATTTGTACTGCAGTGCTTTGTGGCTCGTTGCATTTTACTGGTTCATTGCATAGCATTTGTATTGTGCTTCATCGTATTGCATTGTACACGTGGTGTTGTGTCTTATTGCACTGTACTCTATTGCATCTCATTATGGTGTATCGTATAGTGGCCATGGTGTTGAATTGTATATTAGTGCGCTGTCTTTATCTTCTTCTTCCTATTATCATCATCATCATCATCATCATCATCATCATCATCATCACCATCATTGTCATTATCATTATTGTGATCATTATTATTATCATTATCATTATTATACTCATTATTAATATCATCATCATTAAAAGCACCTGGATAGCGCCTATCCTTGGTTAGAGACCAAGCTCTAGGCGCTTTACAATCCACGCTCTCATCTACACGACAGGTTGCCCACCTGGATAGAACCAACCGAAGAGCTGTCTGCTGGCGCGCCAGTGACACCAGAGGCAGCAAGAGCTCTTCTGGCATGGGATCTAATGTCACAGATTATCCTAACAGCAGTTTTCAGTTTCAAAAGGTAAACAAAACAAAAAAAATCGCCGTCATGCGCCTACAAATATTTTGAAGGAAGAAGAAAAGAAAGAGATCTTTCCATTCCAGACAGTTTTGGACTGATCAGCGAAGAGGGGGCATGAAGATCCTCATGGGATCAGCGAAGAGGGGGCATGAAGATCCTCATGGGATCAGCGAAGAGGGGGCATGAAGATCCTCATGGGATCAGCGAAGAGGGGGCATGAAGATCCTCATGGGATCAGCGAAGAGGGGGCATGAAGATCCTCATGGGATCAGCGAAGAGGGGGCATGAAGATCCTCATGGGATCAGCGAAGAGGGGGCATGAAAATCCTCATGGGATCAGCGAAGAGGGGGCATGAAGATCCTCATGGGATCAGCGAAGAGGGATCAGCGGAGATGCCAACGTCAAAGTGGATGCAGACAGCGCAGGCAGAGCTAGGGTTCATCATCGGAACACAATGAAAAGGGAGAGAACTTTTCACGGAGTTCCGTGCATTCATCGACTTACCGACTTGGGACACCCTCTTTCCCCACAAGAAAATCCGTAAGACGTCTTGAACTTTATCAGATGGAAAAAACGGCAAATCAGATCACAGCACATACATTACTTTACCAGATGGAAAAACGGCAAATCAGATCACAGCACATTACTTTACCAGATGGAAAAAACGGCAAATCAGATCACAGCACATCACTTTACCAGATGGAAAAAACGGCAAATCAGGTCACAGCACATTACTTTACCAGATGGAAAAACGGCAAATCAGATCACAGCACATTACTTTACCAGATGGAAAAACGGCAAATCAGATCACAGCACATTACTTTACCAGATGGAAAAAACGGCAAATCAGATCACAGCACATTACTTTACCAGATGGAAAAACGGCAAATCAGATCACAGCACATTACTTTACAGATGGAAAAACGGCAAATCAGATCACAGCACATACATTACTTTACCAGATGGAAAAACGGCAAATCAGATCACAGCACATTACTTTA
>CM031602.1:10851444-10856444 GCA_018398815.1 Conus ventricosus | reverse complement strand
TGCATTATATACGTAATTATACATGTATGTATGCATACATGTATGTATGTATGTATGTAGGCCTGTGTTTGTGCGTAAGTAGGTAGGAAGGTATGTATGTATGTATGTATGTATGTATGTATGTATGTATGTATGTATGTATGTATGTATGTATGTATGCATGTAGGTAGGTAGGAAGGTAGGTCGGTCGGTTGGTAAGTAGGTGGGTATGAGTGTATTTATTATGTATGCAAGAATGTTAAAAACTATAAGTAAGTGTGTATACATGTGTATATATATATATGTATGTATGCATGTATGTACGTGTGCATGTGTGTATATATACGTAGGCACGTATGAGTGAATGTCTGCTTGTGTACATACCTGTCTGCATATGTGTGTGTATGTGTGTGTGTGTGTGTGTGTGTGTGTGTGTGTGTGTGTGTGTGTGTGTGTGTGTGGGGTGTGTGTAGGAACGTATGAGTGAATGTGTGCTTGTGTACATACCTGTCTGTGTGTTTCTGTGTGTGTGTGTGTGTGTGTGTGTGTGTGTGTGTGTGTGTGTGTGTGTGTGTGTTTGTGTGTGTGTGTGTGTGTGTGTGTGTGTGTGTGTGTGTGTGTGTGTGTGTGTGTGTGTGTGTGAGACAGAGACAGAGAGAGAGAGTGTGTGTGCATGTGTGTGTGTCACGGACAAAAAAATGAAACAACCCAACTTGGGAAGTCGCCGGCCACTTCGACTGGACATAAGTCCAAACGCAGACATCTTGGCGCCACGTAGACCGGGCCCATGGTTCGGATCCGGCCAATTAAGCTTAGTGGAGAGGCCTCACAGAGACGGTACGATCCACCAGACTGACTAAGCCGTTTTGACCGACGCCTCGATGTCTAGCGAGACGAGTCGCAGCGCCTGGCTCAGACTCATCTAGCCACTTTAGGTTGACCAGTGTCCACGACTTAAGCCACACGGCACCAGTTAAGTAGGAAAGGGGGGAAGGTAGTGTGTGGTGGGGGTGAAATCTAGCTAATCAATTAGATGACCAATTGACCACCACAGAGAGTAAGGCGTGTCGGCGTGACTGTCATGATTTGAATATCCAATGGAATTAGAGGGAGATAACTTCGGGTGTCAGGGCGGTAAAAATACTGACCAATGGTACTCGCCCTTTTTGGACAGATCGGAACGAATAAAGAGGATGTGAGAGGGAGAGAACGGGAGAACGAGGGGGAGAACGAACAGAGAAACAGAGAGAGGGAGAGGTTCTAGGTCTGCTTGAGAGAAAAGCAGAGAGATGAGGGGAGGAGAGAAGAGAACCAAGTTGAGAGATTAGCATGAGATAGTCTGCAGAGGAAGGACTGAGGAGAGATGTGGAGAGAGAGAGAGTTGCTAATTAATGAAGAAGAAAAGAAAGAAAAGAAAAAAGAAAAGAAAAGCAACCATGTCCATTTGATAAGAGCAGACTAGAAGAGAGAGAGAGAGAGAGTGCAATGTGTTAATGCAGGAAGAAAGAAAGGAGAACAGATCGATGTTGATAGTCACTGTTCTATCCTCACCGGGGTTCGACCTCATACTTGGCCAGCGCCACTTTCATCAGCAGTCCAGCCTGACCGGTGCCAGCAGTCCAGCTTGACCGGTGCAAGCAGACCAACACCAGCGCCAGCAGTTGTGACGCGTTGTGAAAGTGACAGTGAAAAAAAAAAAAAAAGGAAAAGAAAAAGAGACAGTGATTCGTGAATAGTTAAGATCACCTGGCCAGGTAAAGTAGAAATCTGTTTATACCCGGGTTAGTTAATGATGTTTTAGATAAATGATTTTGTGAAGTTCAGGAAAGAGAGAATGTTTTATTTTGTTTGATTCCATATGCATTGATGTTTCGTTCTATGAACATGTGTAGTAAAGTTATAGACTTTACTAGTGGTTTGATGTGACGAATGCATGATATATGATGAGATCGTAAGCAAGCTGTGAGTGTGTTTGGGCTGTGCGCTAGTCCTTCCTCCACTGACATCACCGAGGTTGACAATTTATTGGCGAGCCTGCCAGGATATTCTGGCCCATTTTATAATTGTTCAACTTCTCAGAGAGGAAGCTGGGTGGGATTCAAGTATTGTAATCCTAAGACAAGGGGTTGTCTTACTGTATGTCCCCAAGATAGTTAAATACTAGGCTTGGCATTGCTTCCAAGATAGTTAATACTAGGCTTGGCATTTCAGCCCCAGAGTACTTATTTCGCACAGATTTCCTATAATTCGCTCTCATAGTTGGGTCAGGCGCTGGGCGTCTTATAAAAACTAACTACGTTGTCCCAAGCTAATATTATCATTCATAGGATTGTGCTATTACGTCCACGCGTGTCGGTAACCACCAGTTTGGCTGTCGTAGTTATAAAATCTTGTTCAAAAAAAAAAAAGAAAGAGATACAATGGCGGAAGAAAAGAACACCCTATTGAACAATTGTGAGCGTCGCTCGTGATCTAGGTTACTCGGGAGAAGAGTTGCGAGCATTCGTCGAAAACCACAAAGATGGAAAGGGATGAACGCGCGGAAAGACGACGCGTTGCAGTAGAAGCGCAAGAAATAGAAAAATTAAGGATTCAGGCTACCAATGATAAAGAAACGCAGGAAACAGAAAGAATAAGGGAAGCGCAGGAAACAGAAAGAATAAGGGAAGCGCAGGAAACGGAAAGATTAAAGGTTCAATTAGAGTTAGAGAAAGTTAGAATACAGAGGGAGACCACCGAGGATGGGAGTTCAGTTTCCAGTGACTCTGTGCGCAGCTATGCTCCCGACCCAAGTTGCCAAAATTCTCTGAAGGAACCGATTCGATTGATGCATACATCAGTCGTTTCGAAACGTTTGCGACCAGTCAGGGTTGTCCTTCAGAAGAGTGGGCAGTCATTTTGTCAGCGTTACTGACGGGTAAGGCGTTACAGATTTTCACTGCATTGCCAGCAGACACCCAATCTGATTTTTGCGCTGTGAAGGAATCATTGATGAAAGGATTTGACCTCACAGAGGAGGGGTTCAGGAAGAAATTTCGTTCGGCTAAATTACAAGCAGGTGAGACGTACACTCAGTTTGGTGCACGTCTAGATCACTATTTTGAGAAATGGTTAGAGTTGAGTGGTACGAAGAAGGAGTTCGTTGAATTGAAAGAGCTAGTTATGAAAGAACAGATTTTGTCAGGTTGCGGCCCTGAGTTAACCATACATTTGAAAGAGAGACAGCCAGAGACAGCAGGGGAGTTGTTGAAGTTCGCAGAGGTGTATAGAGAGGCACGTTTGGGCACTAAGGTGCAGGAGAAACAGGTGCTAGGCACAGGTGAGAAGAGTGCAAGGAGACTAGGAGAGTTTTCTGCAAAGTCTGCAAACCCAGTGGTGGGCAGAAGGAAGGGCCAAAGGGACATTAGGTGTTTCATTTGTCACAAGAAGGGACATGTGGCGAGGGACTGTCGCATGAGGTTCCAGAAGGCAGCAGCCTTGCAAGAGGTGGATAAGGGTCGTCAAGGAAACGACCTGCAGTGGAACCAAAAGGATTCGGTATGAAGAGGGTGGAGTGCAGCCTATGGCTAGCACTGGACAGCAGTCAGTGTCAGGGATGGAGGGCACTAGGCTGAGTGGTTCGTTACCAGTGGAAGAAGGGTGGATTGGCCAGCAGAGGGTGAAAGTGTTTACGAGACACTGGTTGTTCATATGCGGTGTAGTACGACACAACGCTGGTCGAGAAGGGGATTTGACAGGGCAAATCCAGACCTGTACTCTAATCGATGGCACTGTGAGGGAGTTTCCAGTTGCTAAGATAGAAGTACGTACCCTTACTTCTCAGGCGAGTTGTCTGCGTTGGTGATGGAGAAACCCCTTCACGATTTGATCATTGGAAATATTCCAGGTGCAAGGATCCAGGGGATCCTGAGTTGTTGACTGCTACAGGGGCACAGTTCAAACACGGAGCAAGAAGGAGGAAAAGGTTGATAAACCGTTAGTTGTTCCAGCAAGAAAGTCAGGCATAGATGTGTCGCCTGATGAGTTTAGGACAGCACAGGAACAAGACCCTTCGCTCGTGAAGTCTTGGGAGTTGGCAAGAGGTGGAGAGAAACAGGTGGTTAGAGGAGGTGAGACAGAATTTCTTGTGAAAGGCGGGCTATTGTACCGAGTGTTCACCAAGGGGAAGACAGGTAAGGTGACAACTCAGTTAGAGGTAACCAGCATGTTATCGTGACACTGTCATGTCAGTGGGTCACGAGTCGCTCATGGCGGGTCATCTCGGCACCAGCAAAAAGCTGACCGAATCTTTGATGATTTTCATTGGCCAGGGGCAATGGCAGACATCAAGCGTTTTTGCATGTCTTGTGACGAGTGTCAAAGGTCAGCCACAAGAGGGGTGAAGAGAAGGCGCCCTTTAAACATCCCCTTTAATTGACACCACCGTTCAGGAGGGTGGCTATTGATTGATTGGCCCATCTCGCCCTGTTCCAAGGTGGGCACAGGTATGAGACATGTAAGTTTGCAAGGGAAGGTTTGCAGGAGGCTAGGGTCGTTCAGAAGAAGCATATGACAGGAAGGTGAGGAAGCAATCCGCCAGGTGGGAGATCAAGTCCTGGTACTGCTTCCCACGGGTCACAACAAGCTGCTGATGCATTGGAAAGGACCATTCACCATCACTGAAAAGGTCGGTCGAGATTACCGAATTAATGTGAATGGAAAACCAAAACTTTTCCATGCAAATTTCCTCCGCAAATATATTCAGCGTGAGACGCAGCACATAGGCGCAGCAGCAATCATTGATGAGGTGAAGGAGACCCAGCAGAAGAAGGGAGATTTTGTTGCCTAAGTTTCCAGAAGAGTCATACAGGGATGTGTCACTGTATGAAGGGCTAGACAGTAGGAGTTCCTAGGTTTTGTTGTCGGAGGCGACGCAAAGCAGCCGGAAAGGGGAAAGGTGGAGAAGATGATGAATTCAGAGAGACCAAGACCAAAACAGAAGTCAGGAGTCTGCTAGGTTTTATTGGGTTTCTATAGGGAGT
>CM031602.1:10768944-10838944 GCA_018398815.1 Conus ventricosus | reverse complement strand
AGGGAATTGAAAAAAAAAAAAAAACAGATTATAGATATATTTTGGCTGTTCTGAGGTGGCTGTTCCTGTTCCGACAGAAATGCCTCGCCGAACAGGAGAAACTAAAACAAAATAACAAAAGAAAAGGGAGAGGATTACTATGATTTATAAAAAGAAAAAGTGTTCAAGGAAAGTGGGAAGAAAAGAGAAAAAAAAGAAAAAAAAGAAGAACAACAGAACAGATTAACAGAGCTTCTTAAACTACAGTATTGCCGAATCTTCGGGGTTCTGGATGCAGAACTGATCAAATGCACGCCCACCCCCACTCCTTCCAAAGGGTGTTCGAAGTCATAGTATTGGTTTTATTTGTGCATGGAACGGGTAAGGACGCGCATGGATTGCGTCCCGCGTCTCTGCATGCCGTCTTCATCGACAGTCTGTAAATAATAATTATTGTTAGCTGTATCCAAATTTTGTTTCCCTTGTTGTTTCATGGTGTCATCTAAATCATTATATAACCCGGACCCTTTAGAATCTAAGGAGTTTGGGGCCGAAACACTAGTGTGCAGAGGGTGGAGAGAGAGGGGGGAGGGGACGGAGGGAGGAATGGAATGTTGGAATAGAGACGGGAGAAGGAGGGAGAAGGGGAAAATCTGCAGAAGTAAAGCTCTCCCTAGGGTTTCTTCCTACATCTGCAAAATCATGTGTGGTGCACTGATTGATGTTTCTTTTGAAAACATACAATACTGCGGAGATTGTCTCCTTATGCCTGATCCGTGATGGGCCCTGAGGACAGGATGTACTCGCAGACTGAAGTCTGCATATTCTGTGGCAGCTGTTGTTGCTGGCAATAGTGGGCGAGTTCCGTCCAGGGGCCGTCGTCTGTCGCTCTCCGAGCTCTGGTTCCTTGTGAACTATAGTTCACACTTGGGAATTGGTCGGCCGACGATGGACGTCGGTGTACTTCGCCCCCCCCCCCCCCCCCCCCCCCCCAACGCCAAAATCCGTTTTCAAGGCCACCAGGCGGCCTTCTCCGTGCTCGGGTGGCGATGTTCCTGTGCCGCGTGAGGCCGCCTCAAAGAGGGAGCAGGACGAAAGTCGCTGGAGCGCTGTGCAAGTCCCTTGTATTCTGTGGTCCACGCAGACTACGGCCGAGAGAGCGTTATTTTTCAGCCCAACCCCGTGAGGCATGCCCCCATGCCCTCACCAAAAGCATGGTATCCCAGGCCATTAATCGTAGTCAGGCAGCGCTCCATCGCCGATCGCCCCACATCTCCATGAGTCGTGCCCCGGTGACACAGACTAGACCAGCTGTCACCCATACGGCTGGAAGGTTCGCTGCGCCGCCTGACACCGACCTCTCACACCAGTGTCTCTCAAAGGAGAGCTGACACCTCTCCCTTGGTGTTCGCTGCTATGCCAAACTCGCAGCGAGCTGCAACCGCGAAATTATAAATTATGCAAACAAAGAAGAAATGGATAATGCCTTTTTGGCACCCCGCCCTGTAAAAAACAAACAACAGCAACAATGGCAATGAAACTCCATTTGCTAAGGTTTTGGTCCTGTATGCCCATTTCATGTTAACAAAGCAGAATTGATATGTATTGTCTGATCCTGCCATCAGATAGACCTATAACTGTTGCTTTCACAATGAGGTCTGATGGAGATAAAATGAAGACGGAACGATGATTAGGTGTGGTAACACTGGTAATGATATTGTGATTGAATGCAAATGTGAGCCTGTTTTATTTTGCACCGTCAGTCATGTATAATGCTCATCATTTCCACTGTCACTTGTTAGGCATTTCAATGTAACTGGCTCATAACCGAATTGAAGTAAGTAATTTGTGACATCTGTACCGTTCATATGATTATCTACGTACATAACTGTAATTCCTGATAAAGGCCAATGTGTAATTTTTTTTTCGTTTGTGAATAAGATCTTTAAATACAGATATTGTGTGATTGAGAGTCATAAATTGTTTACAAACCATTTGTAGAAATACAATTGCCATTGGTATCTTTTGCAATTTCATCTACAAAGATTATTCAGCCCTGAATAGACCTAATGGGACTTAATAGGACTAAATGATATCTTTGATATTACACCTTACGGTGGACTTTAAGAGAACAGAGATATTCACTGCCTGTGTAATTTTGAACACGAGTGTATGGAATGCCTAACTAAGCGTTCACAGCTAGAATGTATTGTCTTTTGGTGTTATCAGACACTGAATATTTCCCTATCACCTATTAATCTAGCTCATTCTGCAATCTGTTTCGTTGTTTGTTTACTTTTTTATGTATGTATTCAGACATTGTAGAGCGAGTGTTGAAAAAAACCAGCACAGGGCTGCAAGATATCGTCAGAAGATTTACTTTACCAGTCAATTGTCTAACATCCACACATCCGGCGGGGCTTCAGCATTTTGATAATGCTCCAGAACCTTAAGTAAGAGTCCACTGGGTCCATGATGCTGTTGTCGGTCGCCAAACGCTATTCACCTGTTCAGCTATTTGTTCAGGTTTGGGAATATAATTATGCGAACAGGCCAGATTTGTGAGCAAGGTGTATAACTGATCATTTCAAGACGCATTGGAATGTTGTATTCGTAACGAACTGAAGTTCTTTCCTCTCTCTCTCTCTCTGCGTGCGTGTGTGTGTGTGTGTGTGTGTGTGTGTGTGTGTGTGTGTGTGTGTGTGTGTGTGTGTGTGTGTGTGTGTGTGTGTATGGGCATCTGTTGTTACCTGTGTTCCTGCGTTCATATAGGCTACACGTGCTTGCGAGTGTTGGGGAGGGGGGGGGGGGGAGGAGGAAGAAATGGAGGGGAGGGGTGGAGGATGTGTGTTGGGAAGGAGTAGGAAGTGGAGGAAGACGCTGGCTAGAGTTGATAAGAAAGTTGTCGTCTGGCTTACTCTTAGGGTGTGCAAGAGCGGCACTTGGTCAAATAAACAGATCATGCAGTTATGGGGCTGATGTTTCCCAGATCAGACCACTCGTGGAGTGGGATTTTTACAGTGTGGAAGTTTCCCTGTCCACCACGCAGTAACTAACCTGGTTCAGTTCAGGGAAGGTTAAGACGGCAGAAGGAGAGAAAGGGGATCCAGTTTTCTTCATGCAATTCACCGTCATCTGCAGCCAATAAACTATGGGACTGTAACCTTTTTTTTCTTTAAAATCTCTGGATGTGCATGTTTTCTCCCTGGTGGTCCAATGAAATTGCGGGAGTTTACCGCTCCCATGCCCACCCCACACCTTCACTCTGCTTCCCTCCTCATTACCCACCTCACTCTTCCAGACGTGGAATTCTTGCAACACAGCTTCTTTGTGCCCGAGATTCAGGTAGGTTTTACAAAAATCTACCATCTTTTTGTGTACTGTTGTAATATGTTTGATAATAACCGACCACATTCATCAGAATCTGTGAAAGAATGACGTGCTGAAGGTTTACAAACAGAGAAGAAGGGGCAGGAGGATCTAATAAGAAACGCCAATTTTCTTGTGATCTTTCTTCCCCAAAGATGGGGTATGGCTGCCTCAATGGCAGGATGAAAAACGGTCAAACACACAAAACTCCACTGCCTGTATAGACAGGCAGTTTCCACAGGAGTATTAGCCTGCGTACGCAGAAAGAAAGAAATGATCTTTCATTGATCTCACACAAGTATGCAATCTTCATCTGTGCATATCTTCATCTGATATTCTCAAGCTTTTTTTTAAAATTCTACTTTTTCACACACACACACATAAACACAAACATGCATATCACACACACACACACACACACACACACATATGTGAACACCACACACACACACACACACACACACACACACACACACACACACACAAAACACACAGAAGAACCTGAATCAAGCAAGCTAACTTCCCTCTGTGACCTTCCACATTTCATCACATGGCCTTCTTCAGAAAACTTTATTCAAAATATGTGTGAAACATGACCAAAGTCCTCAAATCTCCAGTTCCATTAATAAAGCCCACAAGACTGCTCCTCATAAGATAATCCAACTACTGACATCGATACAACTCCTCATGCCACATGTGTTCCACATGAATTATTACAATGTAGGAAAAAAACCCTGACCTTTGAAATATATGGAAAAAAAGAGTCCTATGGAGAAATGGAATGGTAGATGTTTTAAGCATAACTCTTCTTAGGACTACCTTGTCTCTCAAATGAGCACAATTACTCCATTTTGAACTTTGTTTGTTTGTTTTAAATGCTACTACATGTAACACAAACACCTTGTAACAAAGATCATACCTACAGTGACATTTTAGTGGTACAATTTCTTCTTCATCACATCCACACTCACATGTGCTGTCTGTACCAATGCTTTACATTTGGAATGTGTACTTTTTCATGACTTTTCAGGAAGACACCAAAAACCAACATGCTAGACAAAAAAATCCCAGTTCATGTAAATGACTAATGAAACATACTTGCATTGACTGTTTATACAACACTTTGGTTTTCTAAAGAACACAAGCATGCACGAATGCAGCTATAGAATATCATCAGCTGCATTGGTATCACTCTTATTAAAAAGATGCAAACACACATACACACAGAGTTAGCTGTCATTCACAGCAGAGGAGATAAATCATGCAGCCGGAATCTGAATGCCAGACACATTTGCTAAGGACTTAATGGAATGTAATGAATTGGATTAAGTCTCAAACAGGGTTTCCACATATTTAGTATGACTTTTCAAGGATGGACTTCAAAAGGACATTGCAACCATTTAAAAGGAAAAAATTACAATTTTTCTCTAATTAAGTATCCAAAAGCTACACCCTCATTATATATGACCTAAGTGCATTTGACCTTATCATGACCAATTCTTATTTTCACTCCCATATAACATTTCCACTTATCCTTCACACCACAATCTATCCAAGACTGATGTTTTCATAGTCAGGTTACACACTTAAAATGTTCCGTAATCCCTGAAACAAGCATCTATAAACACACATGCAATACTGTGCAAGGACTAGTTTTCGAAAAAGTGACAAGGACTTTCAACCAAAATTGGAGAACATAGACGGTCTTGGGCACTCTCCAGTGAAACACCAAAGCTTATAAACACCTGTCAGAACTGTGAAAACTCTGCTAAATATTGCATAATACCACTGTAACATTAATCTGATTCATAGTGTGATGATTAGCATCAGAGTCTTTGGCTGAGTGGTTGCAGCCCCAAATCCTGTCCATACTATGACCAGTGTGGAATTCTTTGGGCCCAAGCAACTCCCATCTGTAAGCCCTGAGTGTGCCTCTGGCTCTGATGGGTTGATTGAGACCACATGGCTCAGTTTCATTCTACTATCACTGGCAAGTCTCCCAAAGCATTGCTCAATCTTCCTGACCGACACAGCAGGTATCTTAACTACTGGGCCTGGCTAATGTTTAAATACATCATAAAAGGAAGAGTAGAGCACAGCTTGTTCATGTAATCTCAGAACTGCAGAAGCTCCATGGCATCACTGTCCACATTGACAAGTGACAGAGGAAAAATGTCTCATATTCTGAGGTCCTTCGTGACCTGATTTCTCTTCCATATCCTTGCGGTGGTGAGTTTGCATCAGGAGATTCATAACATCCCTTTCTTTTTCGTCTTTTCTTTTTTGGAACGTGCCACTCCAGTAGTATTAGTGCCATGCTGCTAATCCCACTTCCCAGTCCACAGTCACAGCTTGGCTTATTCTGCCACAGCTCCAGCACAGGCAACCCACCAGACAAACATTGCGCTACTGCTGAGTCACTTTGGCAGTCTTCAGGAGCACAGGCAACCCACCAGACAAACATTGCGCTACTGCTGAGTCACTTTGGCAGTGTTCAGGAGCCTGTTCTGATCCTCCGTACTCATGACACCACCTAATGAGCTCCCTGCTGACAACAATAACTGCATAGTCACAGAGCCGGTGTCAGTGAACGTCCCCCTCTGGAGGCTGCTTCCACACCTGTCCAACCACAGTCTCCATGAACCTGCTGATAATGGTAACCTCAGTACAGTCTCATCATGGGCGTAGACGTGTGAGGAAATTAAAACTGATGTGACCAAAAGAGCAGAGCATGAAGGTCCACAGAATTAGAGCGTTCTTTTTTCTTGCTGATCAGTGAGGATGAGGATGATGAAGGTGTTGTTACAGATCAGGGAGGATGAGGATGATGAAGGTGTTGTTACAGATCAGGGAGGACGAGGATGATGAAGGTGTTGTTACCAAGTTCCATTCTGGTCTGAGACTGCATGACAAGGCTGCACTCTGTAGTTACAGACTGCATGACAAGGCTGCACTCTGTAGTTACAGACTGCATGACAAGGCTGCACTCTGTAGTTACAGACTGCATGACAAGGCTGCACTCTGTAGTTACAGACTGCATGACAAGGCTGCACTCTGTAGTTACAGACTGCATGACAAGGCTGCACTCTGTAGTTACAGACTGCATGACAAGGCTGCACTCTGTAGTTACAGACTGCATGACAAGGCTGCACTCTGTAGTTACAGACTGCATGACAAGGCTGCACTCTGTAGTTACTTTCATAACATGTTTCAGTGTCAACCAGGCCTGAGAGATACACCTGCAGACTGCATGATAGGGCTGCACTCTGTAGTTACTTTCATAACATGTTTCAGTGTCAACCAGGCCTGAGAGATAGACCTGCAATGTTGGTTAGGAAATTTGAGCGACACTCTCACAGACGTGTCCATCTCATGGTTGAAAGTTAACTGTGTGATCCCAGTCTTTCCCACTGAGCCTATAGTCATGGGCCTCCAAATCCCACAAATATACCTGACTATCATGGGAATTGAAGCCACAAGCTCCCAGCCAGGAATCTGCCATGCTAACCACTTTGCCACAGTGGTGGGTCCTGTCCCGAGGTCTGCTCTTGGAGGGATATGACTGTCAGGATCTTTGTCTTTGTAGAGCAGAAACAATTTCAAGTTTATCAAGTCAAGCTGCAAAACCTTTCACACAAAAGAGCAAACACACATGTTTATGAATATAATTAGTCTTTCATAACTTACAGTACTTTGTTCTCACATTCAGACATGCAAATTTTCCATCTCTCTTTCTTCCTCTTTCACTGTTATGATGTTAAAGCAAACCGAGTTCTTTCTGATTACTCACATTTCAAACATAGTCATCATGGAACGCAGCTGATGGAAATCAATAAACAAAGTATAGAAGTTGTAAACGTACAAACTTCAAGTGAGAATGTCTATGTTCGTTTAGTTATACATTCAAATAAATTCGCATTTTTAGAATAAAAAAATTAAACAAACAAAAACCCTGTCTGTACATATTTCAAACAGTTCAATATGTATATACACCGTTGAAGAATTACAATCAGATTCAAACTGGCATCTTTTCACAGGTACTTCTAATATTGCTTTATCTTTCAAACAGTACTGAAAGATACGTTTAAAGAAGATGAATTGCGCACAGATTTTGAAGCCTTCACAGACAGCAAACAGGAACATCACAGCTGGTTTCTTCAACAAAACTGTCTTTGTGGTGTCCTCAATATCTGGAAAATCAGGCTCAACAGCATTTTCAAACATACTTTGCTTCAAACATTGCATGATGGCAGACAAAGACAGAAATCTTGCTAGTTATCACATGGTTTTGACTTGACCTACAAAAAGACACACACAAAAAAAAGAATGGCCAATAATTAAACCATTCAATAGAGCCCCATTATCATGATTGTCTTGAGCAGTTTTTCTCCCATTTATTATTCCTCTCCTTATGGAATTTGGCCATCTTTGTTTACAGCCTAAAGACCTGCACTGGCTTGCTAAATCTATCAAGTTTGTTGTTGTTGCTGTTTTTTTTTGTTTTGTGCATAGCATTTCATCACAAAGCAGCAGTATAGCATCATCAATGAAACTGTAGCATGCTGCGTGAAAAGTGCAGTACTTGGAATCTCTGTGTCTGGAAGAAACTACAGAACAAAACTAGTGTGGAAAACCTTTGTTGCTGTCCCACAAGCCAAAAGGCACGATAGGTAGTAAGTAAGTAAAATAAAGGTCTATGAGCAATGGCAAGGTCTTTCAAACTAATCCAAGGATCTACAAGGCCTTGCACACTCTCCAGTCAAATGCCCAAATTTGTGAGTATGTGCAAGTGATGTGGGAACCTTGCAGGCTGAAAAGAACGGTGTACTGTTCATCTGGCAATTTCATCCTGCTGTTCAGACGAAACTAAAGTCCTAAAAATTGTGTGCACAGCGTCTCATGCAGCACAATAGTCCTGATCAACATGAAATGCCGTGAGAGGCAGCTCAGGCTTTTATTGTCCTGCAGCTAGTGTTAATGAACATCATCAACTTCCGCATTTCCTGTCTTACCATGCCACTGTACTCACTTCACTCATACACCGGGATAAACTTGACAGGAGAAAAACTGTGTTGACGGTCAAACAATTTGCAACTTCATGCTCTTAAGAAATCCATGCATCTTTATATGAATTTCCTGCAGGCATGCCAACTTCCTGAAGACAAATAAGATGAAAAAAATTATGGTAGCGTTAGTGAGGAGCAGAAAATGTGATGGAAGGGGAAGAAGGGAGAAAAAACAATAAAGAGTGCTCAAGAGTATTTGTTTCACATTGCAAAATAACAGATTTGCAGGTTTTCTTTCAGATTTTGCATTTTTGGAGGGAAAAAAATCAAGCAGAGGGGATGAAGTTCCAAAGATTTCCAGCAACAACAACGGAAAAAAAAGGAAATCAGCTGAAGAGATGGAGGAAATCAGCTGAAGAGATGGAAGAAATCAGCTGAAAAGATGGAGGAAATCAGCTGAAGAGATGGAGGAAATCAGCTGAAAAGATGGAGAAAATCAACTGAAGAGATGGAGGAAATCAGCTGAAAAGATGGAAGAAATCAGCTGAAAAGATGGAGGAAATCAGCTGAAAAGATGGAAGAAATCAGCTGAAAAGATGGAGGAAATCAGCTGAAAAGATGAAAGAAATCAGCTGAAAAGATGGAGGAAATCAGCTGAAAAGATGGAGGAAATCAGCTGAAAAGATAGAAGAAATCAGCTGAAGAGATGGAGGAAATCAGCTGAAGAGATGGAGAAAATCAGCTGAAAAGATGGAGGAAATCAGCTGAAAAGATGGAAGAAATGAGCTGAAAAGATGGAAGAAATGAGCTGAAAAGATGGAGGAAATCAGCTGAAAAGATGGAAGAAATCAGCTGAAAAGATGGAGGAAATCAGCTGAAAAGATGGAAGAATCAGCTGAAAAGATGGAGGAAATCAGCTGAAAAGATGGAAGAAATCAGCTGAAAAGATGGAAGAAATGAGCTGAAAAGATGGAGGAAATCAGCTGAAAAGATGGAGGAAATCAGCTGAAAAGATGGAGGAAATCAGCTGAAAAGATGGGAGGAAATCGGCTGAAAAGATGGAGGTAATCAGCTGAAGAGATGGAGGAAATCAGAAGAAAAGATGGAGGAAATCAGAAGAAAAGATGGAGGAAACTGGATGAAGCAAAGAGAGGAAATCAGCTGAACAGAGGACAGCTGAATGCCTGGAGATTACACACAGGACTGGACTAGTTACAGCTCCTCTGAACTGTTGCACACAACTGACGTCCGACGGCTGATAAGCTCATTTACTTACCAAGTACCTGTCATGGCATCGCTACAAACTACCATCCTGGCATAACAAAAACGAACAGTCCTGTAAGATGTCTTTAGTAATACAGCTAACAAAACTTGATAGTCAACCTGTGCATAAAATCAGTGAGAACAAGACCAAACTGGTTATGAAAAAGCTGCAGTAATTTCAAAATTACAGTTGCATGACAGTCAAATAGTAATCCCGGCTAAATGTAAAGATACACATAAACAATTCAATAACTGCAGACATTAACTTAAATAAACACGTCTAATGTCAGTATGCCAGCAGGTCAAAACACAAGCAAAGAAACATGAAACATGTACAGCAATCAGTACAGAACAGCTAAAAGATTCAGACTGCATCAGAAGCACTTGGCAGCACACACTGTGATTACATCCATTCCTACATTATCACACCCACATCACTACAGTGACATTTTAAACAGAAATAGCTATTAGAAAACATGTCGGAGGGGTACTGGATATGGCATGACGAAAGGCCACAGATTGAAAAAAAAAAAAAAATCATGTTTCAAGACACAAGTACATGTTAAGTCAGCTGATCCAACATGATAAGTGATGAGATCAGATTCCTCTTAGTCCCAGATACTGAAGGGGAAGATGTGTTCCCAGAAACACACGGAATTCATAAACACACACACACAACACACAAACTAACATACCAGAGAAACAAAAAAAATGTTGGCAAAATGATTCAGTAAACATTACGTTCCTGCAGTAAATTTTTTGTTAAATCATGAATAACTACACAATACTCCTTTGGGCCCTTTCATATGATAAATCAAGAAACCACTAGCAATGACACACTGATCAGTAAATCACCTCATGGACACAGTGTGCTGTGCTGTCTACAGCAATGACACACTGATAAAATATATCACCTCATGAACACAGTGTGCTGTGCTGTCTAAGTGCACTTTGCCACAAACACTTGAACTTTGCCACCTGTGAATGGACTGACCACGGAGTAGTGGAATCCTCCAGGGAGTCCATGGCATGCAGCGTCTGTACACACACACACAACACACACACATGTACATGCACACACACACAGGCACAAACACACACAGGCACAAACACACACACACATACACACACACACACAACATGCACACACACAACATGCACACACACACACACACACACACACACACACACACAGGCACAAACACACACACACACAACATACACACATGTACATGCACACACACACAGGCACAAACACACACACACACCATACACACATGTGCATGCACACACACACAGGCATGAACACACACACACACAACATACACACATGTACATGCACACACACACAGGCACGAACACACACACACACACACACAACATACACACATGTACATCCACATACACACAGGCACAAACACACACACACACAACATACACACATGTACATGCACATACACACAGGCACAAACACACACACACACACACACACACACACACACACACACACACACACACACAGAGGCACACACACACACAAATGTACACACACACACACACACACACACACACACACACACACACACACACACACACACACACACACACTCACACACAGGCACACACACACACATGCACACACAACCACAAAGTCTCAAGACAGAATAAAAGAAAACTTCAAAATAATTACTTTAGAACAAAAAATCACAAAGTAAATATAAAAATCTGATTAGTAAACTTACATCAAGAAACGATGTAAACATCATTATGTTTAATCCCATGCACTTCAAAATAATGTTTTCATAAAAAGAAGATCACAAAGTAAATATATAAAAATCTAATCGGTAACCTTACATTAAGAAACAAAGTATCAGGTCACATACCAGCAAAACAACAATGATATGTCAAGCATATCCACAGTCTCCTTTATCACAAAAAATGACTATAAACTGTTAGTGCCTGAAATACTGGGGAAATCTTATGCAACGAAAGTGAAAGATGAAACTAAAACTGTACAAAAATACATTAAAAATGTAGGGGAATACACATCTGTTCTAAATAAAAACTTCGCCAATGTTGAAAAAAAAAAAAGGTCTTACCAAAGTGTCCCAAAGCATCAGCCACTATCAGGGCCCCAGTGTAATCAGGGTAGAACTTAGCAATAGGAGCCAAGGCTTCTCTTGCTGCTTGAGTTACATTTCTGCCCTGGTTTAGCAGGCTCACTGCCTGAAAACTAAGGAAAACACAGCCTGGATCAAGATTTGACCCTGTATTCCTAAGGTCAAGTCATACCCACATACCTGACTTTTGTAGTGATAGTTCTGCTTATTTATTGTAATATTACATGCTAGATCACATGGAAATACACATCTGTTCTAAATAAAAACTTCGCCAATGTTGAAAAAAAAGGTCTTACCAAAGTGTCCCAAAGCATCAGCCACTATCAGGGCCCCAGTGTAATCAGGGTAGAATGGATATCATTAGATCATATGGAATCACACCATAATAAATCTCACGCCATCAAACATCCAGCCACTTATGTGTATGCTCTTGATGTCCACACACACACGCACACACACACACACACACACACACACACACCCTGAAGCCTCCTTCCCTGTTGCTCCAAACCTCCTTCAATCTGTACCCCATATTCCATTCCCTCCTCCTCCTCTTTGCCATATATCTGCTTCTATCCTCAATGCTGCTTCGAGTTTAGAGAGGATGGGATAAAAATTGGGGATTTGCGTAAGGAGCAAGTAGACAGACAAACGGATTTTGTATGTAGAACAAGAAGACGAGATAATGTTGCTTATAGCCCAGCCGACCGCAAAGGGCCACATCAGGGCTGTCACAACGTTAAAATCAACTCACCAGTCAAAACAGACAAATAGATAAAATGCAGTTTACATATCAGGTGTATATAATTATATGTGCACAGCCAGGTACTGTTTACTTGAAAATGGATATATGCCAAAATGTTGGTTAATATGAATAAAATGACTGGTCCCATGAGCATTATTTGGTAAACCAGAATTTTGGATCATCTCAAATTTAGCTAATCAAACTGAAAGGAACAGTTCCTAGTCAAGCATATTCAACTCTACGTACTTATGTCTTACTGAAATATCTTTACAGCCACAAATTTGACCAAGATATCAGAACAATGAGGGGTAAGAGAAGGAGGAGGGTATGGGAAGGGCAATTGAAAAGGTAGCTTGGAGATAAAAGAAATAGACAAAGATGAGGACAGGTAGGAGAGACAATAAAACCAAGTCTATAGGTCTATACCATAAGAGAGAGAGGGAAAGTGATGGAAATGGGGGGCTGGTGCTGGCAATGTTTATAAATTGCATGTAATACTGTTGAAAGTAGGACAAGAAGGATGCAATGGAGGTATAATGCCTGACACGGAAAGGGAGACAACTTCAAAGCTATGGGGCCATAGAATTGGAACAGAAACCATGAGATTTGCATTTTTGAAGCAACACAGATGGACTTGATAATTAAAATAATAGCAATGCACAATGGAATGCTCATTATAGTGTAAATCCAGTTGACCAGAACCATTATACAAGATACCACCCATTACCATAAACCATGAAAAGCATCACTCCACACGGGAGCATGTTGGGTCAAAAATCTCTACTTGAGGACTTTTCCTGCCTATCACACCTATCCATGGACCAGCGTTTGTTAAAACAACAACAACAACAAACAAAGGCTGACATCACAACAAACACATACACATAAGCAAGACCTAACACAGCTCAGGAACTGATACACATCACAAGTAACCCACAACCACAGGACTCACAGTGTACAAAGCATTTTCAGCCCAACTGGCCAGATCTTTACAAGCAGAAACCAAAAAATTATGGCATGCTGAAATAAAATTACAATAGTTAGACAGGCATTCTAACTCTATCATAAGTCCATTCTTCTCTGACACTGTGTCTCTACCAAGGATCCATGATTCGAAACACAGATAGCTATATGTTCATTACTACCAATCATTTGTTTGAAACACGGATATTACTTTTATCTATATGCTCATTACTAGCGATGTAGCTTTATTTGTAAATAATTTATCTGTGTCTGTAGTCTAAGCATAGGATTAATGACATTTTGTTACCAATGCTATGTAATATGTGTGGGATATTATCAGTGCACAAGCATCCTCCTTCATTGGGCTTGCCAGGCCACAAAGCCTTTTGCAATTTAAAATTGTCTCCTTTTATACACACCACAGAAATGTATTACGAACTTTTGATTATCTGTACTTTTTCACCCAGTTTTCCAGTCTGTTGGCTGTTCTCTTTGAAAATGTCCCTGTTTGATTGTTTCTTCATTTACTCTCTGAAGACCAACAAAACACATGCCAGGCAAGCAAACTGTGTGCACAGAGATTGCAAGGAAGATCACTCTGGTTGACTTTGACTCTTCTGTTTCAATCATAATGATTTCTGAAAAAAAAAAAACATTGGTGGCCGATATGCAAAATTGAGAGAATTCTTTATGTCTGAAGGATTGAAGACCCTAGGCTTGTTGACCTCTGCCAAAGCTTGATGATTGTAGTCACAAAGAAAAGTTCTGTGGCAACACATCTTCTCCCAGTAGACTGGAGCCAGAACTTCTAGCATACCTACATACACACATGGACGTTACACACTACATGGTTCAAAACTTGCTCTCATCACATGACACACACACCTAAACGCCTCTCAATATCAGTCCAGGCTACAACATGACTTGAAACTACAAAGCTTGTCACATCACACGCTCTACTCGACACCCTTGAACATAAAACTGTATGTACCAGTGTCTGCCCTCTCCCGTCCCCACAACCACGCCCCCAAACAAGAGAACAAACAAAACATAAAACAGTGATTGCTGTAGAGGCAGTGTTAAGAATACCATTGTACTTGCGACAAGCTTAGTAATAGCAGTACAAAAAACAGTGGTATCATAAGCAGTTATAGTAGTAGCAGAAGTATTTTTAAATAAATAAATGGTGATAACAAATATGATAAATTTGTCACCTTAAATCCACAGTTACAAAGCAAATAAACACCCAACTGACCCATCAGTTTATGTACCAGCCACACCCACCCACCCCCTCCCTCGTGGCCTCTTTGTCCCTTCCATACTCTCCCAACCAACTTCAACCAGTTCTGCAAAAAAAAGGGTCATACACTTACCTGGGCAGAAACCTCATCATGATGTCACCGTCACCAGTGGCAGCTGCCCCGCCCACCTTGCTCCACGCGTATGACCCCGCTCCCATCACCGGAGAATCTCCCACACGTCTGGTGAGTAAGCATCGCAGTCAAAGTCGTGAGAAATGGAGTGAACAGGGTTTGTTTTTCTCAGTATGGATGGATGCAAAGATGGTTAGGTGCTTTTGTTTGTAAAGATTTTTTTGTCTTAATTCCTTTGTCTTTTTCTTCTTTTGTTTATTTGTTTTAGACCAACTCATCACCAAGAAAGGGGGAAATAGTTATGCAGCAAATTCAAGAGAAGAGAGAGAGGGGAGGGGGGGGGGGGGGCAAGGAGTAAGAGAGAGGGCATCCGGACAGGCAGAATGGGATGCACAGAAAGCAGGCTTACACCAAATCAAGCCAATAACACGAGTGATATATCTTGTTTTATCTTAAATTTCTTCTGTATGTTGCCCACTGAAGGAGTAAATAAATAATACAGCACTACAAAAACACACAAAAATGAAAACAGAAAACAATTTTCAAACAGTAGTGATTCAACTTTACACACAATTGTATTTAATTTTGTATCTCTGATAAGACATGATAAAGACTGAAAATGATTGGCAAATTAATAGTTTAGACAAAGTCAGAAGGAGAAATATAGCATAGAAAAATACACTGACAGACAGGTTATACACATTAAAAACAGAATATACAGACAGGCAGATAAATAGATATGAATAACATATAAACAGATAAAGTGAGAAGAACAATGGCATGGAAGACAGGCAAGATAGACAGGCAAATGGAAAAAAAGAGAGAAAATATACAGACAGGCAAACACAAAGGCAAAAAAATTAAAGATATTTGAACAGGCAAACAGGGGTCCAGACGGATGGAATAGCAGGGGCAGATGGATGTAGGAAGTCTGGCAGGAATGCAGGTGATGAGACACACACCAATTTGACTGACAGAAAGACGAGCAATAAATCTGCCTGCAGAAAGGTGCACATGCAGACAAAACAGAAATGGAATCCAAACCATCATCTTCATCATTAAAAAAAAAGAAGTATTCATCGTGACCCTTCATGACCAGCTCTCAAAGCAATGGCAGTTTCAATTCGCTCTCCGCCTTCAGGCTCAGCCTGAGTGTGGCTGTGTGTGTAAAGGAACCAGAATGAGTGGCATGGAGGCCAATATCACTGGAGAGTCAAGAAGATGAAACAGCATCAAAAAGGTATACTCGAAAGATATTTTACACACACACACACACACACACACACACACACACTCACACAACACGCACACACAAACACAAACGGGACCACACACACACGCACAGGGCAACCAAACAAATAGACCATCACTCACCCTGGCACTTTGGATTCATGCCATTGGTGGAGGTGCCCGCAGCGACATGGGATCCCTCGTCCACCACCACCATGCCGATGTGTCATGGTTGTCAGGCCCACAGACCTGGAGGCTTTCTGCCGTTCCCTCCCCAACTTGTCTTGGTTTGTAAGGCCCACAGTGTGACTTGGGATCTGGGACACATTCTGCACATCCCGAATCAGACAAATTAGTTATATTGGTGGTTGGTTGTCTAGATTCTTTATTCAAGTTCATTTACATACCCCAGAAAGGCAGAAGTCTTATCTAGGTTCAGCTTTCCTCTTCTAAAGCATGGCAAAGTCGGATCCATTTATCAGATTACATTAAGGATCTGACATTAAAAAAAAGAATACCCTATCCCACAAAATTAACACATTTTCATAAAGCAGAACACCAAGAAATGCCATACAATAACAAAAAACTAAAACACCATATAACTCAAAACAATAAATTTTTACATCATGATTCAGTGCAGTAGAGCTAAAAATTGCAACATAGCATAGTAGTTATAACAGTGACACAGAAATACTATCATGCCATCCTTAAAACATGGAAATAGTTGAAAATGACAAAAACCCATGTAAACTATTACATTATGAAACCCGCTTTTCAAAGAAACTGATGAGATGCAAACAATGGTGACCAATCTGTTTAACTCGTTCTTTTAAAGGGGGCTAAATCCCAAACACTCATAGACTTGGAAACATAATCCAACTAGTGTCACTGATTTAGTGCTTAATAAATAAAGCTAACAGTAGATGTGGTAATAATTTTAACCAAATTTACTTGACAGAACATTCAAACTTATTCCTATCAAAATATTAAGTCATTAATAAAATGAGATCAATCTAATCTTGCCATTCACTTTTTGTATTGCATTATGCAAACTGCCCAAATTTATTTCGAAGCATGTATCGGAAAAACGAAAAGCCAAAAACCCTGACTGTCTTTTTCTTTTTTCAAGGTTGGAAGTAAATTAATCTGCCACAGACCAATAGAATGCAATAAACCTTTTCAACAAAAAAAAAAAAGAATTAAGTTACTGCCCTAGGGATTGTTAACTATCTATGAATCAGTAAATTTTCATGGAACCTTAAAACTGTTATTAATTCCGCCTGATATAAACATTACACTAATTTTTCAATGTCATGTTTTAAAACACACACTCACACACAAATCCATACATGGGAAGCAATTTTCACTACTTCCAGTGGGCAAAATTAACATCTCTAACCAAGACAAAAGCAGCAACACTTATGCTTTGAAACGCCTATTTCAAAACGACAGTTTCATTGCAGAATGACTTTGACTTACTGTCAAAAGTATTAAACTGATGCTTTATAATTTAGACTCTGACCATAATCATGTTTCCTTCCAAACAATGTGGAACGATCTCCAGCCTGGAGAAATCACATACTCAGCAGAGATCACAGTGTGCTATGAACCGTGTCAAGAAGGGACATCAGATGTCGTTTCTAAAAATGCTGCTTTGGAACCAAGACATCGACTAACTCTGTATCCTTTTCACAATAAAGACTGATCAGAAATAAGTAATGCCACACATATTTGTGGTCAGGCAGGCAGTATTTGGTGTTCTATATCTCGTCCTGAATAGAATGATCACATAACATACAATGGCTCACTTTTTGTGGCCGGGTGGCAAAGTTTGGCTTTTTTGTTTTTACGCTGAAGTGACTGATTGTAACTATTCACTGACCTTTCAAATTTTGGGTTGCAGAGTTTAATTTTTCCAATTATTTCCTACGAAAACTGATCACTAACAAACACAGAGTCACCTTTCGTGGTCAGACTGGAAGAGTCTGTGCTTCTAGGTTGTTGTTTTTTCATACAGAGACTGACAGAAATAATCAATGGCTGACCATTCTGTAGTTGGGCTGACAGCGGTTAGCTTTCCAGTCTTTCCACATCTGTATAGAGCTGTCTGTAGATAGGCTCTCTTCTTTAAACCCCATCTCCACTGCAAATGCGGTAGCTGGAAGAACAGACATTTACAGTAATTTTATCAGTCACACACATTTTGTGTAGTATAGTGCAAGATGTTGCCTACAGTCAAATGGTCAAGGCGTTTGCTTGTGTCATTGATGGTCCTGAGTTTGAACCATACATAGGTTTAGATTTTTTTTGCTTTAAACCCCTCTTTGTCCATCCAGCAGTAAATGGTATCTGACTCAGTTCAGGGAAGGTTAGAGGCAGTGGAAGGAGAGGAACAGAGCTCTGCCTTCCATCATCCTGTGCCCAGACACAGCGAAATCTCACATAGTTCACTCTCTAGCCAATAACCTTTGGAAACTGTTTAACCATTTAATGCAAGATTTTACGAACATGTCACTTATTACAATACAAGTACTTAAAACTGAACCACCAGCTTAGAATTAATGAATTATTGTAACATAAAAGGAGCAAGGAAAAATGTAATGTGTGTTATATACACAATTCAAAATGCTACAGACTGTCACAAAGATTATACGTTTCATGAAAACGAGATCCATCTCTATGGCGACATGGAACAGACAAGAAAAGCTGTCACACTGTGATTTTATCTCACCAATATTGACAATGTTAGCTTCTCTCTCATTTGATTGTTTGAATTTGTGATCAAGCAGTTTAACATCATCTTGAAGTTTATCATAAAGAAATTACACAGCTATTTTTAGGAGGATAATGAAGATGTTGATAAAGATGACAAGACCAAAAGATCTGCTGGTCAAAACCGCAACAGTAACACACGCTAAACTGATTTGGCTGTTATCCTAGTTTCTATAACTCATTTACATATTAGATTTGGTGAAAGGACATACCACTAAAAAGGTAATTTAAAAATACACACAACTTATACATATGTATTAACTTGTATGCCTATGAGTTAAAACAATGATCTATATAATCATGGATTTCTGTGATATTCTAATCATTCTATAATCTGACAAATTAAACACATTCATGCCAATATGCATATGTTCTGTATCATCTATGTCATTAAGTCTTACTGCTGTGTTTTTGTATCTTATTCCTGCTACAAACATCATTATCATCATCAAAACTAACTATTGTGATTGGAGTAATAAAAATGATTATAATCTTTTACGTGTTTTTTTCTTTCTAAGAAGCAAATATCTATAACTCGGTTAAGAAACAACAGAAGAAAGAAAAAACAAAAAACAAAGGTTATTACCCATTCTCATTTGCTTACTCCAATTACTAACCTGACACGCCCACAATCAGTGTGTGTTGTGTGTACTCCATGACTGCACGGGTAACTCCAATGGCGTCCTGAGCCCACCTCAAATGTGTCTCTGGAAGTGAAACAAATGAAGCATGTTTGTACTTTTTACATCATTAGTCATGTTAACTGTTATTCAATGAATATAAATCTAAATATAAAAAAATATAAATCTAAATCAATAACTTTCCTCACACCAGTGTTAAAGAAAAATATATCTGGTTAACAAATTATGAAAGTAAGCATAGAAGAGAACAGCTTATATCATAACATGTGTTTGAAATACAAATCAGTAAGCTCAAATGTATATAAACAATTATCTTCTGTTAAACTTTTTACAAAGCATTTTGTAGCCAATGCTCCCATTAATCATCTCTAAAATTTTATCATATTGTTTATCACAAAAAAACAGGCGAGATGGGAGTGGGGTGGAGTGGTGAGGTGGTGGTCTTGAAATGGTGAGTTTTTAATTAGGTAAATTTCCTGTGAACAAAAACAGATACTTTTTCTTTCACTTTCAGGGAGGGAGTCTTAATTGGGAGTAAATCTACAAAGCATACTAACAAAAAGAAAATGTTCCAGTGACAAAAAAAAAGACTTTTGAAAGAAGGAAATCTTTAAGAGGAAATAAATGTAGAACAGATAAGTTTTCAAACAGAGTGAGTCTTTTACACTTCAATGAGATAAATCTAGTGTGGACAAGGAAAACATGTTCCACATAAGCAGTCTGTATAGAGGGAAGGGGTCTTAATGGAGGTAAATTCAGATTAAAGATAGAGACAATGCCCACCACCACCCTTTCACACGTCTTCCCCCAAAACACAGTCTCTGATGGATTAAGGAAGAAACCTTTATTTTGACCCTGCCTTTATTGAGAGACCTGAAAATAGTGTAAACCATGTTGTAATTGTCTGGAGGGAAACAAGCCATTGCGGTAAAATGGCAGACGAAAGTGCTGGACAGATTTAAAGAATAGGCTCTGCCTAAAATCTCAGTCATTGATCGAATAATGGTTTTCTGAGTTCTGAGTTGTGATTAACCCACTTGCTGAAAGAGTGACAACCTATAATATCAGATCAAAGGTTTGAGTTTCACATGTAATTCTTGTTCCTCTCCTTCTCCATTGCATACTAATAAGTAGTCTGACAGAGAGCTAAACTTCCGGATGCGCTATAATTCAAAGTTCCATGTGCAGAATACACTCAGCGCAGATAACAGAACCACATTGACAACAAAGGGAGCAGTCTGTGGCTGAATTCTTTCGAAAAAGACATTTGTGTGAACACAAATAACACACACACGCATGCATGCACACATGCACACATGCATGCATGCACACACACACACACACACACACACACACACACACACACACACACACACACACGCGCGCGCGCGCGCGCGCGCGTGCGCACACACACACACACACACACACACACACAAACGCAACAAGAGATAGGATTCAATGGGACGCCTTCTTCAGTGGGAGAGCAATCCAAACTAGACACACTGAAGCCTTTCGCGACAATAAAGTTATAAAAAAGAAAAGTCAAATTCCCAAATAACCTAATGGCTGCAGGGTTAGTGAGCTACTATCAGAAGTTCACAGTGTCTGATGCATTTCATTATAGAAGGCAAAGCCCATCACTCTCCTTCAGTGTCCTTTTCCTTCCCTGACCTCAATCAGGGACCCATTCAATGCAGAGTGGACACAGCATTTGCATGCAAGGCCATTCCATTTTTCCTGCCACCTTAAACTTCTCTGATGTGAATCAAGCATCCATGTAAAGTTGGGTGAACACTGCAAGTTTTAGATCTGTTAAGATCCGGATCCATAAGTGGTTCAACCTCAAAATCGTGTCAGTTCCCCAGGAAAATGCTGTGACCGTTTGACTGATTTGAAATTTTTTACAAAAACTCTTTACATAGATCTGTAACTGGCTAATACATTTAAATATTCTTGATTACCCATTTCACTATCATGGCATCTGTGTGAATTTGTAACTGACTAATTATTATTATTAATACATTTACATATACTTGATTACCCATTCATTATCATGGCATCCAGGTGGTTTCCCCTGTTTCATCAGGACTGCCTCCGCATCCCACAGTTCCATCACAGCGTTGTGTCTGGCATTCACCACATCCAGCTACCACAGCGTCAAGTATCCTGTCTTCTCCATTAGTCTGCAGCACCTGCCAGGCTTCAATGGAATAACAGTAACTCACAGAATTTGGGTACTGTAGCAATGTTTTACATCACAGTTATGAAGATGATTGCCCACAGTTTCATCATCACAGACTTTTGTAATTTAATGCTATGTCAAACACAGAAGAATAAAACAGTCTTATGTTCCTGTTCGGCACATGCTTCACATACCCTGCTACTCTAACTCAGAATATAAAAAGCTTCATAGTATGATCAGCGTGTTCATCTTTTTAAAACTAACAGGACCAAAAGGTGCAAGTGTGTCTAGATCTTCACGCCTCAGTACCATTAAAAAATACATTCATTTACATGTTTCATAAACTAGCAATGGACAGAGGTGCCAATCGCTTAGTTTTCATCATATGATCAAATAACAATATGAAAAATCTGTCATGCAAATCAGTTTAATCACTGTTTGTCTTCTGGTACAATTCTGAAGCAAATTAAACATGACAACACTCAAGGCTGCTTGTGAGATATTTTGAAATCTAGCCCACACCCCAGTGCAACTGCCGTTTGGTTTAAAAAAAATGGGGAAAAGCTTCTTTTAACATTTTCTTGAGGTTAGATGGAAGTTCAGCATGAAAAAGTTTCCATTTGGATGATTGCCCTCAACCAGCCAATGCACAAAATTTACTGATTTATTTTTTGAAAGTGAAAAACAACAACGACAACAACAACAGCCTCCCGGCATTGAAAAAACAAACAAACAAACAAACAAACAACAACAACAACAACAACAACAACAACAAAACTAGCCTCCCGGCATCATGTCTTTTCATTGGTTTCTAATATGAAATGCAGATGCAGGACTGGAGAAATCTGATTTTTTTTCTCAAGCCAGCTGGGTAAATAGATCACAGTTTCTAGCCTACCAAAGCTTCTATTTGCCCAGTTAATATCTGAAAGATACATACCACTACACAGTTTTCCCCCAGCTGATAGCATTATCTATCATCAAAATAAAAACAAGTTCTACAGATAAGCAGAAATCACAGCCAGCAGTTTGTTTCTACACTAAGCAGAACTGTTGTCAGAATGATGACAATTATTTCCTACAGTGCAGATGACAGAGCCCTGTAGGATCTGTTTCTTGCCATTAAAACTCTACTGCTTGCAGTTTTAAAACTTGTTCATAAGGATTTTAGATACATTTCCATATTTTAATTCAGCAGAACTTACAGATGATTAAGACAATAAGACAAGAGTCAACCTGACAATATTAGACCTTGGTCTGCGGGAGTGGAAACCTCCCCCCCCCGGGGGAATTTTTGACTTAATTTTCTAGAAAGCTTATGATATTGGAAGAAACATTTGACATGTTACCCTCTGGTAAACAGGTTATTTTGGCAGTGAGAGCTGCATTAATAGTGTATTTTTTCCTCTTTGGCCCTTGTATTTAGCATTGTGGGGTAGGTGTGTTCACTCTATGTTTGTCACACATAATCTGGCTTGATATCTCATAGGTTTGTCATGAATGGCATCTTAAACAATTTTTCTCGATATATCTGCACACTATTCTGCTGGCATTTTACAAAAAGAGATACAGTGATGATGTTTGTGCATGGGCATCCGAATCGCATGCAGCTGAAATCTGTCGTACCACTCAACCACAGCTGTGCGCTGTTCTGTTCCAGCGCAGTCGAGCAGTCGACACTTTTCCACGTTTCTTGCTAGTGTTTGTGTTTCCACAAGTGTGTATCACAAAACAGTTTATGTTTACTTAGGCCTAGATCATTGTGATACAGAGAATGTCTATGAAAAGTAAGTACTGTAACATACGTTAGCGTCTGATCGGTGTCTCTCACTGGTCACACCTATCTTACGAAGGCGCATGTGTATTTTCTTCTTCTTGTCGCTACATCTAAATGTTGACTTTGTAAAGAAATCAAACATGCAAAGCAGTCATGTATGCATGTCACTGCGTGCTTTAGCCTACTGTGATCTCTGTCTGCAGCATGATGTATGCATGTCCTTGGTAAACCCACCTCACCCCATCTCCACCTCTCTCTCTCTCTCTTCGTCTCTCTCTCTCTCTCTCTGTGTAAAGCGTTCATGCACACCTCAGTTCTACACACCTCCGCCCATCCCCATCCACGTCGCGCGCGAGTCTCGTTATTTCGGCCAGACTCCGTGCTGAGCGTGCCTTTAAAAAAAAACCGCTGCTTGAGTTCGTTGCTAGTTTTAGTTCTGCGTTCTTCACCACTAAGTTTGCCAAAAGTGTATGAATTGGGCAAACCGCTTTGCCGCATTATAGTATCCATTTGTTTTTAACCGTCTTGTTTCAGGTCATTGGGAATGGGCAGGTGTGCAGTCTCTGACTACACTCACTGTAATGAAAAATGCATCATCTTCTCCATGAGACAGTCCTGTGTGAAGTCAGATTTGCACCATGGTAGATGAACAACCAGTGACTTTTAAAAGCACACCCAAATGCAAATGAAAATGTTCAAGAGATGGGAGAACATGTATAATTCATTTCAAAAACAACAGAAAAGAGAAGACTATAACCCCACTAACTGAAGAAAGTAAACAAATTATCCAGACGTCTCTCCACTTGAGACGTGCTTCAAATGTAGCATGTCATAGACTAGATCAGATTTGTGATTGTATTCCAGAAGACATGGACTTTACTCGCCATGGTTATCACAGAAGCTGTTATGCACGGTTTACCAATGTGAAATTTGCCAGGAAAAGGAAACATGAGACAGAGAGTGAAGAAGTTGCAGGACCATCTAAACCAAAGAGGACTGCTGTTGCTACATCAGGCCCATTGCTTCCAAACGACAGATGCATTTTTTGCAACAAAAAATTCAAGAAGAAAGCTTCAAAAGGAGTTGCATGTTTTGATAAACTTGTAAAATGTGTCACCAAGACGGCAGAACAGTCCATAAAGGATGCAGCAAAAACTAAGCAAGATGACATTTTCACTCATTATCAAGATGTAGATCTGGTAGCACGTGAAGCTCACTATCATGAGGGTTGCAGGAAAGACTATGTAAGATCTGAAGGCAGGCATGCTGAAACATCCACAGGCCAGATATCTGCTGAGCAGCAACAGGCACATGAGGGGGCATTTGAGTACATATGTGACTACATTGAAAATGCCTTGATCAGAGGTGCACAGGTGGAGAGAATGACCATGCTGAGAGAGAAGTACTGTGGATACATGCAACAACATTCCCCTGACTTCTACAACCCAAAATACAAGACTTACAAACTGAAAGAAAAGATAATGAAACGTTTTGGCTTCAGAATAAAATTTTGGGCTCCAAACCATCGCAGTGAACTTGTTTATTGTGACGAACTTGCCAGAGGTCAGGCAGTTGAGACAGCGTTTGTGTCAGCAGCTTCAGAAGAAAGGCGACTTGAGGAGTCTGCATATGTCCTTCGTCGACACATCTTGGATGCTTTTAGAGCTGCACCTGACATGCCATGGCCTCCATCTGCAGAGTACCTTCAGTCTGATGCTGTCAATCCTCCAGCTATTCTCACAGACTTTCTCCAAAATCTGTTATCTGGAAAGAGTAGTACTGTGGAGCAAAACAAAACCACCAGATTGGCATCCTCCATTGGCCAGGACATATGCTACTCTTTGACAGGGGGAAAGTGGAAAATGCCCAAACATCTTCTACTTGGAATGTCTATCAGACATGTTACTGGTAGCTCTGAAGTTCTAAGTCTCTTGAATCGTTTTGGGCACGTTGCTGGATACAAAACAGTTGTACGACTTGAGACTGCTATGGCCAACTCTGTACATCAGTGTGCTAGTCTTCTGCCTTCAACGGTGAGTTTGGGGCAGAACAAGGTGATTCATTTCTGCTGGGATAACTTTGACCTCAACGAAGAAACCCTTTCAGGAGCTGACACCACCCACTCCACTCATGGCATAGTTATTCAAGAGGTTACAGGAGACACAGTGCATGACACAGTTCCTTCTCAAACAGAACTACCCCCTGCTCCTCAAAACCAGCAATGCTCCGTGGGGATCAGCTCATTACTCCCCCGGCTCGTTACTCCCCCGGCTCGTTACTCCCCCGGTCAGGGTTACGGTTAGGGATAGGGTTAGGGATAGGGTTAGGGTTAGGGTTAGGGATAGGGTTAGGGTTAGGATAGGGTTAGGGATAGGGTTAGGGATAGGGTTAGGGTTAGGGATAGGGTTAGGGTTAGGGATAGGGATAGGGTTAGGGATAGGGTTAGGGATAGGGTTAGGGATAGGGTTAGGCGAGCCGGGGGAGTAACGAGCCGGGGGAGTAACGAGCCGGGGGAGTAATGAGATGCTCCCGCTCCGTGCAGTATGAACCAAGAAACGTACCACCCTGCTTTGGAAAAGAAAAGGCAGAACCCAAGTTGAATGTTGTCGACACTCATTTCTCAAACCCAGAGGCTGTGTACAAAGCTAAACTTGCTGACTTTTGGTGGATTTTCTCCAGATTTGAGGCCAAAGACGGAAATCAACTGGTGCCTGGATGGGGAGGGTGGGTGTCTCTCACAGGAGAAGAAGGGATAGAAAAGATGAAGTCTACTGTTGACTACATGCCAGTCACTGTTCTGAAGAAATTCCAAAAAGATCCTAGTTTCTGCAACACGTTTGCTACGCTTGGCAGTCCGGTCTTGGGCAATGATGCCCATGGTGATGTTGAACGATTTGTCTGCTGCCTCTATGGTAGACCGAACTACACAAGTGTGAACAAACTGAGGTATGACCTGTGCTTGGAAAAGTTCCAGACTGGAGGAGGGTCAGGGCCTCTCTCAGGCTGTGATGGGACGGACCTGAGTCTCCTTCCACCATGCAAAACTTCCCTCAGGCTTCATACTGAAAGATCAAACTACCAGACCCTCATCTGGAAAAAGGCACACATTCAGAATCCTGACATTCCAAGCCCTGAGGGAAAGGATGGCATGCAGGCAAATCTGGGCTTCGAATCCAGTGGACCGAGGGAGACATCCTTCCAAGAGAACTGGTGGACATTCTCTGTGAAGAAAATCCAGACCTTGACACAGAGGAGCAACCACCTCAGCTTGGCAACTTGGCTGATGCTGTCTTTCACGATGGCTGTGACATCAGCAATGAATAGGGCGAGAGGTTTTTATCTGTACTCAGAAACATGTCATTACCGTTGACAAGTTGTTTTTTGTATCGTACTGTGTTTTCATATGCATTTTAGACTTTGTTTGTAAATAACATGTTCCGCATACCTTGTATGGTTGTAAACTGTACATGAGCAGATAGCCTTTTCAATATTCTTTAGTTTGGTACCAAATTTAATATAAATATTTAAAAAGAAATTTGATTTAAGAGACTTAAAGTAACCCCACCCCCTGAATAATCGCTATCGGTAGGGTTACTATAGTTTAATGCTCGTATATCCTTAAATAACCTGGTTACAGCGGGGTAACATGTGCCATAAAATTTCAAAATGAACAAAGTATCAGAAAAATTCACCCACAAATCCCCCCCAGGGGGGGGGGGGGAGGGGGTCTATGGACAGGCCAAGGTCTATATCCACAGGAGACTAGATACACTGTGTCTGTGAAGCCATCAGGATTGAACCAAATGTATGAGCTGTGTGTGCTATGTGCTGTGATTGTGAGTGATTTAAAGTCTGCATTACATTTTCCACAATTCTGAAAGAAATGATCAGTGCAGACAGCAAATTTTCCAACTGCTTGAAAGGCTTTTAATGTTCAGATTTATCCACTCATCCCCTGCATTTGCACACAGCCCAGGCTACCAGGCAACTGAACTTGTCCTGCCCTGCAAATGATGTGCAGGTAGTTGAATATGGTCCTGAAGCAGTGTTGAATCTTTGACACTATCAAACGGCAAGTCATCAATTGTGTTTGCTTCAACTTAGTGAATATTAACGGATGTTTCCTTACTAAGAAATAAGCTGAGTGACTAAAAATTCATTAAAAAAAATTGCATCAAGCTAATAACAATATGAGAAAGGTAAGGGTTGCACAGGTCTCTAAATGTACATACACACTAACTGTAAAAACTGGTAAATTGTTACAGAACCACTGACACTGACAGTAGACTGAGGGACTGAAACTGACTCACTGACTGCAGCAGAATAAGCCTGGATGTTGATATACTGGATTGACAGAATGAGCAGTAAAGCTGTTATACAGTTATAATAGCATGAAAGATCAGACCGGAAAAAAAATCATTTAATCTCTTTTCTTGCTTGTACAAACTAGTACTGGTCATACCTTGCTAGCCCAGTTCCACAGACAGTGACAACATTGCCTACAACGCAAAGAACTATTACAACAACAACAAAAACAACAACAAAGGAAATGAAAAATGCTTAGTGTATCATGAATATGAATACAGAATGAAATCTTGCCTGCTCAAATTGGTTTCATCAAATTTGTATCATTTGTACTTGGAAATCTTTCCTTCTTCTTAGTAATCTTACAGTTCAAGGTTTTACTTTTAGCATGCTAAGTTGATCTGATCATTAGTTTTGCACAGGATGCATGCTATGTGTATTTATAAATATCACCCATAACAGTTATGTGCCAGAATGGCACTCAACAATGACACTTGACAGTTGTATGATCCCTAACTGATGCGTTGCTGTTCTGATGGTGTGTGTACTATGAATTCTACTGTCCCTGTTCTCATGGGATGGTTTTATCCTTGCCTACAATCACCTTCAGTAATACTGGATGTTAAATCTGTATGTAACTAACTTGAGAGAGAGAGAGAGAGAGACAGAGAGAGAGAGAGAGAGAGAGAGAGAGAGAGAGAGAGAGAGAGAGAGAGAGAGAGAGAGAGAACTCAGAACTCAGATGGTTTACTTCATATAAAGGCCATTGCCCCTTATGAAGGGGGTATGGAGAACATAACAACATCAATATGAGAACTATACAGAACACAAGAAAAACTGGTTGGACTACTCCGTCACGAAGTCATGACTGATCTAAGCTGAAATGCCTTGAATAAGTAAATTGAGAAGTTTCTTACTATGCTTTCATTCTGAGATGCCATTAGCAGCTTAACCGAAACTGACAGGGATCCTTGGAAAATTTTGTCGGTACATATTGCGCTCTTAGACGGGATAATTTACAACAACATAAAACAAAATGAAGTTCGTCCTCTTTTCCATTTTTGCATAATGGACAAGTCAAATCTATCCCAGTATATTTACTGTAACGATACCGGTGTTCTGCTATGTCTGAAATTCCCAGTCTAAATTTGGTCATTGTCAACTTCAAGTGTTTAGCTAAATCCATTCGTAGATAACGTTTGACATCGTGTACCGAACAAAATGTCCGATACATGGTAAATCTATCACTAATTTTGACATGAAAGTCCCATTCCTGCTACCTGCATGCAATCAATCTGTCTTTAAATTCACACAGAAATGACTTATCATTTTGCACTCCTTGGTTTATCCAAACATAGCCATATCCAAATTGATATAATTTGCAACGGACATTTGAAGCCCAATTTCTTTTGTCTCTTGCATCTAGGTCGTATAACATCATATAGGCTTTCCGAGGTAATCTGTGATCATTCATTTTTGTTAATTTCAACCAGTATCGGATACAGTTTAACACAGAATTCAAAGAGATAGGATATCTATTGGTCTCCCCATAGACAAAGTCATTGGGTGTTCGCATTTCAACTCCTAAAAATTTCTTTAATGCAAAGAGGTGCACTTTTTCACAATGACGGGCTGCATCATCTAGTCCCCAAAGTTCTGCACCGTATAGAGCAATGGTTGAACCTGTGAATCAAATAACTTCAACAATAAATATAAACTAGTATTCTTCAAAATATACAATTTTCTCATAATGCAGAGCAGAGCTTTCTTTGCTTTACTTACAAGGTCATTGCAAGCCAATGTGAAACTGAGTTTTGTTGAAAACAGTATACCTAAGTATTTATAAGCATTTACGACAGGCATAACAGCATTATTATATGTCCAATTTTCTCTTGCTGCTAAGTAGCCACCTTTTCTAAACACAATTATATTACTTTTGCTTAAATTCACTTTCAAATCAAGAGAAAAAGCTGCGCGTTGCAGACTGTTTAACTGTGTCTGCAAACCAATAACTGTTTCTGATAAAAGTACAACATCATCTGCTAATAACAAAATAAAGAGCTCAAAATAATCAGTTGTAAACATTGCACCATGCCTACCATTTTGAATTATTTCTATGGCAAGTTCATTAATAAACAAAGAAAATAAAACAGGACTTGCTTAACACCATAGGTGCACATAATGAAATCAGTTAATTTATGTCCACACCGTATCTTAACTTTAACATTATTATACATACTTTTGATGCAATTGTATAAATTACCATTTATACCATTTTAACTAAAATTGACCAAAGAATTTTCCTATTAATGGAATCAAAAGCCTTCTCAAAATCTATGAATGCAACATATAATTTTCTGTTGAAAGAGAACTGTTTCTGTATGATAGCTAACAAAGTAAACATATGATCAATAGTTGAATAGTTCTTTTTGAATCCTGCTTGATATTCTCCAGTAATATTATTTTCCTCAACCCACTCTTGTAAACGATGATTAATTACTGTACTATAAATTTTGCTGCTAATGTTGCATAATGAAATGCCCCTGTAATTGTTAGGGTTGTTGACATCTCCTTTTTTGTACAAGGGAAGCACAATACTTTCTGTCCAACTGTCAGGAAATATACCTTTCTGGAACAAAGCATTAAAAAATGTGACAAAGAAATCTGCAACACACTCACCTGCATTTTTTTAACAACTCTCCAGTTATTCCATCCGGCCCAGCAGCTTTTCTAATCTTTATCTTTCTAATTGCTAAAATAACTTCTTCCTTTGATATTGGTCGTTGAAATAAACATCATTACCATCAACATTCAATTCGTCCTCGTCTGGTTCACTTTCATTTTCGAGTAAAGTTTTGAAGTGTTCAAACCAGTTGTCCAAAGTGATATCATTGCTAACGTGTTTCCGTTTACATGAAAGTTTATTTATATTTTCCAAAAATTGCTTTTGATTATTCACCGAAGATAACAATTCATCTAAAAACGATTTGTGGAAATCCTTCTCTTTGCGCTTTAACAAATGTTTATACTCTCTACGTGCAATACAAAAAGCATTTCCATCGTCAGAATATCCTGTTTGACGGGATATTCTGTAAAGCTTTCTTAAATTTTTCTTTGCTGCCTTACATTCATGATCATACCAGTCATCTGATTTATCATTATCACCAATCATGATCTGCCGATTCATGCATTCAGCACTTCGTTTAATGCAATGGTTAAATATAGACAAAGCTTCGTCAATATCATAATCAATTAAACTTACAGCTGACTCTAACATTCTACGAGATTCCACAGACTGCATTGAGTCAATAAACACTGGTGATGCATTATTGTTCCAAACTATCCTATTTAAAGTTTGTTTCTCTTCTTGAGATTTCCTACTGTCATGCTCTCCCGAAAAAGTTAAGTGTAATTCAAGTGGCATATGATCTGAATGAAACATATCACGAATATTAAGTTCATAGAAAGATTCAAACATAGCAAACATGTCACTCGACATTAAAAAAAGTAATCGTTAACACTACTACCTGAATCTGAGATGTATGTGTAGCAACCATAGCGGTCGCCATTACAGCACCATTCAGAATACGTAATTCAAATGTAGTACATAAATTCAACATAAGTTTACCATAGCTATTTAACACTTTGTCTTGAGATTTCCTGTTTGTGTTGATCGAACTACTTGTTTTTAATGACTTAACAAAATTTTCACTGCATAAATCATTTATATTTATATCGCAGTTCGACTGTTGAAATCCCCTGACAACACGAAGTAAACATCATGAAATGCAACAGAACAATCTGCCAAGCATTCTTCCAAAAGACTAATGCCATTGTTTACATCCAAAAAAGAATAAAATGGTGACCCTTCAGGCGGAACATATACACACATATACAACATATCCTTCATGGTGCCTAATACAGCTTTGTCTATGTGAAAAACAATAATATTATTGTAATCTACGTCAACAGAACGAACAAACGGGGCATACACTCTCTTTATTAGGCACACAACTCCACCCGAAAAACGACCATGTTTAGAAAACTTAATAGCAGGTTTACAAAATATTATGTAATCAACAAATAAATCTGATTGAAATGTTTCTATAAAGGTTTCAGCAAAACAAATTATATCAAAGGAACGAACATAAGAAAGGAAATCTTTATGTCTTGGTTTAGGAAGCAGGCCGTTGACATTCCATTGCAAGACTTTAAAATGCTTAACTGAAAATGCACGTGCGTTACAATCGAATCAAGTTGACCTTCACAGAATGCGATCCCGAACTTTTTTGCACGGCTGCACGGCCAGTACCCTGTTTGTTCACACTTTCCTCTCTGTCACTGACAACGTCACGAGCATTCGACATACAGGCACGTGCAGTGTCAGCCACATAACAGCTCACAAATGGTTCCGCAACCGGTGTCCGTTTTTTTGGTTGCTCCCTCTAAATTAAATGCAGAAGAAAAACTATTTGCAGAACAAACATTTGAAAAAACACCTCCACAAGAAGAGCGGCCGATATCCTATTTGATATCTTTCAGGTTGCCCTCTGAGTCCACAGAAAATTTAGTTCCATCTATTACAAGATGGTCAAAAACCATAGACGCCTTTTTGTTTTCTGCTCTAGCTTTCCTCAAATGGGGCAGCAGTCTGCGTCTTACTTCCCTCACCCTGAAAGAAAAATCCTCTCCAATAAAAATACTGGTACCTTTTAGTTTCCCTCTTGCCCTGAGTATGTCCACCTTGTCCTTGAAGAAGGTACAGCACCGATTATTGGAGAGTTGGGCCTCTGGTTCAGGCGATGCAGGCGGTCAAAACGAACGTCTTTGGCCAGCTCCAGCCTGTCAGTGAAGAGTTCCCTGACTGCAGCCTCCAGGTCGTCTGCCGTCTCCTTCTCTGCTTTCTGAAGTCCGTGGATGATGACGTTATTTCGCTTCGACCTACATTCCAAATCGTCGGTCTTCTTCTCCATCTCTTCGATCCTCTTCTCCAGGCGGACGTTACTCTCCCTCAGAGCGGCATTTTCCTCTCGTAGACGGGTGCATTCTTCCTTCATGCTCTTCATTTCCGCATGCAGCACATCAAAACCGTCTTTGAGGCCTCTGATGTCATCCCTCACCGCGTCAAACTTCATGTTCAGCTGATGGAGCATGGACATGACATCGTTGGAACTCTGATCTCGGTTCTGGATGAAGCATCCGGTGGTGTGTCTCCAACACTATCACAAGGCGAACGTAATGACTGGGATCCAAGTTGTGTTTGTCTAGTGGAAGTGCGGGGTCCTGGATTTAATTCAACGTCGCCGCATTGAAACAACAACAAACTCCCCCAGAAGAAATACGAGAGGAGGAAACCACACACGACACCGGTAGTCTTGGTTTTTAATGTCAGTCCCAGTCTTGGTAATCTTGAATTTGCGCGTTTCTTCATAAATGCCATGAAAACAAAAAGAAAGAGTCCACATCTCTGCCTGAAAACCAGTGTTTCTGAAGGCATGGCACCTAATTACAAACTCTGCCACAGATGAAGCAACAACAATGCGTATAACGCTTACAGTTCGCTAATTTTGTCAGACGCGATCGCAAAGCCTGCTCACCGGCTGACTTCCACTCCAGCTCCCCCCCCCCGAGAGAGAGAGAGATAGAGAGAGAGAGAGAGAGAGAGAGAGAGAGAGAGAGAGAGAGAGAAAGAGAGAGAGAGAGAGAGAGAGAGAGAGAGAGAGAGAGAGAGAGAGAGAGAGTCCATGTGTGTCAGTGTGCGTGTCTGTCCGAGTGCATGTGTGTGTGTGTGTGTGTGTGTGTGTTTTGTGTGTGTGTGTGTGTGTGTGTGTGTGTGAGAGAGAGAGAGAGAGAGAGAGAGAGAGAGAGAGAGAGAGAGAGAGAGAGAGAGAGAGAGAGCTGGTAACACCAGCTACGTATACTAGTGCTTGTGGCTCGTGACAGTGCGTCCACATTCACGTTGACACCAAGCTTCGTAAACCACAAGGAAAATCTGACTCAATGTGCAAACAATTACACGTACCCTTTTCTGTCGCATTAGTAAACGGCCATGTGTTGATCACAAGAGGCAGTAATCGTGCTGAGCCTGCGCCCGCAAGCACTAGAAAAGCTGAAAGCAGAGGCAGCAAAACTACGACCGTTGAGGAGAGCGCCATTTTCACTGTCATGTGATAGTAGAAAGCGTGTCATGTGATCAAATGTAAGGGACACGACCCTGATGATAGCCTAATACAAAATTACCAGATTAACTCTCTTGATCAGCAACGAAGAATCAAAACACTGTCAGAGTAAACCCTAGATCAGTGGCGTAAACCTCCATTGTAGAAATTGTGAGAAGATAATCGTCTACAGGATAGAGCACAATTCAATAGAGTTACCCCCGTGAGGGAAGCTTACGCAACTAATCAAGGATATAACTTCAAATAAGTAACACAACCAACATGAAATGGAACTCTTGAAACTAAGTTTAAAAGATGAATCCATACAACATAGTAAAATGATAGCAGTCAAAACTAAGTTTAAAAGATGAATCCATACAACATAGTAAAATGATAGCAGTCAAAACTAAGTTTAAAAGATGAATCCATACAACATAGTAAAATGATAGCAGTCAAAACTAAGTTTAAAAGATGAATCCATACAACATAGTAAAATGATAGCAGTCAAAAAGAGGAATGAACTTATAAGTTTACAGAGCAAATTTAACGAGTTTGACTCAATTCTCGCAACAGATCCGCAAAATGAAGATATATTTAGAAGTAGAGAATCTACTCGTTTAAAGCTAGAACTAGCAGAGAAGGAAAAGGCTCAAAGTGCCCAAACTAGAGCAAGAATAAAGTGGATAGAAGAAGGCGAAAAAACACAAGATTTTTTCTCAACTTGGAAAAATCACAGGCAAATGCTAAACTTTTACCTAAACTAGAACTTGAAGAAGGCACGACCCTAACTGATCAGTTTGATATCTTGAAGACACAAAAGGAATACTTTGAAAATTTATATAAAAATTCGTCATCCGAAACAACAGAAGAAAACGTTAATGCTTTTTTGGAGGATTGTGTAACTCCGCAACTTTCATCAGTTCAAAAGATACAATGTGAAGGGCTCATTACTTTAAATGAAGCCACTTTAGCATTAAAAGATATGAAAAATGGTTCAGCTCCAGGTTTAGATGGACTTACCACAGAGTTCATTAAATGTTTTTGGTTAAAATTAAAGCAGGTCATTGTTGATTCTTTTAATTTCGCTTTCACACATGGAAATCTTTCATACACACAAACATCTGCTGTCATAACCTTAATACACAAAGGCAAAGATCTTCCTAAATCTAATTTAAGTAACTGGAGACCGATCTCACTTACAAATTCGGATTATAAATTGTTGGCAAAATGTTTAGCAGTAAGACTCTCAAAGGTTATCCCCACGATAATAAATGAAGATCAAGTGGGCTATGTTAAAGGTAGAAGCGTCTCTTCCACTTTAAGGAACATCGACGACGTTATTGAATACTCACGTCTGTCGGAACACCCTGGACTTGTTCTTGCCTTGGACTTTCAGAAAGCATTTGACAGTATATCTAAGCAATTTTTGATTACTTCCTTTAAAAGATTTGGATTTGGTGATAGTTTCATGAATTGGTAAAGTTATCTTGGCAAATTCAAAAAGTTGCATCAGTTATAATGGTTGGCTCTCCGATAACTTCGAGATGAACTGTGGTGTGAGACAAGGATGCCCATTTTCCCCCCTAGCCTTTATAGTTGCCATTGAGCTTTTAGCAATAAAGATAAGGCAAAATAAAGATATTAAAGGCATTCAAATCGGAAAGCAAAAACTAGGAAATGGTCTGGAAAAAATTATGAAAATTCTTATGTATGCAGATGATGTAACGCTCTTATTACGGGATAAAGCTGATGTTCAACTGGTTGTACAGATACTTCATGAATTCGCAGTAGTTTCCAAACTGATTATTAACAAATCGAAATCACAAGTCATGTGGATTGGCTCATACAGGCACAGAAAAGAGCAAGGCTTGGTCTTCAAAGGTAAATGAAATAAAAATTTTGGGGTATATTTTTTCAACAAAAAAAGTTGTCCCACCCGTTTAGTATAAATGGAACCTAGGATTAAAAAGGTTTAAGGGAAAAAATTCTTTTAGGGCCCAAACGAAATTTTTGGGGTTTACTTGGAAAAAAATATGTGTAAAAAGATCTTTTCAAATTATCTCAATTTTTTTTTTAAATGCAGTAAATTTCACCCCCAAAAATTTTTCTGAATAAATAAACCCCGGTTTTTTTCGGTTTTTTTGGGGGTTAAAAAGGGGGGGGGGAGTTTGCAAAAAAAAGCTTAGAAAAAGTCAAACTTTGTGTCTTTATGTAAATTTTAAAAAAGGGGGGGGAATTTAAAAATGATGGGATTTAAAATTGATGAAAAAATCATTTCTGTGTGGGTTTGAAAAATTGGCCAAAGATCTAATTTTTTGTAAATGGTTTTGGGTTTCCCCAGAAAAATTTTCTCTATCTTTGGTAAAAATTACCCTGTTTTCCCCTCCACACTGGGACGTCTATTTTTTAAAGGGGGTAGAAAAAATTTAAAATTTCTGTTTTTTTGGAAAGATGTTGCCAGGGTTTGGCTAGATAACAACAAAAAACACACTCCCAAAATACAAAAAGGGGAATCCCTGGGGAAAACAAGCTATACCCGATTCAAAAAAAAATTGTTTTTTTTTTAAAACAAGGGGGCAAGCAAGGTGTTAAAAACTTTGAAATGTTTTACAAATAAATTTAAAAGATTTAAAATAGGGGGGGATGAATTGAAACAAATTTTAAAAGGGCCCTCGATCCCTTTTTTTGGGAATATCATTTTGTTTTTCCCTGACTGCCATCTTTCTTGAGAAAACCGATCAACTTAGACATAGCAACATTTTTGAGAAAAACCCCACTTTTTTTTAAATAATTCTGCAATGACAAAAGTAAAAATGTTTTACAATTTCTTTCAAAAAAAACCGTTTACACAAGCCTTTTTTGTGTTAATTTTGGCGAATAAGTTAAAATTTAATTACAAAAACAAAAAGGGCCCTCATAAAGTCAATAACTAAAGAAAGGGAGAATAAGAAATTTAAAAGGAAAATTTCCACAACATTTATCCAAATAATATACTGTTATGTAAAATGGGTAATTTCAGAAAAAAAAATAAGTGCCCCTACTGTGTAAAAAAGGGTGGACTATTTGGGGCAAATTTTTTTGGGTTTAAATTTTAAGCAAATTGGGAAAAGTGTTTGGGGAAAGGTGTAAAAGATTATTTTTCCAAATTTTAAAAAAAAGTAATTTTAAAGAATTTTAATATTCTTTTTGGGGAAATTTTGGTAATGAAAACCCTTTAGGGAAGAGAAAAAAGGTTTTGTTTAAACAAATTTAAATTAATTGAAAAATGTGATTGGGGGTAAGATATGGTTTAAACCCTTATATTTAAGACTATCTTGAAAAAGAAATTTTTCACTTAGAAAGTTAATTAAATTGATCAGGTCCAAAATCAGTAAAACACCGGTGTAATTTTTCTTCTCCTTCTCTTTTCTCCCCCCTCTCTTTTTTCCCCTCTTCTCTTCCCCTCTCTCTTCCCCCTTTTCCCCTTTTTCTTTTCTCCCCCTTTCCCCCCCTTTTTCTTCTCTCTCTTCTCTCCCCTTTTCTCTCTCTCCTTTTCCCCCCTTTGCCCCCCCCTCTTTCCCCTCCCCTCTCTCTCTCTCCACAGAGAGAGAATGCAAACATAATTAAAACCTGATTTCAAAAAAACCCAGAAAAAAGTTTCAGGAAAATTAACGTAAAAGGAACATCAAGTTTCCCCAAACCCCCCGTCGTTTTATGGACAAAAAGGAAAGATTGATAGTGATGGAGGATGACTAACCGAGTCGATCAGGGGTCTAATTCAGCGAATTCAGGTAACCCTTTTAATTTGGTCTGAAACGAACAAGATTAATGGTTTTTCCTAAAGGGGGGGGGGGGGGGGGGGGGGGGGGGGGGGGGGGGGGGGGGGGGGGGGGGGGGGTAAAAAATGGAATCTTTTTCCCCGGTAAGTTAGCCCTTAAATTTTGTCCCAAACACCCAAAATAGCAACGTGCTCTGATACGTAGCGAGGACCCTCGGATTTGCAGGCGGGGTGTTTTCAGCACCCCTTCAACACCGATTTGGGGCACGGTTTTAGGCCCCCGGGAAACAGACGACGGGCAGATGACGTCACGATAATAATTTTGATTTGGGAAAGTTTATGCACTTCAGCGAGTTCTTTTTATGGGGATTAATTTTTAAATACTTTTTTGTTTAACCCTTTTTTTTAAAGAAGGGAAAATAAAGAGATTAACAATTTTTTTTTGCTTCCATTCCCTTTTGCCCCCTTTCCCCTCCCTTTCCCATTTGTATGTGAAAAGGGCGCAAACCGTTTTTTTTGGGAAATGGAGACTGAAAAAGGCTAAAACTGTGAACTGTTTTTTTTCCCCTTTCTCTCTCTTCTCTCCTCTATCTTCTCTTCTTTTCTCTCTTCTCCCCTTTTCTCTCTTCTCTTTCCCTTTTCCCTGTTTTCCCCTCTTCTTCTTCTCTTTCTCCCCTCTCTCCCCGTTGGGTTCTTGTTCCCCCCCATTTTGAAACGCTTCTCTTTCCCCGCTATTTAAATCTTTCCCACCCCAAATTCGTCAGGGTTAAAAAATTTGCATACCCCGGGGGGAATTAAGTGAAAAATGGGAAAAAAAGCAAAAACTCTTGAACATACCCTAGTGCACGAAAAAAAACCCGACATATGTCATAGTAACATTAAATGAGAAAGAACCCTTGCCAACGATAGAAAAAACAAAACACTGGAACTGGGATGGGGAAAGAAGTGTGGGAAAGCGCGCGTAAGGGGGGCGTTTGTGTGTAAAATATGATAGTTTAAAGGGGTTTTTGGTTTTAAATAATTTAAAAGAAAGATAGGCGTTTGGTTGTAAGTATGTAGAAAGGGTAGGGGTTTGTGTGTAAGTATGATAGAATAGGCGTTTTTTTTGTAACCCTGATTTAAGGGGTAGGCGTTTTTTGTGTAAGTAAGGGCAGATGAAAAGGGGTTTTGTGTTAAATATTTACAGATGATTGGCCTTTTTTTGTGTAAGTATGACAGATGAAGGCCCTTTGTGTGTAAGGAACAGATGATAGGGTTTAGGTTTTGTAAAAAAAAAGAAAGGGAAAAAAAAAAAGAGGGCCCCCAAAAAAAAAAAAAAAAAAGTAAAACAAAAAAAAAAAAAGAAAAAAAAAACAGAAAAAAAAAGGGGGGGGGAAAGTGGTGGGAAAAAAAAAAAAAAAAAAAAAAAAAAAAAGTAACACAACCAAGGTGGTATCCCAAGTTGAAGTTTCGCTGTGCTTTTTTCTGTTTTGTTTGTTTGTTTGTTTGTTTTAACAAATGGCTGATAAATTGACTACAAGTCTCATCCATGTTTTGTGTGTGTGTTTATTTGTATATTTTTCAGCTGTTTACCATTTTTTTTAATGCACTCACTCACATAAAACGTCCTAGCAAGCATAGAAATTACTGTCATCGTGACTTTCAAAACGATGGAATCGTGAAGATCTAAAGGGATTTGGAGAAACTGTCGGTGGATAATATTATGGCTCCTTCACAATCTTTTGCTTACTCTCTCTCTCTCTCTCTCTCTCTCTCTCTCTCTCTCTCTCTCTCTCTCTCTCTCTCTCTCTCTCTCTCTCTCTCTCCTTCACAATCTTTTGCTTACTCTATCCACGTCTCATTAGGTGCGAATTTATGTGATAGTTTACCGAAGGTCCATGACGTAGATCTATATTATTTTTAACTGTCTTCCAATGTCAACATTTGTCTGGAATTAAAAACAAATGTTACCATGTTGGTCTAGTTGTCTCCCGTTTGAAATCCTCCCTGTGACCGTCAAAAAATCCAGGTTGGTACTGTACTTAAGTTTTTAAAAGTAATAAGCCGAATAAAGTTAGTTTAACAAGAGAGGTTTTCTTTCAAAGAAAAAGTTTAAGTAAATTGATTGAATGTCTCCTAATTGATGATTTATCCTCAGCTGAGTAAACACTTAGTCAGTGGTTTTGTAACCCACTGATGCAGAATTTTGAACACTGGACTGACAAGACCTTAAGCCGGGCATTTATATGGTAACGCTGGAAGCAATTTAACCAAAGTATTCATTTCACGCATCTTTTCTGCACGTTTTTCAACGTAGAGAGATAAACCGCATGCTTTCTGAGGATTGTCGACCAGGCCACACTGCATGTTGTCTTGTCGATTCCTTTTTAATTTACTAACGTCTCTGATCATATGAACTCTCTCTCTCTCTCTCTCTCTCTCTCTCTCCTCTCTCTCTCTCTCTCTCTCTCTCTCTCACACACAACACACACACACACACACACACACACGCACGCACGCACGCACGCACGCACGCACGCACGCACGCACACACGCACGCACGCACGCACGCACGCACGCACGCACGCACGCACACACACACCACACACACACACACACACACACACACCACACACACACACACACACACACCATCTGCATACCCTGAGAAGCAGAAGTAAAGGTACAGAGCTAAATCAAGATCGCATCAATATCAAGTTACGGCGCTGAAGTGTGGTTGCCTTATGCAGATCACGATATGAACAGCCACTATTTTCCACCCTTCTCTAACAGAGCCTATACCAAGAGTTCTCCTACGAAAAAATACCATTCGCAGGAACCCTCTAGGCCTACACAAAAAGGCAATGAGTCTACCAACATTAGCAGAACTTTGCTGCTTCCAAATCAGACTACAAACAATATGCCACACGCTGTAGCCTTCTGGTGACGCGTAACAAAAGCAGACTACCCGAGACAGTCATAAAGCAGCATTCTTTAAAATGTAGAAAGATCTCCATGGCAGACTTTATTCGAATTGTGAAGTGGAAATGAATCATATCTGGAAAAACCAGTGAACTCGTGATATCGGGAGAATAAAAAAGCCATTAAAAAAGAAGTTAGAATCTAAATATATAGACTTCTGGGAACAGCCAAAACGAAGTACTTTGAAACTTGTGCGTACGTGCGCGCATGCGTGCGTGCGTTTTTGTGTGTGTGTGTGTGTGTGTGTGTGTGTGTGTGTGTGTGTGTGTGTGTGTGTGTGTGTGTGTGTGTGTGTGTGTGTGTGTGTGTGTGTGTGTGTGTGTGTGCAATTATGCGCATGTGCATGGATGTCTGAGTGTATGTTTTGTTTATTTGGTGGTGATCTTCCACTCTTTTCTACACCTTCTTCTGCAAAGCCTGTGCTCCTAATTCCATCCCTTCTGTCATTATCTTCGACTATCTTTACTTCTATCAATTTTAACTCTCTCTCTCTCTCTCCTCTCTCTCTCTCTCTCTCTCTCTCTCTCTCTCTCTCTCTCTCTCTTACTGCAACTTCCCTTATCTGGCTGCCAGCAAGTCGAACTTTCTTCAGCTCCAGTGAAATTTTGTCTATTTTTACAAACTTCCAAGATGCCGGTTAAAGGTCTACCATCGAGTGCAGAAAACATGCTGAACGCCGCGCTGCAAGATATGGTGTTATCATCTTTCAAAACAGAAGGTAGAGAAAATCAGACTGTTGTCGTTCTTAGGCTGAAAACAATTTCCGACCACTCCCCTGCCATGAAAGCCCAAGCGCAAACTGCTGTGTTCAGGAGAAAATCTGCATCACACAGATCAACAGGGACAGGAGAAGGGCCGAGGAACACAGGAATCAAAAGTGAGTGAACGTGTTTTAACCCCGTCGAGTCTGTTCCTACCAACCCCACCTATAGTTTATTCTACAAAACGGACAAGAGTGAAAATAAGACTGAAGTGTCTTGTGCAGACATCTGTCAGTTTTCTGACCATCCCCCCCCCCCCCCCCTCGTCTGTACCTTTGCCTGCGCCAAGTGCACAGTCCGGTGATGGAACACAGCACATGGACTCGGAACAGTGTGACATAGACAGTGAAACAGTAACTGTTCTCCCCAAATTAGAATTCTCATATGACACTGGTGTCGACAAAGTTTTAGTGACGAACGTGTAGAGTTTTCTGAGTAGGATGTGAACACAGTCCGTCGGTAACTACAACACACACTTCCACACAACATGACGCTGAAGCCTTCGTTGCAGAAGGAAATCTGTGTATGACAGACCGTGGTTGTGATGATCAAGATTTTTCTGATGTTAATGAGTCACCCGCAGCCCATTCAGACAATACCACAATAAGAGAAATTGTGTCGTATTTAGAAGAAATGCCAAGGAAAATGGCATATGGATGACCGCTTCGGTGCCTTGAAGGAAGAGGTGAAAGGCAGCGCAACACATAGCACAGGGGTTGAAAACGGAAAACTTGGCTCTCCACCATGACAGCTGCACTCTCGCATCTGTTGATAAACATTTGTTTTGGAAATTCTGATTGATTGTTATTTATGTTCGATATCGGGAATTGAATTGTGTGTATTTCCGTGATCTGGACTCCAGAGACAGAAAATGCAGCTTCTAACTCACTTTCGCCCTCAACCAGTTTTCGGGCGAAAGTGACCTAGAAGCTGCATTTTCCTGTTCTCTGACAAGTAACCAAAAAATAACGATTATCTACAAACATACATACTGTGTAGGGTTATCCGTTTTCAATACTAATTTACTAAAGTTTTTCAGAGAGTAACGTAGGGGAAAGTAGCCGTGGCTGAACACGCCCCATAGAGTAACGTAGGGAAAAGCAGCCGCGGCTGAACGCGCCCCATATACAAACGGTGGTGCACTAGGCTATCCGATTACTTGCTACGCGGCATGTTGATTACAGCGTGGGGTTGTCAGCAGAGAGAGAGGCGTTCTATTCAGCCAAAGCCCGTTAAGGCCAAGTTGCCCTCAGAGCAACGTGGGGCGAAGAATTGCTTGTGATATTTTCATTTAGACACGGAGGAGAGACCAGTCTCGGAGCCATAGACATACGTGTTCTGCGTTTCACAAAATACGTGCGTATGCGCGCACACACCACACACACACACACACACACACACACACACACACACACACACTATTTATTAGTTCCTGCATGTCTCTTCCACTGAAAGCCAGGTTTGACAAAGTGTTTCTTTCTGCTGTACAGTATCTATAATAAAATAGTGTCTGCGTTTTAAGTTAGCCGGTCGCTCAGCCTGCTGACAAACTGTGGGGCCAAAAAATCAATACCGCCACACCTCCTCCCTACCCTCTTCTCCCTCCTCTTCACCCCACTCCCTCCCGCCCAGCCTGCCCCATTACAACATATTGCATCAGCCTTCTTGAACCTTCTCTGCCACGTCAACACTACCACGTGATGGGCCGTTGTCACACCCCGGCCAATCAGCGAGGGGGTTACATTTAAGCGTAGGCTTACGGCGCTCACATGACTAGGTTAATCCACACATTCTTCTACTGACTGCCGGACGAGCACGACGCGTTTACTGTGCTGTGGGTGTGTTATTCTAAAATGGATAACCGGTTTACCGAAGAACAGAATTGTGTATCTTAAAGGTTTGTTGGTTCAAGGAAATGAAACGTTGAAGGCAATATTGTTGACAAAGATACAGCCAGTTTTAATACGTGTTTGACTATCGATGAGATGGTTCCTTATCTAAAAAATGGCGCTGCATTGTTGAAAGTTGGCCGAAGCAAAACAATCCATCATGCATTGATGTTGGGCGCTGGCTTGAGACAGCTAAAGCCATGTTTAAAAACATGGCGTTCTTTTTTTTAAGGCGGAGGTAAACACGGCTGATTTGTATGCTAAAAAACTTATATTTGAAACATTTTTGCTGTTCCTCCCAAGTAAAAATGTTCTCAGTTTGTATCAGACTTGATTGATTGTTAACTACAGATTCAGTGTTCATGTGGCAAGTTGATCTGTATTAAGATGTGTATACTTTTCTACTTTTCTAATTCTAACCAGTTCATCTGCCTTCAAGTGTGCCCTTATGCAACTGAATGGCGATTTTCGAAATGTTTTGGCAAAATTAGATAGGGATAGGCAGACCTTAGTACATCTACCAGTATGGAGAGGAGTAGTGTGTGGCCAGCACTATTTCCATATAAATGCTCCAAATATACAATGACGGATGTACTACTACTGGCGATTAGAGCCGCCATAAAAGCTTGGCTAAAGCCAGTTGCAAGCCTGGTTGAGCAAAGAGGAGCAGAGCAAACTAGGCCAAACGACCCCACTGTGATCACTTGGCCTGCAAAGCGCGGAAGTTTGCTGCCAATGACGTCAGCACGGAGCACCTGCAAAGCTCAGCGGCAAAACTAGGCCAAACGACCCTACTGTGGGTCACTTGGCCCCCAAAGCACGCCTGCAAAGCTCAGCGGCAAACTAGGCCAAACGACCCCACTGTGATCACTTGGCCTAGTTGATTGAGGTTGCGCGCGGGATACACCCTGTTTAGTCACAAAGCAAGAAGTGGCCCTAGTAGTTCTACTTCTTGTTTTGTTTGTGTGTGTGTGTGTGTGTGTGTTTTTGCCCCACCCCACGCACGCACGTCCCCCCACCCCACGCATGCACACCCCCACCCTACCCTACCCTACCCACCCCCACCCCATGCATGCACACACTTAAGTCACTTCTAAGTTCTTACTTAAGTCATCCTCAAGTTCTTAATTAAGTTCTTAATTAAGTTTTTAATTAAGTTACTTCAAGTTCTTAATTAAGTTCTTAATTAAGTTCTTAATTAAGTTCTTAATTAAGTTACCTCAAGATTGTAATTAAGTCATCCTTTAAGTACAACCAAGTTCTTATTCAAGTTATCTTATAATTATCAAAAAACAATTTATGTTTTTATCTTAAATAGTAGATGTCTAATATAGTACACACACGCCTCAAAAAACGCGTCATCGTTGAGGATGTCTTGCTTAACGCCCTTGGTGTGAAATCGGTCAGCATAGATCTTAATGAAGTTCTTACATCCTAAGCAACCGCATTGATTACAATTCTGGTCTATGGAAATGTCTTTTATAGACTCCATTGTCTTTATTTATTGACTTCATCATTTTAAACAAATAATAATCCGCCATGATCTATTTTTATTAAAATATTATTCCATTTGAAATGGATGAAAATGAATTTTTGTTGTTGGCGGTGCTGGCGTGCTGTTGTCTTCTTCTGTATTTAGTGGTTCAGGTTGTTTTAACTTCTTTTGTTTTTGTTGCCATTCTTTATATATTTTATAACCGTAATAACTGCCCCCCGCAGCAGCAAGGGCACCAAAAATGGCAACAGTTTTAAGTTCAATATTCCATGAAGACTTTGGTGCCCTTAAATTAACTTGCTCTTGTTTTGGAGCTGGCATTGGGATCAACTGTTGGCGTTGCGGTGTTATGTTTTCATTATGAGTTATATTCTGTGATTGTAACTTTAATTTTCTTTGTCTGTTTAACTCTGCTACTCTTTTTCTGCTGCAACACGCCCAGGATGCTTTAGCTTTTCACTCGTCACTTTCTCGACTTGATTCAGTGTTTTCTGATTCAATGTTTCCTGATTCTGCTGATTTTCCGACTCGTTCATTTTGAAGAGAAATAAAATCTATATGATTAAAAGTAATTAATCCCATGATTTAAAGGCGATAACAATGTTCCAAATCTGTAATATAGATCACAGCTTAGAGACTCTAATGACTTTGTTAAAAATGGATCTTGCGTTAAATCATACGTAAGATCTTGTTCAGAATCAATAGGCGCAAATCTACTGACTAGTTTAGTGTACAAACTAAGAACCGTTTGTCCTACACTTTTTACCATTCTCGACCCCACTGCACTTCATACCTGTTGTGATACTTTAAAATGTTTTGCGGCGACATCTGTTGAATCTGTTCTATGCTGAATTCAGTTCCCAGGAACTGTTTTGTTTTTCCACATGCTGCCAAAGAATACAGCCTTTCCCTTTTGGGCATAATAGCTTGATCATCAACTTCTTCATTTGTAAGTCCAAGACAGTGTAGGCCGCTCTGTAGCTCTAGCAGGTCATCGCTGTTCATGTTTTTATTAATTATATTTATTTTATTTTTTAAATGAGCACCGAAAAAAACTATTGCCAACCTTGTATACCATTCTGCTGTTATTGGAGGTCTAAGTGTAGGATACTCAATGCTTGGTAAAAGCCTGTTAAAAATAAAACCGGCAGATCTTGGTAAACTAGACTTTGAAGACTCAGCAAAACTGATTGCTATTATTACAGCTTCATTTGCTACGAAAGATTTTCTAGTTAAGCAAGGAATAATTCCAGAGAATATAAATATGTAAATAAAAATACATTTATAAAAATGGCTTCACTCGTAATGATGATAGGTGGCGCTGTTGTGAATGCGCTTGCTTTTAGCGGAAGTAATTACGCATTTAGTAAACTACGGGATGACGGCGAGAGAAAAAGACATAACAAAGTGTCAACCTCGGGTGATGTCAGTGGAGGAAGGACTAGCGCACAGCCCAAACACACTCACAGCTTGCTTACAATCTCTTTCATTTTATCATGCATTCGTCACATCAAACCACTAGTAAAGTCTATAACTTTACTACACATGATCATAGACGAAACATCAATGCATATGGAATCAAATGAAATAAAACATTCTCTCTTTCCTGAACTTCACAAAATCATTATCTAAAACATCTTTTAACTAACCCGGGTATAAATAATTTCTATTTTAAACCTGGCCAGGTGATCTTAACTATTCACGAATCACTGTCTTTTTTTTTCCTTTTTTTTTCTTTTCACTGTCACTTTCACAACACGACACAACTGCTGGCATGGTGTTGGTCTGCTGGCACTGGCGTTGGTCTGTGGTTGGACTGCCAAATGAATGGCGCTGGCCAAGTATGAGGTCGAACCCCAGTAAAGATAGAACGTGACTATCAACACGATCTTTTTCTCCTTTCTTTCTTCCTGCATTAACGCAATGCACTCTCTCTCTCTCTCTCTTCTATCTGCTCTTATAAAATGGACATGGTTGCTTTTCTTTTCTTTTTTTTTTTTCTTTCTTTTCCTTTCATTATTTTAGAAACTCCTCTCCACTCTCTCCTAAGTCCTTCCTCTGCAGACTACTCGTGCTAATGCCCCACTTGGTTCCTCCTCTCCTCCCCTCATCTCTCTGCTTTTTCCTCCTCAGAGATTACACTCAGACCTCTCTCTCTCTGTCTCTCTGTTCGTTACTCCCCTCGTTCTGCTCTTCATCTCCCTGCCTTTTCTCTCCTGCAGAAGACTATACCCAGACCTCCTCATCTCTCTCTCCCTGTTCGTTCTCATCTCCCTGCCTTCCTGTAGGCGAGAGCCTACTCCCCCGAACTTCTCCCTCTCTCTCTCTGTCTGTTCCTTTTCTTCGTTCCCCCCTCTCTCTCACTCACGCATTATTTTATGCCCTACTCCGTGTCCAAGGGCCAGTACCATTGGTCAGTATTTTTACCGCCTGATACCCGAATTTATCTCCCTCTAATTTCCATTGGATATTAAAATCACGACAGTCACGCCTACACGCCTTACTCTCTGTGGTGGTCAATTGGTCATTTAATTGATTAGCTAGATTTCACCCCCACCACGCACTCCCTTTCCCCCCCTTTCCTACTTAACTGGCCCCGTGTGGCTTAACGTGTGGACACTGGTCACTCAAAATTTTGGCTAGATGAGTCTGGTTAGGCGCCACGACGTCTGCCCAAACCTCCCGAACCTGTCGGTCCAGCCACTCAGACTGTTCTGGGTGGACCGGACCGTCTCCGTGGAGGATGGGGATTCCCCCCCCCCCCCCCCCCCCCCCCCCCCCCCTCGCTGTGCCCAAATTGGCTGAGGCGATGCTTGAAGGCGTCGGGATGTCTGAGTGGGGCTTAAGCCGTTTCGAACCGGCTGGCCACTCCACGACTTTGCTGTGTTTTATTTTTGACCGTGACAATTCCCCTTGCAAAGACTATGAAACCGCATTGTCTCAAAACAACGGTACAAAAAAAAACAACAACCGAATTTGCTGACACACAGCTACACGTGCAAATTTGAAAAATACTTTACAACAAAGGGTTTATAAATTATAGGATATAATCATTAGTGAATACCCCCCAATGGTTACTTTGATGTGCCTCTTGCGTTTTTTTCGACCCATTTTTATAACGACCTCTGTGCGCACTTATGCAATCCCCCTACCCTGCGGTTTTGCCAAAATCTTCTTTTCACAATTCTTATGAAAAGCACAATATAATATGACCCACGATCCATGACATTTTCACTGAGAATCTCCGTCCTCACTTATTGCAAATAATGCTTCACTACACAAGCGACTGTATGCTCCAAGCATAACTACATTCACATGAACAAGTTCCAAAGAAAACATGAACAAGTCTCACACAAAAAAAATATGAACCATAGCCAACTGGGAATGAACCCATATCCAATCAACATAACTGTAATCAACACTATATCAACAAAGCACCCCGGATATGACTGACTTCCTCTGAGTTGCAGCTTGCTAGACTACACGACTTAAATAGTCAGCTCCGACATTCTGTCGACCGGGAAATGTACTGCACTCGATACCTGTAGGGCTGCAGTGCCATTGCCCAACGCAGAACCTGCTGTTTTTCAGCTGTGCCTCCTGCAGGAATTTGAGGGGTTTGATGATCTGTCTTTTATCACGAAACTCTTTCCCATCAAGTATTTGGGGAACTTCTGCAGGGCCCACACAACGGCTAAACACTCCTTCTCCACCGTTCCCGTACCCTTCTTCACACTTTGTCAACTTCCTGCTAGCATACCTCACAGGAAACTCGACTCCTTCATGCTCCTGTAACAATACTGCACCTATCCCACCACCTGATGCATCTTTTCCGCAACAAAAATGGTTTGGACATATCTGGTAGCTTCAAGATGGGACGGGAACCTAGTCTTTCCAGCACCGTCTGCAGTGCTTGCTCTGCAGCGTCTGACCACTCGACCACTGCTGGTTCCCTGCCTTGACCAAATCACTGAGAGGACTCGTGATTGCTGCGAAATTGGGAACAAACTCCCTATAGAACCCAATAAAACCTAGCAGACTCCTGACTTCTGTTTTGGTCTTTGGTCTCTCTGAATTCTCATCTTCTCCACCTTTCCCCTTCTGGCTGCTTTGTGTCGCCTCCGACAACAAAACTAGGAACTCCAGGCTTGGAAAACCAACCTGGCACTTTGTTGGTCTGGCTGTGAGTTTGGGCTTCCCTCAACCTCTCAAAAACTGCTCCTAGCTCCCTCATATGCTCCTCCCATGTCTCAGACGCTATCAGAATGTCATCCATGAATTCACAACGCCTTCCAACCCCGTCAATAACTTCCTCATCATCCGAGAGAAGACTGCAGGTGCGTTGACCATACCAAAAGGAAGTACTCGCCACTGGTATAGCCCCATAGGGTGGAGAATGCTGTGACTTCCTTTGAGTCCTCACTCAAGGCTTATTTGCCAGTAACCCTTGCTCAGATCTATCCTGGTGAAATACTGGCTCTGCTTGTGGCGATCTGAGCGAACGGTCTTCCATGTTCGGTATGACCTCTGCATCGACCTTGGTGACACTGTTCAGACGTCTATAGTCGACACAGAATCGATGCTCACCTGACTTTTTCCTTACTAAGACGACGGGGGCACTATATGAGATTTGGACGGTTCGATCACCCCAAGGTCCAACATCTTTTCTACCTCCTCCTCGATCACTTGCTTGGTGGCATATGGGTCGGGTAGGCTTTCACATGTACGGGTTTTTGCGATGTTAACTCCACCGTACATGGGCTCTAGAGTTGTCCTGCCTGGTTTATCAGTCAGGGGCGCCCTATACTGTTCTAGGAGCCCCCCCAACTTCCTCCTGTCTCTGCTGTCTAGCCCTTCAATACAGTGACACATCCCTGTATGACTCTTCTCCTGGAAACTCAGGCAACAAAATCTCCCTTCTTCTGTGGGTCTCCTTTACCTCCATCAATGAAATTTCTGCTGCGCCTATGTGTGAGTCTCACGCTGAATATATTTACGGAGCAAATTTGCATGGAAAAGTTTTGATTTTCCATTCACATCGATTCGGGAGTCCTGATCTACCTTTTCAATGATGGTGAATGGTCCCTTCCAATGCATCAGCAGCTTGTTGTGTCCGTGGGAAGCAGTAACAGGACTTGATCTCCCCCCTTGAGGAATTGCTTCCTCACCTTCCTGTCATACTGCTTCTTCTGGACGACCCTAGCCTCCTGCAAACTCTCCCTTTCGACCTTACATGTCTCCTCGAGCCTATTGCGTAGGTCCACCACATACTGATAAGTGGTTTTGACCTCTTCTGACTCCTGTTCTCCGGACCACAGCTCTTGAGAATGCACACTGGTCCCCGAACTGTCCGCCCATACAGCAGCTCAAATGGCGAAAAGCCCGTGCTTTCCCGAGGGGCTTCCCCTTTGGCAAACGGGGCCGCTGGAATGTGCGGTCCCAATTGCTGGCCTTTCCTCACAGAGCTTCTTTAAGATGCCCTTCAGCACACCATTGAATCTCCCACCAAGCCATTGCATTGTGGTTTGGGATGGGGTAGTGAGAAGCTGTGTGATCCCTAGCGCCTGTTGACCTCCTTCATCACGCCTGAGGTGAACTGTGACCCCCTGTCACTGAGAATTTGTGACGGCACGCCCACGCGAGAAAAAATATTACCAGCCCCTTTAGCGACCTGTTGCGTATCTACGCCTTTCAATGCAACTGCTTCTGGTATTGGTCGCGTAGTCCACGGCGTCAAACATACCCGTGCCCGCCTTTGGAACAGGGCGCGATTGGGCCAATCAGATCAACAGCCACCCTCCTGAATGGTGTGTCCCAAATTTAAAGGGGGGTGTTTAAGAGGCGCCTTCCCCCTTCACCCTCCCTTTTGGCTGACCTTTGACACACATACAGACATGCAGAAACGTTTTATGTCTGCCATTGCCCTGGCCAATGAAAGTCATCAAAGATTCGGTCAGCTGTTTTGCTGGTGCCGAGATGGGCCGCCATGAGCGACTCGTGACCCACTGACATGACAGTGTCACATAACCTGCTGGTACCTCTAACTGATGGTCACCTTACCCGTCTTCCCTTGGGGAACACTCGGTACAACAGCCCGCCTTTCACAAGAAATTTTGTCTCAACCTCCTCTAACCTCCTGTTTCTCCTCCACCTTTTTGCCAACTCCCAAGACTTCACGAGCGAAGGGGCTTGTTCCTGCGCTGCCTAAACTCATCAGGCGACACATCTATGCCTGATTCCTTGCCGGAACGACTAACGGTTTTATCACCCTTTTCCCCCTTCTTGCTCCGTGTCTGAACTGCTGCCCCTGTAGCAGTCAACAACTCAGGATCCCCTGGATCCCTTGCCCCTGGAATATTTTTCCCAAAGATCAAATCATGAAGGGGTTTCTCCATCACCAACGCAGACAAAATCGCCCCGAGAAGTAAGGGGGACGTACTTCTATCTAGCAACTGGAAACTCCCCCACAGTGCCATTTGATTAGAGTACAGGGCTGGATTTTGCCCTGTCAAATCCCCTTTATCGCAGCGTTGTTCGTACTACCCGCATGAACAACCAGTGTCTCGTAACACTTTCACCCTCTGCTGGCCAACCACCCTTCTTCCACTGGTAACGAACCACTCAGCCTAGTGCCCTCCATCCCTGACATGACTGGGTGTCCAGTGCTAGCCATAGGCTGCACTCCACCCTCTTCAGACTGAATCCCTTTGGTTCCACTGCAGGTCGTTTCCCTTGACGACCCTTATCCCCTCTTGCAAGGCTGCTGCCTTCTGGAACCTCATCGACAATCCCTCGCCACATGTCCCTTCTTGTGACAATGAAACACCTAATGTCCCTTTGCCCTTCCTTCTGCCCCACCACTGGGTTTGCAGACTTTGCAGAAAACTCTCCTAGTCTCCTTGCACTTTCTCCCCTGTGCCTGGCACCTGTTTTCTTCCTGCACCTTAGTGCCCAGACGTGCCTCTCTATACACTCTGCGAACTTCAACAACTCTCCTGCTGTCTCTGGCTGTCTCTCTTTCAAATGTATGGTTAACTCAGGGCCGCAACCTGACAAAATCTGTTCCTTCATAACAAACTCTTTCAATTCAGCGAACTCCTTTTTCGTACCACTCAACTCTAACCACTTCTCAAAAAAGTGATCTAGACGTGCACCAAATGAGTGTAACGTCTCACCTGCTTGTAATTTAGCTGAACGAAAATTTTTTCCTGAACCCCTCCTCTGTGAGGTCAAATCCTTTCATCAACGATTCCTTCACAGCGCCGAAATCAGACTGTTGTTCTGCTGGTAACGCAGTGAAATTTGTAATGCCTTACCCGTCAGTAACGCCGAAAAAAATGACTGCCCACTCTTCTGGGGGCCAACCTGACTGGTCGCAAAACGTTTCGAAACGACTGATGTATGCATCAATCGAATCGGTTCCTTCAAGAATTTTGGCCAACTTGGGTCGGGGAGCATAGCTGCGCACAGGTCACTGGAAAGTGAGCTACCATCCTCGGTGGTCTCCCTTTGTATTCTCACTTTCTCCAACTCTAATTGAACCCTTTTAAACTTTCTGTTTCCTGCGTTTCCCCAGCTTTAATCCTTTCCGTTTCCTGCTTCATTTTTTTCTGTTTCTTTTGCTTCCCTTATTCTTTCTGTTTCCTGCTTCATTCTTTCTGTTTCTTCTTTCTCTTACTGCGACCCGGGTCTTTCTGCTCGCTCATCTCTTTCCTCTTCTGTTGGTTTTCACGAATGCCCCGCAACTCATCTCCCCGAGTAACCTAGATCACGAGCGACGCTCACAAGTTGTTCAATAGGGGTGTTCTTTCTTCCGCCATTATATCTTCTTTTCTTTTTTTTTTTTTTTTTTTTTTTTAAACAAGATTTTAAAAAACAACGACAGCCAAACTGGTGGTTACCGACACGAGTGACGTGATAGCACAATCCTATGAATGATAATATTAGCTTGGACAACGTAGTTAGTTTTTATAAGACGCCCAGCGCCTGACCCAACTATGAGAGCGAATTATAGGCAACTGTTTCGAAATGAGTACTCTGGGGCTGAAATGCCAAGCCTAGTATTAACTATCTTGGAAGCAATGCCAAGCCTAGTATTTAACTATCTTGGAACATACAGAAGACAACCCTTGTCTTAGGATTACAAAACTTGAATCCCACCCAGCTTCCTCTCTGAGAAGTTGAACAATTATAATAATGGGGCCAGAATATCCTGGCAGGCTCGCCAATAAATTGTCAACCTCGGGTGATGTCAGTGGAGGAAGGACTAGCGCACAGCCCAAAACACACTCACAGCTTGCTTTTCAATCTCATTCATATATCATGCATTTGTCACATCAACCACTAGTAAAGTCTATAAAATTTATACACATGTCATAAAAACGAACATCAATGCATATGGAATCAAATGAAATAAAACATTCCTCTTTCCTGAACTTCACAAAATCATTTATCTAAAACATCATTTAAATAACCCGGGTATAAATAGATTTCTACTTTACCTGGCCAGGTGATCTTAACTATTCACGAATCACTGTCTTTTTCTTTTCCTTTTTTTTTTTTTTTCACTGTCACTTTCACAAAAACGACACAACCCGCTGGCACTGGTGTTGGTCTGCTGGCACTGGCGTTGGTCTGTGGTTGGACTGCCGATGAAAGTGGCGCTGGCCAAGTATGAGGTTCGAACCCCCGTGAAGATAGAAAAAGTGACTATCAACATCGATCTGTTCTCCTTTCTTTCTTCCTGCATTAACGCAAATTGCACTCTCTCTCTCTCTCTCTTTTAGTCTGCTCTATCAATGGACATGGTTGCTTTTCTTTTTTTTTTTTTTTTTCTTTTTTTCCTCTTATTAGTTAGCAACTCTCTCCCCAATCTCCCAATCTTCCTCTGCGCTATCTCGTGTAAAGCCCCCCCTTGGTTCTCTCCTTCCCCCCTCATCTCTTGCTCTTCTCTTCAGAGATTACACTCCCCCTCTCTCTTTTTCTGTTTTTCTCCCCCCGTTCGTTTCCCTCTTTTTCCAGAATTTTGACGGCACGCCCACGCGAGAAAAAATAGCAACCGCCCTTCAGCGACCTGTTAGCTATCTACGCCTTTCAAGCAAACTGCTTCTGGTATCGGTCGCGTAGTCCAACGAGCGTCAACACATACCTGTGCCCGCCTTTGGAACAGGGCGCGATGGCCAATCAGATCAACAGCACCCTCCTGAATGTGTGGTCAATTAAAGGGGATGTTTTAAGAGGCGCCTTCTCTTCACACCCCTCTTGTGCTGACCTTTTGACACACATCCCATGACATGCAGAAACGTTTATGCCGCCCTTGCTCCTGGCCAATGAAAGTCATTCAAAGATTCGTCAGCTGTTTTGCTGTGCCGAGATGACCCGCCATGAGCGACCTCGTGACCCACTGACATGACAGTGTCCACGATAACCTGTCTGGTACCTCTAACTGAGTGGTCACCCTACCTGTCTTCTCCCCTTGGTGAACACGCTGTACAAACAGCCCGCCTTTCACAAGAATTCTGTCTACCTCCTCTAACCCCTGTTTCTCTCCATCCTCTTGCCAACTCCCAAGACTGCACGAGCGAAGGGTCCCTTGTACCAGCGCTCCCCTAAACTCCATCAGCGACACATCTAATGCTACTTCACTTGCCGGAACGACTAACGGTTTATCACCCTTATTCCTCCTTCTTCACCTTCTGAAACTGCTGCCCCCTGTAGCATCAACAACTCAGGAACGGCCCTGGATCCCTTGCCCCTGGAATATTTCCAATTATCAAATCATGAAGGGTTCTCCATCACCACGCAGACAACTCGCCCTAAAGTAAGGTACTACTTCTATCTTAGCACTGGAACTCCCTCACAGTGCCTCGATTAGAGTAAAGGTCTGTATTTGCCCTGTCAAATCCCCTTTATCGACCAGCGTTGTTTCGTACTACCCCCGCAAGAACAACCAGTGCTCGTAACACTTTCACCCTCTGCTGCCAATCCACCTTCCTTCCATTGTGGTAACGAACCACTCAGCCTAGTGCCCTCCTTCCCTGACACGACGCTGTCCAGTGCAAGCCATTCTCACTCAAACCCCTCTTCAGACCTGATATCCCTTTTGGTCCACTGCAGTCGTCCTTAGACGACCCTTATCACCTCTTCAAGCTCTGCCTTCTGGAACCTCATCTACAATCCCTCGCCACATGTCCCTTCTTTGACAAATGAAACACCTAATGTCCCTTGCCCTTCCTCTTTCTGCCCCACCACTGGTTGCAGACTTTCAGAAAACTCTCCTACTCCTCACTCTTCTCCCCTGGGCCTGGGCACCTTTTTCTTTCTTCTCTTCTCCTGCACCTTAGTTGCCCAGACTGCCTCTCTATACACCCTCTGCGACTTCATCAACTCTCTCTCTCTGCTGTCTCTGCTGTCTCTCTTTCAAATGTAGGTTAACACAGGGGCCGCAACCTGACAAAATCTGTTCCTTCATAACTACTCTTTCAATTCAGCGAACTCCTTTTTCAGTACCACACAATCTCCTAACCACTTCTCACAATAAGATCTAGACGTGCACCAAACTGAGTGTACGTCCTCACCTGCTTTAATTTAGGCTGAACGAAATTTCTTCCAGACCCCCTCCACTGTGGAGTCAAATCCTTTCATCAACGATCCTTCACAGCGCGAAGATCAGAATGTGTTCTGCTGGTAACGCAGTGAAAAATTGGTAATGCCTTACCCGTCAGTAACGCCGACAAAATGACTGCCCACTTCTTCTGGGCAACCTGACTGTCGCAAACGTTTCGACACGACTGATTATCATCAATCGAATCGTTCCTTCAGAGAATTTTGGCAACTTGTCGGGAGCAAATAGCTCTGCGCACAGAGTCCTGACAGTGAGCTACCCTCCTCGGTGGTCTCCCTTTGTATTCTCACTTTCTCCAACTCTAATTGACCTTAATCTTTCTGTTTTCCTGCGTTTCCCTAGCTTTTATAATCCTTTCCGTTTCTGCTTCATTCTTTCTGTTTTCTTGTGCTTCCCTTATTCTTTCTGTTTCCTCATTCATTTCTTTCTGTTTCCTTCTTTCTCGACTCTACTGCGAGCCGGCGTCATCTGCGCGCATCTCTCTTTCATCGGCTGTTTGTTTTAACGAATGACCAACTCATCTCCTTGAGTAACCGAGATCACGAGCGACGCTCAACAAGATGGTTCAATGGGTGGTTCTTTCTTCCGCCATTATATCTTCTTTTCTTATTTTTTTTTTTTTTTTTTTTTTAAACAAGATTTTATAACAACACAGCCAGACTGGTGTTACCGACACGAGTGACGTGATAGCACAATCCTATAATGATTAATATACATTGGACAACGTATTTAGTTTTTAAAGGTAGACGCCCACGCCTACCCAACTACGAGAGCGAATTATTAGCAATCTGGCAAAGATACTCTGGGGCTGAAATGCCAAGCTATATAACTTTCTTGAACAATGCCAAGCCTATATTAAACTAACTTGAACATACAGTAAACAACACCCTTGTACTTAGGAATACAATACATTAATCCCACCCAGCTGCCTCTCTGAGAAGTGAACAATTATAATAAATGGGCAAATATCCTGCAGCTCGCATTAATTGTCAACCTCGTGATGTCAGTGAGAAGACTAGCGCAAGCCCAAACACACTCCCAGCTTGCTTACATTCTCAATCATATATCAGCATTCGTCACATCAAACCACTAGTAAATCTATAACTTTACTACACATGATCATAAACGAAACATCAATGCATATGGAATCAAATGAAATAAAACATTCTCTCTTTCCTGAACTTCACAAATCATTTATCTAAAACATCATTAACTAACCCGGGTATAAATAGATTTCTACTTTACCTGGCCAGGTGATCTTAACTATTCACGAATCACTGCCCTTTTTCTTTCCTTTTTTTTTTTTCTTTTCACTGTCACTTTCACAACACGACACAACGCCTGGCACTGTGTTGGTCTCTGGCACTGGCGTTGGTCTGTGGTTGGACTGCCGATGAAAGTGGCGCTGGCCAAGTATGAGGTCGAACCCCAGTGAAGATAGAACAGTGACTATCAACACGATCTGTTCTCCTTTCTTTCTTCCCTGCATTAACGCATTGCACTCTCTCTCTCTCTCTCTTCTAGTCTGCTCTTATCAAATGGACATGGTTGCTTTCTTTTCTTTTTTTTTCTTCTTTCTTTTCCTCTTCATTAGTTAGCAACTCTCTCCACATCTCTCCTAAGTCTTCCTCTGCAGACTATCTCGTGCTAATGCCCCCACTTGGTTTCTCTCTCCTTCCTCCCCTCATCTCTTGCTCTTCTCTCCTCAGAGATTACACCCCAGCCCTCTCCTCTCTCTGCTCTCTGTTCGTTCTCACCCCCTCTTTTCTGCTCTTCATCTCCCTCCCTTTCTCTCCTGCAGAGACTATACCCAGAAACCTCCTCATCTCTTCTCCTCCTGTTCGTTCTCATCTCCCTCCCTTCCTGTAGGCGAGAGCCTACTCCCCCGAACTTCTCCCTCTCTCTCTCTGTCTGTTCCTTTTCTTCGTCCCCCCCTCTCTCTAAACTCACGCATTACTTATAGCCCTACTCCGTGTCCAAGGGCCAGTACCATTGGTCAGTATTTTTACCGCCTGATACCCGAAGTTATCTCCCCTAATTCCATTGGATATTCAAATCACGACAGTCACGCCTACACGCCTTACTCTCTGGTGGTCAATTGGTCATTTAATTGATTTTTGCTAGATTCACCCCCACCACGCACTACCTTCCCCCCTTTCCTACTTAACGGCGCCGTGTGGCTTAACGTGTGGACACTGGTCACTCTAAATTGGCTAGATGAGTCTGGTTAGGCGCCACGACTCTGACCCCAAAACCCACCGAGACCTGTCGGTCCACCACTCAGACTGTCTGGGTGGACCGGACCGTCTCCGTGGAGGATGAGGATTAGCCCCCCCCCCCCCCCCCCCCCCCCCCCCGCTGTGCCCAAATTGGCTGAGGCGATCTTGAAGGCGCGGGATGTCTGAGTCGGGCTTAAGCCAATTCGAACCGCTGGCCACTCCACGACTTTTGCTTGTGTTTATTTTTTACCGTGACACAAAGCTGTGGAGCAACTAGCTGCGGGACAAGATCGCTAAAGAAAAGCAAGAATTGAGCAGTTAGATTTTATTAATAACACACTGAAAAACAGGGACATGCAGCTTTCACATTTAAAGATGTTGATCAAGCAATAAAAAAATATTATCTTGTAACAGGGGAAAAACCGATTGAGACATTGCCCCACCAAAAATTTATGACTTTTATCATCCATCAGAAAAACAAAAGAAGCAAAAAATCGCGTTTATTGCCTTTGGTATGACCGTTGTCTATTTTGTCGCGCATAATATGGCTGAATAAAAAATGAACAAAATCTAAATTTTTCACCCAAAGGATATTGGAAGGGAATAACGGCAAATCAAAAAGCTAAGCCAAGCAGCTGGAGTCAGTGAACAAACAGCGAAAGAATGGTTATCTAAACAAACAATCTGGCAAATTTATTTACCTGCGCCTAGACGAATACAGAGACCGCACTTTGTGAACAAAAACACCAAACGACACCCATCAAATGGATCTTCTATATTTACCCTCTGATACGATTAGACGCAAAAGATTTAAGTATGCACTTACAGTCATTGACATAGCTTCAAGATACAAAGATGCGGAACCATTAACACAAAAGAGTGCTTCTGCTGTTGCTGTTGCCATACAACTGATATACCAACGAGGTCCCTTAACTTATCCTCGCATGATTCAAGTTGATGATGGAAAAGAATTTAAAGGCCAAGTGAATCAATTATTGTTAAAACATAGAGTTACCATTAGGAGAGGCATCCCAGGAGTTCACAGATCACAGGCTTTAGTTGAAAACTTTAACAAACAGTTAGCCGAAAGACTTTTTTCTTACCAGTATCACAGAGAGCTTATTGACAATTCTCGCAACACAGAATGGGTTAGAAGACTGCCCTCAGTTTTGCGCGCAATGAATAATGAAGAATTTAAAGGGCTAAAACCAGTACAAGCAATCAAAAGAAAAACAATAAATGTTGCTGAAGACTCCAGTACAACCAGCAAACTATTACCATTTGGCTTGAAAGTAAGGTACCTTTATTTACCGGGGGAAGCAGAAGGGGACACTCGCATCAGGGCAACAGATCCAGTTTGGAGTGTTGACCCATATGAAATAAAAAGAATTGTAAAAATGAATCCGCCCGTGTATTATTTACGAGAAACTGACACAACGAAACAACCGGCTCCTCAAAGATCTTTTGTGAAGGAAGAACTGCAGATAATCCCACCAGACACAGTTCCAGTTGCTTAGTTAATTTACGTAAATATATTTGAGTTTAAAATGGAAGCTCAGAAGGAAGCGCAGAATGAAACAAGAATGATAAAGGAAAAGACCTTCGAATTGATACGGGAATCATTTGATTTGAGTTCTGCTATTAGTGCAACGTTTGCGAGGATTCATCAGCACATAGCAATGCATCCAGATCACCTACAACCCAAAATCCCAAATTTTGATTATCAAACATGGGGAAAAGAATATCTTGAAATAATAAAAAATATTCAAGCGCATCAAGCAAACATGAGAAAAAATTTGCCTGAATTGGAGGATGATATGATTGATTTTATAGATAAAGTTGATGAAAAATATGGGGCCTGAATATATACCCGAAGAAGATATATAATTATGCTGTTCTCCAATGCTCGATTGCATATGAAAACTCTGGATTAACAAACACACGTTTTGTGTTTGTTCTATCTAATGACTTCTTTGTTACAACAGTTGTGCTGATCTTATGTAGATTAGATCGTAGTTTTACGTTATCATGATGAAAAGTCTTATTGTCAAACAATGCTTCTTTATAGTTGTCATGCGATATGTTTGACTGCACAACACTGCGAGATATTCCCTTTGCTTTTTTGATGGTTTTCTCCTGGCACAAAATACTGTACATTTTTTACCTTAACCCAACAAACTCCTTATCACCTTTCCAGATAATTCATCTTTCATCTTTCCTAAAACCTTCTTGTTAGTAATTGAATGCAAAGGCGAATCTTTAGGGTAATCGGATGTGTCATACCATCCCGCATGCCCTTTCGCTACTTCTATTTCCATGTCTTTATAGATATCTTCAGTAGGGATATTTATAACAAAACTATCTGTATCTGTGTAAAGCACTCTGGACTCAGGATATAGGGGCTTAAAGTAGTCATAAAGAAATTCTAACATCAAAAGCTTTGATAATTCTAAAACAGTAAACCCGATAAATACAGGTTTGTCCAATTTGACTTTCTTTTTTTTCATCATTATGCCAAAAAGCTGATCATGAAATCTTCTGAAGTCCTGATAATTAGGTTTTGAAGTCAGCTTAATTGCTTCGTTCTCTTTGGTGACCAATCTAACATCTTTGCGCTTGTGCGGATTCTCCATAGTCTTTCCGAAACAGCTGTTGTTCATCAGCTTGAAAAAGTCTTTTTCTGAAGCATCTGCGGATTTAGTTCTGAGATCAGTGTTCTTCATGATGTATGGTTTCATGAACTGTTCTTGATCAAAAGCAATTATACGATGAACAGCTGTCAACTTCAAACCGTGTCTTAAATAAAATTGTAGAAGTCTGTAATGGCAGACATAATTTTTTTTGCCGCGAAGATTAGGCACAAGTTTAGGCGGCTCTCTTGGATTCATCTTTAGACTTTCTGCTGCTAATGGGTAGTCATTATGCAGGTCAAGGAGTTCATGAGGATATTCTAAATCAACTTCTAGAATGAAACCGCGCTGTTGACCCGGCGTCAAACTGCCCAACCACTTTAATGCTTTTTGAATATTATTTGTACTGCCGCCTGTGTACATTTTAAAGTTGCGTAGTGGAAGGGATTGCGCCATAGCCCATCCATACAGATTGTTTGCATCTAAATACATGAGATAGTTAGACCTTTTACTCGGATCATAGTCGTCCAAATATTTGTTGTTTGCTTTACAGTAATGATGCGACGCCATACTAATTCCTCCACGCAATCCGTTTTCAATCATCTGAATCATTGGTAGGTTAGACAATAAATCAATCTGTACTCCAGTAAACTTTAAGAAAGCATCCCAGCTCATCCCGGGCGCAGAAATGTAATGCGCGGGATCCAGGCTATAATGTTTCATGCAGGTCTTTCTATAATTTTCAAAAATATCCGCCAACAAACATGTATCAGCCATCAAGTAGGAATCATGATAGTCTCCCATCGTTTTACACTTAACTTTTGCCACGCATCTTGAGCATGCTGGTAATCGGAATCACTGATGTCCTTTCCTCTAAGACTAGAAAAAAAACGCGCCTTTAGGAGGAAGTGTGTCTTCATCAAACTTTTCCCAACTGTTCATGTACTCATAAGGGTAAACGCCCTTTCTAACAAGCGTTGGGTCAAAATATTCTTCCGTTATTGGGCAGGACTTTAAGGACATAGCCAGCGACTCTAATGAAACCCATCATGTGTTGCATAGAGTCATAAAAAGACATGTTATTTAAGTGAAACACATGTACTTTTCTGATGACTGTGCAATGCATGCTACCCTGAAGGCGCTGGTTACTGCTTGCATTATAAGGTGGGAGTCGTAACCCGCAAGTTATGAAAGAAGATGGGCAGCTTCCATGTCTTTGGTTCAAACTTTAGTTGAAGATTGCAGTTTTTGTGCGCAGCTCCTCTAAACTTCCGCTAATGTGATCATGGTCTCTTACTTTTGGATTGGCTTCCTCACTGAGTTCTAAACCACAAATCCAACAGTGAGTGGCTGAGTCATACTGTTGTTGGGCTTCAGGCGTCATCATGATTCAGATAAATTCAGATTATTAGAACAATCGTTGCGCACTTGCTGCATGCGTTGTAAAAATCTTCTAGCCGCATTTGGTCCTCTGTAATAATTTGGGGTTGAATGAGCGCCATCCGACCTAACAATAATAAGGGGCAAATGAACAAATCTGAGATTATCAAAAGACTTTTTTTTCGAAGTTTTGTGGCCGGGCCCCTTCTTAAGGCAATGAGGATTCAAATCTGGAAACTCGTAGGAAAAATTTTCAGTCGTTCCAGTTTTTAAAAAATAATTTAGACCCGGGTGGGGGCGTTTTAGTTCTGTTTACAGCAATGGGTTAATAAAAATTTTTTATATTTCACTCGGGCTTGCAAGATGGAATTTTGTTAAATTTTCTACAGAATTCTGTTAAAGTTTTTGCTTTGAAGTATCCGCAATAATCATCATTGTGCGTATCAATAGAATGGGGTAGCCCCCGCTGGTGAAACATCAGTATAAGTCCACATGATTTTTGTGGTTCCCAATTTTTTGGATGTTCTTGGAACAATAGGCACCAATTTTTTTTCCTCACCCTGTTAGTATTAAGTTTTTGGGTTTGTTTGTTCTTAAAATGATCAAGGGGAACCAGCAACGGGAAAGGATATTCCTAAAGAAAAGTATTGAGAAAGGGGATAGTTAGATACTCTCTCTCTTTTTTGGGGGATGTGCCCCCTTGCGAAACACACCACATAAATTTTTGTCGCTGTTTTCTTTATTTTTAAAAAACTGCTCTTTTTGCAACTAATGCTGGAGGTAGGGAATTAAGACCTGCCACAATGGGGCTATTTAGCCGTTTTAATCTGATTTGGAATTCCCCCCGACCAAACAGGCCTTTTTTTGGCTTCTCACAGCCACATAAATGTGTAAACAGTGGTCTGCCCCAAAGGGTGTTAACATTATGAAAAGAATGTCTGTTGTTTGTTGAGACCCAATTCTTGATTTTTCTTATTATTTTAATTTTTCGTTAAAACGTAAATTACTTTTTAAATGGCGGGTTTTTTGTTTTTTTACCCCGGAACTTTTAGAAATAGCATGACCCAAACCCTTTCCGTACGTTGCTGGATCAATGACTTCTAAATCTATTTTCAGTCTTTGATAAATTTTTCTTTCATTGCTTCCAATTTGCTGGACCTTATATTTTATCCATGCTGAGTTTTTTTTCAAAAACAAAAAATTATTTAAAACAAAAAAAATAATTAATCAATATCGATGGTCTTTTGTGTTTAGATCTAAAATAAAGTATAAACACCTTTGGCTTGTTAATGTGGCTGTTTAGAACAAGTTTTTGGGTTTTTGTTTTAACTTTTTTTAAACATCCTTTTTTTTTTGCTCGGGGCTGGGTGTGAAAAAAACTTGTCCCCGCCTTTCTTTGAGACAAACTTTTGTTTTTTGTAGTCTCAAAAACAGCGTAAACGTTAAATTCTTCATCCGTGATGTTTGGTCAGCTAGGTTTTTTTTTAAAGCTTTGAAGGAAAATAATTTAGCTGTTATAGTTAACCATGGCTGTGGCTTTGGAGTTTTTGTTTTTATTTTTTTTGCTAGCAGCACCTACGGCTAATGAAACACAGGCGAGAGCTAAAGACAAACGCCTAGAGGCAAAGCGGGGTGCGCCTATGCCCGATGCTATAAGGCCAACACTCGTCCCTGCATGATGCAAGCTCTTATAGTTGAAGCTCCAGTATTAACATATGTAACAGCAGTAAAAAGGCAGCATGATTACCTTCGTTTGGGCTTTGCCTGTTATTTTGAAAGGTTCTGGCATCTTGGTGTTGTTGCATTTGTGTAATGTTTGTTAATCTGAAGGTTTTTATGCCGGGGGCTATCTCTTTCTTGGCGACTCCGAGTGCTTGTAGGACATTTGGATAAACTTGAAACAGACATGCTTTTTTAAAAAATGAAAAAAAAAATAATTTAGTATTCTGTATCTTTAATTTTTCTTTTCAATATTCAGCTGTGATCTATTAATAAAAACAAATCTACATTTAAGCGGTTTATCGGCTTCTTTTTTTCTTTTCAATTTGAATGTTTACGTCTTTACCGTTCTCCCACTTCATGCAACTGATTAACCTCTTGTTGACTTAGGTCATTCCATAAATCCGTATTTGATGTGAATAATCAGCAATGCCTAACACTGTGAAGGTGTAGATCTGTAGGGACGCAGGTCTGATTTGTTGGGCTTCTGCCCCTCCCACCCCAAACATTTTCTTATTTCGTCAAAATGATGATAAGGTCTAAAGCCCGCTAGCGTAAGATTTGGTTAGGGACTACATCAATTGTACATTGCACTTCGTTATTTTTGGATTAAAAAACTTTGACTTGCTCTTGCGTATGGTTCTTCATCTTCACACAGAATAAAATACCTTTAAGGCGATGTTACTGGCGACACTAAGATTAAAATTCCATATAGTCGGCCCCTTGCTTTTAGGATATGTTGAATGATGGACGCCGTTTTCGTATATATTACTAATTGTGAATCATATTGGTGCTCAATCAGCCTTGCTACTAAATTTGAGTTGCTAACAACGACAAACCTCTAACGAGGATGTCCCAGAAATGCTGTTACTTTGCTTCAGTGTCTGTTGATTGATAACAAGTTTGTATTCATTAAAAGTTAGTTGTATGACCAATCCTGTCTTTTAATGCCCTTGAAAGTAGGGCGCATGCGCTTTTTAACAACTCTACAAATCTAGGGGTTGGAAAAAGCGATTCCATTACGCATAACTTACAGCTAAAGCCTTTTTGGCTGCTTTTAGCATCCTGAGGCGAGTTCGGCGCCCTATTCTAAGTTTTAGTGCTTCTTCATGGCCCGATTCCTTGAAAGCAAGATCTTCCCCTTTTCATTCGCGGTCGGTGAGCCATAGATCGAATAGGTTATTTATGTACTGCATTGTTTAAAGAATTACTTCTTGCCCTCAAGTTTTACAGAAATTTGTTCTTAACCGATTGCCCGTCCCAAATATTCTGGACAACTGTTCTGGTTTGGTCTGTTGTTGAAGCGAGTTCTATTTTGAAAGTATAGCGTGCAGAGCTGGCACAATCAAAGCATCCGCTCCTGGGTCGGAAATCTACAGTAAGAATTTGATCTGCATCATAGTAGATGGATTATTTGGAACAGTAATATTCCGTTTATTTCCCTTAACGCCACGGGGTTCTTTCAGTCTTTATGCGCGGTCAAGAATCGAGCCAGGTATACTTGTGACATTTTTATAAAAACTATTAAAAGTTTTATTATTTTTAAAACATGGCAGGAATTGGAGGTGAAGAAGATTATGTTATTAGTGTTCTTGGAACGCCGACATGGATATGAAGGACTCCTTTGACACAGCATCGCTCGACGTTCTCATTGGGGGATGAATTAGTTGAAGGGCAGCAAAGGCGTGAATTAACAGAAAGATAGGTCAGATCATTTTACCAAGTTTAACAAAAACCTCCTGAAACTATATAACCTGATGATTTTGAACTAAAAGATAACCATTTGTATTTAGAAACGACAAAGGAGAAACGTGTTCCGCTTACGTAAATTAACGAGACCCATTTCAAGGTTTTGTAGGCGTGGATTACAATTAGACAAAGGCTCAGGGCAAGACGAGCGTATTTCGCCTCTGGCTTTACTAAACCAGTATTAGATACGGAGGCAGTTGTAAAACTTCAAAAACACACTACAAGAACTCCCAACAGATAACCAAATGCAAAAACATAGAACTTAAGATTTAAGTCAACAGCAGACAGAATAATAAATACAATATGAAGCAGAACTCACTGAAGAAGAAGAAACAGCTATACAAACTATAAATGATCCGCCGCTGCCCACGCAAGAAGACAGGCGCTATAAGAGAATTAAAGCCCGTTGATCGTACTTTAAGAACACTTCAGAGGAGAATTACTAAACAATTTAGAAAACTGCTAAATAGATAAGAGATATAGAAAAGGAAAAAAAAAAAACTCGGCATGAGGCTAACAAGGGCAAACTTAGAACATGATGGGTTAAGGAAAGAATAATCCAAAAATATAAAAGTGCTGTAAAGGACTAAGATTGGCAAGACTAGAAGCGTTGTCTCTAACTGGGGGAGAACAATTACGAACTCAAGTGAGCAGAATAGAGAAACTATCCATAGAATTTATATGGAAAAAACACGACGCTGCAGAACGAATAAGAACATTGTTTAGAGAGCAAGGCCGTGCGGTCACATCTTGGCAAGCGTTTTTAACAGCCTTAGGATTTGCAATAAGTACATGGTGTTGGCAATACAGGTGGCGGTGGTCAAGTCTAGTGCCTCCGCCGCCATGCGCCTCCATCGGCGCCTGATATATCATGGGTAAAAAAAAACAGTTGATCATTCTTGGATTTATTAAAAAATTAGCCGGTAAAGCTATGACTCTTTACCTGGTATATTAGGGAGTATGTTAGCTGGCTTTGTCTACTGCAAGCAAAGTAGTTGGCTTTATGGCCCGAGCACTTATGGGCATTAGTTCTCTTAATGTTGGGGTTCTATTTAGTAAGATAAGACAAGTATCCTAGGCAGTAATCACAACAACAAATTGCTGTCTTTTCATATTCGTGGTCATCGCGAACAAAATTCCACGTCTTAACAGTCTTTGTGCCTTTGGACCTTTGGGGATTGGATGACTTAATCTTGGGGGGGGTCATGGTGGTTTTTTATGCTTTGTACTATTACTGGCCCGAATTTATGTCGTTTTTCCCAACCTTCTGTTCACTGCCTGCCACAAAGATTTCATTGTTGTAGTTTATTATTGTTCCTTCCTGGAGTATAAGGTCAGAAGGCAGCATGTATAACCCAGTGCCCCACAGCAAAGTCTACTTTCGGATCTGGTGCGTAGTGTAAAACATTTTTTGGTACCTTTTTTATGACTTGAATCTAAATTCAACTGTAGGAATTAATGGCTGTTTTATAAATTTGCTAGAGTATTGTTTTTGTGCATCATAGCCAGTAGAAGAATTAGTTATGCTCGACCTTGTCTAGTGCTTGCGAACCTTAGCAAAACACCAAAGTAAGTACGAACAGAGTGTTTATTCGTACTATGTCCCGCATGAGGTAGGCCCTCAGATGATGGTCCTAAGATAAATGTGTCCATGCTGATTTTATGCTCTTGCTCTATGACCCGGGTGAACGCGTGTGACTGAAGAGAAAGTTGTGTAAGGAGATTCCAGTACATAGTTATACTTTCTGTGCACGCCCCCCAAAACTAAAGGCGTGACCTAAGCCATGATTAAGATCCGACTTTTGTCTAAAGTCTGTCCTTAAATTAATATTGAATTCGTTTACAAATCCTTTCCAAAAGCCTTCATGGTCTTTCTGTTGAGGAATGGATTAAACGTTTTGTCATTTGGTTAATGGTGCTCGCAGTTCAGTCAAAATTCGTTGAAGAGTGTAATAAAAATGAAATCTGTACACTGACCTTCACCAAAGGATCGGATGTGATTTAATGATCAGCATACGACACTCCCAACCCCGTGATGCACCAAAACACGGCCAAAGTCTAACTGGTTCTGATAAAACTGCATCGGAGGGAACTTGAACCACACTTTTGCGATGTAGTCTTTTTTAATATGGGGGGTTAAGATATCTGCTTAATGGAAGTACTCACCTTTTTATGAAGAAAGTGACAGTCATGGGTCACAGCAATGACAAGAGTATCAGTTGCTATATTTTATGATTGTTAGTGCGGCCCCAACAGAATATTTTGCATCTTTAGTATATTTGAACGCGCTCATTTTTTATTTTGTTTAAAAAAATTTTGTAAACAATAACAACTCAATGACAGTCCGCCGGCTTTAGATACATGCTATTGATAAACGATTGCGGAACCCAAAATGGTCGCACTCCATGAAATATTCTACAATGTCGTATGGTTTATATAACTGAAGCCAAGGGTATTAATAAGATTCTAAAAAGTTGACAAAACAGGGGCCAAGTTAGCCAGTAAACAATACCTTATTAGGTTATTACGGGTTTTGCTCACTAAAGAAAGCAGATGAGTAACTTTGACTTAACTCTAAAACTTAACATGCAATCTGGAAACCAATGTTTAACATTCATGCTGAATGAAGAAAAAGTAGGTTACTTTTTTGATAAGAGCTAGCTAAAATGTTTAGGCTTTGCAAGCTGACAATCATAGATTTAGAGTTACACAGACAAAACTACTTATGAGGGGGAGGTGGGAAAATCCGCTCAATCTTGCATTAATTCATTGCTCTATTTCTTGTTGAATGAGCTAAGCACTGATGAAATCTTATATGAGGAAGGCCCTCAAATGTTTTAACGCTCTTCGTCGGGGAAAGCTGCATATTGCGATTATGAAATTATACAAATTCCCTAATTTACAGTTTAAAAAATTAGCTTGTGGGAGGGTCGGATCATTTAATATAAACGATCAAAGACAAAACGGGGAAAGTCGTTTAAATGTGATAACCTGCACATTGTTTTGGAAATAAAATAATAAACTGTACTAAAAATGTCACGTGGACCAGAAGAATCCGGCGTTACCATTAGCGCCTGTAGGGTATAACTTTAGAATTAAAAGACTTGCAGACGTTGTGGACTTTGAACAGAAATGGTGAGCCCCCCCCCCCCCCCCCCCCCCCCCGCCCCCCCCCCCCCCCCCCCCCCCCGCTGAAATAGGCGTTTTGTATGGTTTTGAGTACAATAAAGAGGTGATTATAAAGGCAAAGAGGTTGGCGACAACAAAAAGTTTCCTAAATAGAGCAACTGCGCAATCTAGAAGCAAATTTAATGTGGCCATGTATGATTTTTAAAAAATAGTTCGAAAACTGACCTCTAAATGGCACTTGGAACCATATTTTGAATGGGACATAAAATTTGAATTCATAAGCCATTTACTTTTTTTTAACCCATCAAAAAAAATTTCAGAAAAGCATTCAACTCAGGTCCTTTACATGTAAGTCTTATTCCAGATGACATATAGTCGGAAGAGATTGAAATAAAGCGTTTGGGAATAAACATACATTCCTCCACAGAAGAGAAACGGTTTTGAAAGATGCTTCTACAAAATTACAATTCATTCCACAAATGAAAAGAGGAGACACGTTACAATGATATTTGAAATTTCTGTCTTAAAAAGTTGTGAAGAGGAATGGGGCTTGTGGGCGTCAGTGAGTCCTTCTAAAAGGAATTCTAATTAGCTGGCAAAACTTAGACGTTGAAAAAAACTTGAAGTTACGTCGTTTCGTTCTTACAATGGTGAGGATATTAAGGTCATTACAACAAGCAAAATCAATATTAGTCGAAATAGAAACAATCTCACAGAACTAAATTGGATTAATCTTAACTTTTAGACCTTATAGGATTTATGCTACTGAACAAGTTTTGACTCAGAGTGCATGATAAAAACAATAAACTGGATTAGATTAGTTTGTTATTAAAACTAGGGAGCAGTAAACTTTATGACAAAAAACCCCTCATGGTTCATTAATTTGTGGACAAAAACTGGTTGTAGGAAAAACAATTTTTTCTCGACCTGTTACAAACAGTTTTTCGTTATAATTTTGATATATTGTAATTTTCTGCCCAACCCTTCTTTAAATGGAACAAGCATATCATGATAGAAGGTTTATATGGACTGATGATAAACCATATTTTTAGTTAATCCTAGAAATAACTGAGTGAGTGTCTAGAACGCTTTTTTATATTGTTTGAAGAACGCAGAACTATTTATTAAGATGACTGTTCATGCAGAAAAAGACAAGTTAAAAAGAGAAACACTTTGTCGAAACTAGCTTTCAGTGGTAGGCATGCTGGGAATAAGTGGTGTGGATTTTTATGCCGAAAAATATAACTCGGTTTTAAAAGACTTTAGAGAACAGGTAAAGACTGTAGTTTTATTTCACATGAAAGACAGAGATGCATTTGTATGAATGTTTTGTGTGAAAATGATGTTATTGAAAATGATCAGGAAAAAACATTAAGATTAAGCCAAAAAACTGAAATCTAAAAAAGTTTAGTAAATTAGTATTGGAAAAACGGATAATCTACCAGTATTTTGTTTGTAGATAGTCGTTATTTTTTGGTTCCTTGTCAGTGAACAGGAAAATGCGCTTCTAGGTCACTTTCGCCGAAAATCTGGTTGAGGGGAAAGTGAGTAGAAGCTGATTTTCCTGTTCTGACTCCTCATCACGATGTGAATCCTCACCCCCTTTCTTGTAACGTTATCAGTCGTCTTACTTCTGATTTTTGTTTATACATATCCCTGTCCTTCCATCACCCCTTGTGAATGGCTTTGTAAAGCTTACACAATAAATCATTCGTTCGTTCCTTGTTTCTTTTACTGTCTTCCAATGTATTCCTGCCTTTCTGGTCCACTCAGCAGTCTTCACACTTTTTGTTTTCATCTGTTC
>CM031602.1:10756444-10763944 GCA_018398815.1 Conus ventricosus | reverse complement strand
TAAAACATTTTCCCATTTCCATCTCTCTCTCTCTCTCTCTCTCTCTCTCTCTCTCTCTCTCTCTCTCTCTCTCTCTCTCTCTCTCTTACTTCAATTAAAAAACATGGCGGCTTTTCTGTTGTAACCTGCCTTCAATGAGACTGTGAACATTCGTCCTGAGTGAACACTAAGGTCCATTCTGCTGGGTCTGTTTCATCTCCGTGGCATTTTTCAAATGTAGTTGTTTTTTTAATCTCAGGCGCCGTGATAATTTCTAATTGTTAATTAATGAACGAACCAACGAACCAACGAAAGAACTAATTAAATGACTGACTGACTGACTTACTAACATGTTCATTTAGTCATTTATATATTTATTTTATTTCTGTAATCTGAGGGTGGTAAATCAAATGAATGACTGGTAGGGGGGTGGAGCGGGGGGGGGGGGGGGGGGGGGGGGGGGGGGGGGGGGGGGGCTCTGCAGGGCCTGGTCGATCTCTTTCGCGGATGTCATTAGTTGACCTATTATGTTATAAATTGATATCCATGGCTTACAGATAGCTCCAGATCGTGGTAAATCAAACTGAATGACTGGCGGGGGGGGGGGGGGGGGGGGGGGGGGGGGGGGGGGGGAGGGGAAGGGGGAGGGTTAAGGGGGTGGGGGGGGGGGGGGGGGGGGGGGGCTCTGCAGGGCCTGGGCGACCTCTTTCGCGGATGTCAGTAGTCGACCTATTATGTTAAAAATTGATTTTTCATGGCTTACGGATAGCTCCAGATCTTTGCTTTATTTTTCAAGGACAGAACCTATTTTTAACCTACATGGGGTAAGGCCTGAAGCGACCCTTTGCGATCTGCTGGATTTCAATAAGCTGAAACTGATGCTGATGTTCATAGTTCAGCTATTCACGTTACAGTATGCATTGTTGATTTTCTGTCGGTGACTGGGAACCGGAGTGGGGGAGGGGGGGAGGAGAGTTGGGGGACGGGGACTGTGTGGGAGTAGGGGCATGGGAAGAAGAAAGGGGGATCTGTTTTCGTGATTTCGTTTTCTTTCAATTCGCAATAACCGTGTGTGCTCGGCTAGATTAGACCTGTTCGGGAAAAGATATTGCCTATCTTTCCAGGACGAATCATAGTTACCTTTCTCAGTTTACTGGGCAAACAAGTACATCTTGAAGGTCAAAAATTTAATTTGAAGCAACATGCCAGAAGAACGACGGGAATGTCAACTGTGCATTACAAGCGCACCGTTCCACACTCATACCTTGCCATTTTGTTTTCTCTCTTGTTTGAACCCTTAAACTGACTAACTTCTTCTTCTTCTTCCGAATACTGCATAGGGTTCAATGAACATTAGTATCCAATGATCTAATGGGACAGCATTACTTAAGGCGTGCCCGTCATGCAGCGGCATCTGACCCATGAAAACGGCGGGGCCACTCTCGCTGAATGCGAGCTCTAACACAGATTACCTCCCTTGCAGGTTTCCGAACATTGTCCATGACACTGGAACTGAAAGGCCAGCCATACATAGATGGAGGACGGTGTGTGGTGTGTGTGTGTGTGTGTGTGTGTGTGTGTGTGTGTGTGTGTGTGTGTGTGTGCGTGCGTGCGTGCGTGAGTACGTGCGTTCGTGCGTGCGTGCGCGCGCGCGCGCGTGTGTGATTGTATGTGTGTGTGTGTGGCTTATTCTAGCCTACCTGTCCTGAGGAATCTTGATGCTGTCGTAGGCGAGAAACTCGGCCAGCTTCTTGGCGTATTCGTGCTTGCAGTCGTCGTTGCAGCGGTCGTCGTTGTGGTACAGCTGAACGATGGCCATGGCGGTATTGGAGCCTGCCCTCACCATCATACACTCCGTCTGCACCTCCACCGTCACGCGCTGAAAGGGGAAACAATTCAGTGAACTTCCGACTGTTCATCCATGCTTAAGCCAACGAGCTCTTCTGGTAATGTTCGAGAATTTTGGGTCTGTTACCTTCCAAATATACATTTATGTAAAGGTCTTTTCATTAAGTTTGACCTGTTTGCACAACGGATGGTTAGAACGTAAGATATGCTCCTGCTTTTAATGTAGTGGGATTTTCTGAAGAGAAAATTGCAAGAAAAGTGAACAGAACTGTAACTTTTTATTGAACCTCATAATTTCTGGTATGTTTAGTTCACTTCAATTCAACCCTGAGTTCTGAAAGGACTGTAGGCGGGAGGTAGGAGAGGAGTGAAGGTGGTGGTGGAGATGAATAACTGGACCACTAGCGCTGACAGCTTGCTCTTGGTCTGTCCATGCCCGGACAGTTCATTCCGTTGTGTTGATGTCAGACCTTCTCTTCAAAATCCTCAAAATTAAACATGGCCTCCCCTCACCCATCCCTTCCCTCTCCTGTTCCTTCCCACCCTGCCTTGGCTGGAGAGTGCTTGCCTGGGTGGAGAGTGCTTGCCTGGGTGGAGAGTGCTTGCCTGGGTGGAGAGTGCTTGCCTGGGTGGAGAGTGCTTGCCCGACTGGAGAGTGCTTGCCCGACTGGAGAGTGCTTGGTTTTCCGGAGAGTGATTGCTTGGCTGAAGAGTGCTTGCTTGGCTAGAGGGTGATTGCTTGGCTGGAGAGTGCTTGCTTGGCTAGAGAGTGCTTGCTTGGCTAGAGAGTGCTTGCTTGGCTGGAGAGTGATTGCTTGGCTGGAGAGTGCTTGCTTGGCTAGAGGGTGATTGCTTGGCTGGAGAGTGCTTGCTTGGCTGGAGAGTGCTTGCTTGGCTAGAAAATGATTGCTTGGCTGGAGAGTGATTGCTTGGCTGAAGAGTGCTTGCTTGGCTAGAGAATGATTGCTTCGCTGGAGAGTGATTGCTTGACTGAAGAGTGCTTGCTTGGCTAGAGGGTGATTGCCTGGCTAGAGGGTGATTGCTTGGCTGGAGGAGTGATTGTTTGGCTGAAGAGTGCTTGCTTGGCTGGAGAGTGCTTGCTTGGCTGGAGAGTGCTTGCTTGGCTGGAGGGTGCTTGCTTGGCTGGAGAGTGATTGCTTGGCTGAAGAGTGCTTGCTTGGCTGGAGGAGTGCTTGCTTGGCTAGATGGTGATTGCTGGGCTGGAGGGTGCTTGCTGGGCTGGAGAGTGATTGCTTGGCTGGAGGGTGCTTGCTTGGCTGGAGAGTGCTTGCTTGGCTAGATGGTGATTGCTGGGCTGGAGAGCGTTTGTTTGGCTAGAGAGTGCTGGAGAGTCATCGTCTATTGCATTTTCCTTTGGAGTGCTAGAGAGTCACAGCCCGTTGAATGTTCCTGAAGACTATTTTCCAGGGAAGCGTCGGAGAGTCACAGTCTACTGCAGTTTCCGTGGAAACACTGGAGAGTTGCAACCTAGCTAGAACAAACCCGGCCGGGTTGTCTGAGCAAAACTCTCAAACACACAGCCATGAAATGGACAAAAAACGTGGCTGCAGGACAAAAGTCATATGTTTTCCTGTCTGAACTCCAAGCGCTTCTCGAGTTTGGGATTTCATTGTTAACGGATTCTACAATGACATATCGACGACTGAAGGGGATGGAAACGCACTGTCCATCAGCCCCAAGTCCAAGAAGCGACCACTTGCTCGTAACAATGTTACGTTGGTCATCCCAGTTCTACTTCTGATGGTGTACAGCTCTGCTCGCTGCCGTTTATTACCTCCAGCCTTCTTCCTTCTCCGGCTCCTTTTTTCTCTTCCAAAGCGGAAAACTTGTGTCTGTACTGTCTGTGAGTTTGTCGTCTGATTTACAGAACATAAATGTTGGGTTTGGCATATTCACAGTAAGTTTGAAAGTAAATCACACACACACGCACACGCACACGCACACCACACACACACACACACACACACACACACACACGCACCACACACACACACACACACACACGCACGCACGCACGCACACACACATACACACGCACATGCATGCTCGCGCCGCGCGCACAAACACACACACACACACACACAAACACACACACACACACACATCACATCACATCACATCACATCACACATACACTTCCAATGACACACACATTCACACGCAATACACATGCACACATATGCACGCATGCACACCCGCACGCACACGCTGACATACGCACGTCCTCCAGAACACACCTTTATGTCAGTGTAGAACAGGGCTGCCAGGAACTCGGAGAACGTGTTGAGGAACTCACTCTGTACGGACCTGCGCGGAACGTTGGTCCTTATGATGGCTGCCACATTCACCCCCCATGGTGCTGGTCTGCGGTTCAAATCCTCCTCCTGCACACACACACCACACACACACACACACACACACAGACACACCACACACACACACACACACACACACACGTGCGCGCGCACACGCACACCCACACAGGCACGCCCGCACGCACGCACACGCGCACGCACACGCCCGCACACACACACACACACACACCACACAACAGGCACGCATGCACACACACACACCCACACACACGCACACACACACAGGCACACACACACACACACACACCACACACACACACACATCACACACCACACACACACACCACACACTACTTCTGTTAATGATCAAACAGACAAGGTCAGCGAAAAAGGGAGCAAAGAATTTCATAACAAACGTCCGTTCCCATTGCTCTGCATGGAAATAAGAAATACACTTTAGATAGGATTATATCGCAGGCAGTTCAATTCTTCAAAAGCCTTGTCAACCTTATGTTTCAAATCTAAGAACTGTTTAAAGTTTAACTTTAAGATTTTTATTTATTTATTCATTATGGCATAGATATTGCCCTGATTTTGAAGTGTATCTGTCTTACGATTGTATCGGTTTTGACCCTGACATGATGCAGCCCTTCTTCAATGAAAATTCGCCATCTACAAGTTCCGTTAATGTTGATGCTTTCTTTAATCTTTTTAGTTCTTAGGTTCGTGTTTGATTTACTTTTTACAAAGTCCCCCGAATAACACTTTGACCCCATCTCTCTCTCTCTGCACGTTATCCAACTCTTCCCCTCCTCCCGCCCTGCTGTGTTCTGTTTGTTTGTGTTCTTGCATGAGAGTAATCACTAATGTTTTAATGCGAATTTGTTGTCATAGAGTGTACAATCACCTGTAAGGTTGATGGGACACTAGATAGAATTTCTTACACACACACACACACACACACACACACACACACACAACACACACGTGCGCGCGCGCTCTCGCTTAAGATCTAGTTTTATTCATGCATGCATAAAAAGTAAGGTGTTTGTTATGTAACTGAAATGTAGGGAAAATAAGAAATAAAAGAACAAACAATGCCAAAATAAAAAAAGAAAATATTTAAGAAGCAGGAAAAGGAGTGAGGGAGGGGGGGTGGGGGACGGGGGGAGGGGGGAACAACGGAGAGGATGATGTGATGCACTTGCACACACACACACACACACACACACACACTCATTTCATAGAAGCCACCCACTTACCTACTTCAAACCACCACCCTCCCCGCCATCCCGGGAGAAAAAAGTTATGCATGGACTTGCACAGGACGTAGATCTAACCTAGCCCCCTTTCTCGCTCCTCTCACCCCCTCTACCTCACCCCAAACACCTCCCCCCCCCCTCCCCGTTGACACACAGACACATAAACACGTTTTTGGAACGACTGCCTATTGCAAAGTGAACCGAGGCAATTTTTTTTTCCAATAAAGAAAAGTCAGAAACATTTTCCCTCAGGCCCTTTCCTTTCCGTTGTGCCCATTTTCTGGTCTCGCTAGAGGACACACTGCTGTCCGCACGTGCAAAACGCAGATCGAAATAAATCCCACAATGAATGTAGCATGGTCGGCTGGGAAGGTGACAGTGGCCTTGTATTGCGTCAGCGGTGGAAAATGGCAGGTGAATGTTCGCTGAACTACGGAATGAGATCGTTCCTTGAATCGAACAATATCGTCATACCAGCAGAATTATACGACAAAGCTACCACACAGAAACAGAAATATACGACAAAGCTAACACACAGAAACAGAATTATACGACAAAGCTACCACACAGAAACAGAATTATACGACGAAGCTACCACACAGAAACAATGAGAGTTTACATCCTTTTGCCTACGGCGTATGAGGAGAGAGGCTTTAATATCATCGCCATTTGCTGCTGACAGCTTCACTGCACATGTCCAAGGTTTCAGCGCTTTCAGACTGGCTTTCTGCCTTCTGTCCGCTGGCCTGCTATATGTTCACCACACTTTACGGCTGATAGTGTCAAACGGATCTAACGGAACTGAAGACAGGACCGAAGGGGCAGAAATACTTCCTTTGGTAGAGTTCTAGACACGTGATCCTGGGGTTGCGGGTTCAAATCTCTGCTGGGTCGTTTCGGTGCAGGGGAATTGTTCTCTCGGAGTTAACGTTGGATCTCACTCCTTTTCCGAAGAGTCCTTAAAATGAGACTGTAAATAGAGATTTTATGTGTGAATACACACATAAGATCTTGCGCACACGCAAAATCCCATCACCAACTTTTGGAAGAGAATGCCGGTTTGGCCGTTGGTATAGATGACATGTATACACATGGCTTGCATCCTCCGAATGTCCGTGAGGCACTGGATCTCAGCCCCGAAAACACATCCGCCAGCATTGTCCAGCCGATGATGTTCTACGACATCAAACCTGGCCAGAGGGTACAGAACTGCAGATGCAGCTCTGGGGCAACCGTCAAGACCTTGAGAAAACTGGGGGATTCATCGTGGCGACGGCATTGAAGATCTGACGCAACCAATAAAATCGACCGCAGAAGAAGAAAGAAGAACGGGACCCCGACAGTGAGAAAGCAGGGGCGATAACTGCTCTCCTCTCCTCTCGGTCCTTTGTCGCATTCACTTCACGCTGTAGTAAACCCTCCATCGTGGACCAAAGCAGTGGACCTGAGGGAGGAACGATGTGGGACTGGGCACTTTGTTTTTCTGCAGCAAGGTGCTGACTTGGACGTATCACCAGCCCTGGCTGAAACAGCGGTGCGACTAGAGGGGGGATGAATAAGAAGATGATGAAGAAAAAGACATTCTGAGGATTAAAAGATGGAGAAAACAGTACAAGAAAAGAAGAAATGAACGAAACAAACAGACCAGGGGGAAGGAAGAAGGGAGAATGAAGTTGATTAGCTGATGCGCCGAAGGAGGAGTGACGGCTGGGTGAGTCATCTGTCTGCAGTGTCCGTTTCAGTTTGTGGGCGTGTGTCCCTGTCGCTGTCTGTCTGTCCACACCTGCAACGTTCGTCCTGCTGACTTCATTGTGCAGAGGTGTGCAACGCTGAGAGAGAGAGAGAGAGAGAGAGAGAGAGAGAGAGAGGATATGATCCAAGCTCAAGATGTCATGTTGTCCAAAGTTATACCAGCAGTTAAAAAAAAAAATTTCCAACTTCGATTCATTACTAAGCTGAATAATAGTGAAGTCAGGGGGCTGGAAGGGGAGGACAGAAGAAGGGGTGGGGGTGGGGGAGGTTGGAGGAGGGATGTTGGATGTTGTGGGATGGTGTGCTCCTGGTCCACGCAGAGT
>CM031602.1:10748944-10751444 GCA_018398815.1 Conus ventricosus | reverse complement strand
ATGTGACGCTCCATCACATGTAGTTTAGTGATATGAATCATTTCCCCATGCCCCAACTAAAAAGGGAGAATATTTATGTGGTTTGACTAGTGTAGCGGGCGTCCCCAAATAATTGTGAGAATGACTCATGAAATAAACAACGGTGGTCATTGGGTGAAAGTGACCACTGAGAGATAGTTTACTAGGGGCTGGTAAGGTGCTGGTCATGTGTTTTGAACACTGAGTATGCACTCACTAGGAGGAGGGAGGAAAGAATCAGTTTTAGCCCAGCAGATGGCCTAGAGACTCGAACCTGTCAGGACGCTGGTCCTCACTGCTGACCAGTCATTACCAGGTGAGCCATAGATAGTTGGCGAAAGCTACAGGGGAAAACTTAAAGAAAAGAGAAAGAAAGAATTCATAATTAAATTGGGAAGCAGGTTACTTACACGAACCTTATTCGTGTTTCAGCCCTTCACCCTTCACCTTTCACCCTTCACCCTGTGAGGTGGTTAAAGATGGCCATGGTGTGGGGAACACACCGGTAGTTCAGCCCCAGCAAATAAGGACTCCAGGGAGAGGAGTCGGAACTCATATCTCCAGTGACGGGAGAATTCAAGGGGGCGATACGATGTCTGAAAGAGACAGGGACTCATGACAGTATGGAGAGAGTCTTATATCTGATGCAGGCGTGGCATCAGTGATTGCAGGAGTTATTTATTCTCCTGGTCTGGATCTTGGGCTAATGTGATGTGAAGGCCATGACTTTATAGAATCTTGAATCAATTAGTTTATCTCTCAGTGTAAAGAGAGATACATGTATAAAATCTGTTTATAAATTGTTTGATGTGATTTAGTAAAGTGTTTTTTCCCGAAGGAGAGGGGGAGAAGAAAAAACATTCGGTAGTGCGCCTTTTGGTTGATTGGAAAGATTGCGTGTGCGTATGGAGTAAATGCTGTCATGAATGCATGTGTGCAAAAGTGACAGTGTGACAGTGGTGACCCCGACGTAGCTGCCGTTGTTTTCCCCCTGGAAAAAAAAAGAAGAAGATTTCTATTTGTGCCCTCGGAGCCTGGTAAAAGGATTTTGATTTGTACCCTCAGAGGAAGGCTTTCTATTTGTGTCCTCGGGGTTTAGAAAAAAAAAGAAGATATATTTTCATTAAAAAAAAAAAATTTTGATTTGTACCCTCAAGGGTTTGAGGGAAGGAAAAAAAAAGAAAGTTTAATTATTTATTGTGTACTTGCATTTGTTTTTGTTTCTGTTTATGTGTGTGAGTGAGTTTATTTTCAGTGTGAGTGAGGACTTCTCTCTTATTTCTGACTCTGAGTTTTGCTAGTGGTTTTGTTTGTTTGTAATTTCCTAATTTTTTCCCCCCGATCCGTGAGCCCCACCGCTTTTGGCTACCTTGAGTGACTAGTTCAAGAGTGGGAGCAGCCGTGCTTCCCTATTTTGTCCTTTTCCCCGATCGGTGAGCCCCACCGCTTCTCGCTACATTGAGCGGTTAGTTCAAGAGTGGGAGCAGCCGTGATCGCCCTTATTAGGTTTTTTGTTGTTGTTTTTTTCTTTCTCTGTCCTATCGTTTCATTTCAAATAGTCCCCTTTTCCCAGAGTTTGAACCGACCTTGTCTCCTTCAACAGGACAGAGGTTGACAAGTGCGGGGAAAACTCTTCCTAATAAATTCTTCTATTGTTTTTTTTTTTGGTGTTGTGAGATTTGCGTTTGGGTGAATGTGCATTTATTGATTGATTGTTAATCATTTTGTATTATTACTGTAGTGTTGTGTATATTGTGCGTGATTTGTTTTTCCCGTCTCCAGTTTCACGGGAGACAGTGACCACTAGGGTGCAGAGAAGGTAAATATCTTCGTTCAAGACCACCCATCTTATTTTGCACAAAAACCCCCTTTTCACATACAAATCACGTCCTTCTCATGTTGATTTTGGCCAAAATTAACACCTGTTTTTAAACAAACTTAACACGCCAAAACTGCCAAAAGTCGACGTAATCGTTAATTTAAAATGGGGGGTTTTCGTACAAAATAAGATAGGGTGATCGTGAACAAAGATATTTACATTCTCTCCCTCGGCTAAGTAAAGCCTTTAATCAGCTAGACAGAGCGTTCTCACAAGAACGTTTGACCTAATTGCCAACCCTGTAAACTAGGGTTATTAAACGTTCTTGTGAGAACGCTCGGGCCTACAAAGCAGTGCAGTAAACTAGGCCAAACGTTCTTGTGAGAACGCTCTGTCTAGGCCGCTGCTGTGTTCCTCTTTTTCCAACCAGGCTTGCAACTGGCTTTGGCAGAGTTACAGCAGTTACTGCTGTAGCCGAGCTTTTTTGGCTGTTATTTTAACAATGTTAGTAGGAGAGAGTTTACTGAAGAACAGGCTAGTACTATCTCCATTATAAATGCTCCAAATATACAATGACGGGTGTACTACTACTAGCCATTGTTAAAATAACAGCTAAAAACAGTAGTCGGTAGGAGCACAGTCAAACACAACCTTCTGCACGAC
>CM031602.1:10730594-10747944 GCA_018398815.1 Conus ventricosus | reverse complement strand
TGAAGATACATAGCACTACACAGTTTTCCCCCAGCTGATAGCATTATCTATCATCAAAATCAAAACAAGTTCTACAGATAAGCAAAATCACAGCCAGCAGTTTGTTTCTGCACTAAGCAGAACTGTTGTCAGAATGATGACAATTATTCCTACAGTGCAGATGACAGCGCCCTGTTGGATCTGTTTCTTGCCATTAAAACTCTACTGCTTGCAGTTTTAAAACTTGTTCATAAGGATTTTAGATACATTTCCATATTTTACTTCAGCAGAACTTACAGATGGTTAAGACAATAAGAGTCAACCTGACAATATCCACAGGAGACTAGATACACTGTGTCTGTGAAGCCATCAGGATTGAACCAAATGTATGAGCTCTGTGTGCTATGTGCTGTGATTGTGAGTGATTTAAAGTCTTTTTAATGCATTAAATTTTCCACAATTCTGAAAGAAATGATCAGTGCAGACAGCAAATTTTCCAACTGCCTGAAAGACTTTTAATGTTCAGATTTATCCACTCATCCCCTGCATCTGCACACAGCCCAGGCTACCAGGCAACTGAACTTGTCCTGCCCTGCAAATGATGTGCAGGTAGTTGAATATGTTCCTGAAGCAGTGTTGAATCTTTGACACTATCAAACTGCAAGTCATCAATGGTGTTTGCTTCAACGTAGTGAATATTAACGGATGTTTCCTTACTAAGAAATAAGCTGAGTGACTAAAAATTCATAAAAAAAATTGCATCAAGCTAATAACAAAATCAATGAGAAAGGTAAGGGTTGCACCTCTAAATGTACCTGTGTTAGATACACACTAACTGTAAAAACTGGTAAATTGTTACAGAACCACTGACAGTAGACTGAGGAGACTCAAACTTTGACTCACTGACTGCAGCAGAATAAGCCTGGATGTTGATATATACTGGCTTGACAGAATGAGCAGTAAAGCTGTTATACAGTTATAATAGCATGAAAGATCAGACCGGAAAAAAATCATTTAATCTCTTTTCTTGCTTGTACAACTAGTCATACCTTGCAAGCCCAGTTCCACAGACAGTGACAACATTGCCTACAACGCAAAGAACTATTACAACAACAACAACAAAGGAAACGAAAAATGCTTAGTGTATCATGAATATGAATACAGAATGAAATCTTGCCTGCTCAAATTGGTTTCATCAAATTTGTATCATTTGTACTTGGAAATCTTTCCTTCTTCTTAGTAATCTTACAGTTCAAGGTTTTACTTTTAGCATGCCAAGTTGATCTGATCATTAGTTTTGCACAGGATGCATGCTATGTGTATAAATATCACCCATAACAGTTATGTGCCAGAATGGCACTCAACAATGACACTTGACAGTTTTATGATCCCTAACTGATGCGTTGCTGTTCTGATGGTGTGTGTACTATGAATTCTACTGCCCCTGTTCTCATGGGATGGTTTTATCCTTGCCTACAATCACCTTCAGTAATATTGGATGTTAAATCTGTATGTAACTAACTTGAGAGAGAGAGAGAGAGAGAGAGAGAGAGAGAGAGAGAGAGAGAGAGAGAGAGAGAGAGAGAGAGAGAGAGCGACAGCTGGTAACACCAGCTACGTAGTACTAGTGCTTGTGACTCGTGACAGTGCGTCAGAGAGAGAGAGAGAGAGAGAGAGAGAGAGAGAGAGAGAGAGAGAGAGAGAGAGAGCGACAGCTGGTAACACCAGCTACGTAGTACTAGTCACTAGTGCTTGTGACTCGTGACAGTGCGTCCACATCATTCATGTTAACACCAAGCTTCGTAAACCACAAGGAAAATCTCACTCAATCTGCAAACAATTACACGTACCCTTTTCTGTCGCATTAGTAAACGGCCATGTGTTGATCACAAGAGGCAGTAATTGTGCTGATCCTGCGCCCGCAAGCACTAGAAAAGCTGAAAGCAGAGGCAGCAAAACTACGACCGTTGAGGAGAGCGCCATTTTCACTGTCATGTGATAGTAGAAAGCGTGTCATGTGATCAAATGCAAGGGACACGACCCTGATGATAGCCTAATACAAAATTACCAGATTAACTCTCTTGATCAGCAACGAAGAATCAAAACATTGTCAGGGTAAACCCTAGATCAGTGGCGTAAACCTCCATTGTAGAAATTGTGAGAAGATAATCGTCTAAAGGATAGAGCACAATTCAATAGAGTTACCCCCGTTGGGGAAGCTTACGCAACTAATCAAGGATAACTTCAAACAAGTAACACAACCAAGGTGATATCCCAAGTTGAAGTTCGCTGTGCTTTTTTTTTTAATCTGTTTTGTTTGTTTGTTTGTTTGTTTTAACAAGTGACTGATAAATTGACTACAAGTCTCATCCAGTTTTTTGTGTGTGTGTTTATTTGTATATTTTTCAGCTGTTTACAATTTTTTTAAATAGCAAGAAACAAAATAGACATTACTTTGTTGGAGCAAAATCAACTCACTAATTAACCAGCTAATGCACTCACTCACATAAAACGTCCCAGCAAGCATAGAAATTACTGCCATCGTGACTTTTAAAACGATGGAATCGTGAAGATCCAAAGGGATTTGGAGAAACTGTCGGTGGATAATATTATGGCTCCATCACAATCTTTTGGTTACTCTATCCACGTCTCATAAGGTGCGAATTTATGTGATAGTTTACCGAAGGTCCATGACGTAGATCTATATTATTTTTAACTGTCTTCCAATGTCAACATTTGTCTGGAATTAAAAACAAATGTTACCCTGTTGTCTAGTTGTCTCCCGTTTGAAATCCTCCCTGTGACCGTCAAAAAATCCAGGTTGGTACTGTACTTAAGTTTTAAAAGTAATAGACCGAATAAAGTTAGTTTAACAAGAGTGTGCGCAAAAGTTAAGGGGTTTTCTTTCAAAGAAAACGTTTAAGTAAATTGATTGAATGTCTCCTAATTGATGATTTATCCTCAGCTGAGTAAATACTTAGTCAGTGGTTTTGTAATCCACTGATGCAGAATTTTGAACACTGGACTGACAAGACCTTAAGGCCGGGCATTTATATGGTAACGCTGGAACCAATATAACCAAGGTATTCATCTCATACATCTTTTCTGCGCGTTTTTCAACGTAGAGAGATAAACCGCATGCTTTCTGAGGATTGTCGACCAGGCCACACTGCATGTTGTCTTGTCGATTCCTTTTTAATTTACTAACGTCTCTGATCACATGAACTCTCTCTCTCTCTCTCTCTCTCTCTCTCTCTCTCTCTCTCTCTCTCTCTCTCTCTCTCTCTCTCAGACAGACAGACAGACAGACAGACAGACACACACACACACACACACACACACACACACACACACACACACACACACACACACATCTGCATACCCTGAGAAGCAGAAGTAAAGGTACAGAGCTAAATCAAGATCGCATCAATATCAACTTACGGCGCTGAAGTGTGGTTGCCTTATGCAGATCACGATAAATTATGAACATCCACTATTTTCCACCCTTCTCCAACAGAGCCTATACCAAGAGTTCCCCTACGAAAAAATACCATTCGCAGGAACCCTCTAGGCCTACACAAAAAGGCAATGAATCTACCAACATTAGCAGAACTTTGTCGCTTCCAAATCAGACTACAAACAATATGCCACACGCTGTAGCCTTCTAGTGACGCGTAACAAAAGCAGACTACCTGAGACAGTCATAAAGCAGCATTCTTTAAAATGTAGAAATATCTCCATGCCAGACTTTATTCGAATTGTCCTACATGAAGTGGAAATGAATCATATCTGGAAAAACCAGTCAACCCTTGATATCGGGAGAACAAAATAAGCCATTAAAAAAGAAAATTAGAATCACAATATATAGACTTCTGGGAACAGCCAAAACGATGTAGGCCTACTTTGAGACTTGTGCGTACGTGCGCGCATGCGTGTGTGCGTTGTGTGTGTGTGTGTGTGTGTGTGTGTGTGTGTGTGTGTGTGTGTGTGTGTGTGTGTGTGTGTGCGTGTGCAATTATGCGGAAGTGCATGGATGTCTGAGTATGTTTTGTTTATTTGGTGGTGGTCTTCCACTCTTTTCTACACCTTCTTCTGCAAAGCCTGTGCTCCTAATTCCATCCTTTCTGTCATTCTCTTCGACTATCTTTACTTCTTCTATCAATTTTAACTCTCTCTCTCTGTCTACTGCGACTTCCCTTGTCTGGCTGCCAGCAAGTCGAACTTTCTTCAGCTCCAGTACAATTTTGTCTATTTTTACAAAAAAAGTAAACAAGTGGGGTATGTTTTGCTCCCATAAGGAAACCTAACACAGAGTAACTTTTATTCAAGACTGGCACAGCCTTTTAAACTTGAATAAAGTCAGACAAATACATAGACGAACAATCTAATAGTGGGGGAAAAAACAAGCGCAGGCCAGCAACTGAACTGTCTTCATAGTAATGACTTGGCAAAGATTTGGACTTAAGGAGGGGAGGGGGGGTGGGGGGGGGGGGGTTGAAGATGGAGAAACTGGGAACATGAAATTAAAATTAAAAAAAAGTTACAGATATGAAAACTCTTCACTAGCTGCATAAGGGAACCATCGCAATCCCTTTTGAAGGCAGATATATTTGTATTGCCTGCTCCGAGGCCTTTCGTCCGCTGGGTCGGACTCATCAGGGAGACACGGCTGGTTATGTCTGCGCTCCCGGCGTCAACTAGAGACACACCACAGTCCATAATACTGTGGTGTTCTCACCACCAAGGGTGCAAGGGTGGTAAGAACACCACAGTATTATGGACTGTGGTGTGTCTCTATTTGACGCCGGGAGCACAGACACAACCAGCCGTGTCTCCCTGATGAGTCCGACCCAGCGGACGAAAGGCCTCGGAGCAGGCAATACAAATATATCTGCCTTCAAAAGGGATTGCGATGGTTCCCTTATGCAGCTAGTGAAGAGTTTTCATATCTGTAACTTTTTTTTTTAATTTTATTTTTTTTAATTTCATGTTGCCAGTTTCTCCATCTTCAAACTCCCCCCCCCCCCCCCTCCCCTCCTTAAGTCCAAATCTTTGCCAAGTCATTACTATGAAGACAGTTCAGTTGCTGGCCTGCGCTTGTTTTTTCCCCCACCATTAGATTGTTCGTCTATGTATTTGTCTGACTTTATTCAAGTTTAAAAGGCTGTGCCAGTCTTGAATAAAAGTTACTCTGTGTTAGGTTTCCTTATGGGAGCAAAACATACCCCACTTGTTTACTTTTTATCGTTTACTGTTCCCTACCTCATTTCATTTCCGATTTTATTTTTACAAACTTCCAAGATGCCGGTTAAAGGTCTACCATCGAGTGCAGAAAACATGCTGAACGCTGGGGCTGCAAGATACGTGTTATCATCTTTCCAAAACAGAAGGTAGAGAAATCAGACTGTTGTCGTTTCTTAGGCTAAAAACCAATTTCCGACCATTTCCCCTGCCATAAAAAGCACAAGCGAAAAACTGCTGTGTTCAGGAAAAAAATCTGCATCACAGATCAACAGGGACAGGAGAAGGGCCGGGGAAACACAGGAATAAAAAGCGAGTGAATGTGTTTTAACCCCGTCGAGTCTGTGCCTACCAAACCCCACTTAGTTTATTCTACAAAACCGACAAGATGAAAACAAGAATGGAGTGCCCAGTGAAAGACATCGTCAGTTTTCCTGCCCATCCCCCCTCGTCTGTCCCTTTGCCTGCACCAAGTGCACAGTCCGGTGATGGGAAAACAGCACATGGACTCAGAAAAATGTGACATAGACAGTGAAACAGTAACTGTTTCTCCCATATTAGAATTCTCATATGACACTGGTGTCGACAAAGTTTTAGTGACGAGCGTGTAGAGTTTTCTGAGTTTGGATGTGGACACAGTCCGTCGGTAACTACAACACACACTTCCAACACAAAATGAATCTGAAGCCTTCGTTGCAGAAGGAAATCTGTGTAAGACAGGACCGTGGTTGCGATGATGGAGATTTCTCTGATGTTAATGAGTCACCCGCAGCCCATTCAGACAATAAACCCCCAATAAGAGAATTGTGTCGTATTTTAGAAGAAATGTCAAGGAAGATGGCATATGGATGACCCCTTTGGTGCCTTGAAGGAAGAGGTGAAAGGCAGCGCAACACATAGCCACAGGGGTTTGAAAACGGAAAAACTTGGCTGTCCACCGTGACAGCTGCACTCTCGCATCTGTTGATAAAACATTTTTTTGAAATTCTGTTTGTTATTTATGTTCGATGTCGAGAAAAAGAATTCTGTGCTTTTCCGTGATCTGGACTCCTCATCACGATGAACTTTCTTGCAATGCTATCAGTCATGTTTACTTCTGATTTTTGTTTATACACAGTATATGTCCCTTCCATCCCCCCTTGTGAATGGCTTTGTAAAGCTTACACAATGAATCATTCGTTCGTCCTTGTTTCTTTACTGCCTTCCAATGTATTCCTGCTTTCTGGTCCACTCAGCAGTCTTCCACTTTTGTTTTCATCTGTTCATCCCGATGTGAAAACATTAGTGAGGAGAGCTGGGCTGAAGGGTGTGTGCTAGGGAAAGTGGAGGGTTTGTGTATGCGTTGTATGGTTTGTGGGAGAGGGGAAAAGGGGGTGGAGGAACGAATGGGAGAGTGTAAGGGGTGGGGCAATATGGGGTAAACGTTCGGTGAGTGGGGACGGAGGAGTAGGGGGTGGTGGGCCCTCGGTGCCCAATTTTTTTTCCCGGTCTTTTTTGCATGGTTGGCAAATGATACGGCTTTTACTTTCTATTGTCCTGTAGTCCATCATTCGCAGCGCTTTCTTCATTACTTAATTTCAATAGATGGGTCCTGTTGCTGCCATATCTGTATGGTTGTTTTGTTTTGTTTTGTTTTGCTGTCCCATCTTTTGTGCCACCTGGCCACCTCAGTGGCATTGCACCCACACCTCTCATTCCGACACCCCGTCCACAGACGCAGCCCCGGCACCGGCAGTCCACAGGGAGCCGTCAATGTCAAGCCGTCAAGAGGCAACCCACCGGAGGAGACACTGCGCTGCTGCCGAGTCACTTCGGTGGTGTTCAGTGGCGCCTGTTTTGATCCAACATGCGCAGGACACTACCTACATAAATTCTGTTTTTGCGAGAATTGTCCTGTCAAAACATGTGAAAGTAATTTGTGCGAAAAAAAGAACAAACAAAAAAAAAAAAGGAAAAAAAGAAGATGCATTGTGTTTCCATTTCTTTTTCTTGCCGAAGAGTTGTTTTTAAAATAACCTATTTTTTTCTTGAAGAAACCCATTCCTTTTCTAGCTAAAAAACAAACATGTGCTCTTGGTTAGGCACATATTGCCAGTAAAAGTGTAACATTTACGGACTTTTCTGCGAGTCATGGGCTTGATATCGTAATATGTGTGTGTGTGTGTGTGTGTGTGTGTGTGTGTGTGTGTGTGTGTGTGTGTGTGTGTGTGTGTGTGTGAATACATAAATACACATTATAACACATTATAAATGACTGATGAAATATATGGAGAAATTAATCGGTGACAGCTCATCACTAGTGGAATGAATAACGAAACGAATGTCTCACTTTGAGTAAATAAATCAAAGACAATAACCAAATGAAATGCAATATTAAATAAAGTGCATACGTTGATTACAAAGAACAGAAATCAAATGAACTTGGAGTGTACATTATGGAAAAAAAAATGCTTGTGATGGAAAACCATTGTATGAAGTGTCTTTGAAATATAGATAACAGAGAGAGAGAGAGAGAGAGAGAGAGAGAGAGAGAGAGAGGAGAGAGAGAGAGAGAGAGAGAGAGAGAGAGAGAGAGATATGGGGTGGGTAGTGAATGAGAGAGGCAATGCAGGGAGACGAGCATGAAGCATTGCAGACAAGGGTGGCTCAGTTCTTTGGATGGGTGGGTGGATGGGGGATACAGGGTATCCTGTCCCCCTCGCGCCGACAGTCGGTGGTGGAGACAAGTAGAAGATGCAAAGCGTTCGATCGGTTCTAGCTGCGTGTCATCCTCTTCAAAGCCACCGACGGAGGGCTAGTGCGCCTCGCTTAGTCGGACTGTCATCGCCATCAGCGGCCTACAACTCAGGCGGCACTTTCGGAGAACGCAGCATCGGGTCACTGCTTGGTGATAAGTTTGGCGTGAAGGAATGCAACGAAAACTGACCTCTCTCTCTCTCTCTCTCTCTCTCTCTCTCTCTCCTCTCTCTCTCTCTCTCTCTCTCTCTCTCACACACACACACACACACACACACACACACACACACACACACACGTACACACATACACACAGAGTCTCTCTCAGTGACACTTGTGTGTGTGTGTGTGTGTGTGTGTGTGTGTGTGTGTGTGTGTGTGTGTGTGTGTGTGTGTGTTGTGTGTGTGTGTGTGCGCGCGCACGCGCGCATGTGTGTGCGTATATATGTGTGTGTGTGTATATGTGTGTGTGTGTGTGTGTGTGTGTGTGTGTGTGTGTGTGTGTGTGTGTGGAGAGAGAGAGAGAGAGAGAGAGAGAGAGAGAGAGAGAGAGAGAGAGAGAGAGAGAGAGAGAGAGAGAGAGAGTATGGGTTTGAGTCCAGTGTGCATCTAACAGATGGAGAAACGAAAAACGTTTATGTCCACATGTTCTGTTTTAGCTCTTTTGAAACGTATATACGATTCGTTAACTTTTGAACCAAAGCAGTTTTTCCCAGGCAGTATGACGTTCACACTGAAAAATATATACATCAGTGATTGACTTGTTTTCTGCCAAAACCGTGTATCTCTGAGGTGCACCAGTTCTGCTCATAATGGACAGTAACTGAATTCGCAACAAAACGGGAACACCTTTAGTTGTTTGGCTTTTAACAATTCAAAACAACTCCATCAATTTTATGCAAAAAATGGCATTCTTACAAATTCAACAAAAACTGTTTTGTCTTTACACTCAACAGCCCATCAATATATTATAAAATAAATGACACCAAAAGGCATCACAATTGAGAAACTGATAGTTTTTTTTATAGCACACAATAAAAGTAAGAATTTTTCTACATTTCAGTTTCATTTCACCCAAAACAGGCATTTTCCAGATGTAAGGTTTTTGCTCCAAGCCATCGACATTACATAACAGAACACCAGAACGTAAATCATGCACCCATTCATCACTTCAGTTTCAATGCTCCCTTTAATACACATCGCTGTCCAAGGCCGACTAACGCAAGGAATAAACCAGCAACAAAGGGCTGGGGGAAGAGAGATGGGGGTGTGGGTGTCAAGATTGGGTCTTTAATGTACATTTCCAGCATGCAGTGTCATCTGCACACGACAAGGCAGCAGCTCCATCGTTGAGACTGTGGCCCGAACCCTCCGCCGGAACAACTGCGAGTGTCATGACAGAGAACCAGGACCCTAACCCCTGAAGGCTAACCCTAACCCTAACCCTAAAGAGAGAGAGAGAGAGAGAGAGAGAAGAGAGAGAGAGAGAGAGAGAGAGAGAGAGAGAGAGAGAGATAATATGACAACATTTGTAATGTTAGGTTACAGGCACTTACACATGGTGAGTTCGTACAGTTCATGAACAAATGTTTAATTTTAGAGTTTAAGAAGTGTATCATGATTCATATTTTACAGTGTAAAAATGATACATATTTTACAGTTTCCTTTTTTCATCCATTTAGTACATATGTCCGTCTCTTAAAAGCTTTATATACAAATAGCGCAACACTTTGTACCAGCTTATCATTTTTTTGTTGTTAGAGGGTTTGATAATCGGAACAGGACTGCTATTAGCATTCTTGTCAGATATGAATTCTTTCCTCAAATCATTGTAGGCAGGACAAGAGAGTAGGAAATGTCTCATTCTCATTTACACCAGGACAAAATCTATGGTCGATCTCAGTATCTGACTGATGACCGAGAGAATGTAAATATCTATGTTCAAGACCACCCTATCTTATTTTGTACGAAAACCCCTTTTCACATACAAATCACGTCCTTCTCATGTCAGTTTTGGCCAAAATTAACACCTGTTTTCTAAAAAAAAATTAACACGCAAAAACCTCCAAAAATCGACGTAATCGTTACTTTAAAATGGGGGGGCTTACGTGCAAGATAAGATTTGGTGATCGTGAACCCGCATATTTACATTCTCTCCAGGGACATAAAATCAACTAAATATTTTAACATTTATATGGCTTGGCAGTCCTACCCCAGACAGGTTCTAATCGATATTAGTCGGGAGTTGCGTTGCCAGGAAGCCTGCAGCTGATACAGGTTCTAATCGAAATAAGCCGAGGCCTGCGTTGCACGCTCTACTGCACATAAGGTTGCAGCTAATACTGCATTATTAATCATCACGTGATGGGCTGAGCTGTCACGTGTGCACGTTCAACCAATTGACAGGGGGTATGACATCATTTTTCGCCGGGGACTTAGAGCCTGTTGGCCCAGCTATCATTCTTGCTAGGAGTGTCTATGAGTGAAGACGCGTTTTAGCGCTGTCACTACACTGAAGAAAATATGGCTGAGTCAAGCCTGGAGGCTGGGTCGTCTTCACAAGAGACCGCAATGAATGTCAGTTCGCAAGAAAGCCAAACTGAGCATTTGCTGTCTTCGGATGATCAAAAAGGAATAATATTGAAATACAAACAGTATTATCAGGAAATGATTTTGTATCTTGAAAAATTAGAACGTGGCGAGCCTTGCTCAAAACCGACCCGGCCAAAAGAGAGCCTAAATCTTTTGGAAACGAAGCAAGGAAAACGTGAAATGACAGTAAGTGAACTGGATGATTTTTTACGTAATTGTTTTGTAGAGAAACTTGATGATGAGCCGATTGAAGAAGGTTCTTTTATGAAGCTGAAAAACATGACTGAAATTACGCCTGTTTTACTGAAAGCCGGTTCTGAGATCAAAGATGGAAATCGTAAAACTCTTCAACAATCTTTGCTTTTAGGCCATTGGCTTGAAAGAACAAAAAATGTTTAAAAAAAATCTAACCCAAAAGCGTCCTGGGAGAATTATTTGAAAAACGAAATTTTGATGGAACCCAGGCTGTGTAGAGACAGTCTCTCACCGTACCTGTCATTTCCCCCATCCACAAACAGTCACTCCCTGTCATTTCCGCCCTCACAGACAGTCTCTTACCTTACCTGTCATTTCCCCATCACAGACAGTCTATTACCTGTCTTTTCCCCCATCACAGACAGTCTCTTATCTGTCATTTTCCCCATCACAGTCTCTTACCTTACCCGTCATTTCCCCAATCACAGACAGTCTATTACCTGTCATTTCCCCCATCACAGACAGTCTCTTACCTTACCTGTCATTTTCCCCATCACAGACAGTCTCTTACCTTACCTGTCATTTCCCCATCACAGACAGTCTCTTACCTTACCTGTCATTTCCCCCATCACAGACAGTCTCTCACCTTACCTGTCAATTCCCCCATCACAGACAGTCTCTTACCTGTCATTTCCCACATCACAGACATTCTCTCAGCTTTCCTGTCATTTCCCCCATCACAGACAGTCTCTCCCTTACCTGTCATTTCCCCCATCACAGACAGTCTCCGAGTTGTCATTTCCACCCTCAGAGACAGTCTCTTACCTTACCTGTCATTTTCCCCATCACAGACAGTCTCTTATCTTACCTGTCCTTTCCCCCATCACAGACAGTCTCTTACATATCATTTCCCCCATCACAGACAGTCTCTCACGTTACCTGTCATTTCCGCCATCACAGTCTTTTACCTGTCATTTCCCCCATCACAGACAGTTTCTTACCTTAACTGTCATTTCCCCCCATCACAGACAGTCTATTACCTGTCATTTTCCCCATCACAGTCTCTTACCTGTGAATTCACTCATCACAGACAGTCTCTTACCTGTCAATTCCCCATCACGTACAGTCTCTTACCTGTCATTTCCCCCATCACAAACAATCTCTTACATTACCTGTCATTCCCCCCATCACAGGCAGTCTCTTACCTGTCATTTCCCCCATCACAGACAGTCTCTCACCTTACATGTCATTTCCCCCATCACAGACAGTCTCTTACCTGTCATTTCCCCATCACAGACAGTCTCTCACCTTACCGGTCATTTCACCCATCACAGACAGTCTCTCACCTTACCTGTCATTTCCCCCATCACAGACAGTCTCTCACCTTTCCTGTCATATCCCCCATCACAGACAGTCTCTCACCTCACCTGTCAATTCCCCGATCACAGACAGTCTCTCACCTTACCTGTCATTTCCCCATCCCAGACAGTCTCTTACCTGTCATTTCCTCCATCACAGACAATCTCTCAGCTTACCTGTCATTCTCACCATCACAAACAGTCTATTACCTGTGATTTCCCCCAACACAGACAATCTCTCACCTTACCTGTCATTTCTCCCATCCCAGACAGTCTCTTACCTGTCATTTCCCCCCATCACAGACAGTCTCTCACCTTACCTGTCATTTCCCTCATCACAGACAGTCTCTTACCTTACCTGTCATTTCCCCCATCACAGACAGTCTCTTACCTGTCATTTCCCCCATCCCAGACAGTCTCTTACCTGTCATTTCCCGCATCACAGACAGTCTCTTATCTTACATGTCATTTCCCCAATCACAGACAGTCTCTTACCTGTCATTTCCCCATGTTAGACAGTCTCCCATCTTACCAGTCATTTCCCCCATCACAGACAGTCTCTTACCTGCCATTTCCCCCTTCACAGACAGTCTCTCACCTTACATGTCATTTCCCCTATCACAGACAGTCTCTCACCAGTCATTTCCCCCTTCACAGACAGTCTCTCACCTCACCTGTAATTTGCCCCGTCACAGACAGTCTCTTACCGTCATTTCCCCATGTAAGACAGTCTCCCACCTTACAGTCATTTCCCCCATCACAGACAGTCTCTTACCTGTCATTTCCCCAATCACAGACAGTCTCTTACCTTACCTGTCATTTCCCCCATCACAGACAGTCTCTTTCCTTACCTGTCATTTCCCCATCACAGACAGTCTCTCACTTTACCTGTCATTTCCCCCATTACAGAGAGTCTCTTACCTTACCTGTCATTTCCCCCATTACAGACAGTCTCTTACCTGTCATTTCCCCCATCACAGACAGTCTCTCACCTTACCTGTCATTTCCCTCATCACAGACAGTCTCTCACCTTACCTGTCATTTCCCCCATCACAGACAGTCTCTTACCTTACCTGTCATTTCCCCCATCACAGACAGTCTCTCACCTTACTTGTCAATTCCCCCATCACAGACAGTCTCTTACCTGTCATTTCCCACATCACAGACAGTCTCTCACCTTACCTGTCATTTCCCCCATCACAGACAGTCTCTGAGTTGTCATTTCCACCCTCAGAGACAGTCTCCTACCGTACCTGTCATTTTCCCCATCACAGACAGTCTCTTATCTTAAATATCATTTCCCCCATCACAGACAGTCTCTCACGTTACCTGTCATTTCCGCCATCACAGTCTTTTACCTGTCATTTCCCCCATCACAGACAGTTTCTTACCTTAACTGTCATTTCCCCCCATCACAGACAGTCTATTACCTGTCATTTTTCCCCATCACAGTCTCTTACCTGTGAATTCACTCATCACAGACAGTCTCTTACCTGTCAATTCCCCATCACGTACAGTCTCTTACCTGTCATTTCCCCCATCACAAACAATCTCTTACATTACCTGTCATTCCCCCCATCACAGGCAGTCTCTTACCTGTCATTTCCCCCATCACAGACAGTCTCTCACCTTACATGTCATTTCCCCCATCACAGACAGTCTCTTACCTGTCATTTCCCCATCACAGACAGTCTCTCACCTTACCGGTCATTTCCCCCATCACAGACAGTCTCTCACCTTACCTGTCATTTCCCCCATCACAGACAGTCTCTCACCTTACCTGTCATATCCCCCATCACAGACAGTCTCTCACCTTACCTGTCAATTCCCCATCACAGACAGTCTCTCACCTTACCTGTCATTTCCCCCATCCAGACAGTCTCTTACCTGTCATTTCCTCCATCACAGACAATCTCTCAGCTTACCTGTCATTCTCACCATCACAAACAGTCTATTACCTGTGATTTCCCCCAACACAGACAATCTCTCACCTTACCTGTCATTTCTCCCATCCCAGACAGTCTCTTACCTGTCATTTCCCCCCATCACAGACAGTCTCTCACCTTACCTGTCATTTCCCTCATCACAGACAGTCTCTTACCTTACCTGTCATTTCCCCCATCACAGACAGTCTCTTACCTGTCATTTCCCCCATCACAGACAGTCTCTTACCTGTCATTTCCCCCATGTTAGACAGTCTCCCACCTTACCAGTCATTTCCCCCATCACAGACAGTCTCTTACCTGTCATTTCCCCAATCACAGAGTCTCTCACCTTACATGTCATTTCCCCTATCACAGACAGTCTCTCACCAGTCATTTCCCCCTTCACAGACAGTCTCTCACCTCACCTGTAATTTGCCCCGTCACAGAGAGTCTCTTACCGTCATTTCCCCCATGTAAGACAGTCTCCCACCTTACCAGTCATTTCCCCCATCACAGACAGTCTCTTACCTGTCATTTCCCTAATCACAAACAGTCTCTCACCTTACCTGTCATTTGCCCCATCACAAACAGTCTCTTACCTTACCTGTCATTTCCCCAATCACAGACAGTCTCTTACCTTTTCTGTCATTTCCCCCATCAAAGACAGTCTCTCACTTTACCTGTCATTTCCCCATTACAGACAGTCTCTTACTTTACCTGTCATTTCCCCCATTACAGACAGTCTCTTACCTGTCATTTCCCCCATCACAGACAGTCTCTCACCTTACCTGTCATTTCCCCCATCACAGACAGTCTCTCACCTTACCTGTCATTTCCCTCATCACAGACAGTCTCTTACCTTTCCTGTCATTTCCCCCATCAGAGACAGTCTCTCACTTTACCTGTCATTTCCCCCATTACAGACAGTCTCTTACCTGTCATTTCCCCCATCACAGACAGTCTCTCACTTTACCTGTCATTTCCCCCATCGCAGACAGTTTCTTACCTTACCTGTCATTTCCCCTGTCACAGACAGTCTCTTACCTGTCATTTCCTCCATGACAGATAGTCTCTTACCTGTCATTTCCCCATCACAGGCAGTCTCTCACGTTACCTGTCATTTCCCCCATCACAGACAGTCTCTTAACTGTCATGTTCCCCATCACAGACAGTCTCTTACCTGTCATTTCCCCCATCACAGACAGTCTCTCACCTTACCTGTCATTTCCTCCATCACAGACAGTCTCTCACCTTACCTGTCATTTCCTCCATCACAGACAGTCTCACATCTTACCTGTCATTTTCCCCATCACAGACAGTCTCTTACCTTACCTGTCAATTCCCCCATCACCAGACAGTCTCTCACCTTACCTGTCATTTCCCCCATCACAGACAGTGTGTTATAGTCTATTATCACCATCGTTGTGAACAGACTCTAAATTAAATCAATGAAATAAAATCAAATCAGACAGTCTCTTACCTTACCTGTCATTTCCCCCCCACAGACAGTCTCTTACCTTACCTGTCATTTCCTCCATCACAGACAGTCTAAAAGAGGTCGCCTCAGATGGAGGCGTTTAAACCATCACTGTACATAAGCACAGCGTCCCTAGCAGGGGCGTTAAATCCTAGCAGTCCAAGTGCTTCCTCCCGTCTCGTCCCTTTGGGCGTGCTGCTCAAAGGAAAAGAGTTCAGTGCCCTTTTCTTACTGGGTTTAGTGCCTTCATCCATTAAGGTATCACTATCCTTTATAGCCTTCAGTGTGTCTTCTTCATCCATTAAGGTATCACTATCCTTTATAGCTTTCAGTGTCTTCTTCATCCATTAAGGTATCACTATCCTTTAGCTTTCAGTGTCTTCTTCATCCATTAAGGTATCACTATCCTTTTTAGCCTTCAGTGTCCTCTTTCCATAGGGTTTAATGCCTTCATCCATTAAGGTATCCCTATCCTTTATAGCCTTCAGTGTCCTCTTTTCATAGGGTTTAGTGCCTTCATCCATTAAGGTATCACTGTCCTTTATAGCTTTCAGTGTCTTCTTCATCCATTAAGGTGTCACTATCCTTTATAGCCTTCAGTGTCTTCTTCATCCATTAAGGTATCAATATCCTTTATAGCCTTCAGTGTCTTCTTCATCCATTAAGGTATCAATATCCTTTATAGCCTTCAGTGTCTTCTTCATCCATTAAGGTATCACTATCCTTTATAGCCTTCAGTGTCTTCTTCATCCATTAAGGTATCACTATCCTTTATAGCCTTCAGTGTCTTCTTCATCCATTAAGGTATCAATATCCTTTATAGCCTTCAGTGTCCTCTTTCCATAGGGTTTTATGCCTTCATCCATTAAGGTATCGCTGTCCTTTATTGCCTTCAGTGTCTTCTTCATCCATTAAGGTATCACTATCCTTTATAGCCTTCAGTGTCCCTTTCCATGGGTTTAGCGCCTTCATCCATTAAGGTATCACTATCCTTTATAGCCTTCAGTGTCCTCTTTCCATGGGGTTTAGCGCCTTCATCCATTAAGGTATCGCTGTCCTTTATAGCCTTCAGTGTCCTCTTTCCGTAGGGTTTAGTGCCTTCATCCATTAAGGTATCGCTGTCCTTTATAGCTTTCAGTGTCCTCTTCATCCCTTAAGGTATAGCTGTCCTTTATAGCCTTCAGTGTCCTCTTCATCCATTGAGGTATCGCTGTCCTTTATAGCCTTCAGTGTCCTCTTCATCCATTAAGGTATCGCTGTCCTTTATAGCCTTCAGTGTCTCTTTCCATAGGGTTTAGTGCCTTCATCCATTAAGGTATCGCTGTCCTTTATAGCCTTCAGTGTCTCTTTCCATAGGGTTTAGTGCTTTCATCCATTAAGATATCACTTCCTTTATAGCCTTCAGTGTCGTCTTCATCCATTAAGGTATCACTGTCCTTTATAGCCTTCAGTGTCCTCTTTTCATAGGGTTTAATGCCTTCATCCATTAAGGTATCACTGTCCTTTATAGCCTTCAGTGTCCTCTTTTCATAGGGTTTAGTGCCTTCATCGATTAAGGTATCACTGTCCTTTATAGCCTTCAGTGTCCTCTTCATCCATTAAGGTATCACTATCCTTTATAGCCTTCAGTGTCCTCTTTCCATAGGGTTTAGTGCCTTCATCCATTAAGGGATCGCTGTCCTTTAGAGCCTTCAGTGTCCTCTTTCCATATGGTTTAGGGTCCTTCCTTCGAAAGGAAGGATTACTGTCATTATTTTGGGGGTTTTCTGCCCCTTCCCTACCTTTTTTTTCTTCATAAGGCAGTGTATCTGATGTAGGGCCGGTTTCTATTCTGTAGTTTGCTCTTC
>CM031602.1:10681909-10730494 GCA_018398815.1 Conus ventricosus | reverse complement strand
AGTCATTATTTTTGCTTGTAGTAATTATGTTATCCTCTACGTTTCCCTTAATTAGGCCTACGTTGCTCTACATGCAACCATAGTACATATAAAATGTAGCAACAATGAAGAAATATGTGTGTATACAACGGTGTAAATACGACCCCTTTACAAATGCTAATAACTTTTATTCACAAAGACTTTTGCCAGCGCCTGACCTACTTCAGCTTACAAGCACATCAGGCCAATGACGCACGCGCGCGCAGGCTATAGGTTTTGCCGGTCGCAAAGTTCTGTCAGAAAGTTTTAAACACATGCTTAATTATAGTACTCACAGAGCTGATCGAAATGCCAGTTTTTGTCACATTCTCAGGTACTCACTGAGCTATTGCTGACACACAGAAATTATAGTCTAAAAACAACAGTACAGTAAATATAACTTAATGATGTTGCACCAGTCTCGAAGCGTCCAAACACACACAGCGTCTGGCAGTGCGGTGGCTGACTGGTTAGGGCCTAGCGGGGGTCAAAAGGCAAAGCGTTGAGCGAACTAAATGCAGTGCTCTGAGTGTGCCGGTGCCGCCGGGCCTGGTGGGACCCATTAATCCACCATCCGATCGCGGTCACCGCTACATTTTGGTAGTGGTAGACTATGCGACTCGATACCCAGAGGCTGTCCCGCTTAGGACTATCGATGCCCCTACTGTTGCTGAAGCTCTCTGGCAGATTTGGACGCGCACTGGCGTGCCCAAGAAGAAGTACGGCCGGAAGTTTGTACTGGAGAGCGATCATCATCCTCTCCAGTGCCTGGACCGGATCCGGCCAGTCAGTGGTCGACTCATGGGTTAGGCAGTGGAACTGCAGTGTCATGCTTTCACTTTACGCCATATCAAGGGTTCCAGCAATACGGATGCTGACTAACTCAGCCGAGCTCCGTAGTCAGCATACCCATTGGGGAAATCAGTCAGAGGGACACTTCCCCTCAGCCAGGGTTATGTCCCCTTTTGGTCTGTTTAGTGACAGTTAACAGTAGTGAATCACCACTGGCTCGGATTGCTACTTTCATTGTCTGAAGGCTTGTTTGATTGATGGATAAATGTAGTACTATGTATTGCCCTGTATAATTCTATCGTGGAATGTTTGTATTGGATTTATCGTACTCTGTCGATCACAGAGGGTTGGGTTCGGTCCCATTGTTGTGAATTTGCACATGCGTCAAGGTTCAAAGGAGCACTGTATCTCAGAGAAACAGATGCTTTTAGAAGGGGGGTTTGTCACGAGGCCTATGACGATTGGCCCGTCTAGGGTGGTAAAATTATTCATTTATTTATTGTTGTTGTTGTGGTCGTGTATCAGTCCCCTAATGTGGCTTGTGGTGTGTTTGCACCTTAATGTCGTTCAGCTCAGGTTAGGTTTACTTTCTCCTCTCTCTCTCTCAATTTCACTGTCCGTGCAATTCATCCTGCAGGTTCATGGGTGGCTGGTACCTTTCTCTTGAACTGGCTGTCTCTATCGGCCTCTCGCCTGTCTTTTTACCTGCCGCACGTGCAGCATTCCTCTTAGTTTGAGGTATTCTCACTCTGTGATGTAGGGTGGCATGTTGGCTGCCATCGGTTAGGCAGGTTTTCTCTTCACTCGAGCGGAAGATGTCCCTGGGAGCGCCCGCTCCGGTTTTGGTTCTCTACCACATCGCCAAAGGTATGGTCGGTACCTTCATCCCTGCAGTCGGCCTGTAGGGAGGGACGTCACGTCATCTTTTCCGCATCTGCTCTGCTGGTCCTCTCGACTGGACAGAGGGCAGAGAGTCGCTTGACCCTCCACTTTCTTGGGTCACCCACGGGTAGCTGGTAAGCATCAGTTTCGTGGGTTTTTTTTTTTTTTTTTTGTTAGCCGGATAATTTTCTTTTACACAATTTCCTATTGGTTTCAAATTATAAAAGAAATATTGTTTGAGACCTTTTCTCTGGTTAATTCAATCTTTAACCTGGCCATTAAAAATTAAATCCAAAATTCTCTCTCCTTTCAATGCATCTGGTGATGCGGTAGTGGGTGGGGAGGGGGGAGAACCTGGTGATTTAGGGTTGGAACTTGCTTGGTCTCGCTCGTCCGCCCTGTCACAATCACCGGTCCCTTATTCTTCGGCCACCGTCTGTGTGTGCAAGGGGAACGAGTTTTATGTTTGCGAGCGTGCGTACGCATGATTAGTCGTTTGGATGCGTGGTTGGAGAATTGTGTCATTTTGAAATATTGCTATAAAATGTGGGGATAATTGTGCCATTGAATTATTATTATTTGCAAATGTGGTGGCAGTTATAAAGCAATGGTTGCTGTATTAGTTCATTTTCCTAAGAAAGGAAGATGTTTGAACGTGAGTGAGGGAAGGATGAAGATATAAATTGCTATTCGTTTGTTTAGCCTGTTAATGTAATCTTTACCTGCTTCGTGTGAGGAGGACCTTTAGCGAACATTCCTCATTTGGTTTGTTTACTGTGTTATGCTCAGGTCTGTGTTGAGCTGGTGTTACTAATGTATTCAGCAAACACCTCCCCTGCCCCCCATGCGAGTGGCTGTTAGGATTAAGCAGCAAATTTCAGACCGTACTGACTGCGGGGTTCTAGTACCCTTCTTTCCTTCCAGTTCCTTCCGTTTTCTCTCCTCCTGGGGGTTTCACCCGAAGCTTGTGCTGTTGGGGCCGCGCTGTGTGAGGAGCACGTGGACCTTGCTGGATGGTCCTAACCCCTGTCCGGACCTTCAGCGACAACGCCTCGTCCCAGGGATGCGTTCTCCACTGTCCTCGGACTTCCTACAGCTCATGTGACCAGGTGGTTAGCTCTGTGTCGTGCAATTTGGGGGTGTGTGTGTGTCAAGGGTGTCGGCATTGAAAGGCTCTGTTCAAAAACAGACCCGGTTTGGGGCACCTGATTCGACACGGTACTCTCAGAGGACTTTGGAGAGACAGGGGTGAGGGGGAACCACATGAAGCACAAAAAAGGAACGTGTGTTGGAAATGCTTATTTATGATTATGGTTATGTTTGTGTGCGTTGAAATGCTTGTTTATGACTATGTGTATGTTGTGTGTGTTGAAATGCTTAATTGTGATTGTGCATGTTGTGTGTGTTGGAATGCTTATTTGTGACTATGTGTGTGTTGGTGTGAATAAATGGGGTATTGTATTGTAATCTTTCTTGTGTGGTCTTTGCGAGGCGTGTGAGGCCAGTCACTCCCTTTACTCCCATCTAGACCGATCCTGTCAGGGCAGACCTCCAGGGTCGGTCGTGACAATTTTCAAGGCCAACACTGCGAAGACTCTTCGAGATTGGGGCAAACCCATACTGAGCCTTTCCACTAACAGACACAAATGGTAAAAGATATGTCAACTGATATATGACTTTGAGTCTCTCAGGGATCCCAGTGTATACTTTAGATCTATGGGCACTGGTGGGATGTTTATCAGTGGAGTGATACAGGTGTGTAAATTGGAGAGTCCACAGATTTGAATGTTCAAGCTTCTGTGTGTGGTGTGTGTGTGTGTGTGTGTGTGTGTGTGTGTGTGTGTGTGTGTGTGTGTGCGTGTGCGTGCGTGCGTGCGTGTGTGTGTGTGTGTGTGTGTGTGTGTGGGGTGTGTGTGTGTGTGTGTGTGTTTCTTCGTTTCTTCTCCCTCCCTCCCCACCTCTCTCTCTCTCTCTCTCTCTCTCTCTCTCTCTCCTCTCTCTCTCTCTCTCTCTCTCTCTCTCCTTTATCCCTTTTTTCAATAACATCGTCGTCGTCATCATCATCATAATCGTCATCGTCATCTCATCACCACTATTGTTGTGATTATTTTTATGATTATGCTGCTGCTGCTGTTGATGATTATGATCATTATTATTATTGGTGCTGCTGCTGATGATGATGATGTTGATTATCATCATCATCATTATCATCATCATCATCAGAGCAGCAGCAGCAGCAACAGCATTATCATTGTTAAATTGTTATTATTATTATATTATTTTATTATTATTATTATTATTATTATTATTATTATTATTATTGTTTTTGTCGTTCTTGTTGTTTCTTGCTGTTCATGTTATCGTTATAGTTAATCATCAATATCTTTGTAGCAGTAGTAGTAGTAGTAGTAGTTTTCAGTTTCAGTTTGTTTCGTTATGGAGGCGTCACTGCGTGCGGACTAGTCCATATACGCTACACCACATCCGCTAAGTTCTGAGACCACAACGTATGATTTGAAGCTGATGGATAAATGACAGTAGTAGTAGAAGTAGTAGTATCAGTAGTCGAAGTAGTGATGGTGCTGTTGGTGGTAGGAGTAGGAGTAGTAGTGGTAGTAGTGGTGGTGTGGTGGTAGTAGCAGTAGTGCTGGTTGTAGTGGTAGAAATAGTAGTATAGTAGTTGGAGGAGGAGGAGGAGGAGGAGGAGTGGTGGTGGTGGTGTAGAAGCTGTAGTACATGCACTCTACATTTTAAATCTTATTTAGAAAGGGGGGAGGGGGAGGAGGAGGAGGAGGAGTGGTGGTGGTGGTGTAGAAGCTGTAGTACATGCACTCTACATTTTAAATCTTATTTAGAAAGGGGGGAGGGGAGGAGCGAGGATATGCTTTTTTTCATTGTTTTAAGTCGTCAGACAATTCCTTTCCTATCCTCCCTAATGTAGATTCGAGACACACAGAAAGGCCTTTTTAAACCCCCCCGTCAGTCCAGCACTAAAAAAAAGAAAATTTACGATCGATGACGCAACGAACATACGGCCACAATTGCCAAGACGATATCAGTTCCACACGACCCGCAAATAGGTAAAAAGTTTGTTTTAAATATAAAACCCCAAGAAATTTAAAAACCCCCAAACCCTTACATTTGGACATTTTTGTAAAGAAAACGGGAAAGGCACTCGCCATCCCTTTGACAAGGGACCTGATGCCTTTAACAGCTGGGGAAACAGTTTTTTTTAAATTTACAAAAACCAGAAAAAAAATCTGTTCTGACAAAATGTGACATTTTTGTAAATTTTAACGTGGAAAACGCACTCCCAAAAAGTTGACATTCTGACCCAATGCCTTGTAACACCCTTTCACACGGGGGTCGGGTGAGGGAGGTCGGGGAGCACTCGCATTAAATCACCTGAAAAAAGAGCGGGAAGGGGAAAGGAGAAAAGTATTCCCTTTTGGGCACACAAATTTAAATTTCGTCACTAAAAACCGGGGCCGGGGTTTTGCACGAATTCAGGAGAGAGAGAGAGAAAAAAAAAAAAAAACCACGATTTGTGATTACTCAAATATCCAACAAGAGAATGTTTTTTCTGAAATCCAAGATTTTTGTTTCGGGGCCCGTAAAACCCAAATTTCCTTTTTTCTCTTCTAAAGATGCATAATTTATGGGGTGCCATAAAATCCATCAAACTAAATTCGAGGGGGGAACAACCAAACAACTTTTCCCACTTTTTCCGTTCCAACCTCCAAAAAAAATAAACAAAATATATCTTAAAAAGAAAAGTTTTTTTGGGTTCCGCAGACAATCTAAAACTAACAGCCCTACAGGACAAACACGATGAAATTTCGCCCATAGTTCTTCTTCAGGTAAAACAAACCCCATTTGGGGCAATGAACATCAAAAACAAACAATCATTTATCTCCTCATACTCAACGCAAAAAGGGGTTGTTGAATGAAAACGAGGCCTTTTTGGAAAGGGGATCATGGAGTTTAAAATTATGTTTAAAAACAAAAATAAAATGATACCATTAGTAAAAATACGATGGAAAATTTATATGACGAAAACATCGAAAAATAGGGGAGGAGAGAACGTAGAAATACCCAATCCGGGGCTCACTTCGTCCTCAACCCATTTTTGGGACAAAGTGACCCGGGAAATTTGGTTTTTTCTACGTTCCTGACAAGAAAGATTTTCAAAAACCCAAAAAAATAAGGGTTTAAACTACAAAAAAAACCCATACTGTGTGGGGGTTACCCCTTTTTTAAAAACAAAATTTCCAAAAGCTTTTATTTTTTGCCCCACACACACACAAAAAAACACACACACACACCCACAAAAACAAATAAAAGAACATAAATATGTCCCGTACACATACCCCCGGGGCTTGCAGAGAAATAACACACAAAAACACACACACACACCCCTCACACACCCCACATTTCAAAAAAAAAAAACCCCAAAAACCAACCCGGAGATAAAGAAAAGAGCGCCACAACACAAACAAATTTTTGGCTGAGACAACAAAAACCCTAATTAAGGGTTTGGGGGTTTGGGGAAAGGATACCATGCCAGCGGTCCTGGGGCCCCATTCATCCCGTAATTAACTAACTGTAACCACCATAAGGCGGGGGCTGGTTGGCCCTTTGGGCTTCCCACCTTTTGAAAAAAAGCCCTAGGTTTTCCTTGGGGGAGGGGGGGTGCGGGGGGGTTTGGGGGGGAAAGGGCATGGAGAGAAAAAAAAGGGGGGTGGGTGGGGGGAAGGAAAAGTACGAAATCGGCCCCTTTTTTGAGCCCAAAAGGGAAATTTTTTAAGTTTTTTTTTTAGAAAACGCTAAAAACATAAAAATTTTGTAAAAATTTTTGACATAAAATCCACACATTTACCCCCCGCATGCTTCCACTAAAAATTTTTTTTTTTTGAAAAATGTTCCCTTTCTGCTGAAAAACATCTATAATAAAAAGTGTCGGGTTTTCCCAATAAAACATCTGTACAACCTGTCCCCTTTTTTTGCAAACCAAACAACAAAAATTATAACGACGAAACCACCCAGACCGATGTAAGAAAGTGGTCAAAAACCCAAACTTTTGTTTTTCAAACACCCGGGTCTTTACTAAACCCCTTAAACCCGGGAAAGAAATAAAAAATATTTGGGGAAATCGACTTTTCAAACACCCGGCCCACGCGTCTTTTACTTGAAAAAAAGAAGTTTTTTTTTTTTATAAATTTTTGATTTATTTTTTTTTTTTATTTTTAAAGGGTTTGATACATATCCAATTTAAAAGAAAAAAAGGGTTTTTGGGAATAACAAGGGAAAAGAAACATTACTTTCATACACACAATAGACAACTGGAGAAAAAAAAACAACTTTTTGTGTAAGGAACTTTTCTGTTTTTGGCATTGCCTTTCACTCCCCAAGGCCCCCCCCCCCCCCCCCCCCAAACTCCCCCCCCTCCCCTCTGTGAAACCCGTGTGTGTGTGTGTGGGGACGTGCGTGCGCTCGCGCCCCAGGGGTTGTATGGTTTGTTGGGCAAAAACTGTTTTGTTGTGTTCCCTCCACAACCCCTTTTGCGTTTTTGACAAATTTTTTTGGTCGTGGAAGCTTTTGAAAGGGACCGTTGGCGTACAAAAAAAATTAAATTTTTTCTGAGTTCTCCTCTCTGGGCTCCCCCTCTCTCTCTCCCCTCCTCTCTCTCTCTCTCTCTCCTCTCCCTCACCCTCCCCCCCTCTCTCCCTCTTTCTCTCTCCCCAAAAACGCCCACATTTATAAACCCAAAACCCACACGCGCACACTGAAAAAAAAAAAAGTGAGTTAAATTTAAAAACCAGTTTAAGGGAAAAAAAAACCAACCCCCAACAAAAAAAAACAACAACGATTTCACCCCCACGCCCCAAAAGCCTCGGGTTCTAATTGTACAAAAATGCCTTCCGGCTATTAGGGCTCTTCAGCCCATGAAAAATTTAAAAACGGTTTAAAAATGACGAATAGACACACAAAAAAAAATTTTTTAAGGGAGTTAAACATAAAATTTTTTTTAATGGATAAAATCAAAAAACAACAACAAAAACCCAAAAACATAAAAAAACAAGAACAAAAAATACAAAAACATAAAAACAACCCAAAATAAAAAGATAACTGATTTTACAACCATGACCCCAAAAAAATCTGGTTATAATGTAACAAAAATGCCTTCCCGGGGGGTTATGGTCTTCGTGACGAAATTTATAACAGGTTAAAAAAAATGATTGAATGGACAAACAAACTAAGCAGAACAACCCCATTTACACTATAAAAAAGGGTAAAAATCATTTGGGGGGGAAATTTTTAGGGGAAACCTCATTTTTTAAAAAACCTTTTTGAACCCCCACCCGCTCAAATGGGCCACAAACCCTTTTTGAAAGGGAAATGTTTCCCACCTGCTACCCCATTTATCGGGCAAAAGGGGGGGGTGTGGGGCCATCTTCCCCCGGCATTCGGGAAATTCTGTGTAAAACGACAATGGTTTTTTGAAGGGGGGTGGGAGCCGCGAATAACTCTACATCCGACCCCCCTGGGAAAAGGGGCGAGGGTGTTTAGGGCGAGATAAACCCCTACATCCCAAAAACCCCGTATGCAGAGAAAGCCCGGTGAAATTTCCCGCCCCCGAAAAAATTTTCCCATTTATTTTTTTTGGAAAAACCCATGTGCTGGGCCCGGGAACCCACAAAAATCAAGGGGTTATGGCACGAAAACAGGGAGTTTCCATCCCCCACAATGTGGGTTTTTTCCCCCGAAGGACCCCAAGATCTTGGGGTTTGGGCAAACCCTTTGGGGGAAAACCAAAGGCCCGAAAGGCCAATCCTTGCCCACTGGGAACCCCTCCCCCTTCCACATTAGTGGGATGAAAAAGGGTAGGGGGCGCCCCTGTGTTTCACCACCAAAAATTTTTCTTCTCCTTTTTTCCCCGTTTTTTCCATTTTTTTTTTCCTCCGCTACAACTGCCCCGATCCCCCTTTCTTACCCCCCCTCCCCCTCCCTCTTCCCAAGTCCCTCTCTCTCCCTTTTGCTTTCCCATGTCCCCTTTCCCAAAAACCCCTCTCTCCTTTTCCCCTCCCCCCCATTCTCCCGTCCCCAATTTCCCCCCCAAATCCCTCTTTTTCCACCCCTTTCCCCCTCTCTTGTCCCCCTCCTCCCCCGCAACTCCCCTTTTCCCTTCCCCCATGCCACTGTCCCCTTTTTAAAAAAGTCTGACACCCCTGTTTTCTTCCCAAAACCCCTCCCCCAAATTTCCCTTTCCCTTTCCGTTTTCCCACTCTGTCTCGTCTCCCCCTCTTTCCACGCCCCCTTCCCCCCCCCCCTTCCCCCCCAGCCACCCCCCTTCCCCCTTTCCCCTCCTCCCCCACCACTTCCCCCCCCCCTCCTCCCACACCACTTCCTCCTCCCCCCTCCTCCCAGGCCACTTTCCCCTCCCCTTCCTCCCCCACCACTTCCCCCCTCCCTCTCCCCCCAGGAAACTTCCCCTCCCCTTCCCCCACCCAAATTCCCCCCCCCTCTCCCCCCCCACCAAAACCCCTTCCTCCTCCCTCCCTCCCAAACCCTTCACTCCTCCCCCCCTCCCAGGCCACTTCCTCCCCCCCTTCCTCCCACACCACACCCCCCCTCTTCCCCAGGCCACTTTCCTCCTCCCTCTCCTCCAATCCTCTGTCTTTTTTCAAAAAAGTATTAAACACGTGTCTGTTTTTTTTAATCCCCCAATGTGGGGAAAAGAAACCCTTTTAACCCATTGAAGCAAAATTTATCAGTTTTCCCTCTTTCCCCGTCACATACAAAAGTTTTCTAATGTCCCCTTGCGGGCGCCCCTAAACCTCCTTGATGACACCGGGGGGTTTTCTTCGTCTTTCTTCTCTGAAGATGCATCGGAATCTGGGGTTCAGGAAGTGCAAAAGGTTTTTGCTGGTACAAACCCCGGGGGCGGGTGTTGGATCCTCGGTGTGCACTTTTCCCCATCAACAGTGAAAATAAAACAATGGGGGACTTTTCCCCTCCTGAAACAGGCGAGAAAAGGGGGCGGCTTTCCCCTTTCCCGCGGGCTTTTTCAAGGGGGGTTCTGAATCTTTATGTTTGTCTGGTCATCTGAAAGGAAAGACGAAGCCAGCGTTGCGAAAGCAGGGGCAATTGGGGCTTTTTATGACCTTTTCCCCCAAAATGGGGCGTCATGTGAAAGGGATCAAAAAAAGTTGGCGGGTAGGTACCTTTCCCCCGCCCCCAAAGCAGGCGAGAAGGGTTCCAAAAACCCTGGGCCCCCTTAAAATTCAAATTTTTAAAATTTGAATTAGCCCGCATCAAGGGGCTGGAGTTTCCCATGTCGCATTTGGCGGAAAAAAAAAAGGGAAAAGTACCTCGACCGCAAAGGAGATCAGGGGAAAATTTTTGACTGGAAAAAGTTGCCATCACGATAGGCCTTCCCATTTTGCCTTTTTAATTTCTTCAAAATGAAAGACCAGGGTTTAATAATTTTTTTTGGAAAAAATGCTTTCGTCAATTGCACAGGCAAATCTTTCTTGACGTGTTTGAAGCATCTCGGATTCGCGTATTTGCCAATAAAGATTGGCTGACGCTTGTTTTTTTTTTTTTTTTTTTTTTTTTTTTTTTTTTTCCCACCACTTTCCCCCGCCATTTTTTTCTGATTTTTTTTTTCTTCTCTTCTTTTTTGTTTACTTTTTTTTTTTTTTTTTTCTTTTGGCGGTCTCTTTTTCTTTTTCTTCTTTTTTGTTACAACACCTAAACGCCTATCATCTATCATACTTACACACAAACGCCTATCATCTATCATACTTACACACAAACGCCTATCATCTATCATACTTACACCTAAACGCCTATCATCTATCATACTTACACACAAACGCCTATCATCTATCATACTTACACACAAACGCCTATCATCTATCATACTTACACACAAACGCCTATCATCTATCATACTTACACACAAAACGCCTATCATCTATCATACTTACACACAAACGCCTATCATCTATCATACTTACACCTAAACGCCTATCATCTATCATACTTACACACAAACGCCTATCATCTATCATACTTACACACAAACGCCTATCAATCTATCATACTTACACCTAAACGCCTATCATCTATCATACTTACACCTAAACGCCTATCATCTATCATACTTACACACAAACGCCTATCATCTATCATACTTACACACAAACGCCTATCATCTATCATATTAACACAAACCCCTTCATCTACCCAAACTTACACAAAAAACGCCTATATCTACCCATACTTACCACAAACGCCTATCACAAACAAAACTTTAAACACAAACGCCTTCATCTTTAAATACTTCCCCAAAAAACGCCTATCACCCTTTCATACTTACAACAAAACCCTTATAAATCAATCATACTTACAAAAAAAACCCCTAAAAACAAACATACTTACACAAAAACGCCTATCATCTACTTTATTCCCACAAAAACGCCCTATCATCAATATACTTACACACAAACGCCAATCTTTCCCCATACTTACACAAAAACGCCTATATTTTCAATTTTACCAAAAAAGCCTACCCTCATCATACTTACACACAAACCCCTGCATCTATCTTACTTACACACAAACCCTATCATCTATAAACATACCACAAACGCCTATCATCAAACATAAACACACACAACGCCTATCATCTATCTTACTTACACACAAAGCCTATCATCTATAAACTACACACAAAGCCAAACATCATCATACTTCACACAAACGCCTATCATCTATCAATTTACACAAAAACCGCCCCCTTCCCGCGCGCGTTCCAAAAACTTTCATTCAGGCCCAGTTAAAATTTTATTTTTGATTTTTCTATCTTTTGGACAATCCCTTCTTTCTTTTTTAATGTATACTTTTGGTACAGTGATGCCCTGGTTTTTCAGTGCACTAGGGTATTTTTTGAAATTGATTTTTGCTTGTTTGGTTCTTTCATTCTCATTTAAATTCACCCGGGGTATGCGAAAAAACCCTGACGAAGTTTGTGGTAGAAAAGGGTAAAGTAGCAGAAGCGTTTAAAAAAATTGGACAGGGGGAACCCAAAGCAGCGAGAGAGAGAGAGAAAAGGGAGAAGGAGAAGAGAGGGGAGGGGAGAAAGAAAGAGAGAGAAAGAGAGAGAGAGAGAGGGAAAAGGGAAAAGAGAGAGAGAGAGAGAAAAGAGTGAGAAAAGAGGGGGAAAAAGTAGAGAGAGAAGAGAGAGAAAAGAGGGGGAAAAAAAAAACAGTTCACATTTTGAGCCTTTTTCAGTCCCCAAATTTCCCCCAAAAGGGGTTTTGCGCCCTTCACTACAAACGAAAGAGTGGAAGGGGTGCACAGGGGAAAATGGGAGAAAAAAAAAATTTTTAAAAAAAAAATTTCCCTTTACCCCCCTTCTTAAAAAAAAGGGGTAAATAAAGTAGTGAAAAAAAAAAATTCCCTTTAATAAATTTACCAAAAAAAGGAACGACGGCCGGCGAGGGGGCTACAATTACCAATCAAATTTAATTCTGAAAACCCCCGGCCTGCCGGGGTTAAACGGCCCCCCGCTGTTGAGATTTTGCAAAAAGGGTGAAAATGTGGACGCCTTGGCTAACTTACCGGGAAGTTGTTTTTTTCCCCCCCCCCCCCCCCCCCCCCCCTTCCCCCCCCCCCCCCCCCCCCCCCCCCCCCCCCCTTTAAAGGGACAAAAAATTTTTTTTCGTTTCGAAAGAAAGTTGAATGTTCCCTAAAAAATTCGCGGGAATTAAGAAAACCCTGATCGATCTTAGTCATCCTCCATCAGCTATCAAGGGGTCCATTTTTTGCCCATCAAACGTCGAGTAAAGGGCGTTTTTTTGGTGTCAACTTGATTTTCCCTTCGTATCGAAGTTTTCCCTGATACATTTTTGTCTGGGTTTTTTTTTGTATTTATGTGTAGTGTACTGATGCTTTCCCCTCTCTTGTGGAGAAGAGAGGGAGGGAGTGGGGCCCCAGGGAGGGAGAGAGAGAGAGAGGAAGAGAGAAGAAGAGAAAAGGAGAGAGAGGGGGGAAAAGAAAAGGGGAGAAGAGAGAGAAGAGGAGAGAAAAAAGGAAAGAGAGAGAGGGGAGAAGAGGAAAAGGGAAAAGAGAGGGGAGAGGAGGGGAACACCTGGGGATGTACTTTTTCGGACGCTAAATAAATTCTAATTCAGCTTTCTAAGTGCCCATTTTTTTTTCAAGTTTGTTTAAGATATAAGGGTTTTTAAACCAAATCTATATTTTCCCAAGCCCTTTTTTCCAATTAATTTTTAAATGATTAACATACCTTTTCTTTCACCGAAAGGTCTGCATTTTTCCAAAATTTCCCAAAAGAATATTAAATTTTAATTTTTTTTTAAAATTGTAATATTTTCAAAAGAATACATCTTTTACACCATTCCAAACCATGAAAATTTGCTTACAATTAAAAAAAAAATGTCAACTTGTCCACTTTTTTACACGTATGGGCCCCTTATTTTTTCGCAAAACCCATTTTTACAAAACAGAAATTATTTTGGGAAAAAATTTTGGGGAAATTTTCCATTGTAATTTTCTAAATTTTTGTTTTTCTTTAGTTATTGACTTTATAAAGGGAAGGGTTTTTTTAAGTAATGGTAATTTTTAAATTTTATGTGGGCCAAAAAATTAAAAAAACTTTGGTTGGTATCGTTTTTCTTGAAAAAATTTTGTAAAACTTTTTTCTTTTGGGTCATTGCAGAATTATTAAAAAAAAAGTGGGGATCTCAAAAATGTTGCTAGTGTCTAATTCTGATCGAATACCAAGAAAATGCAGGGGAAAGGAAAAATACAACATGATTTTTCCAAAAAAAGGGGGATGGCGAGGGCTTTAAATTTTTGTTTCAATTCATCATATGTTAGAATCTTTTCATTATTAGTAAATCTGCCGTTTTGTAACACCTTGCATAGCCCCATTTTAAAAAAAGACAATTTATTTTGTTGGGGATATAACGTTTTTCCCACGGGGAAATTCCTTTTTTTGTATTTTTGCAGGTGTTTTTTTTGTTATCTAAAAAACCCAGTGGCAAAATTTTTCCCAAAACACGCATTAATTGTTTCTAACCCTTTAAAACTAGAGTTTTTCCCAGTGGGGGAGGTGAAGCAGGCAAATTTCTCCCAAAGATAGAGAAATATTCTTTTGGGTACCAAAAGACCTTTAAAAATATCAAAATGTTTTGGGGACAATTTGTAAAACCCATTCACACAAAAAATGATTTTTTGAAATAATTTTTAAAAATCTTTTTTTTTAAAATTTCCCCCAAATTTTAAAATCTAAAACTAAAAATTTGAAAAACAACGTTTGACTTTTTCAAAAGCTTTTTTTTGCAATCCTTTTTTACGCCACAAAAACCAAAAAAAAACAGGTGTTGAGTTCATTCAAAATATTTTCTTTTGAGGTTTGATGCATTAAAAAAAACCCAAATTGAGATAATAGAAAAAAGTCTTATTCACAAAATTTTACCAAGTAACCCAAAATTTTTTTTTTTGCCAAAAAGTTTTAAAATTTCCCTTTTACCTTTTTAAACCCCTGGTTTTCCCGGGTTTTTTATCTAAAATTTAAATTGCACAAAAATTTGTTTTTTAAAATTTTCCCCAAAATTTTTCTTTTCTTTACCCATCGAGGACCAACCCTTTTTTTTCTGGGGCCTGTAGGACCCAACCCACATGATTTGGTATTTCGATTTGTTAATAACCCATTTGGAAACTACTGCGGAAATTCATGAATTATTTTGTACAACCAGTTAACTCAGTTTTTATCCCGTAATAAGGGGGTTACATAAACTGCATCCTAAAAATTTTTCATAATTTTTTTTCCCAAACCCTTTTCCTTTTTTTGCTTTCCGTTTAGAATGCCTTTAATTTTTTTTAAATTTTTCCCTTTCTTTATTGCAAAAAGCTCAAGGGCAACTAAAAAGGGGCTGGGGGGGAAAAATGGTTTCCCTGTTCACACCACATTTCATTCGAAAGTTATGGGAGAGCCAAACCCTTTTTAATAACTGATGAAATTTTTGAATTTGCCAAGAAAACCCTTTCCCCAAAAATTCAGGGAAATATCCCCCCAAACCAAAATCTTTTAAAGGAATAAAAAAAATTGCTTAGTTAAACTGTCAAATGTTTTTCTGAAAGTCCAAGGAAAATAAAAAGGGGCCCCGGGGTGTTCCGAAGAGTGGGGTATTCAAAAACCCGCGTCATTTTCCCAAAAAGGGGAAGAGCCCCCCCCCTTCACCTTTAACATAGCCCACTTGTTTTCTTTTAAATTATCGTGGGGAAAACCTTTAGAGTTTTATGCAAAAACATTTTCCCAAAAATTTTTAAAATTTCCAAATTTTGTAAGTGAAAAGGGGGCTCCATTTACTTAAATTAATTTAGGAAGATCTTTCCCTTTGTGTTTTAAGGTTTTGAAAAGCAGATTTTTGTGAATGAAAGTTTTCCCCTGTGTAAAGCAAAAAATTAAAAAAAATCAAAAAATTTCCCCCTGTTTTTAATTTTAACCAAAAATTTTTAAATGAACTCTGTGGAAAGGGGTTCCATCAAACCGGGAGCTGAACCATTTTTCATATCTTTTAACGAAAGGGGCTCTTTTAAAAGTAATAAACCCTTCACTTGTATTTTTTTATTTTTTTTTAAAAGGGTTGCGAGTTACACAATCCCCCCAAAAAAAGCTTTTAACGTTTTTTTTGTTTTTGGGAAAACCCGAATTTTTATAAAAATTCAAGTTTTCCCTTTTGTCCCCTTAAAAGTAAAAAACTGTTTCCGTTTAGGGCCCGGTTGCCTTCTTCAAGTTTAGTTTAGGTAAAATTTGCATTTGCCTGTGTTTTTTTCCAATTTTTAAAGAAAAAATTTTGGTTTTTTTTTCGCCTTTTTTCTCCACTTTATTTGTCAAATTTTTGGGCATTTTGAGCTTTTTTCTCTGCAAGTTTTTCCCCCCCCCCCCTTTAAACGAGTAGATTTTACTTCAAAAATATATCACTTTTGGGGATTTTTGGCGGGGAATTTGGGAGCCCAAACTCTTAAATTGCTCTTAAACTTTAAGTTCATTCCTTTTTTTGGGAATGCTATCATTTTACTAGGGTTGTATGGTTTTCTTTTTTAAAAAACTTAGTTTAAAGGTTTCCCCCATTTCTGCCCGGGGCGTACTTGGTGGTATTATTTGGGAAATCATAATCATAAATTATTTTTAATCAAAAATGTTTGGTTTTTTTAGAAAGGGGCATTGAAAATTTCCAAAATCCTGCCCCCTCTTTCCTGGTTTTTGGCCTTTCAGTGAATATAGACGCCTCTGGGGTCGGAAGAAGGGTTTGAATACATATCACTTTCCCAGGGGTGTCTTCATATTTATGTCCCAAAAAAAACAGTATTTCAAATTTTTTTCTTTTTGGGAATTCCCCCCTTTTCCGAAAACCAACGTATTTTTTCCCATCGGGGTTAAAAATGGGCGCCAAGTGTCTGAAAGCCCTAGCTTTCTACAAATTTTTAAAAAATTTTTTTAAACCATATTGTGGGGTGGGTTCACCACTTAACATCCAGTTAAATTATTCAAACACAGTAAAATCCCCAAAAAAACCAATTTTTGTTTTGACAGAAATTTCAAAAAACTTTTTTTTTTCTAACTCTTTCGGGAAAGAGGGTCTGTTGCTGAAAAATTTGGGCAAAAGTCATAGTATTTCTGGCGAGCAGTCCGCTTTTTTACCCTCCGCACATCGCGTTAATGAAAACTTTTCGCCCCAAGTTGTTTTTCGGGAAATTAAAAAAAATTTTTTCGCACTTGGCGTTAGGAAGGTTCCTTTTCAACATCTTTCTTTTTCGATTGCTATCGCAATGTCGTCCGTCAAGCCCGTATTTGTGAAGCAGAGAGAATCCCCCACTCTGAAACAAACTCCCCACAGTGTGGAGATTTGCCTAGCTGTGAAAGATTTGTGGACCCGGATCCGTCCTTGGAGCTCAGTCTATCCGTGGGCTATGGAGAGTGTACCCAGCGACAAAAAATGGCTGACGCTTGTCTGTTCCGGTCATGTTGCAAAAAAAACGTGATTGTCACTCTCTCGCGCGATTTCTTCCCTCCGGTTGCAAGTCTCCCCTCTGAAGGCAAATGTTCTGTCAGGAAGAAGTTTCCAAAACAGACCTGTCTCGTCCACGTTGTAGACGTCGTCGGCCTTGTATCTGTCTAGCGTTGGGCGCAAAGTGTCTTCGACCCAAGCGTCTGTTGACTTCTCGTCGACGGAATCCCTCTCGCCATGCATCTTTTTGAAGAAAAGGCCATGTCGAGTCTTCCAAACGCTGCAGCAGGAGTTTGTGCATGTCCAATTGCTTTCTCCATCGATGCAGCCAATTCCTTGGCTTTGGAGCGGATGATCAAGCCGTCAAGGGGAACGTTGCTTAACCTGAATGTGGAATTAAAAAAAGTTGAATACATTTTTGAAAAAGAAATCAGTAGGGGAAAATTATGCACTCATTGTTTCATTTCTTGACAGCCAATTCAAATTCAAATTTTTTTTAATACACTTCCATGCGGAAAACTCATGTGGTTGGTCAGTAAATGAAGTAAAGCATTCTAAAAAGACATTCTCTATAAAAATCATGAAATAAACAGGTGGATACATATTCCATACAAATACTCATGCAAAAATATTTTTCTAAGGATATCGTGCCATCACACACGCACACACACACACGCACACACACCACACACACACACACACACACACACACACACACACACACACACACACACACACACGCATACACACACCCAACTGCTGACCCCCAACCACTTCCTCCCCCCTCCCCTTCCACACACACACATACACACACTGATGCGCTCACGCACACACACTGACACGCACACACACACCACACACACATATGCACACACACACGCACGCACACAGGTGTATATTATAAAGTATGTACATGTATCACAATTGTGTGTCAAGTATCACATATGTCATATCACATTGAAGCAGCAGTACTCGAGCGACAGCAGGAACCCACGCATGCATCTACGCTCACGCTCCCACACGCCCTCGCGCACGCACGCACACAAAATACACCCCCCACCCCACCCCACACACACATGCATGCACACAAGCACACACACACACACACATCATGCGCGCACATACACACACACACACCACACACACACACCACACACCACACCACCACACACACACAGAGGCACACAATGCATACTGGCGTCAGAAGGGGAGGAGGACGCTACGACAAGATCGAGGGTTGGAGGGGCGGGGGGGGGGGGGGGGGGGGGGGGGGGGGCGGGGGGACGGGGAGGGGGGGAAGGGCTAGAAGCGGAATTCAGCCGCACAGGTAGTATAGAATGTAGAACTGGATATTTGAACGCCCATAACTTGATGCCCCTCCCCCGGCCACCTCCATAAGTTTTTAGGCTAGCAGACAATCAGGCACTGAGGCACAAAGTACAAGAAGACAGACAGACAGACAGACCAGCAAACAGACGACAGGGACACGGGCACGAGACAGGAAGATAGACAGGCAGACAGACAGACAGACACACACACACACACACACACACTAGCACGCACGCATGCGCGCACACGTACACACACTGACACGTGCGTATGTGCACACACATACACACACTGTGACACACTGATACCCACTTTAGAGCGCGAACAGTATCAACATACAGTTTCAAATCAATCAACAAATAAACATTCATAAGGAAAAAATAAGAATAGCCCACCTGCATGACGTAAACCAGTCCAGCAGCGGTTTGTCCGCAGACGGCAGCTGAGAGCTCCGTGCCCGCTTGCTCGTCGTCACAATATCGCCGCTTCTTGCCTGAGCAAGATATTTGTTCTTGTCTTTCATGACGTTCGACAGCGTTGGCGGGGGGACACCTAAAACAATGGCCATCTGTGTTCGGGATTTGTGTGGACTGTCCTCTACTGCCTTTATGATTTTAAGGCGCTCAGACAATGTCAACACTCTACGTTTGCCTGTAACTTTCGCTTTGCGGTGCGGGTCCGCCATTTTGCAAGTTCGAGTCGCTATGGAAGGGGAAATTACTCTTACCACACTTTGGTGACTTGGGTCTACTTTCGTTTTTTACAACCGGTCTTGCAACAACGCATTTGTGTTTCTCGGGACCAGAGATTTGCTTTCATACAACCGGACTTTTATACATCCGATTTTCATACAACCGGAAAATTCTAAGTAATAACAAAGAGTAGCTTCTGCCGGGACCCTGCCCCCCCCCTTTCATACATCCAGACTTTCATACATCCCGGTGTTTTATACATCGGTCTATACTGTAGTAAGTCAGCAGGCTGTGCGGCCCGTTTACAAAACTGTGTGTTTCCCTATGTTCTAACCAAAAAAATCAATAAAACACGCCTTGCGTTTTTCTCTCCCAGGCCAACGATTGCATCAGGAACATTCTAGGCTGCTACGTCAAGGCTGCCACGTAGACACGCGATGGGCTGATGTCACAGCGGACCAATCAGCAAGGCGTTTACAATTAAGTGCAGTGCTTACGGCGCTCACATGACTAGGAACACCAACATTCCCCACTGACTCCCGTCTAGCAGGACGCGTTTACTGTGCTGTGTGCTTGGCTGTGTTATTCTAAAGTGGCGACCGGTTTACCCAGGAACAGAATCGTGCTATTCAAGATCACAAGTTTTACTTTAACTGCATGTTAGAGTATTTGTCAAAAAAGGAACTAGGTGAAGCATGTTCTTTACCAGTTAAACCGAAAAGAAGCATTGCTTTTCTAGAAGGTGTAGAAAAGGAAAAAAGTGAACCGACTGCTTTGGAATGCACGACTATCTTCAAGGTTTGTTGGTTCAAGGAAATGAAGGCAATATTGGTGACCAAGATATAGTTAATTTCAATAAGTGTTTGTCTATTGATGAGATGGTTCCTTATTTAAAAAATGGCGCTGCATTGTTGAAAGTTGGCCAAAGCAAAACAATCCATCATGCGTTGATTGTTGGGCGTTGGCTTGAGACAGCCCAAGTCATGTTTAAAAAAACAAAAAACGCATCAAACATGGCGTTCATTTCTTAAGACGCAGGTAAACATGGCTGATTCGCATGCTAGAAAAACTTATTCAAATTTCTATGTGTTTTTATAACTATCCTAAATTTCATAAGCTAGGAATCAGTATAAATGAACTGTGTAGCAAACGCCAAACATTATTAAACTTATGCAACTGGATAACGATTTTCGAATGTTCTGGCAAACAAACTAGATAGGGCTAGGCAGACCTTAGTACATCTACCAGTATGGAGAGGAGTAGTGTGTGGCCAGCACTATCTTCATATAAATGCTCCAAATATACAATGACGGATGTACTAACTACTGGCGATTAGAGCCGCCATAAAAGCTCGGCTACAGCAGTAACTGCTGTAACTCTGCCAAAGCCAGTTGCAAGCCTGGTTGAGAAAAGAGGAGCACGGCAAACTAGGTCAAGTGATCATATATGATCACTTGACCTGCAAAGCGCGGCAGCACCTGCAAAGCTCAGCGGCAAACTAGGCCAAGTGATCACATATGATCACTTGGCCTAGTTGATTGAGGTTGCGAGCAAGACACAACCTGTTTAGTCACAAAGCAAGAAGTGGTCCTAGTAGTTTCACTTCTTGTTTGTTTGTTGGTGTTTGTGTGTTTTGTCCTACCCCACGCATGCACACCCCACCCCCACCCCACGCACGCACGTCCCCCCACCCCACCCCTGGACTGTCTATTGTGTGTTTGTTTGTTGTTTGTTTGTGTTTATTGTTTGTTTGTGCTTGTTGTTTGTGTTTTGTTCTACCCCACGCACGCACGTCCCCCCCACCCCACCCCATGCACGCACGACCCCCACCCCACCCCACGCATGCACACTCAAGTCATCCACAAGTTCTTAACTCAAGTCACTCCAAGTCACTTCTAAGTTCTTACTCAAGTCATCCTCAAGTCATCCTCAAGTCATCCTCAAGCCATCCACAAGTTCTTACTCAAGTCATCCTCAAGTCACCCAAGTCACTTCTAAGTTCTTACTCAAGTTGTCCTCAAGTCATCCCCAAGTTTTTACTCAAGTCAACCTAAGATCATAACTAAGTCATCCTCTAAGTACAACCAAGTTCTTATTTAAGTTATCTTATAATTATAAAAAAAAACAAGACAATCTATGTTTTTATCTTAAATAGTAGATGTCTATATAGTACACACACGCCTCAAAAAACGCGTCATCGCCGAGGATGTCTTGCTCAGCGTCATTGGCGCGAGATCGGTCAGCATAAATCTTAATGAAGTTCTTACATCCTAAGCAACCGCATTGATTACAATTCTGGTCTATGGAAATGTCTTTTATAGACTCCATGTCTTTATTTATTGACTCCATCATTTATAATACGCCATGATCTATTTTTATCAAAAAAATTTTAAAATTAAGTTCTTAAAATATTATTACATTTCAAATGGATCAAAACGATCTTTTGTTGTTGGCGGTTCTGGCGTGCTGTTGTCTTCTGTATTTAGTGGTTCAGATTCTTTTGACTGCTTTGGTTCTTGTTGCCATTGTTTATATATTTTATAACAGTAATAACCGCCCCAGCATCAGCAAGGGCGCCAAAAATGGCAACAGTTTTAAGTTCAATATTCCATGAAGACTTTGGCGCTGTAGGTCTTGAATTATATGGAGTTTTTATAGTGGCATTAAATCAACTTGTTCTGGCGTTGGCGGTGTTATGTTTTCATGATGAGTTATATTTTGTGATTGTAACTGTAATTTTTTTTGTTTGTTCCACTCAGCTAATTTTTTTCCTGCCGCAATGCGTCCAGGATGAGGTGTTTTAGTGACCACTTTCACCTGATTCAATGTTTTCTGATTCTGATTCTGCTGATTTTCTGGCTCGGTCATTTTGAAGGGAAATAAAATCTATATGATTAAAAGTAATTAATCCATGATTAGTGGCGATAATAATGTTCCAAATCTGTAATATAGATCACATCCTAGAGACTCTAATGACTTTGTTAAAACTGGATCCTGCGTTAAATCATACATAAAATCTTGTTCAGAATCAATGGGAGCAAATCTACTGACTAGTTTAGTGTACAAACTAAGAACCGTTTGCCGACACTTTTTACCATTCTTGATCCTAGTTGCGCTTCATACCTGTTATGATACTTTATAATGTCTTGCGGCGACATCTGTTGAATCTGTTCTATGCTGAATTCATTTCCGAGGAACTGTTTTGTTTTTCCACATGCTGCCAAAGAATACAGCCTTTCTTTTTAGGCATAATAGCTTGGTCGTCAACCAGGTCATTTGTAATCATAAGTTCAGGAAGGTTTAGTAGATCATCGGTGTTCATGTTTTTTATTAATTATAATTATTTTATTTTTTAAAATGAGCGCCGAAAAGACTGTTACTAATCTTGTTTACCATTCTGCTGTTATTGGAGGTCTAAGTGTAGGATACACGATGCTTGGTAAAGCTTGTTAAGAATAAAGCCAGCAGATCTTGGCAAACTAGACTTTGAGGATTCAGCAAAGCTAATTGCTATTATTGCAGCTTCGTTTGCTACGAAAGATTTTCTAGTCAAGCAAGGAATAATTCCAGAGAATAAATATGTAAATAAAAAATACATTTATAAAAATGGCCTCACTCGTAATGATGATAGGCGGCGCTGTGGTGAATGCGCTCGCTTTTAGCGGAAGTAATTACGCGTTTAGTAAACTGCGGGATGACGGAGAGAGAAAAGACATAACAAAGCTGTGGAGCAACTAGCTGCAGCACAAGATCGCTATGAAAAGCAGAGAATTGAGCAGTTAGATTTTATTAATGATACTCTGAAAAAACAGGGACATGCAGCTTACACATTTAAAGATGTTGATCAAGCGATAAAAGAATATTACCTTGTAACAGGCAAGCCAATCGAGACATTGCCCCCCCAAAATTCAGCGATTTTTATCATCCATCAGAAAAACAAAAGATGCAAGAAATCGGGTTTATTGTCTTTGGTATGACCGTTGTGTATTTTGTTGCGCATAATATTGGCTGAATAAAAAATGAAAAAATCTATTATTCACCAAAAGGATATTGGAAGGGAATCACGGCAATTAAAAAGCTAAGCCAAGCAGCGGGAGTCAGTGAACAAACAGCAAAAGAATGGTTATCTAAACAAGCGATTTGGCAAATTTATTTACCTGCACCTAGACGAATACAGAGACCACACTTTGTGAACACAATACCGAACGACACCATCAAATGGATCTTCTATATTTACCCTCTGATACGATTAGACGAAAAAGATTTAAGTACGCACTCACAGTCATTGACATAGCTTCAAGATACAAAGATGCGGAACCATTAACACAAAAGAGTGCTTCTGCTGTTGCTGTTGCCATACAACTGATATACCAACGAGGCCCGCTAACTTATCTCGCATGATTCAAGTCGATGATGGAAAAGAATTTAAAGGCCAAGTGAATCAATTATTGTTAAAACATAGAGTTACCATTAAAAGAGGCATTCCAGGAGTTCACAGATCACAGGCTTTAGTTGAAAACTTTAACAAACAGTTAGCTGAAAGGCTTTTCTCCTACCAGTATCACAGAGAGCTGATTGACAATTCTCGCAACACAGAATGGGTTAGAAGACTGCCCTCAGTTTTGCGCGCAATGAATAATGAAGAATTTAAAGGGCTAAAACCAAGAGAACGGGGAAACACGGATTCAAGCTCACCCGCTCTCAACCGGTCTTAACCGGTTTCGAGCGGCCGTCCTTGAATCCGTGTTTCCCCGTTCTCTGCCAAGTAAGACTTCAACAACGAATTAAAAATAATAATCCATCACACATTCTCTTTCAATAACCAAAAAATAACGATTATCTACAAACAAACATACTGTGTAGGGTTATTCGTTTTCAATACTAATTTACTAAAGTTTTCATAGAGTAACGTAGGGGAAAGTAGCCGTGGCTGAACACGTCCCATAGAGTAACGTAGGGGAAAAGCAGCCGTGACTGAACGCGCTTCATATACAAACGGTGTCTGTTCCCACGGCTCTCTTTTCAGTACTGTCAACTCTGTCAGGGCGGTGTCAACGACCCTGCTCTGCAGGGGGCAGGTAAGCTTTTAATTGCTAGTTGCCGGCCTACCTGCCCAGCACTTGGGTTGTTTATTTCTCCCAGTGCTGTGGTGGTGTGAGTTTGCATATGGCACAAAATATAGCTGCAGTTTTAGAAGACAGTGTGGATTCTAAGTTAGAAAAAGTTTTTGAATCACAAATACTTTTTCAACAGCTTTATAGATTAAATTGTGTGGAAGACATGGAATCAGCTACAACTTTCTAACAAGCTCAAAATCTCCCATTACGCGCCAACACCAACGGAATTGTGGACAGAGGAAGAAAAGAATGCTTTACATGAAAATATAAGATACTTTGAAAAATGATTGAAGCGGCTCGTAAAGCAGCGGTTAATGCTGGCAAGTTTTGTGAACTACTGGCGATTGGAATGACGCGGTTTTAAAACAGAAACAGCTATATATAACCACCCACCGCACTCTCTCTCTCTCTCACACACACACACACACACACACACACACCACACACCACACACACACACACACATGCACATGCACACGCACACACACACACAGTGACACACACACAGTGACACACAGTGACAAACACACACACACACAACACACACACACACACACACACGCATGCACACACACACACACATACAGACAAACAGACACAAACAGACACGCACGCACGCACGTACGCACGCACACACGCGCACACACACACACACACACACACACACACAGGCACACAGGGGGGGCCAAAAAATCAATACTGCCGCATCTCCTCTACCCCTCTTCCCCCCTCTCTTCACCCCCTCCTTCCTGCCCAGCCTGCCCGATTACAACATATTACATCAGCCTTCTAGAACTTCCTGTCCTACGCCAACACTGCCGCGTGATGGCGCTGTTACAGCCCGGCCAATCAGCGAGTTAAGCGTAGGCTTACGGGCGCTCACATGACTAGGTTAACCCACACATTCTTCCACTGACTGCTGGACGAGCAGGGCGGTTTACTGTGCTGTGGGTGTGTTATTCTAATAACCGGCTTACTGAAGAACAGAATTGTGTATGTTAAAGGTTTGTTGGTTCAGGAAATGAAAACGTTGAAGGCAATATTGTTGACAAAGATACAGCCAGTTTTAATACGTGTTTGGCTATCGATGAGATGGTTCCTTATCTAAAAAATGGCGCTGCATTGTTGAAAGTCGGCCGAAGCAAAAAAATTCATCACGCGATACTGGGACTGTGGTGGAAAGACGCGGTGTTTTTCAGTGAAAAAAGGTGTTGTAAGGCCTGCTTACAAACTGCGACCAAAAAATCAATAAAGCACACCTGGCGGCGCGTTAGCGAATGTTCTAGACTGTCACGTGTCACTCCCACTTTGGGGCCGCCACGTCAGCAAGACCGGTTTGTATTGTCATTTTACTTGGCGGCGTTGGGCTGTGAAGGTGTTTGTGATGTAGTGAGAAAATATTTGGGTTTTGTGCAGGTTGGTTTTGTTTATATATCATTTTGATTCTGATGTACACGTACGAAAATTACGTGCTGTTGCAAGTGTTCTTTTTGGATACACAAGGTTTTATGCTGTAGGCCTTTCCCCTTTCGTTTCATTTCTGGCAAGCTGAATGAAATTAAAACCATGCTGCAAGTGCCGGAATTTGCACAGTACTGGAAACAAGATCCGCACATAAACAATGACAAGCCAGCTCCACCAATCCCGTAATTGTTAACGGTGGAAGGCAACTGCCAAAGCACGGCCTAAAAATAGGACCGTTCACGCGCGTGAACGGTGGCCTACTTGCTGGACTCCTGCCCCAGAAAGCCCCGAACAGTTTTTAAAAATAGTTCTTACCTCACCTGCTTTGACGTCATGCTTCGCCGTTCACGCGCGTGAACGGTGGCCTACTTGCTGGACTCCTGCCCCACAAAGCCTCGGACAGTTTTCTAAAAATAGTTCTTACCTCACCTGCTTTGACGTCATGCTTCGCCGTTCACGCGCGTGAACGGTGGCCTACTTGCTGGACTCCTGCCCCGTGCCTTTTGCTGTTGTGGTTGGCTGCTTCAACGTCCTGCTTCTACGTCCTGTTACAAACTTTTAGGCTGCCTTTTTAGGCGGGTGTACTTTATACAATTTGTCTTGTTTTATTCAATCAGGCTTTTGTTAAATGCACTTGGTGGCTGCTTTGAACTTGCAACAAAAGAGCCAATGCATCACAAAAACGCAAGCACCGTCTTGCACTAAGTGGTGGTTACACATGACAAATAATAAAGCTCTGTGTACACCACACACACTCCCACCCCCAAGTCACCCCAAGTTCTTAATTAAGTTTTTAATTAAGTTACCCCAAGTTCTTAATTAAGTTTTTAATTAAGTTACTTCAAGTTCTTAATAAGTTCTTGATTAAGTTTTAATTAAGTTCTTGATTAAGTTACCTCAAGATTGTAATTAAGTCATCCTCTAAGTACAACCAAGTTCTTATTTAAGTTATCTTATAATTATCAAAAAATACAATCTATGTTTTTATCTTAAATAGTAGATGTCTAATATAGTACACACACACGCCTCAAAAAACGCGTCATCGTCGAGGATGTCTTGCTTAACGCCCTTAGCGCGGGATCGGTCAGCATAGATCTTAATGAAGTTCTTACATCCTAAGCAACCGCATTGATTACAATTCTGGTCTATGGAAATGTCTTTTATAGACTCCATGTCTTTATTTATTGACTTCATCATTTTATAATACGCCATGATCTATTTTTATTAAAAAATTTAAAATTAAGTTCTTAAAATATTATTGCATTATAAATGGATCAAAATGATGCTTTGTTATTGGCGGTTTTGGCGTGCTGTTGTCTTTTTCTGTATTTAGTGGTTCAGATTTTTTGATTGCTTTTGTTTTTGTTGCCATTGGTTATATATTTTATAACCGTAATAACTGCCCCAACAGCAGCAATGGCGCCAAAAATGGCAACAGTTTTAAGTTCAATATTCCATGAAGACTTTGGTGCTGTAGGTCTTGTATCACATGGAGTTTTTATAGGGGCATTGAATCAACTTGTTCTGGCGCTGGCGGTGTTATGTTTTCATGATGAGTTATATTCTGTAACATTATTTTTTTTGTCTGTTCCACTCTGCTAATTTTTTTCCTGCTTTAACACGCCCAGGATGAGGATGCTTTTCACTGGCCCACCTGGTTCAGTGTTTTCTGATTCTGCTGATTTTCTGGCTTGGTTATTTCTCCACCTGATTCAATGTTTCCTGATTCTGCTTTGCTGATTTTCCGACTCGCTCATTTTGAAGGGAAATAAAGTCTATATGATTAAAAGTAATTAATCCATGATTAATGGCGATAACAATGTTCCAAATCTGTAGTATAGATCACACCTAGAGACTCTAATGACTTTGTTAAAACTGGATCTTGCGTTAAATCATACGTAAGATCTTGTTCAGAATCAATGGGAGCAAATCTACTGACTAGTTTAGTGTACAAACTAAGAACCGTTTGCCCACACTTTTCACCATTCTAGACCCCAGCTGCGCTTCATACTGTTATGATACTTTAAATGTCTTGCGGTGACATCTGTTAAATCTGTTCTATGCTGGGAATTCAGTTCCGAGGAACTGTTTTGTTTTTCCACATGCTGCCAAAGAATACAGCCTCTCCTTTTTGGACATAATAGCTTGGTCATCAACTTGGTCATTCATAAGTTCAGGAAGGTTTAGGCTGCCTTGTAGCTGTAGTAGATCATCACTGTTCATGTTTTTATTAAATTTTAATTATTTTATTTTCTAAAAATGAGCACCGAAAAAACTGTTGCTAACTTGTATACCATTTGCTGTTATTGGAGGTCTAAGTGTAGGATATTCAATGCTTGGTAAAAGCTTGTTAAGAATTAACCAGCAGATCTTGGCAAACTAGACTTTGAGGATTCAGCAAAGCTAATTGCTATCATTGCAGCTTCGTTTTGCTACGAAAGATTTTCTAGTTAAGCAAGGAATAATTCCGGACAATATAAATATGTAAGAAAAAAATACATTTATAAAAATGGCTTCACTCGTAATGATGATAGGCGGCGCTGTGGTTAATGCGCTTGCTTTTTGTGGAAGTAATTACGCATTTAGTAAACTGCGAGATGAAGGCGAGAGAAAAAGACATAACAAAGCTGTGGAGCAACTAGCCGCAGCACAAGATCGCTATGAAAAGCAGAGAATTGAGCAGTTAGATTTTATTAAAACACACTGAAAAACAGGGGCATGCAGCTTACACATTTAAAGATGTTGACCAAGCGATAAAACAATATTATCTTGTAACAGGCAAACCAATCGAGACATTGCCGCCCCCAAAATTCAGTGACTTTTATCAACCATCAGAAAAACAAAAGATGCAAGAAATCGGGTTTATTGTCTTTGGCATGACGTTGTGTATTTTGTTGCACATAATATTGGCTGAGTAAAAAATGAACAAAATCTATTATTCGCCAAAGGATATTGGAAGGGAATAACAGCAATTAAAAAGCTAAGCCAAGCAGCTGGAGTCAGTGAACAAACAGCAAAAGAATGGTTATCTAAACAAGCGATTTGGCAAATTTATTTACCAGCGCCTAGACGAATACAGAGACCACACTTTTTAATACAACTCCAAACGACACCCATCAAATGGATCTTCTATATTTACCCTCTGATACGATAGACGAAAAAGATTTAAGTACGCACTTACAGTCATTGACATAGCTTCAAGATACAAAGATGCGGAAACCATTAACACAAAAGAGTGCTTCTGCTGTTGCTGTTGCCATACAACTAATATACCAACGAGGCCCCTTAACTTATCCTCGCATGATTCAAGTTGATGATGGAAAAGAATTTAAAGGGCAAGTGAATCAATTATTGTTGAAACATAGAGTTACCATTAAAAGAGGCATTCCAGGAGTTCACAGATCACAGGCTTTAGTTGAAAACTTTAACAAACAGTTATCTGAAAGGCTTTTTCCTACCAGTATCACAGAGAGCTGATTGACAATTCTCGCAACACAGAATGGGTTAGAAGACTGCCCTCAGTTTTGCGCGCAATGAATAATGAAGAATTTAAAGGACTAAAACCAGTACAAGCAATCAAAAGAAAAACAATAAATGTTGTTGAAGTAGAGTCTTTATCCGGCAAACTATTACCGTTTGGTTTAAAAGTAAGGTACCTTTATTTACCGGGGGAAGCAGAAGGGGACACTCGCATCAGGGCAACAGATCCAGTTTGGAGTGTTGATCCATATGAAATAAAAAGAATTGTAAAAATGAATCCACCCGTGTATTATTTACGAGAAACTGACACAACAAAACAACCAGCTCCTCAAAGATCTTTTGTGAAAGAAGAACTGCAGATAATCCCACCAGACACAGTTCCGCTTTAATTAATTTACGTAAATATATTTGAGTTTAAAATGGAAGCTCAGAAGGAAGCGCAGAATGAAACAAGAATGGTAAAGGAAGAGACCTTGAAAATGATCCGGGAATCATTTCATGCGTGTAATGCTATTAAGGAAACATTTTCGGGGATTAATCAATGCATGCTAAATCATCCAGATCACCTACAACTCAAACCCCCAAATTGGGGAAAAGATATCTTGAAATAATAAAAAAAATTTGAACGCGCCAAGCAAACATGAGAAAAGATTTAAATGAATTGGATGAAGCTATGATTGATCTTATAATAAAAGTTGATGAAAAATATAACCCTCCTGTTTATGCGGTCCTCCAATGCCGATTGCATATGAAAACTCTGGATTAACAAACACACGTTTTGTGTTTGTTCTATCTACGACTTCTTTGTTACAACAGTTGTGTTGATCTCATGTAGATTAGATCGCAGTTTTACGTTGTCATGATGAAAAGTTTTATTGCCAAACAATGCTTCTTTATAGTTGTTCATGTGATATGTTTGACTGCACAACGCTGCGAGATATTCCCTTTGCTTTCTTAATGATTTTCTCCTGGCTCGAAATACTGTACATTTTCGACCTTAAACAATAAACTCCTTAATCACCCTCGGATAATTCATCCTTCATCTTTCCTAAAACCTTCTTGTTAGTAATTGAATGTAAAGGCGAGTCTTTAGGGTAATCAGATGTATCATACCATCCCGCATGACCTTTAGCCACTTCTAATTCCATGTCTTTTAAATATCTTCAGTAGGGATATCTATAACAAAACTGTCTGTATCTGTGTAAAGTACTCTGGACTCAGGATACGAGGGCTTAAAGTAGTCATAAAGAAACTCTAACATCAAAAGCTTTGATAATTCTAAAACAGTAAACCCAATAAATACAGGTTTGTCTAATTTGACTTTCTTTTTTTTCATCATTATGCCAAAAAGCTGATCATGAAATCTTCTAAAGTCCTGATAATTAGGTTTTGAAGTCAGCTTAATTGCTTCGTTCTCTTTGGTGACTAATCTGACATCTTTACGCTTGTGCGGATTCTCCATAGTCTTTCCAAAACAGCTGTTGTTCATCAGCTTGAAAAAGTCTTTTTCTGAAGCATCTGTGGATTTAGTTCTGAGATCAGTGTTCTTCATGATGTATGGTTTCATGAACTGTTCTTGATCAAAAGCGATTATACGATGAACAGCTGTCAACTTCAACCATATCTTAAATAAAATTGTAGAAGTCTGTAATGACAGACATAATTTTTTTTGCTCGAAGATTAGGCACAAGTTTAGGCGGTTCTCTTGGATCCATCTTTAGACTTTCTGCTGCTAATGGATAGTCATTATGCAGGTCATGGAGTTCATGAGGATATTCTAAATCAACTTCTAGAATGTATCCACGCTGTTGATTTGGCGTCAAACTGCTTAACCACTTTAATGCCTTTTGAATATTATTTGGATCGCCGCCTGTGTACATTTTAAAGTTGCGTAATGGAAGCGATTGCGCCATTGCCCAACCATACAGATTGTTTGCATCTAAATACATGAGATAGTTAGACCTTTTACTTGGATCATAGTCGTCCAAGTATTTGTTGTTTGCTTTACAGTAATGATGCGACGCCATACTAATTCCTCCGCGCAATCCGTTTTCAATCATCTGAATCATTGGTAGGTCAGACAATAAATCAATCTGTACTCCAGTAAACTTTAAGAAAGCGTCCCAGCTCATCCCGGGCGCAGAAATGTAATGCGCGGGATCCAGGCTGTAATGTTTCATGCAGGTCTTTCTGTAATTTTCAAAATATCCGCCAACAAACATACATCTGCCCTTAAATATGAATCATGATAGTCTCCCATCGTTTTACAATCTAACTTCTGCCACGCATCTTGAGCTTGCTGGTAATCAGAATCACTAATGTCCTTTCCTCTGAGACTAGAAAAGAACGCGCCTTTAGGTGGAAGTGTGTCTTCGTCAAACCTTTCCCAACTGTTCATGTACTCATAAGGGTAAACACCCTTTCTAACAAGAGTTGGGTCAAAATATTCTTCCGTTATTGGGCAGGACTTTAAGGACATAGCCAGTGACTCTAACGAACCCATCATGTGCTGCATAGAGTCATAAAAAGACATGTTATTTAAAGTGAAACACATGTACTTTTCTGATGACTGTGCAATGCATGACACCTGAAGGCATCGTCCACTGCTTTCATTATAAGATGAGAGTCGTAACCTCGCAAGTTATGAAAGAAGATGGGCAGCTTCCATGTCTTAGGATCAAACTTTAGTTGAAGATTGCATTTACTGTGCGCTGCTCCTCTGAACTTTCCGCTAATGTGATCATGGTCTCTTACTGTTGGATTCTCTGCGTCTGATGAGAGACCTAAACCACAAATCCAACAGTGAGTGGCTGCGTCATACTGTTCTTGGTCTTCAGGCGTCATCTTGATTTCAGATAAGTTTAGATTATTAGAACAGTCATTACGCACTTGCTGCATGCGTTCTAAGAAGTATTCTGCAGCATTTGGCCCTCTATATAATACTGGCTTTGAATGAACGCCATCCGACCTAACAATAATGAAGGCGAATGAACAAATCTGATGATTACTCATTAAGACTGTTTTTCGAAGTTTTTGTGGCGCTGGCCCTTCATAAGCAACAATGAGTGATTCGAAGTCTGCGTAAACAACATATGGAGAATTTTGCATCCGTTTCCAGTTCTTAAAACTAACTTTAGATCCGGGTGGGGGCGTAATTAGTTCTGTATTACAGTCAACTGGGCCGATACAATGTTTCTTATGTTCGCTCGCGGCTTGAACAGATGGAATTCTTGTTAAACATTTTCTGCAGAATTCTTGTTTATTTTTTTGCTTTGAAGTATGGGCCAATAATCTACTCATTGTGCGTATCAATGTGTAATGCGGTAGCCCCGCTGGTGAAAACATTAGTAGTAAGTCAACATGATTTTTGTCTGGCTCGCCAATCGTTGGACTGTTCTTGGACACTTTAATCGGCTGTAGATTTGTTTCTTCATCCCATGTGTAGACATTAACAGTTATTGGTTTGTTTTGTTCTTCAAACTGATCAATTTGGTCTATACCAACAGGAAAGGACACCCACTAAAGTTGAGATCATTGCTGTAAGGCTCATAGTTAGACACTCTCTCTGCGTTTTTGCGGATATAATGCAGCCTTGCAAGAACACACCACATGAAACATTTGTTGTCTGAATTCTTTATGTTTAGAACTGCTTTTTTCGCTACCAATGCTGGGGGCAGCGGAATGTAAGCCTTGCCTACAATCGGTGCATACTTAGACTGTTTTAATCTGATCTCTAAGACTTCGCCCTCTGACCAACCAGAGCCTCTCATTTTGGCTTCTTCAGCGGCAGCGTCAAACTGTGTAAGCAGTTCGTCTGCCCAACCAGGTGTTAAGTCATTAGAGGAAAGAATAGTCTGTTGTTTAGTCGAGACCCAGACTTCTAGGTTTTCTTCATTTATTGTTACATAGTCGATTAAAACAGCTAACATTACTTTAACTGGCGGGTCTATTGTTAGTTTACCCGGAACTTGAGAAATAGCATGAGCAACACTTGCCTGTACGTTTGTTGGGTCAATGACTTCTAAATCAATATCATTCAGTGCTCTTGATAAACGCTCTCTCTCAAGCATTCCTTCAAACAATTCGTCTGGTCCTTCATATCTTATCCATGTTGAGTTTCTTTTCTAACTCAAAATATTTATTTAAAATAAAAAAATATACTTAATCAGAATCAATATCAACGGTCTTTTTGTGCTTGGACTCATAAACTAAAGTATAAACACCCTTCAATGTTGTTACTGTGAGCTGTTTAGAACAGAGTTTAATGTCTCGTTTACTTTTTTTAAGCATTCCTTTTTATCTGCTCGGCGTCTGGCTGTTGAGAAAAAGTTGTCCTCGCCTTTCTTTGAAGATCAAACTTTTGTCTTTTGTAGTCATCAAAATCGGCCTGTAAACGATTAAATTCTTCATCCGTGATGTTTGAGTCAGCTAGTGCTTTATTTATTGTCAGTTTAAACGAGCTAAGTTTAGCTGTTATTAGTTGAACCATAGCTGTGTGCTTTTGGAGTTTAGTTTTTAATTTTTTGCTAGCAGCACCTACAGCTAATGAACACAGGCCAAGAGCTAAAGACAAACCGCCTAGAGGTAAAGCTGCGGGCGCACCTACGCCTGTTGCTAAGAGGCCTACGCTCGTTCCTGCTGATAGAGCGCTTATAGTTGATGTTCCAGTATTAACATAAGTAACAGCATTAAAGGCAGCAGAATACCTTCGTTTGGTTTTGCTGTATTTTGAAAGGTCTTGCTCTAGTTTTTGTTGCATTTGTGTAATGTTTGTTAATCTGAAGGTTTTTATGTTAGGGCTTTCTACTATCTCTTCTCTTGGCGGCGCTGTAGGCACATTTGGATAAACCTGAACAGACATGCTTTTTATAAAATAAAAATAATTTAGTATTGTATATCTTTTAATCTGTTTTCTTGAATATTCAGCTGCGCATCATATATTAAAAACAAATGTACATTAAGCGGTTTATCGGCTTCTTCTTCTTTATCAATTTGAATGTTTATTACGTCTCTCACAGTTCTCCCGCTTCCATGCAACTGATTATCCTCTGTTGACCTTAGGTCAATCCATAAACCGTATTTTGTTGTTAAATAATCATCAAGCCTAACATTGTGAAGATGTAAATCTTTAGACACAAGGTCAACTGTTGGATTTCTACACCTCCCGCCTCCAAACAGTTTTCTTATTTCATCAAAATGCTGATAAGGTTTAAGCCCGCTAGCGTAGATTTGGTTAGGACTACCCTCAATCGAACATTGTACTTTCGTTATTTTAGGATTAATAAACTTTTCACTTCCTCTTTTGAACGGTTCTTCATCTTCACACAGCAATAAAATACCTTTAAGCGATCTTGCTGCGACACTAAAACTAAAATTCCATATAGTGTCTGCCCTGCTTCTGGGATATGTTGTATGATGAATCACTCTTTCGTAATATATTGCTAATTTTGACTGATATTGTTGCTCAATCAGCCTTGCTAAATTAGGGTTGCTAACAACGTCAAACTCTAACGAGATGTCAGAAATGCTGTACTTTGCTTCGGTGTCTGATGATTTGATAACGCGTTTGTATTCATTAAAAGTTAGTTCATATGACAATCTGTCTTTTAATGCTCCTTGAAAGTATGGGGCATGCGCTTTTAACAACTCGAAATCTAGGGGAATGGAAAAGCGATTTCCATACGCAAAATTTAGAGCTAAAGCCTTTTTGCTGCTTTTAACATCTGGGGCGAGTTCGGCGTCTATTCTAAGTTTTAGTGCTTCTTCATTGCCGATTCCTTGAAACGCAAGATCTTCCCTTTCATTCCCGGTTAGCCATAGATCAGAATAGGTTAAAAATATGTCTGCATTGTGTAAAGAAAATATTTCTTGCCCCTCAAGTTTTATAGAAATTTTCTTAACGATTGCCTGTCCCAGATTCTGGACAACTGTCCTGTTTGTGTCTGTTGTTGAAGCGAGTACTATTTTGAAAGTAAGTTGTGCAGAGCCTGGCACAATCACTTGATCTGCTCCTAGGTCTGGAAATTTGACAGTAAGAATTTGATCTGCATCAATAGTAGATGGATTATTTGGAACAGTAATATTCCGCTTATTTCCCTTCACGCCAAAGGGCTCTTTCAGCCTTCTATGCGGGTCAAGAATCGAGCCATATGCTTGTGACATTTTTTTATAAAAAAAATAAAAAAGTTAATTATTAAAGAAACATGGCAGGCATTGAAGATGAAGATTATGATGATTTTGATCCTGGAGACGACATGAGTGAAATGATCCCTTTAATACAGCATCGCTCGGCGCCCTCATTGCGGCGTGAATTAACAGAAAGTAAGGTCAGATCATTTTACCAAAGTGTAGGCCAAGAACCTCCCGAATTTATAGACCCTAATGATTTTGAAGTAAAAGATGACCATTTGTTTGTGAGGAGCGACCAAGGACAACTTGTTCAGCTTACATCTAAACCAGACTCATCAAAGTTTTTAAAAAAGAGTACAATTAGACAAAGGCTCAGTGTGAGCGAACAAAATCGCCTTGGCATTTCTAAACCAAAATTAGATAGGGATGCAGTTTCTAAACTTCAAAACACACTGCAGGAACTCCCAACAGCTAACCAAATACAAAACATGGAACTTAAAGAATTAAATCAATCAGCAGATGAAATAATAAATGCAATAGAAGCAGAAACCAGTTTTTCAGAAGAAACAGCATTAAAAACAATTAATGATTCCCCATTGCCTATGCGGGAAATAGCGGCCCTTGATCATGCTTTGAGAAACATCAGAGGCGAATTAACAAACAATTTAGCAAAACTAGGTGAACTAGATGAGCATATAAAAAGAGAAAAAGAAAAACTCGTTGAGGCTGATGACGCCAACTTAGGGCATGATATTAAAGAAAGAATAACCCAAAGACTAAAAGATCTTGAACAAGAGAGATCAGCAAGACTAGAAGTGTTGTCTACTAACCGAGAACAATTACAAACTCAAGTGAGCAGAATAAGAGAAACTATCCAAAGAATTTTATATGAAGACACAACGCTAGCAGAAAGAATAAGAACACTGTTTAGAGAGCAAGGAGTCACATTAGCAAGCGTTATAACGGCCTTAGGATTTGCAATAAGTACGCTGGTGTTGGCTATTACAGGCGGCAGTGGTCAAAGCCCAGCGCCTCCACCACCATCGCCTCCATCGCCGCCTGATAAATCATGGGTAAAAAAACAGCTTGATCATCTTGCGGATTTATTAAAAAAATTAGCCAGTAAAGCTATAGACTCTTTACCGGGTATATTAGGAGGTGTTGTTAGCTGGCTTTTGTCTACTGCAAGCAAAGTAGTTGGCTTTATGGCCGAGCACTTATGGACATTAGTTCTCTTAATAGTTGGGTTAATTTTTAGTAAGATAAAGACCAAGTAATCCTAGGCCAGTTAATCCAAGAACAAGCGCTGTCTTTTCATATTCATGGTCATTATTTTTGACTTCGCGAACAGAGCCCGCGTCTTCAACGGTCTTCGGGCTTTGGACCACGGGGATTGGATGACTTATTCTTGGAGGGTCATCTTGTTTTTTTACTGCTTGCAATATTACTGGCTCAGAATTTATTTCGTTTTTTCCGACTTTCTGTTCATTGCCTGCCACAAGGATTTCATTATTGTAGTTTATTATTGTTCCTATCTGGAGCCTGAGGTCAGAAGGCAGCATGTATAAACCAGTGCCAACAGCAAAGTCTACTTTCGATCTTGCGAATTGTAAAACATTTTGGTACCTTTTAATACTTGAAGGTAAATCGACTGTAGAATTAATGGCGTGCTCTAAATTTGCTAAGTACTGTTTTTGTGCATCAAAGCCGGTAGAAGGATCAGTTATGCTCGATCTAGTTTGTGCTTGCGAGCCTAGCAAACACCAAACGTAAGTACGAACAGAGTCGTTTATTCGTTCTATTCCTGCTTTAGTTAGGCCCTTAGAAGTGTCTAAGATAAATGTTGTCCATGCTGTTTTATGCTCTTGCTCTATAGACCCGAGGTGAACGCCTGTGCCTGAAGAGAAAGATGTGTAAGGAGGATTCCAGTCATAGTTATACTTTCTGTGCACGCCCCAATAATAAGGGGTGCCTAAGCCATGATTGCGGTCCAACTTTTGTCTAAAGTCTGTCTTGATGTTAATATTGAATTCGTTACAGATTCTTTCAAAAGCCTTCATGTCTATTCTGTTGCTAAATGGATTAAATGGTTTGTCATTTGGTAATGGCGCTTGCAGTTCAGTCAAAATACGTCTGAAGGTGTAATAAAAATGAAATCTGTACACTGACCTCACCAAAGGATTAGGATGATTTAAGTGATCAGCATACGACACTCCACACCCAGTTGTTGCACAAAACACAGCAAAGTTTAACTGGTTCTGATAAAACTGCATCGGATGACTAAACCACACTTTTGCGATGTAGTCTTTTTTAATAGGGGGGTTAAGATATCTGTTTAATGGAGTACTAACCTTTGCTTGAAAGGCGTCAGACTGAGCCACAGAAATGTCGAGGGTGCCAGTTGCTATATTTTTAAGATTGTAGTGCGGCCCCACAGAATATTTTGCATCTTTAGTATATTTGAACGCGCTCATTTTTATTTCGTTCAAAAAATGTTTGTAACAATAACAACTCAAGACCGTCCTTCGTTTTTAGAGCATGCTATTGATAACGAATGCGGAACCAGAACGGTCGCGCTCCATGAAATATTCTACAAAGTCGTATGGTTTAATATAAGCAAAGCCAAGGAGAATAATACGGTTCTAAAAGTTGACAAAACAGGGGCCAAAGTTAGCCAGTTAACAATACCTGATGGTTATTACGGGTTTTGCTCACTAAAAGAAGCAATGAGTAACTTCGACATTACTCTCAAACTTAACAATGCAAATCTAAAAACAATGTTAACATTCAAGCCTGAAGAAGAAGGGGGTTACTATTTTGATAAAGAGCTAGCTAAAATGTTAGGCTTTGCAGCTGACAATTATAGATTTAGAGTTACACCAAACAAAACTACTTATGAGGGAGAAAATCCGCTCGATCTTGCATTACATTCATTACTTTATGTTCATTTGGACGAGCTGAGCACTGATGAAAACTTATATAATGGAAGGCCCTCAACTGTTTTAAGAGCTCTTCCATCGGGAAAAGCTGCATATTGCGATTATGAAATTATACAATTCCCTAATTTACAGTTTAAAAGATTAGTTTGTGGGAGGGTTGGATCATTTAATATAAAAATTGCAGACAAAGCAGGAAAAGTTGTAAAATGTGATAACCTGCACATTGTTTTGGAAATAAAATAATTAGTTGTACTAAAACATGTCGCGTGGACCAGAAGAACCGGGAGTTACATTAGCGCCTGTAAGGTGTATAACCTTAGAATTAAAAGACCTTGCAGACGTTGCGGACTTTGAACAGAACGGTGAGATAGGCGCTTTGTATGGGTTTGAGTACACTAAAGATGGTGATTATAAACGCAAAGAGGTTGGCGACAGCAAAAAGTTTCCTAAACTAGAACAACTGCGCAATCTAGAAGCAAATAATGTTGGCCAGTATGAATATAAAATAGTTTGAAAACCTGACCTCAAATGGCACTTAGAACCATATTTAGAATGGGACATAAAATTTGAATTCATAAGCCCATTTACATATTTTAGCCGTCAAAAAAGTTTCAGAAAAGCATTCAACTCTGGCCCTTTACATGTAAGTCTTATGCCGGACGACAATAGTCGGAAAAAAATTGAAATAACGCCGTATGGGAAAAAGCAGTACATCCTCCACAGAAAAGAAACAGTTGTAAAAAAAGCTTCTACAAAATTACAGTTCTTTCCAAGCAGAAAATTAGGAGACACGTTCACAATGATATTTGAAATTTCTGTCTTTAAAGATGTGGAGAGGGATGGGGTTGTGGGCGTTAGTGATGACCTTATAAAAGGAATTAATATTAGCTGGCAAAACTTAGACGTTAAACGCCTTAACGTTACCATCGTCGTTCTTCACAATGGTGAGGATATTAAGATCATAACAACAAGCAACAAAATCAATGTTGACTTAAATAGAAACAATCTTACAGAACTGAATTGGATTAATCTTACACATTTAGGCCTCGTAGGGTTTTATTATACTGAACAAGTTTTAACGGAGAGTATGATAAAAATAATAACTGGATTAGATTAAATTCTGTTATAAAACTATGGAGCAGTTAAACTTTATGATAAAATCCCCTCATTGTTCAATGATTTGTGGGCAAACTGGTTGTGGAAAAACAATATTTGTCCTAGACTTATTACAAACAGTTTATCGCTATAATTTTAATCATATTGTGATTTTCTGTCCAACACTTAAAAGGAACAAAGCATATCATGATAGAAGGTTTATATGGACAGACAATGACGTATATTTAGTTAATCCTAGCACTAAACTGAGTGAGTGTTTAGAATACTTTTATAAAGTGTTTGAAGGAACGCAGACACCCTTTATTATAGATGACTGTTCGGCAGAAAAAGATATAGTTAAAAAGAGAAACACTTTGTCAAAGCTGGCTTTCAGCGGAAGACATGATGGGATAAGTGTGTGGATTTTATGCCAGAAATATATCTCGGTTTTAAAAGACTTTAGAGAACAGTTAAAGACTGTAGTGTTATTTCACATGAAAGACAGAGACTCATTTGAAGAATGTTTGCGCGAAAATGATGTTATGAAAATGATCAGGAAAAACACAGGATTAAGCAAAAATTAAAATCTGAAAAGTTTAGTAAATTAGTATTAAAAACGGATAACCCTACACAGTATGTTTGTTTGTAGGGTCGTTATTTTTTTGGTTATTGAAAGAGAATGTGTGATGGATTATTATTTTTAATTCGTTGTTGAAGTCTTACTTGGCAGAGAACGGGGAAACACGGATTCAAGGACGGCCGCTCGAAACCGGTTAAGACCGGTTGAGAGCGGGTGAGCTTGAATCCGTGTTTCCCCGTTCTCTAACCAGTACAAGCAATCAAAAGAAAAACAATAAATGTTGTTGAAGGAGACGTCAGTTCATCCGGCAAACTATTGCCATTTGGATTGAAAGTAAGGTACCTTTATTTACCGGGGGAAGCGGAAGGGGACACTCGCATCAGGGCAACCGATCCAGTTTGGAGTGTTGATCCATATGAAATAAAAAGAATTGTAAAAATGAATCCGCCCGTGTATTATTTACGAGAAACTGACACAACAAAACAACCAGCTCCTCAAAGATCTTTTGTGAGGGAAGAACTGCAGATAATCCACCAGACACAGTTCCAGTTGCTTAGTTAATTTACGTAAATATATTTGAGTTTAAAATGGAAGCTCAGAAGGAAGCGCAGAATGAAACAAGAATGATAAAGGAAAAGACCTTCGAACTGATACGGAATCATTTGATTTGAGTTCTGCTATTAGTGCAACATTTGCGAGGGTTCATCAGCACATAGCAATGCATCCAGATCACCTAGAACCCAAAATCCCAAATTTTGATTATCAAACATGGGGAAAAGAATATCTTGAAATAATAAAAAATATTCAAGCGCATCAAGCAAACATGAGAAAAAATTTGTCTGAATTGGGGGATGATATGATTGATTTTATAGATAAAGTTGATGAAAAATATGGGCCTGAATATATACCCGAAGAAGATATATAATTACGCTGTTCTCCAATGCCCAATTGCATATGAAAACTCTGGATTAACAAACACACGTTTTGTGTTTGTTCTATCTAATGACTTCTTTGTTACAACAGTTGTGTTGATTTCATGTAGATTAGATCGTAGTTTTACGTTGTCATGATGAAAAGTATGTTTATTGAACAATGCTTCTTTGTAGTTGTCATGTGATATGTTTGACTGCACAACACTGCGAGATATTCCCTTTGCTTTCTTAATGATTTTCTCCTGGCTCGAAATACTGTACATTTTCGACCTTAAACCAATAAACTCCTTAATCACCCCTCCGGATAATTCATCCTTCATCTTTCCTAAAACCTTCTTATTAACGGATGAATGTAAAGGCGAATCTTTAGGTAATCGGATGTATCATACCATCCCGCATGACCTTTAGCCACTTCGGTTTCCATGTCTTTATAGATGTCTTCAGTAGGGATATCTATAACAAAACTATCTGTATCTGTGTAAAGTACTCTGGACTCTGGATACAAGGGTTTAAAGTAGTCATAAAGAAATTCTAACATCAAAAGCTTTGATAATTCTAAAACAGTAAACCCAATAAAAACAGGCTTGTCCAATTTGACTGTCTTTTTCTTCATCATTATGCCAAAAAGGTGATCATGAAATCTTCTAAAGTCCTGATAATTAGGTTTTGAAGTCAGCTTAATTGCTTCGTTCTCTTTGGTGACCAATCTGACATCTTTGCGCTTGTGCGGATTCTCCATAGTCTTTTCCGAAACAGCTGTTGTTCATCAGCTTGAAAAAGTCTTTTTCTGAAGCATCTGTGGATTAGTTCTGAGATCAGTGTTCTTCATGATGTATGGTTTCATGAACTGTTCTTGATCAAAAGCAATTATACGATGAACAGCTGTCAACTTCAAACCGTGTCTTAAATAAAATTGTAGAAGTCTGTAATGGCATACATAATTTTTTTTGCCTCGAAGATTAGGCACAAGTTTAGGCGGCTCTCTTGGATTCATCTTTAGACTTTCTGCTGCTAATGGATAGTCATTATGCAGGTCATGGAGTTCATGAGGATATTCTAAGTCAACTTCTAGAATGTATCCACGCTGTTGACCCGGCGTCAAACTGCCCAACCACTTTAATGCCTTTTGAATATTATTTGTACCTGTGTACATTTTAAAGTTGCGTAACGGAAGTGATTGCGCCATTGCCCATCGATACAGATTGTTTGCATCTAAATACATGAGATAGTTAGACCTTTTACTCGGATCATAGTCGTCCAAGTATTTGTTGTTTGCTTTACAGTAATGATGCGACCCATACTAATTCCTCCGCGCAATCCGTTTTCAATCATCTGAATCATTGGTAAATCTGACAATAAATCAATCTGTACTCCAGTAAACTTTAAGAAAGCGTCCCAACTCATCCCGGGCGCAGAAATGTAATGCGCGGGATCCAGGCTATAATGTTTCATGCAGGTCTTTCTATAATTTTCAAAGACGTCCGCCAACAAACATGTATCAGCCATCAAGTATGAATGATGATAGTCTCCCATCGTTTTACAATCTAACTTCTGCCACGCTTCTTGAGCATGCTGGTAATCAGAATCACTGATGTCCTTTCCTCTAAGACTAGAAAAGAACGCGCCTTTAGGCGGAAGTGTATCTTCGTCAAACCTTTCCCAACTGTTCATGTATTCATAAGGGTAAACACCTTTCTAACGAGAGTTGGGTCAAAATATTCTTCCGTTATTGGGCAGGACTTTAAAGACATAGCTAGTGACTCTAATGATCCATCATGTGCTGCATAGAGTCATAAAAAGACATGTTATTTAAAGTGAAACACATGTACTTTCTGATGACTGTGCAATGCATGACACCCTAAAGGCGTTGGTTACTGCTTGCATTATAAGGTGAGAGTCGTAACCTCGCAAGTTGTGAAAGAATATAGGCAGCTTCCATGTCTTTGGTTCAAACTTTAGTTGAAGATTGCATTTACTGTGTGCTGCTCTCTGAACTTCCCACTAATGTGATCATGGTCTCTTACTGTCGGATTGGTTTCCTCACTGAGTTCTAAACCGCAAATCCAACAATGTGTGGCTGATTTATTACTGTTGTTGGTCTTCGGTGTCATTATGATTTCAGATAAGTTTAGATTATTAGAACAATCATTGCGCACTTTCTGCATGCGTTCTAAGAAGTATTCTGCAGCATCTGGTCCTCTATATAATTCTGGTGCTGAATGGACGCCATCCGACCTGACAATAATGAAGGCAAATGAACAAATCTGATGATTACTCATTAAGACTGTTTTTTCGAAGTTTTTGTGGCGCTGGCCCTTCATAAGGAACAATAAGCGACTCGAAGTCTGCGTAAACAACATATGGAGAATTTTGCATCCGTTTCCAGTTCTTAAACTAACTTTAGATCCAGGTGGGGGCGTAATTAGTTCTGTATTACAGTCAACTGGGCCGATACAGTGTTTCTTATGTTCACTCGCTGCTTTAACAGATGGAATTCTTGTTAAACATTTTCTACAGAATTCTTGTTTGTGCCCATCTTTTGAAGTATGCTGCATTAGTTTTACTCATTGTGCGTATTAATGTGTAATGCGTAGCCCTGCTGGTGAAAACATTAGTAGTAAGTCAACATGATTTTTGTCTGGTTCGCCAATTGTTGGGCTGTTCTTAGACACTTTAATAGGCTGTAGATTTGTTTCCTCATCCCATGGTGTAGATATTGACAGTTATTGGTTTGTTTTGTTCTTCAAAACTGATTCAATGGAATCCACGCTAACAGGAAAGGATATTCCACTAAAGTTAAATCATTGATGTAAGGCTGATAGTTAGATACTCTCTCTGCGTTTTTGCGGACGTGATGCAGCCTTGCGAGAACACACCACATGAAACATTGTTTGTCTGTATTCTTTATGTTTAGAACATGCCTTTTTCGCTACCAATGCTGGGGGCAGCGGAATGTAAGCCTTGCCAACAATCGGGTGCATACTTAGCCTGTTTTAATCTGATCTCTAGGACTTCGCCCTCTGACCAACCAGAGCCTCTCATTTTAGCTTCTTCAGCGGCCACATCAAACTGTGTAAGCAGTTCGTCTGCCCAACCAGGTGTTAAGTCATTATGAGAAAGAATAGTCTGTTGTTTAGTTGAGACCCAGACTTCTAGATTTTCTTCATTTATTGTTATATAATCGATTAAACAGCTAACATTACTTTAACTGGCGGGTCTATTGTTAGTTTACCTGGAACTTGAGAAATAGCATGACCAACACTTGCCCGTACGTTTGCTGGATCAATGACTTCTAAATCATATCATTCAGTGCTCTTGATAAATCTTCTTCCTTACGCATTGCTTCAAACAATTCGTCTGGACCTTCATATATCTTATCCATGCTGAGTTTCTTTTCTAACTCAAAATATTTATTTTAAATTAAAAAAAAAATTAATCAATATCGATGGTCTTTTTGTGTTTAGACTCATAAACTAAAGTATAAACACCCTTTGGCGTTGTTAATGTGAGCTGTTTAGAAACAGAGTTTAATGTTTCGTTTACTTTTTTTAAACATTCCTTTTTTATCTGCTCGGTGTCTGGCGTTGAGAAAAAGTTGTCCTTGCCTTTCTTTGAAGATCAAACTTTTGTCTTTTGTAGTCATCAAAATCAGCCTGTAAACGACTAAATTCTTCATCTGTGATGTTTGAGTCAGCTAGTGCTTTATTTATAATCAGTTTGAACGAACTAAGTTTAGCCGTTATTAGTTGAACCATAGCTGTGTGCTTTTGGAGTTTAGTTTTTAATTTTTTTTCTAGCAGCACCTACAGCTAATGAACACAGGCCGAGAGCTAAAGACAAACCGCCTAGAGGTAAAGCTGCGGGTGCGCCTATGCCTGATGCTAAGAGGCCAACACTCGTTCCTGCTGATGCGGCGCTTATAGTCGATGCTCCAGTATTAACATAGGTAACAGCATTAAAGGCAGCAGAATACCTTCGTTTGGTGTTGCTGTATTTTGAAAGGTCCTGCTCTAGTTTTTGTTGCATTTGTGTAATGTTTGTTAATCTGAAGGTTTTTATGCCGGGGGTTTCTACTATCTCTTCTATTGGCGGCGCTGTAGGCACATTTGGATAAACCTGAACAGACATGCTTTTTTAAAATAAAAAAAATAATTTAGTAATGTATATTTTCTAATCTGTTATCTTGAATATTTAGCTGCGCATCATATTTAAAAACAAATACACATTAAGCGGTTTATCGGCCTCTTTTTCTTTATCAATTTGAATGTTTATTATGTCTCTAACAGTTCTCCCGCTTCCATGTATACTGATTATCCTCCGTTGACCTTAGGTCAATCCATAAACCGTATTTCGTTGTTAAATAATGATCAAGTCTAACACTGTGAAGATGCAGATCTTTAGACACAAGGTCAACTGTCGGATTTCTACACCTCCCGCCTCCAAACAGTTTTCTATTTCATCAAAATGCTGATAAGGTTTAAGCCCGCTAGCGTAGATTTGGTTAGGACTACCCTGAATTGTACATTGCACTTTCGTTATTTAGGATTAACAAATTTTCAGTTTGTCTTTTGAATGGTTCTTCATTTTCACACAGCAATAAAATACCTTTAAGCAATCTTGCTGTGGCACTAAAACTAAAATTCCATATAGTGTCTGCCTTGCTTTTAGGATTATTTAGAATGATGAATCACTCTTTCGTAATATATTGCTAATTTTGACTGATATTGTTGCTGGATCAACCTCGCTAAGTCAGGGTTGCTAACAACGTCAAACTCTAACGAGATGTCAGAAATGCTGTACTTTGCTTCGGTGTCTTCAGATACAATAACATATTTGTGGTCATTTAAAGTTAGTTCATATGACAATCTGTCTTTTAATGCTCCTTGAAAGTATGGGGCATGCGCTTTTAACAACTCAAAATCTAGGGTATGAAAAAGCGATTTCCATACGCATAACTTACAGCTACAAACCTTTTGCCGTCTTTAGCGTCTGCGGCGCCTATTCTATGTTTTAGTGCTTCTTCTTTTTTCAATTCCTTGAAACGCAAGATCAGCCCTTTCATTTCCGGTTAGCCATAGATCAGAATAGGCTAAAAATATGTCTGCATTATGTAAAGAAAATATTTCTTGCCCCTCAAGTTTTATAGAAATTTTCTTAACGATTGCCCGCCCCAGATTCTGTACAACCGTCCTGTTTGGGTCTGTTGTTGAAGCGAGTTCTATTTTGAAAGTAAGACGTGCAGAGCCTGGCACAATCACTTCATCCGCTCCTAGGTCTGGAAATTTAACAGTAAGAATTTGATCCGCATCAATAGTAGATGGATTATTGGAACAGTATATTCCGCTTATTTCCCTTCACGCCAAAGGGCTCTTTCAGTCTTCTATGCGGGTCAAGAATTGAACCATATGTTTGCGACATTTTTATAAAACAAAATAAAAAGTTAATTATTTAAAAACATGGCAGGAATTGAAGGTGAAGAAGATTATGATGTTTTTGATCCTGGAGACGACATGAGTGAAATGACTCCTTTAATACAGCATCGCTCAATGGCCTCAATGTGGCATGAATTAACAGAACCTAAGGTCATATCATTTTACAAAAGTTTAGGTCAAGAACCTCCCGAATTTATACCCCTGATGATTTTAAAGTAAAAGATGACCATTTGTTTGTGAAAAACGATCAAGACAACTTGTTCAGCTTACAACTAAACCAGATCCATCAAGTTTTTTAAAAAGAGTACAATTAGACAAAGACTCGGTGTGAGCGAACAAAATCGCCTTGGCATTTCTAAAAGAAAATTAGATAGGGATGCAGTTGCTAAACTTCAAAACACACTACAAGAACTCCCGACAGATAACCAAATGCAAAACATGGAACTTAAAAGAATTAAATCAATCGGCAGACGAATTAATAAATGCAATAGAAGCAGAAACCAGTTTTTCAGAAGAAACAGCATTAAGACTATACACGACTCACCGCTACCCATGCGAGAAATAGCGGCCCTTGATCATGCTTTAAGAACCATTAGAGGCGAATTAACAAACAATTTAGCAAAACTGGGTGAAATAGATGAGCATATAAAAAGAGAAAAAGAAAAACTCGTTGAGGCTGATGACGCCAACTTAGGGCATGATATTAAAGAAAGAATAACCCAAAGACTAAAAATCTTGAACAAGAGAGATCAGCAAGACTAGAAGTGTTGTCTACTAACCGAGAACAATTACGAACTCAAGTGAGCAGAATAAGAGAAACTATCCAAAGAATTTTTAATGAAGACACAACGCTAGCAGAACGAATCCGAACACTGTTTAGAGAGCAAGGAGTCACATTAGCAAGCGTTATAACGGCCTTAGGTTTTGCAATAATACACTGGTAATGGCTATTACAGGCGGCGGTGGTCAAAGCCCAGTGCCTCCACCACCATCCCCTCCATCACCGCCTGATAAATCATGGGTAAAAAACAGCTTGATCATCTTGCGGGTTTATTAAAAAAATTAGCCAGTAAAGCCATGGACGCTTTAACCGGGTATTTAGGGGGTGTCGTCAGCTGGCTTTTGTCTACTGCAGGCAAAGTAGTTGGCTTTATGGCCGAGCACTTATGGACATTAGTTCTCTTAATAGTTGGGTTAATATTTAGTAAGATAAAGACCAAGTAATCCTATGCCAGTTAATACAACAACAAGCGCTGTCTTTTCATATTCATGGCCATCGCGAACAGAGTCCGCGTCTTCAATGGCCTTTAGGCTTTGGACCTTGGGGATTGGATGACTTATTCTTGGGGGGTTATCTTGTTTGGTTACTGCTTGCAATATTACTGGCTCAGAATTTATTTCGTTTTTTCCGACCTTCTGTTCATTGCCTGCCACAAGGATTTCATTATTGTAGTTTATTATTGTCCTATCTGGAGTCTGAGGTCAGAAGGCAGCATGATAAACCAGTGCCAACAGCAAAGTCTACTTTTGATCTTGCGTATTGTAAAACATTTTGGTACCTTTTTATACTTGAAGGTAAATCAACTGTAGAATTAATGGCGTCCTCTAAATTTGCTAAGTATTGTTTTGGGGCATCAAAACCAGTCGAAGGATCAGTTATGCTCGATCTCGTTTGTGCTTGCGAACCTAGCAAACACCAACGTAAGTACGAATAGAGTCGTTTATTCGTTCTATTCCTGCTTTAGTTAGGCCCTTAGAAGTGTCTAAGATAAATGTTGTCCATGCTGTTTTATGCTTTTGCTCTATGGACCCTAGGTGAACAGTTGTGCCTGAAGAGAAAGATGTGTAAGGAGGATTCCAGTCATAGTTATACTTTCTGTGCACGCCCCAAAAATAAGGGGTGCCTAAGCCATGATTAAGATCCAACTTTTGTCTAAAGTCTGTCTTAACATTAATATTGAATTCGTTACAAATCCTTTCAAAAGCCTTCATATCTATTCTGTTGCTAAATGGGTTAAACGGTTTGTCATTTGGTAATGGCGCTTGCAGTTCAGTCAAAATACGTCTGAAGGTGTAATAAAAATGAAATCTATACACTGACCTCACCAAAGGATCAGGATGATTTAGATGATCAGCATACGACACTCCACACCCAGTTGATGCACAAAACACAGCAAAGTTTAACTGGTTCTGGTAAAACTGCATCGGATGACTAAACCACACTTTCGCGATGTAGTCTTTTTTAATAGGGGGGTTAAGATATCTGCTTAATGGAGTACTCACCTTTACTTGGAAAGTGTCAGTCTGGGTCACAGCAATGACAAGAGTATCAGTTGCTATATTTTTAAGATTGTAGTGCGGCCCAACAGAATATTTTGCATCTTTAGTATATTTGAATGCGCTCATTTTTATTTTGTTTAAAAAAATGTTTGTAACAATAACAACTCAAGACCGTCCTTCGTTTTTAGAGCATGCTGTTAAGAACGATTGCGGAACCAAAATGGTCGCACTCCATGAAATATTTTACAAAGTCGTATGGTTTAATATAAGTAAAGCCAGGGAGAATAATAAGGTTCAAAAGTTGACAAAACAGGGCCAAAGTTAGCCAGTTAACATACCTGTGGTATTACGGTTTGACTCACTAAAAGGATCAACCAACA
>CM031602.1:10625549-10681809 GCA_018398815.1 Conus ventricosus | reverse complement strand
TCGTGATGATCCCCCCCCCCCCCCCCCGCCCCCCCCCCCTTCTACACACACACACACACACACACACACACACAACACACACACACACACCACACACACCTTATGACATCTTCATGCATTTACGTGCATGTGTGTGTGTGTGTGTGTGTGTGTGTGTGCGTGTGTGTGTGTGTGTGGTGTGTGTGGTGTGTGTGTGTGTGTGAAGAAGTATATGTGTGTGTGTGTGCTTGTGAAAGTGTCTTTGTGTGTGCGCGGCGTGCGTGTGTGTGAACGAGCGCTCCGTGTGTGTGTTGTGTGTGGTGTGTGTGTGTGTGTGTGTGTGAGAGAGAGAGAGAGAGAGATTGTGCGTGCGCGCAGGTATGTGTTTTGTGAATGTGAGTGTGTGTGTGAGCACTGTAACCCTCACCACCCTCAGCTTCTCGCTACAACGCACACACTCCTGTCTTTGTCCCAGCGCCCCATCTTGTGTCTACCTACCTGCACTCCTGCACAACGGGACAAGCCTCAAGGGCGGCAGCTCCCCTGAGACGACATCCCCAATCTTCCGAAGAACCTGGCCTACCTGGCGCCATCTCCCACGGGCCCAGTTCATCATGGACGCCGCCGACTGCTCCACGTCGTTGGAGAGGGCGGCCAGAGTGCTGCAGTTCCCACCCCGACGCGACCACGGCCCATGTATAACCAAAGCCTGCTGTTCAATGTGTTACATCTCATTTCGGGGCCTGGCGGCCGTGCCCAGAGCCCTGGTGGCGGCGGGGCACGCGCCAGGACCACCAACGCCCGATGTACTTCCTGCGCGAGTTTGACGGGAACGTGTGGGTGAAACAATGGCGTCAGCGACAAGTCCCCGGATGTGGCGCGGGTCGACGCCGGGAGAGAGCTGCCGACGAGAAAGGGGCTGGAACAAGGTGGGTCAAAACTGGCCCCTCACCTTCACCCCCACGCCCCCAACCACACCTAGCTCTGTCTGTCTCTCTCTCTCTAATCCTTCTGAAGAAAACTAGCCTCGAAAGCTCTGATTATAAACATCTTCACATTCTTCCATTCAGCCAGAGACCAAATACAACAAAGGGCTAATGATGCACAAGATTCTGACCGGAATGCTCCAACAACTTAAATGAGACGATTCTCAAAAGTCCTCGTCGAGAAACTCCCACAAACTCCATATCCCAATCCCCAGAATTGACCTATTTAAATCAAGTCTAACGTACTCGGAACCTCTTTGTGAACTCCCTTCCAGAATACATCAAACAAATCCATTGTACCACAACTTTCAAAATACTTACCTTACCCATCTCTGCGGTAAAAAATAATAATGCCTCTCATTCTCTCTCTGTCTCTCTCTCTCTCTCTCTCGTCCTCTCTCTCTCTCTCTCTCACTCTCTCTCTCATCTCTCTCTCTCTCTTTCTCTCTCTGTGCATGCGTGCGTGTGTATGTTCCGAATTCCGTACATATTTGTCATGTTCATTTAACTGTCTGATTTATACAGGCTAATTATTGTACGTTTTAGTACATTTCCATTTCAATTCATTACATCTCATGCTGTTCCCCCTCTCCCTTCCATCCTCTCACTCTCTCGCTTCCCCCCCCCCCCCCCCCCCCCCCCACCCACCCAATTTCATCTCACTTTGCTAATACCTTCTACGTATTTTCATGCCTTGCGAAAAATGAATACATGTTGTGCCTTGCTCTCTCTCTCTTTCCTCTTTCTCTCTCTCTCTCTCTCTCTCTCTCTCTCTCTCTCTCTCTCTCCCCTCTCTCTCTCTCTCTGCTCCCTCTCTCTATGCGTGCGAACGTGCGTGTATTTGTGTTTTTCAAAAATTGTACGCACTTTGTCATATTCACTTCACTGTCTGTTTTCATACATGCCATCTTGTACGTTGTAGTACACTTACTATGTTTCCCCAGCCCACCTCACTCCCTACCCCCACTCTCTCCTTCCCCCTTTACTATTGTTATTCTCATTTTGATTTTTTTTTATTTATTTTTTTATTTTTTTTTTATTTATTTTTTATTTTTTATTTTGTTTTTTATTATTTTTATTGTTGTTTTGTTTGTTATTAATTTTTTTTTTTGTTTTTTTTTTCATTTATCTTCTGTTTTCATTTGATGTTCCTCTATGATTACATGACCGCTTTGCTTGCTTCTTTGATTTCTTACATTAATTGATTTCACTGCATGTTGTAGTCCCTACTCAGGACGAGGACTGTATGTAAAAAGCACGTTAGTGCTTATCTATTATCCTCGTAAATAAAGAATTTTGTCTTGTCTTGTCTTGTCTCTCTCTCTCTCTCTCTCCTCTCTCTCTCTCTCTCTCTCTCTCTCTCTCTCTCTCTCTCTCTTGTCAATATGTGTGTGTCTCTCTGTCTCTGTCTCTATCTCTGTCTCTCTCTCTCTCTCTCTCTCTCTCTCTCTCTCTCTCTCTCTCTCTCTGTCTTTCTCTCTCGCTCTCTGTCTTTCTCTCTCTGTCTCTCTCTCGCTCCCTCTCTCTCTCCCTCCCTCCCTCTCTCCTGCTCTCTGCCTGTCTCTCTCGCTCCCTCTCTCTCTCCCTCCCTCCCTCTCTCTTTCCCTCCCTCCCTCCCTCTCTCTTTCCCTCCCTCCCTCCCTCTCTCCTGCTCTCTGCCTGTCTCTCTCGCCCTCCCTCCTCTCTTTCCCTCCCTCCCTCCCTCTCTCCTGCTCTCTGCCTGTCTCTCTCGCCCTCCCTCCCTCTCTTTCCTCCTCCCTCCCTCTCTCCTGCTCTCTGCCTGTCTCTCTCCCCCTTCCTCCCTCCCTCCCTCTCTCTCTCTCTCTCGCTCTCTCTCTCTCTCTCTCTCTCTCTCTCTCTCTCTCTCTCTCTCTCTCTCTCTCTCTCTCCTCGTTTTTCTCTCTCCTCTCTCTCTCCTCGTTCTCTCACTGTCTCCCTTTCTGTCTCTCCTTCTCTCTCTCTCTCTCCCTCCCCCCTCCCTCTCTCTATCTGTTGCCTTTGATTATCAAAAACAAATCTGTCTCTAGCTCGTTGTCATCTGTGAAAATGGCGCAAGTTTGCTGATGGGGCCGTGGATGAAATCTTTCTCGTAGTTCTGTTTTGGAATTGAAAGTGGACGCTGTACGCAATCTTTGAAGCAACATGACTACATTTCTATGCATTCAGGTATTCCCACCCCTTCTAAATTCAGGACCTTGCACAGCGGACGACGGATTTAGGGGCTGCCCCCCCCCCCCCCCCCCCCCCCCCACCCACTTTGATTAGAACAGCAGCAATCTCTCGTCCCCACCCTACCCCCTCCCAGAACATCCCCCCTCCCCCACCCCTCATCCGCACCCCCACTCCCACCCCGACTTTGTACTTTCTATGCTGCTGTACATCACTGTAGAGACCATCCTGTGCTTGGAAACCCGCCACACGCACACCACACACACACCACACACGCACACGCACACGCGACACACGACAACACACACCAAACCCACCACACCACACACACACACACACACACACGCACACACTCGCGCCACACACACACACCCAACACACACACACACACACACCACACACACACACTCCCACACACAACACACACACACACACACACACACACCACCACGCACCACACACACACACGCACGCACGCACACACACACACACACACACACACACACAACACACACACATACACACACTCGGACACACACACACACACGCACACGCACACACACACTCCGCATTATGGCTATACACGCAAATCACAAAGTAGCAGATGCGCCCGTAAAAGATCCCGGAATGCATGTAAGCGTTGAGCGGACTTTGTGTAATGAAGGGAAAGGAGATAGGCGACGCTAAGCCATTCGTTATCACCCGTGAAATTCTGTGAGGAACCATCAGCAAGGTCATTTCCGGGTTTTGTTGTTGTTTCTTTTTTTCTACTCCATCTTCTGTGCCACCTCAGTGGCATTGCACCCACACCGCTTATCTCGACACCCCCCCCCTCCACCCCCACCCCACCCCTGTCCACAGCCACACGCCGGCCCGGCCCGGCCCAACCCGCCGTAGCTCCGTCACTGGCAATTCACAGGGAGCAGTCAATGTCAAGTCAAGAGGCAACCACCAGAGGAGGTACTGCATTGCTGCCGAGTCACTTTAGTGTTGTTCAGTGGCGCCTGTTCTGATCCAAATTACGCAGGACACCACCTGCTAATTAATTTACTGATGACGATGATTGTTTAGTCGCGGAGTCGGCGTGAGTGAGCTGTCCCTCTGGTGGGCGCCACCACGTCCGTCCAACGACAGCCCCATGAATTTCCCAGTACCGGTGACTCGGACGGAATCAGACCAAGGCCACAGACGTGGAGAGGACAGCGAAACAGGTCACCATGAGAGCAGGGCATGAAGGGCCACAGAATTACACACGTTTTTTGTACTCCCAGTTCTTATAGAACAGGGAGTACTTTAGAATGGGAACGAAGAAATGCTGTCTGTGTGTGGTGTCTGTGTGTCCGTGGTAAAAAATGTGTTCCACTCGCTCCAGACAAAACTACTGGGCCGATCTTTCTGAAAATTTGTACGTATGTTCATTATGGATCAAGGATGATGCCCGATGTTTTAGTTTACCGTTACAGCCGTTACTAACGGCTGTAACGGCCTGTAACGCTTTTTCTTCTCCATGGAATATCTCAGAAAGTACTTGGCCGATCTTTGTGAAAATTAGCAGGTATGTTCATTATGGGTCTCGGATGATGCCCGAAGTTTTAGCTTACCCCGTTACAGCCGGCAGGATAAACTGGGAGTACGTTTATATGCTTTGCATCTTGTTTTTTTTTTTTTTTTTTTTAATGCTGATCGATGAGAATGAGGATGATGAAGATGATGCTACATATTTCCAATCCGGCCTGAGACTGCATGACAGGGCTGTACTCTACGCTTACTTTCATAATAATATATCCCGGCGTCAACCAGGCCTGAGAAATACAGACACCAGCAGTGTTGGTCATGAAATGTGAGCAGCACTCTCAGAGACGCCCCCATGTAGTGGATGAAACTCCACTGTGTGGTCCCAGTCTTTCCAAACTGAGCCCGTAGCAAACTCACCTCTGGGTAGGAGCCGCGGGGCACAAACTCCCACATGGCTCTGATGGGAATCGAATCCGCGACGCTAACCACTTGGCTACGGCGGCTATCATTTCATTTCTTATGGCTTAGAACGGTTGCGGGACCGGACTATCAGTGGATGATCGCTGAGATAGGACGTGGGATGAGATGGGACGTGAGATGAGATAGGACGTGAGATGAGAGAGGACAGGAGATAGGACGTGAGATGAGATAGGACGTGAGATGAGTAGGACGCGAGATGAGATAGGACGCGAGGTGAGACAGGACGTGAGATGAGATGGAACGTGAGCTGAGATGGGACGTGAGATGTGAGATGAGATGGGGACGTGAGATCAGTTAGGACGTCAGATGAGAGAGGACGTGAGATCAGATAGGACGTCAGATGAGAGAGGACAGGAGATAGGACGTGAGATGAGATAGGACGTGAGATGAGATGGAAAGTGAGATGAGATAGGACGTGAGATGAGATGGAAAATGAGATGAGATGGGACGTGACATGAGATCGGACATGACATGAGATCGGACGTGAGATCAGCTAAGACAGGAGATATGACGTGAGATGAGGTGGGACGTGAGATTAAATGGGACATGAGATGAGATATGACGTGAGATGAGATAGGGCGTGAGATGAGATGGGACATGAGATGAGATGGGACGTACGAGATTTGACGTGAGAGAAGATAGGACGTGAGATCAGCAAAGACAGGAGATAGGACGTGAGATAAGATGGAACGTGAGATCAGATGGGACGTGAGATGAAAGAGGACAGGAGATAGGACGTGAGATAAGATAGGACGTGAGATGGGATAGGACGTGAGATGAGATAGGACGTGAGATGATATAGGACGTGAGATGCGACGTGAGAAGAGATAGGACGTGAGGTGAGATGAGATGGAACGTGAGATGAGATGGGCGTGACATGAGATGGGATGTGAGATGAGCTAGGACGGGAGATAGGACGTGAGATGAATGAGGACGTGAGATGAGATGGGACGTGAGATGAGATAGGACGTGAGATGAGATAGGACATGAACTAGGACGTGAGATGAGATGGGATGTGAGATGAAGTGGGACGTGAGATGAGATAGGTCAGGAGATGGGACGTGAGATGAGATGGGAAGAGAGAGGACGTGAGATAAGAGAGGACGTGAGATGGGAGAGGACAGGAGATAGGGCGTGAGATGGGATAGGAGGTGAGATTAAATGGGACGTGAGATGATATTGGACGTGAGATGAGATGGGGACGTGAGATGAGCTCAGACAGGAAAATGGACGTGAGATTAGATTTGACATGGGATGAGGTAGGACGTGGGATGAGACGGACTTGAGATGAGATGGGACAGGAGATTAGAACGGACGTGAGATGAGATGGGACGTGAGATGAGATGGGACGTGAGATGAGATGGGACATGAGATGAGATGGGACTTGAGATGAGATAGGACAGGAGATAGGATGTTAGATGAGATGGAACGTGACATGATATGGGACGTGAGATGAGATGGGACGTGAGATGAGTTCAGACAGGAGAAAGGACGTGAGATGGGATGGGACATGGGATGAGTGGGGACGTGAGATGAGACGAGACCGGAGATGAGATGGGACGTGAGATGAGATGGGACGTGAGATGAGATGGGACGTGAGATGAGGTGGGACGTGAGATGAAGTGGGACGTGAGATGAGATAGTACGTGAGATGAGATAGGACAGGAGATAGGACGTGAGATGAGATAGAACGTGAGATGAGACGGGACGTGAGATGAGCTCAGACAGGAGAAAGGAGTGAGATGAGATGGGACATGGATGGGTGGGACGTGAGATGAGATGGGACAGGATATTAGAAGGGACGGGAGATTAGAAGGGACGGGAGATGAGATGGGACGTGAGATGAGATGGGACGTGAGATGAGATGGGACGTGAGATGAGATGGAACGTGAGATGAGATGGGACGTGAGATGAGCTCAGACAGGCGAAAGGACGTGAGATGAGATGAGACATGGGATGAGGTGGGACGTGAGATGATATGGGACTGGAGATTAGATGGGATGGAGATTAGATGGACGTGAGATGAGATAGGACGTGAGATCAGCTCAGACAGGAGAAAGGAGTGAGATGACATGGTACATGGGGTGAGGTGGGTTGTGAGATTAGATGGGACTTGAGATGAGATGGGACAGGAGATTAGAAGGGACTGGAGATGAGATGAGACGTGAGATGAGATCGGACGTGAGATGAGAAGAGACGTGAGAGCTAAGACAGAAGATGGGACGTGAGGTAAGATGAGACGTGAGATGGGATGGGACGTGAGATGGGACGTGAGGTGAGGTGGGATGTGGATTAGATGGAACATGAGATGAGCTAGTACAGGAGATGGGACATGAGATGGGATGGGACGTGAGATGGATGGGACGTGGGATGGGATGTGAGATGAGATGGGACGTGAGATGAGCTAGTACAGGAGATGGGACGTGAGATGAGAAAGGACGTGGATGAATGGGGCGTAAGATGGCTAAGAGGAGATGGGACGTGAGAGGATATAGGACGTGCGATGAGAGAGGGCATGGATGATGGGACGTGAGATGAGCCAGGACAGGAGGTAGAACGTGAGATGAGATGGCGTGAGATGAGATGGGACAGGATATAGGAGTGAGATGAGATGGGACGTGAGATGAGATGGACGTGAGATGAGCCAGGACAGGAGTAGAACTGAGATGAGATGGACGTGAGATGAGATGGGACAGGATATAGGACGTTGAGATGAGATGGGACGTGAGATGAGATGGGACGTGAGATGAGCTAGGACAGAGAGGATAGGACATGAGATGAGATGGGACGTGATATGAGATAGAACGTGAGATGAGATAGGACGTGTTATTAATTTGGACGTGAGATTATATAGGACTTGAGATGAATTTGGACCTGAGATTATATGGGACGCGAGATGAGATGGAACGCAAAATGAGACGGAACGTGAGATGAGATGGGACGGGAGATGAGATGGGACGGGAGATGGGACGTGAGATGAGATAGGACGGGAGATGAGATGGGACGTGAGGTGAGATGGTTGTGAGATGAGATGGGACGTGAGGTGGATAGGTTGTGAGATGAGATGGGACGTGAGCTGAGATGGTACGTGGAGATGAGATTGGACAGGAGATGGACGTGAGATGAGATGGGACGTGAGATGAGATTGGAGATGAGATGGACGTGAGATGAGATAGGACGTGAGATGAGATGGGACGTGAGATGAGATGGGACGTGGGATGGGATGGGACGTGAGAGGAGATGGGACGTGAGATGAGATGGTACGTAAGATGAGATTGGACAGGAGATGGACGTGAGATGAGATGGGACGTGAGATGAGATGGGACAGGAGATTGACGTGAGATGAGATGGGACGTGAGATGAGATGGGACAGGAGGCAGGACGTGAGATATCAGTACACACGAGTGCCTCCCAGTCTCGCTGTCTGTGGAACAGCCAGAGAATCAAGACTGACCAACTTTTCGGTATCGCTGCTGTCCATCATTATGCCCAAATAAAGATGCATACCTCACCACACACACATACACGCACGCACGCACGCACGCACGCACGCACGCACGCACGCACGCACGCACACCACACACACACACACACACACACACACACACACACACACACGCACATACATACACACACACGCTCTCTCTCTCTCTCTCAAACACACACGCACACACACGCACACATACACACACGCACGCGCACACGCACACACACACACACACGCACGCGCACACGCACACACACACACACACACACACACACACACACACACACACACACACACACTCTCTCTCTCTCCTCTCTCTCTCTCTCTCTCTCTCTCTCTCTCTCTCTCTCTCGCACGCACGCACGCGCGCGCGCACGCACGCACGCACGCACACACACACACACACTCCACACACTCACACACCACACACACACACACACACACGCACACACACACACATATGTATAGATAGAGAGAGAGAGATAGACAGACAGACAGACAGACAGACAGATCCATCTTTGAGTGGTCGCTTAAAATTGTTTTTCCTAAAAGAATTTTTTTTTGTTTCGTTGTTTTTTGTTTGTTTCTTTTTCTCTCTCGATTTTTTTTCCTTTTTTGGGGGGTCGGATTTACTTGAACCAGGCTGCGGAACTTCCACGCGTCGTCCTAGAGCTGTGGGCGCTGGTGATTGACAGACAGACAGACAGTGTATCACCACAGATGGTTCAGTACTGCGTGTTGACCATTTCACTCTGTTAGGAGAGGGGATATTGTTGGTGATTGACAAACAGACAGACAGTGTATCACCACAGATGGTTCAGTACTGCGTGTTGACTGTTTCACTCTGTTAGGAGAGGGGATTACTGCGGACACATCTTGGAACATTTTTAACGCATCGTTGGGTGGGTGTGTGCGTGCGTGCGTGCGCGCGCGCGTGCTCCGTGCCCTCGTGCGCGTGTGTGAGAGAGAGAGAGAGAGGGGGGGGGGGGGGGAGTGTATGTGTATATATGTGTGTATCTGCAGATGTGTGTGTGTGTGTGTGTGTGTGTGTGTGTTTGTGTGTGTGTGTGTGTGTGTGTGTGTGAGTGTGTGTGTGTGTGTGTGTGTGTGTGTGTGTGTGTGTGTGTGCGCGGCGCGTGTGTGTGTGTGTGTGTGTGTGTGTGTGTGTGTGTGTGGTGTGTGCGCGTATGAGCGCGCGCGTGCCCCTGCATGCCTTCACGTGCAAATGTTTTCCTGTCCCTTCGCAGGTTTGACCGGTCAGCCCCTCCAGTGTTCGTGGGTCAGCGGAGCTTCTCCCCGGCCGTGCCCGTGGTCAGTGTGTACCGTCACCCTGCCCTGTGGGCCCTCCTCTGCGCCTGCCGCATGCCCTCCCGGCGCTGCCTCGTCCTCCGCCTGCTGCTGCAGCAGCGTCTCTTCAGAGACCTGGACGCCTTCTCCGGCCTCTACCAGCTCAACGCCACCACCACCACCACCCCTCCCCCCAGCGGTCACGCCGAGCCCAGCACCGACGTGGATAGGCTCGTGTCGCTTCTGGACGCTTGGAAGTGCAGGCCCCGGGCCACGTTCTTCGACTGCCTGGGCGCCTTAGGGGACCACCTGTACGAGAAGCGAGCGCTGAGCGAGGAGGAGTACTCGCCCCTGAAAGCCTGGGTCAGGGTGCTCCGCAAGCTGCGCGTGGCGGAGCCCGAGCGCGTGACGTCGCCCTGGAGAGGGGTGCGGAGGACGAGCGAGGTCCGCGTGACGCTGGGCAGCATGCAGGGGCGTCTGGAGTCGGGCGGGGCCCAGGAGGAGGGGGTGATGAGGACTCGCTTCGTGGAGCACCTGGCCGGGAAGTGCAACGTGTCCGCCAAGGACGACTGGTTCCCTGTGGCCCGCTGGAGAACGCCGGTGATCGAGGACATCGTGCTGATCGTCGTCTTCAACTGGAACGTCTTCTTCTGGAACAACCTGCCCTTCACGGAAACCATGCATCGCCCTTTCTTCAAGTGAGTGCTCTCCTGCCTCCGTTCTTCTGATAGGTCTTCGGCCGTGAGGTTAGGTAAGGTGATGCTGCTTTATAGCCCGGCGACCGCAAAGGGCCGTATCAGGGCTGTCACCGCGTTGAAGTCAACTCACAAGTCATGTCAAAATACACACACGCCACGCGCACGCACCACCACACACACACACACACACACACACACACACACACACACACACACACACACACACACACACACACACACGACTCCTTAAAATACACCTAAAACACACCCGAAATATAAATTTATCTGCCGTAAAATCTTAGATCGATGAAAACTGTTGATCTCTCTCAGAAATTCAAGGGTCGCATCCGGTGGGACATCTCTGAGCAGGTTGTCATGGAGTCTGCTGTAAAGTGTTTATGTCTCACATCATGCAAGTCCCAACACTTAAAAAAAAAGAACCTGTTTCACTGTGAGTGATTCATGACATGGAATGCACCACGGAGCTTCTTCACCTGCTAAAATATAAGAACGGGTGTCTTTGGCTGTCACATTGCCTGTTGATTGGTTAGGAGTTATTGGGAGTAAGGGAATCAACATCTATCGTTACTTTAGTTCATTATTTTCTACTAAAGTATACTAATCCTATCAGCCCTTAAGAGCAGGCAATGATCCGGTGGTGTGAATGTTTGCTGGTGTCTTAGCTTGGGAACGTCTGGGGCAGGGGATGATTTGCCATGGCGGTGGGATTGATACGGTGTTGTAAGGGTGTGCATAGGATGGACGATCGGAAGATTGACCATAATGGCTAGGTTTCTGAGAGACTCGACCTAAAGGGAATGGAAACTCAAGTGAAGTCTGAATCCCATCCCATTCTGCCACCACCACCCCTTGCCGTCTACACACACACGCTTGCATGCACGCACACGCGCGCACGCGCACACACGCACACACACACACACACACACACACCACACACACACACACACACACACACACTCACCACTCACTCACTCACTCACTCACTCACTCACACGTACGCATGCACATACACACACGTACACGCGCGCTCGCACACACATACACACAACAAAACACACACACACACACACACACACACACACACACACACACACACACACAAAACACACAGTGAGAGAGAGGAAAGAGAGAGGAATATAAAGAAGACGGGAATGTGGGAAGGTTAGTGGACAGAGATCGGAGTCTTCAAGCACAAAAAAGGATCATTCAGATGGCATCAACGCAAAGTCACAGAATATTTCTGTCAGAGGAATAACTGATAACGCAAAGTCACAGAATATTTCTGTCAGAGGAATGACTGATAACGCAAAGTCACAGAGTATTTCTGTCAGAGGAATAACTGATAACCAAAAGTCACAGAATATTTCTGTCAGAGGAATGACTGATAACAGTACAGGTATTTCTGTCGGAGGAATGACGCATAAACAAATCAGAATATTTCTGTCAGAGGAAGATGATAACGCACTGAATTCACGCAAAATCACAGAATATTTCTATCAGAGAAATGACTGATTACACAAAATCACAGAATATTTCTGTCGGCGATATGAATAAACCAAAATCACAGAATATTTCTGTCAGAGAAAGTAATAGCAATCACAAAATTTTCTGTGAGGAAACTGATAACGCACTGACCTGGAGTGGAAAATGAGTCGGTAAAACTGCCAAACACGCAGCTGTATCTCTACATGTTATCAAACAATGGCGTGTAAGTGATGAGACTCGGTAGAGAGGGACTTGCCCAGTAACACTGATTTGGTTTTTATTCACCGGGGTCTGCCTCTGCTTGCGTTCGTTTTCCTTTTTGGCTGCACGTCGACTTGTGTGGGTCTGTTACCTTCAGTGAACTGACAGACAAACACAGAAAGTAGAGGCAAACAGTATTGTAGGTGACCTGTGTGTGGCGTGTTACCTTGAGTGAAATGACAGACAACAGTATTGTAGGTGACCTGTGTGTGGGCGTGTTACCTTGAGTGAAATGACAGACAAACACAGAAACTAGAGGCAAACAGTATTGTAGGTGACCTGTGTGTGATGGTGTGGGCTTGTTACCTTCAGTGAAATGACTGAGAAACGCAAGAACTAGAGGCAAACAGCATTGTAGGTGACCTGTGTGGGGGCGTGTTACCTTCAGTGAAATGACTGAGAAACACGAAACTTGTGGCAAAAAGCATTGTAGGTGACCTGTGTGTGATGGTGTGGAGGGGTGTGTGATGGTGGGGAGTGGTGTGTGATGGTGGGGAGTGGTGTGTGGAGTGGTGTGTGATGGTGGGGAGTGGTGGAGGAGTGCAGGCCGAGACAGATGATGGAAGGTTCCAGCCAAAGGGAACGCAGAGCAAAGGGAAAGGCGGGAAGCAGAGAAGCGAAATGGAGTTTCTTCCTTCTATTTCGCTCCAAAAGCCCCAGAAACGCCCACTTCTCGGGCTAATTGATTTGATTGAAGGATGAGATTGACTTCCTATTGGCCGGAGTCCTTAGAGACAGGGTGTGTGCTGAGAGAACTTCCTATTGGCCGGAGTCCCTTAGAGACAGGGTGTGCTGGCAGAACTTCCTATTGGCCGGAGTCTCTTAGAGACAGTGTGTGCTGACAGAACTTCCTATTGGCCCGAGTCCCTTAGAGACGGGGTGTGTGCTGACAAAACTTCCCTTAGAGACAGTGTGGCTGACAGAACTTCCTATTGGCCGGAGTCTCTTAGAGACAGTGTGTGCTGACAGAACTTCCTATTGGCCGGAGTCCCTTAGAGACGGGGTGTGTGCTGACAGAACTTCCTATTGGCCGGAGTCCCTTAGAGACAGTGTGTGCTGACAGAACTTCCTATTGGCCGGAGTCCCTTAGAGACGGGGTGTGCTGGCAGACGGAGGCCTGCATACTCTGTTGCAATTGTTGTCGCTGGCAGTGGTGGGCAGGTTCCGTGCGGGGGCCGTCGTCTGTCGCTCTCTGAGCTCTGGCTCCGTGTGAACTTGAGTTTACAGTTGGGTGTTGGTCGGCCGACGATGGGCGTCGGTGTGTTTTGCCTCTTTCCACCCACTGAAAGGCCTGTCTTCAGGGCCACCTGGCGGCTTTCTTCATCTCGCGTGGCGATGGTCCTGTGCCGCGTGAGGCCGCCTCAAAGAGGGAGCAGGACGAAAGTCGCTGGAGCGCTGCACGAATCCCTTGTATTCTATGGTCCATGCAGACTACGGCCGAGAGGGCCATTTTTCAGCCCAACCCCATAAGGCGTGCCCCCATGTCCTGCCCTCAAAAGCATAGCATCCAGGCACATAGCATCCCAGGCCACATAGCATCCCAGGTCACATAGCATCCCAGGTCACATAGCATCCCAGGCCACATAGCATCCCAGGCCACGGCAGTCGCCCCATGTCCTGCCCTCAAAAAGCATAGCATCCCAGGCCACATAGCATCCCAGGTCACATAGCATCCCAGGTCACATAGCATCCCAGTCCACATAGCATCCCAGGCCACGGCAGTCGCCCCATGTCCTGCCCTCAAAAAACATAGCATCCCAGGCCACGGCAGTCGCCCCATTGTCCTGCCCTCAAAAAGCATAGCATCCCAGGTCACATAGCATCCCAGGCCACATAGCATCCCAGGCCACGGCAGTCGCCCACATTGTCCTGCCCTCAAAAAGCATAGCATCCCAGGCCACATAGTATCCCAGGCCACATAGCATCCCAGGCCACATAGCATCCCAGGCCACGGCAGTCGCCCCATGTCCTGCCCTCAAAAAGCATAGCATCCCAGGCCACGGTAGTCGCCCCATGTCCTGCCCTCAAAAAGCATAGCATCCCAGGCCACATAGCATCCCAGGCACATAGCATCCCAGGTCACATAGCATCCCAGGCCACATAGCATCCCAGGCCACGGCAGTCGCCCCATTGTCCTGCCCTCAAAAAGCATAGCATCCCAGGCCACATAGCATCCCAGGCCACATAGCATCCCAGGCCACATAGCATCCCAGGCCACGGCAGTCGGCCCATGTCCTGCCGTCAAAAAGCATAGCATCCCAGGCCACATAGCATCCCAGGCCACATAGCATCCCAGGCCACGGCAGTTGCCTCATGCCCTGCCCTCAAAAAGCATAGCATCCCAGGCCACATAGCATCCCAGGCCACGGCAGTTGCCCCATGCCCTGCCCTCAAAAAGCATAGCATCCCAGGCCACATAGCATCCCAGGCCACATAGTATCCCAGGCCACATAGCATCCCAGGCCACGGCAGTTGCCTCATGCCCTGCCCTCAAAAAGCATAGCATCCCAGGCCACATAGCATCCCAGGCCACATAGCATCCCAGGCCACATAGCATCCCAGGCCACATAGCATCCCAGGCCACATAGCATCCCAGGCCACTAGATCCAGGCCACGGCAGTGGCCATCAGGCAGCACCCATTGCAGAGCCCCACATCTCTAGGAGTCGTCCACCGGCCACACAAACTAGAGCCACTGCCACTCTCCCTTGATGGTCACTGCTATGCCACCTCACCGCCAACTGCCTCAGGCTAATTTGATTGAGTTTAACGTCCTCTTAGCAAATGCTTTTAGGGACGAGTTGAAAGCTGCTGCAAGCCGCATCACGTAGAATCATTTGTCTGGCAGGCTTGTATGCTGGCAGGCTTGTATACTGGCAGGCTTGTATGCTGGGAGCCTTGTATGCTGGCAGGCGTGTATGCGGGCAGGCTTGTATGCTGGAGCCTTGTATGCGGGCAGGCTTGTATGCTGGGAGCCTTGTATGCTGGCAGGCTTGTATGCGGGCAGGCTTGTATGCTGGGAGCCTTGTATGCGGGCAGGCTTGTGTGCTGGGAGCCTTGTATGCTGGCAGGCTTGTATGCTGGCAGGCTTGTATGCTGGCAGTTCGTGCTGGCAGGTTCGTATGCTGGCAGGCTTGGTTGGACCAAACGCCGGACATCTCTGCGGAATGCAGCTGGTCGTAAGCCACGGGTGAAGGCGTCCCAGAGTAGGGTTGCAGGCAACAGTCCATCCCCAGCCTGATTGACCTTCCTCCAGAGGTACTGGAGATGGAATCCAGATGGATTCGTCTGGCCCTGCTGCCTGGTGAAAAACGCTGTGGCCAGGGTGACCACATCACGCTGCTCTCCCCAGTTCTCCTCCAAAACGGTAAAGATCCTGGCTGCGGAGTCCACCTCTGTCGCTGGCAGCCTGATCACCTGGCGAGCTCGGCCATCTAGGGCGGCATTCAGGCAGAGGGCGGCTGTCGTATCATACAGGGGCTGCAGGTGTAGGGCAAGCCTGGCCTCATGGATCAAGTCATCGACTTCTCTCTGCTCTCGCTTCCTGTGAGTTTGTGGAGCTTATGTAGATGCACAGGTAGGGGCAGTCAGCGTTCCTGGTCGCCTTCATTTTCAGCCTCCTGGCTCTTGTTGGCTGTGGTGTCCTGTGTTCTTGGGTTCCTTTGTCCCATTCTGCTGAGGTATTCTTCCTGGCCTGTGTCTTTCCTAGAGATTCCTTCTGTCTTCAGTCCTGGCAGCGCCAGTTGGGATGGTGTGGAGTGGTAGGGAGTGCGAGCGAAGACAGGCGACTGTTCAAGAGAGGTCGGCATCGTCAGTCATTTCGTATAGCTGCAAGGTTGTGCGGAAAATATCCAAACCATGCGATATACCAAGTGAGAGCTTACGGGTTTGAATTCTGTATGTATGCTTCTGGGTTCTACAGTTTTTCTCATACTTTCCGCAAAATCAAGAAATATTCAAGGTTTGACCAGCGGGAGATCGAAATGGCGCCAAAATGAATTGTGCAAAATACCAGTTTGGAGAAAATATAGGCTTACCGGTTCAACATAGTTGTAATGAATAAATCACTTTTTTTTACTTCAGTGGCGTACGTATAATAAAGATATAGGTTCTGAGCCATTCAATTTTGAAGAGTTTACGCCAAGCAATCAAGATTCATCAGTGAAGGGAGGTACGGGGGGAGGTAACTCACGACCAAACATTTCTCTGCTAAAGGTCACCAAGAGGTATGTGCACATTGTGACTGATTCATGACATGTTTAAGGTCAAGGTCAGACCAACAGAACATTTTGCCCAAACGGAAACTGGAGAAAAGCATCACGAGCTCTTTTTCTTTATGAGATGATGGCGCTCTGCTGCTTGTGGTTGAACATTGTCTTTCCCGCTACACCAGATGTTGGCCTTCCCCATCAATGGTGTGGACTATGTGGGCGCATTGTGACAGCGAGTCTTGTTGTCAGGTGCTCTTCATGGCAGCTTCTGATCTCTTTCTCCCGTTTCCAGGCACATCTTCTACTGCGTGCCCAACGTGGACGAGCTGCTGGTGAACGACAGAGAGGGCATTCTACGTCACGTCTCCTTTGTTGAGGGGCTCAGCGACACGTGGTATTCCATGTACGAATGCGTCACCATTGTGGCCCAGATGGACATTCAGGTCAGTCAGCTCTTTGTGTTCTTCATCATGTTGTTTTGGATTGTGGTCTTTGGAACTAAATTCTGTTATTTTGCATTTGATTGTTGCCTTTTCTGATGTTGTGTTTGAGTCCTTTATATTAGTCCATTGTAGCTAAATCTACAGCATCAAATGGCAAGACAGGGTATCCAACCTACAGGTCCAGAAGAAGTGTAGTCTACCTTGAGTGTATTTTTATCAAAATCTATGGAGGACAGCAGAATTCCAAAGATGCTGTTCTGTGAACAACTGAAGGGAAGACAACGTGACCAGGGAAGGCCTCTCAGGAGATCCGAAGACACCTTGAAGGCCTACCTCAGAAGCTGCAGCATCAACACTGCTTCCTGGGAAGATGTTTGCTCTTGATAGAACACAGTGTCTGTCTGTTGGATTATCTTTCACTTTCATATAACAAGCGTGGGTTCAGTCTCCTGCAACACTACACCTCAAAAGCTCCATCATTCACCCATTTCTTTCTTTCTTCCATGTTGCCATCAAAGTGGCACTCCTGCTGCCAAAGAGTCTAAAGGGGGTAACCTCATGATTTCAGGGGGTGCGTGGCTACCTCCAGATCGGCGACGACACTCTCACCAACTCCTGGAAGTACGTCACAGCTCCGCGCGACCGCTATGGATCCCCCACGGGTTCACTACCATGCGCGCCGAGGAGGCCAGCCACAGCTGGAACTGGTACTGGTGGAAGAAGTCCCGTGGACGCCCCGCCGTCCTGCACGCCATGGCCGACCTGGAACGCCTCAGCGGCCTCAGCCCCGACCAGCTCCTGAAGTTGGACCCCAACCACAGCAAACTCAAGGCCCAGGCCAAACCCGTCGCCACCTTCGACCAGATGTACCAGAGCGGCAAGGCGGCCTTCCCCCTGATGAGGCCCGCGCTGCCCGGGTCGGAGTCGTGGGAGAGCCCCAGCCGGCAAGAAGCCGTGACATTCCTGAAGAACTACTACAAGGCCAACAAGCTGTCGGGGCGCGTCAAGCACCGGGCGCTGGACTTCTTCTACGTGCCCCAGGTGCTGGCGGACAGGTGGGTGACCCTCACGCGCCATTTCCTGAGCCACAACGTGCTGATCGAACTGGCCGTGCCCACCATTCACTACGGCTTGGCGCCCAAATCCCAGGTGAACTACGTCTCCGCCAACAGTCTGTGGAACAACGACCGCAACTCCAGCTACAGCTTCTATGACGAGTCCATATACTTCCTGCATCCCTTCAAAATGAAGGCGCACATGGAGCAGAAGGAATCGCGCGACTTTTTCTGCTCGGATTATATGAGTTTATTGTTCTCCGAACTGGCAGACCTCACTAAGGCTTGAGGTAGTAGATGAGTATAGTGTTCTCTGAACTGGCAGACCTCACCAAGGCTTGAGGTAGTAGATGAGTATAGTGTTCTCTGAACTGGCAGACCTCACCAAGGCTTGAGGTAGTCCAGACTGTTTTATGAATCATGTTTGTTGCTGATGAGTCATCCAAATGGGGTGGGGTGGGGGGAAGTGGATGTATTGTCGGCAAATGCATGTGTGTGTTGTGTGGTGCGGTGTGTGTGTGTGTGTGTGTGTGTGTGGCGCACACGCACACATGTGATGTGCATGAGGGACGCAATTATGTGTACAAGTGATTAAAAAAACTGACACATTGTATTCGTGATCTTTATGAGAACAATTTTTAGAATTTGCTAGTACTATTTTAAATATCAGAAAACTGTGTTGTATCGCTTCTTTGGTGCATAGTCAGTGTCATGCTAAAAGGTGAAGGCCACCACAGAATCATATGGGGTGAATCAAATCTCAGCAAAGGCTTCTGCTTTCCTTCAGTTGTTGGGAAACGTGTTCAAAGTCTTTGGATGACCGAAGGGGTCACAGTAAGCCTTCTTCCAACTGATGCCACTCCAGATGCTGTGGAGACCAACACTTCAACTGATGCCACTCCAGATGCTGTGGAGACCAACACTTCAACCGATGCCACTCCAGATGCTGTGGAGAGGAGACCAACACTTCCAGTTGGTGCCACTCCAGATGCTGTGGTGACCAACACTTCAATTGATGCCACTCCAGATGCTGTGGTGACCAACACTTCAATGATGCCACTCCAGATGCTGTGGAGACCAACACTTCAACTGATGCCACTCCAGATGCTGTGGTGACCAACATTTCAACTGATGCCACTCCAGATTCTGTGGTGACCAACACTTCAACTGATGCCACTCCAGATGCTGTGGTGACCAACATTTCAACTGATGCCACTCCAGATGCTGTGGTGACCAACACTTCAACTGATGCCACTCCAGGTGCTGTGGTGACCAACACTTCAACTGATGCCACTCCAGATGCTGTGGTGACCAACACTTCAACTGATGCCACTCCAGATGCTGTGGTGACCAACACTTCAACTGATGCCACTCCAGATGCTGTGTGGTGACCAACACTTCAACTGATGCCACTCCAGATGCTGTGGTGACGCTATCAGGGCCCTGGTGACCAACAAGACAGGAAGAAATCCAAACAAAACCTGCTCCCTGATGACTTGGACCAAATAACTTTTTATCTTTTTTTTATTTTTGCTTTTTCAAGGTCTCTGGGTCCTCCCAGCACCTTCGGGTGTTTCTTTTTCTTCTGCTTTTTCATCTCCTGTGCCACCTCAGTGGCATTGCATCCACGCCGCTCATTTTGAACCCCTGTCCACAGCCCCACCCCTGCACTGACAATCCACAGAGAGCAGTCAGTGTCAAATCGTCAAGAGGCAACCCACCGGAGGAGACACTGCACTGCTGTCGAGTCACTTCGGTGGTGTTCAGTGGCGCCTGTTCTGATCCAACATGTGCAGGACTCCACCTACAAAGCCCCCTACTGACGACAATAATTGGTTAGTTGCGGAGCAGGCATGAGTGAGCCATTCTGGTCTCGGACTGCATGACAGGGCTGTACTCTATGCTTACTTCCATAATATAACCTGGAGTCCACCAGGCCGGAGACAGACACCTGCAGTGTTGGTCAGGAAATTTGAGCAACACTCTGAGAGACACATCCACAGAGTGGATGAAACTCAACTGTGTGGTCTTCCCAATTGAGACCGTGGCAAACTCAACTCTGGGTATGAGCCGGTCGGGACAGAAAAATCCCACATGGCTCCGACGGGAATCGAACCCACGACCTCCCAGCCAGAAGTCTGCGACCCTAACCACTTTGACACGGTGGCTGGTTGGACCAAATAACTTACTTGGTTTGGGGCATTTTGCACCGTACCGTACACGTGGGAAGTCATGCTCAGGAAGAACGCAACTTGAACCTTCACCTCGATGTCCAGGCTGCACAGAAGAACCCTGATAACCTATGTGGCAATAATACGGATCTCATATTGGGGCTGTGCAAGCATGCGCTCAACTGATATTTCAAAGGTAGAAATATATTGTTCAATTTCTTCGTTTCATTCCATCAAAGATGACATATCCTAGATAAAAATCAGGTGCTGGCAACTGGCAAGACTACTTTAAAACCAGCTGAAGATGGATTCAGTGCCTGGTATGGGTTAATGCTAGCTGGACCAGTGAGCGACACACCACGACAGGGACCGTGCTCTTCCTTTGGCTTCCTGTCTCTCCCGTTCTTTGCTGTGGAGTCAAGCCCAGGAGCTTCCTCTGTCCACTTCTCTGTTCTTCGTGTGGCGTGCTTACTCACAGCCATACCGACATTTAGGTCCGAGTCCACGGTTACAGTTTGAGGCAAAACCGCTATATTCTCTGTGACACTCCAAGCAGCACCTGGCTTTTGTCGTCAGATCAGCCAGTACTGAAATACATTCATCGCACTGTCCAGCCCTTGACCCATACTGTGCCTGACTGGGAGACAGATCCGGTCAGGGGGAGATTAACGTCATGTTAACCAGGGGCCCTTAGAGAGAGAAGAGAGAGAGAGAGAGAGAGAGAGAGTCAGTGTCCGCTTCTTTTTATCTTGCAGTACGATCCACATGACCCTTCATGTTCCTGTCGTCTGTTGAACTTTTCACTCCCAAATCCTTGTGCTCTGCCAACGGCGTAGAAATACAAGAAGTCCACAGGCCATGTATAATTCTGCTATTCTTGCTGACCTTGCTGACATATCGCATTGAACTATTTTACTGACCCAACATTCCAGAATAAAATCGTCTATTTCATATTTTTAAAAAAATCACAGAACCAGGGTGATTTTCATGTATTCAAACCATTTTGACCTTTGCTGTAACCCCGAACTCTGACCTTATTCGTACCTGAAAGTAAAACTCAGATGAGCCGGTTTTTTTTTCAGAGTTGCACTTGCAGCAAAGGTAACTAGGTGGGCTTGTCTGCTTTGGGAACTCGGCTGTTAGCGTGTCTGTTGCCTGTTGGCGTGTCTGTTGCCTGTTAGCGTGTCTGTTGCCTGCTAGCGTGTCTGTTGCCTGTTAGCGTGTCTGTTGCCTGCAAACTCAAGAACCCCTGCTCAGCTACTGACAAATCGCAGACACATGACCAGTTCATTTCAATGCCGGTTGAATCAAAAATTTTCTTGTTCCAGTTATTCAGTATAAGCATTTCTTTTTTCATGATATGAGCGGTGCCCCTAACCTTTGTGTGCCTTTTCAATTGTTCGTGTGGCTTTGTGGACCAGTAAAGCAACTGTACACAGTTGGAGTGTAAAGAGGTGGACCTGCTGCCCTGACCCCAAGATGGAGAGGGTGTGTGGATATAAAGCTCCCAGTCTTAGTTGGTCCACTGCTGGACTGCAAACCTTGAACTGGATTGAAATTCAAGACAGGTGTGGGTGTGTGAACCTGGCTAACTGTGCCGCCATAGATTGGTATATGACATGAATACTGCTCTGTGGGATTGAAATTCCAGATTGGTGTGGGTGTGTGAACCTGGCTAACTGTGCCGCTGTAGATTGGTATATGATATAAATACTGCTCTGTGGGATTGAAATTCCAGATTGGTGTGGGTGTGTGAACCTGGCTAACTGTGCCGCCATAGATTGGTATATGATATAAATACTGCTGTGTGGGATTGAAATTCCAGACAGGTGTGGGTGTGTGAACCTGGCTAACTGTGCCGCTATAGATTGGTATATGATATAAATACTGCTGTGTGGGATTGAAATTCCAGACAGGCGTGGGTGTGTGAACCTGGCTAACTGTGCCGCTATAGATTGGTGGGTGACATGAATACTGCTGTGTGGGGTTGAAGCAAGGTATAATTCTGGTGGTTTGATTTTATCGTTTGTTCCTCAAAATATTTCCACTCTTTTGTTTTTCTTTTGGTCTCTGTCTGCTCATGTACACACACACGCACACACGCACGCACGCGCGCACGCACGTACGCACGCACGCACGCACGCAGACCTTGGTAAATGTGATATTGCATGATGTGATATTGCGTGCTTCCTAATTTTCTTGGACATGTTTGACAATCGTGATGTTTCACATTTGTCTGATTTTCTTGGACATGTTTGACAATCGTGATGTGTCAAATTTGTCTGATTTTCTTCGACATGTTTGCCAATCGTGATGTGTCAAATTTGTCTGATTTTCTTTGAAATGTTTGACAATCGTGATGTGTCAAATTTGATTTTCTGCAACGTTGGCCTCAGAGCAACTTGTGTGGAGATGGCTGTGTGTGAAGAGAACGGATACAAAGACACATTCCTATGTACATGCAAGCACGTGTGTGTGTGTGTGTGTGTGTGTGTGTGTGTGTGTGTGTGTGTGTGTGTGTGTGTGTGTGTGTGTGTGACAAAGTCCAAATGCCTCTGTGTGTGTGTGTGTGTGTGTGTGTGTGTGTGTGTGTGTGTGTGTGTGTGTTGTAAAGAGAGATGCACACAACGAGAACATCTTCTGGCTGTTATTGTGTGTGTGTGTGTGCATACATATATGTAGTGATTGTATTCAGAGAGAGGGTGGGGGAAAATATGTATATGCATGCAAGTTGCACAAGTTGTGAGAAAGCCTATGTCAAACTATGGGTCCTGATCGACCTGCATTCTTGGGAGTGTGTTGTCCCTGGACATGCCAGGCAGCGTTTAACAGTGACCTGATTAACAGCAGCTGACCGGCAGTCTACTGCTTTTCTGCCAGTCTAGGTGACCTGATTAACAGCAGCTGACCGGCAGTCTACTGTTTTTCTGCCAGTCTAGGTGACCTGATTAACAGCAGCTGACCGGCAGTCTACTGTTTTTCTGCCAGTCTAAGTGACCTGATTAACAGCAGCTGACCGGCAGTCTATTGTTTTTCTGCCAGTCTCATTCTCATGCCATTTATAACTGTCCTATTCTGGTGTGTGTGTGTGTGTGTGTGTGTGTGTGTGTGTGTGTGTGTGTGTGTGTGTGTGTGTAGAGAGAGAGAGAGAGAGAGAGAGAGAGAGAGAGAGAGAGAGAGAGAGAGAGAGAGAGAGAGAGCCTCGACATGAGATACTTATGCACTGTACATACTTCACTCTGCATATTATGTGTATCGATGTAGACATGTTTAAATGTCAGTTTACACATTTTTCACACAATTGCTTTAAAACTGACATTGATGTTTCTGACCTGTACGCAGTGGAGCTCCGATAAACAACGATCCCACCGCTGCCACCATGTAACATTATTGTAGGGCATTGGAGAATTATGTCAACAAAGCAGAGCCTAAATATGAGAGCGCTGGCATCGTTGATGTTTATCGTTGCTCGGCAGTTGACAAGGGAGACCAATCTAGCAGGGGCATTCACTCTGATGTGTTACTACATGACGAATAGAGCTACACAAAGGTGCGATACCATCACAACTTAATTCAAGAAACTGGAGGCAGAAATAATTCTTGTGGACTGTAATTTGTATTTACCACTTCTGAAACTTATGAAGACAGCTTGCAGTTTGATCTCAAGAAAGAGCTTGTGGTGACCAGAGTCTGGCGTTAGAAGAACTCCTTAGTATGGAAATCTAGATTTTTTTCACTTCAACAGAAAACTTGTGTGGTCTTGTTTATTCCAGCAGAAAGTTCAGCCTGCAACCCTGTGTCTCAGGGGGAAGGGGTGGGAGTGGCATGTGGGTGAGGTGGAGGTTACTGGTGCAACAGGTGTGTGACCTGGCTCATAGATTTAAACTGTGAAGTTACAAAAGGATACCTGGATTTAAACCCTGACGCCCACATATGTGTAGTTCTTGAAGAGTCCAGAAAAAATTCAATACATTTACTAGGAAGATGAAGATAATTGAATTCTGAATAAATGTTAGCGAACCGCCCAGAGAACGTGGACAAACGATTCACAGACAAAACACAACGCGTTTCGACCTCTTAGGTCTTCGTCAGGTGATATATAAACGAATAAAACAACAAAAATTCACTTAGCTTTGATCGCTTCAGATCGCTTAGGGTTCAACGCCTTCTTCCTTGCGCTGAACCCTAAGCGATCTGAAGCGATCAAAGCTAAGTGAATTTTCGTTGTTTTATTCGTTTTATATCACCTGACGAAGACCTAAGAGGTCGAAACGCGTTGTGTTTTGTCTTGTGACTCGTTTGTCCACGTTCTCTGGGCGGTTCGCTAACATTATATTTAAGATTTGTTTAGATTTCCGCCTGCAGTCGTCTCGCTTTGCAACTAGATGAATCTGAAGTTAATTTCTAGTGGAAGTAAAAATAAATAGTGATGTGAAATGTATAGATGTGTGTGTGTGTGTGTGTGTGTGTGTGTGTGTGTGTGTGTGTGTGTGTGTGTGAAACCGGTTCTAATGAACCTTACAGATAAGCTGTATTAGTTATACATGTGGTAACAAGCTTTCTACCAGTGCAGAACCAGACTTTTAACTTCAAATTTGGAAGAATTTGTCCCACCCGCTGCCATCAAAATTCTACAAAGTGGAGAAGCCTTACTGGGGTTGTGTATTCTGCACCTTGCACCTCAATCAACTCAGACCATACAATCTTTTCTTCAATCAACTCAGACCATACAATCTTTTCTTCAATCAACTCAGACATATAATCTTTTCTTCAACCAATGACAATGGATTTTATTAGTATAATGTCTTTTCGTTCGCTTGTGCACTGGTGATTAAAAAATCATGAGAAAGAAAGAGAAAAGTGTCTTTAGTGTCTCTGAACTTTTGCACTGGAGCTTGTTTCGTGCTGTTCTTCTGGCTGTTAACTATCGACTTGTGGTCGTGGTATGCCGTGATCATTGTATGCTGGGACCACCTGTAAATTTAGTATAAGGTTTTTGTGGACACTGTTCATTGTCTGTATTGCCCAAAAGATTTCCTACCCCTATCCTGATATACATGAAGTATGGCTACCTGCTTTTAAACTACAACGAAATACAACATCGTGTGTATGAATGTTTCTTTTCTGAAAACCAAAATGTCCACTGGGTGCGTAAAACCCAGATTATTCATGCAACATACATTGCTCCGTTTCCTGCAACATGCTGTATGGTTTGCTGCAACATGCTGTATGGTTTGCTGCAACATGCTGTATGGTTTGCTGCAACATGCTGTATGGTTTGCTGCAACATGCTGTATGGTTTGCTGCAACATGCTGTATGGTTTGCTGCAACATGCTGTATGGTTTGCTGCAACATGCTGTATGGTTTGCTGCAACAATGCTGTATGGTTTGCTGCAACATGCTGTATGATTTGCTGCAACATGCTGTATGGTTTGCTGCAACATGCTGTATGGTTTGCTGCAACATGCTGTATGGTTTGCTGCAACATGCTGTATGGTTTGCTGCAACAGCGTATGCAACATCGTTGCAACACGGATGGTTTGCTGCAACATGCTGTATGGTTTGCTGCAACATGCTGTATGGTTTGCTGCAACATGCTGTATGGTTTGCTGCAACATGCGTAGTTTGCTGAACATGCTGTATGGTTTCATGCAACATGCTGTAATGGTTTGCTGAACTGCTGGTATGGTTTGCTAGAGGTAAGATTCAGATTCAGATAACGAGATAAGAAAGTGGCAAGAGAAAGGGTATCCAAAACACATGGCCAAGCTTCCTTTTAGTGGAAGCAAAAGATCCGAAAGAATCCATTGCTCGGATTTCTCCGTTTGCTGTTGTAAGTGGTTCGAGGGAGTTTCGTCCACAGGATTTAAAATGATTAAAAGACTCCGACCTGGTAGTTACCTTGTTAACTGTGCTACGGAAGCGCGTCTCGGTTGCTGCTGAAAAGGGATGGTTCTCACTCATGCAGACACAGTTAAGGTTTCATTCACCCCTTTCTCATTACTCGAAAGGGGTAATCAGATGGTTGACTTGGCTGAGTTGCTGATCAGAAATTCGACTGAGATGGAAATCAGGGTGTCTGCAGTCATAGAGTTAAAATCTCTAAAGGAAGTGACTTAATTGAACAAACGCTATTTTGACTTTTGCTATGCATCTCCCCGGTTGTCGGGGCCTGACTGAAAACTTGCCAGTGGAGGGCTCAGAAATAAAACAACAAATCCCAACCCGCTGCCCACCAATGTAACATTATTGTAGGGCATTTTGGGGGGAATTATGTCCAACAAAGCATTTTTTTTTTTTTTTTTTTTTTTTTTTTTTGAAGACCAAAAATAGGGAACCTGGATTTTTTTCCTTCACAGAAACGTGGGCCATTCAGCAGGGGTTCACCTCCATGTGTCTACAGGGAAAAAAGGTGGATCCATTTTAAAAGTGGGGGTAATTTTTGTGACAAATGTTTACCGCTCTAAATTTAAGAAGCTGTGAGTTTACCAAAAGGAACCTGTTGCCCCCAATAGTTCGTTTGAAGATCCAAAAAATTAATCACTTAACGGGAAAACGGTATTGAATTTCCCGAAAAGTTAGCCGAACCCCGGCCCAGGAAGGGTGGACAATAGATTAGGGGGAAAAAACAGGGTTGACCTCTTGTTTTTCATGATTTAAACGTAAAACACAAAAGATCCTGTTTTAAACCGCCAATTTGTTAGTTCCCCTTGGTCCGAAAATTCCAATACTTTTCTGAAGGAAAAGTAATGAATTTTGTTTTTTTACGAACCCCGAGAAGGCAAAGACCCGAAAAACCCGCGTTTTGTTTTGTCTTGAGTTTGTAAACTTCCTAGGGCGGTCGCTAACATTATTTAAGTTTTTTGCGCTGCCCAAGCGTCTGGCTTAAAACTAAGTGAATTTTAGTTTTTTATTTTGGAATAAAAATAAAAGGATGGAAAGGTTGTGTTTTGTTTTGTTGTTGTGTTTGTGTGGGGTTTGAACTTCTATGATTAAGATATTTTAGTTTCATGAGGTCAAGTTCTCCATGCAACCCAGATTTTAATTAAATTTGGGGAAGAATTTGTGTGTGATAAAATTTGGTGTGGGTTGTGGGGTGGTGTTTTGAAACCGACCTAATAACCTCAGAACCATAAATTTCATTCAATTCAACCAGCAAACAACTTTTCCTTTAAAATTTTGAAAAATTTTTCCCCCCCTGACAAATTTTAAATTAGAAAAAGGGGTTTTTTCTTCCCCCTTGGGCCTCATTGAATAAAAATTTCTAAAAAAGAATAAATCTTTTTCTCAATTTTAAACTCGACATTTCTTTTCTTAAAATGCGGGTTAATTAAAATGCTTTTGGTCGTTTTGCCGGTGATAAAAATCTGGAAGAAATTTAGTTCTTGTTTTGCACTGACTTGTCTGTTTCCCGGTTTCCTACCTTTTCGGGGTATACATTGAATTTGGGGGCCACCTGTAAATAAAAAAATAAAATGTTGTTGAATGTTTCTTTTCCCCAAAAACCTTACCCCTATCCCAATTTTTCATGAATATTGCTCCGTTTTCTAACAACGAAATCCAACATGGTTGTATAGTTTCTTTCAAAACCTGTATGGTGCGAAAACCCGATTATTCTGCAACATCTTTGGTTTCCTCAACATGCTGTATGGTTTGCTGCAACATGCTGATGGTTTGCTGCAAAAAGCTGTATGGTTTGCTGCAACATGCTGTATGGTTTGCTGCAACATGCTGTATGGTTTGCTGCAACATGCTGTTATGGTTTGCTGCAACATGCTGTATGGTTTGCTGCAACATGCTGTAGGGTTTTTGCTGCAACATGCTGTATGGTTTGCTGCAACATGCTGTATGCAACATGCTGTATGCAACATGCTGTATGGTTTGCTGAAAACATGCTGTATGGTTTGCTGCAACATGCTGTATGGTTTGCTGCAACATGCTGTATGGTTTGCTGCAACACCAATGCTGTATGGTTTCCTGCAAACATCGTATGGTTTGCTGCAACATGCTGTATGGTTTGCTATGAGTAGAGATTCAGATTCAGATAACGAGATAAGAGAATGGCAAAGAAAAGGGTATCCAAAAAACACATGGCCAAGCTTCCTTTTAGTGGAAGCAAAAGATCCGAAAAAAATCCATTGCTCGGATTTCTCCGTTTGCTGTTTGTAAAGTGGTTCGAGGGAGTTTCGTCCACAGGATTAAAATGATTAAAAGACTCCGACCTGGTAGTTACCTTTTTTAACTGTGCTACGAAGCGGCGTCTCGGTTGCTGCTGAAAAGGGATGGTTCTCAACTCATGCAGATCACATTTAAAGGTTTCCATTCACCCCTTTCTCAATTACTCGAAAGGGTTAATCAGATGTGTGATTTGGGCTGGAGTTGCTGAATAAAGAAATTCGGAACTGAGTGGAAAGTCAGGGTGTTCTGCAGGTCCATAGTTTAAAATCTCAAAAGGAAGTGACTTAATTGAAACCAACCGCTATTTTTGATTTTTTGCTATGCCATCTCCCCCAGAGTTTGTCAAAGTGGGTTATGTCCGAGTGAAAGTTACCCCCTTTTGTACCATCTCCTTTGGGGTGTTTCAAGTGTCAACGCTTTGGGCATTCCAGCCGAGCTTGTCGGGATCAGGAGATCTGTCGGGGACTGTGGACAGAAGAAGCATGATGAATTATGTACAAATGCTGTATACTGTCAATTGTAAGGGTGATCATTCAGCAAATTCAAAAAGTTGTCCAGGTGGAAAAGGAATGCGAGATTCAGAAAGTAAAGATTGAGAGGAAATGTTTCCTTTCTTGAGGCTAGAAGGTTAGTGGAGGTCAGACTCCTTCGGCTGCTACAAAGCACAAAAGGGTGGTTAACGATTCTGCGAGTCGGGTGATGATCTGGGAGCAGCTCCTTTCACTGCTCTGGAGAAGAAAATGACAGAATTGTTGTCATCGGTTTTGGATCGGCTTACCATACATGAACAATCATTGAGGTTTTGTCTCAGAAATGCAATAGTGTTCCGTCCAGCAGTGTACAACAGGCTTCAGTCCCTGCTGGTGAGGGAAAGTGTTCAGTTGTACAAAGTGCTGTGGATCAGAGGTCAGGGGTGAAGGATCGGAGGAAAAGAGATGTCCCCTCGCTCACAGGCCAATAACAGCATACGAGACGGCACGCATGAGGAGCGCCCTTTTTCGGACTCCAGACCCCTGGGGGAAAATCTCGAAAGTCAGGTATTTGGTGCAGCAGGTTTCAGTCCAGTAAGAGCAAATTCCAAGCATGGCAACAAACAACTTAGAAATTTATCGAGCATCGGCTTCTGATCTTGTCTTGAAGAACCGTTTTAGTTCTTTGGTGGACATTGACTTTTTCTGGAGAAAGGCTGATAGATTTTCCCTTTTAACAACCCTAACATGGACATACTCCAGTGGAACATAAGGGAGTTAATGCAAATTGTCGGACCTTGAGCTATTATTGACAGAGTATAGATCTTCGGTAATTGCTCTTTCAGAAACCCTTTTAACTGCAAGTAAGAAGCATGAGATTCCTGGTTTCTCTGCTTACTCAAGCCAGCTTCTGCAGACTTTTCCCAAAGGGGAGGCGTTTTCTCTTTATATTCATAATTCGGTACTACATACAGAAATTCCACTTCAACGGATCTGGAGGCAGTGGCAGCTCGTATCTCGTTAAACAAGGTCGTTACGATATGTTGTTTGTATCTATCTCCATCTTCAGTGATTTCGAAGAGTCAGTTGGATGGTTTAATTTTTTCAGCTCCCTCGCCCGTTTCTTTAAATTTGGGGGACTTGAATGGTCATTCTCCACAGTGGGAAGTAACTGCACCAATTCTCAAGGGGAAAATTCTTTAAGATTTTTTTACTTAGCGCCATTAAAAACGCACGGGTCCGAAGAACAAATAACTCGACAGAGGTAAAAACCATTTAGGGGTATGAAAACTTTAATGTTGTGTTGCGATTACGAACGCCAAATGTTCAGCACATGTTGTCCATTGCGCACTTCTTTCTGTTCATGACTTTGTCATTCAAAATTAAAGTTTTCATACCCCTAACTGATTACCTCTGTCGAGTTATTTTGTTTTTCGACCCGTGCGTTTTTAATGGCGCTATATAACGGATCATGATCTCTGTCTTCTGAATTTAGGCTCACCGACCTTTTGTTCTCCTTCTGGTTCTTTGACTCACTTGGATTTGTCCATTTGTGACCCTTCCTTATTTTTGGACTTAGAAAAGGCAGGTTCATACGGGCCTAAGCGGGATGAACACTTTCCGATTTTTTATTATTTTACGAAGCAAATGCAGGAGTCCCCCCGGGAAACATGGAGTTTCGCTCTCCAATTGGGGTCTTTATCAGCAACAGATTTTAAGTAGACTGCCTATGAATCGTTGCGGAGTTATGATGATCCTGTTTTGCAGTTCACTAAAGTGATAGTAGAGAGTGCTAAGGAAGCTATCCCCAAGTCCCGTGATAAACCAAATGATGTTAAGACCCTTGTATTATAAAGAGTGCAAAACTTTGAAGGGTAAGAGAAAAGGTGCCAAAGACTTTTTGCTAGTTTCCTATGGTGGGGAACAAAGTTAAACATCAGGGGTGTAGGGCTAAGTGTCGGTATACTTTTAAAAAATAAGAAGAAAGAATCTCGGAAAAAATTTTGTTCAAATCTGTCCTTTTAAGGTCAATTCAGGAAAGTCTGGAAACTAATCCGTTAAGATTAAGCGAAAAGTCGGCTACATCAGTTATAAAATGTTTGCAAGTAAATGGATCGATTATTACAAATAAAAAGGAGGTTGCTAACTTGTTAGCTGTTACTATCCCTCAAAATTCGTCAGCTGATCATTATTGCAAGGAATTCCAGCTACAAAAGATCAGCGGAGTCAAAATCTTGTTCCTTCGTGCCAGATAGTTCTGAGGATTACAACTGCTTTTTCAGCATGGATGAGTTAAAGGACGCCATTTTGAAAGCCAACAACTCGGCTCCTGGACCAGATACATTTATTATCAAATTTATTCAACATTTGCCAGCTGAGGGTTTAAAAAAGTGTTGTTGTCTCTGTTATAATCGTTGGTTTTTCAGGGTATTTTCCACCTTCTTGGAGAGAGGGGGTTGTTATCCCTATTCCCCAAACCAGGGAAAGATCATTTGGATCCTAACAACTATCGTCCTATAGCTCTCACTAGTTGCTTATGTAAAACTAGGAAGAATGGTATATTCTCGATTGTTATGGCAGTTAAATGTCTGGGGCCTTAGATGTTTCCCAGTGTGGGATTTTGGAAAAACCGCAGTACTACTGATCACCTGGTTCGATAGAGTCTTTTTTCAGGAATGCTTTGATTAATGGAGAACATGTAGTTTCTATTCTTTTTTATTTAGAAAAAGCTTATGACACAACAGGAGGCATGGAATTCTTCAGGGCTTGAAGGCACTTGATTTCAAAGGGAATTTACCAATGTTTATTGCTATTTTTTGTCTAACATGTTAGACTTCATTCGACCTTTTCGGATCCTTTGACAGGAAGGTGTCCCCCAGGTAGCATCCTTTCTCCCTTCTGTTTTAATCTGAAGATTAATACATCATCCAGTCCAGTAAAGTCTGGAATTGATAAGTCATTATTTGTTGATACTTTCCATCTCTGCCAAGGGGAAAACTTTGGCTGCAGCTGAGCGTCAACTTCAGTTGTGTGTTAATCGTGTTCAGCAGTGGGTTACTGAAAATGGATTTATGTTTTCAGCTACTAAGACAGAGTGTAAATTAATTTCCAAAGGAAAAGATCTCAGGTCTTAGAACCAGCTATCAACCAAAAGGTCAGGAATTAAAGTTTCAAACAAGTGAAATTTTTGGGGTTATTTTTGATAATAAGCTTTTCTTTTTGCCTCACATTTGTACATTAAACAATTTTTGCCAGTCAGGTTTGAATGTTTTGAAGGTTATTTGTCACACTGATTAGGGTGCAGACAAAGCGAACTTTTTTGCGAATGTATCGGGCTTTGGTGAGACCAAAGCTAGATTTTGGGTGTGTGGTATATGGGTTTTGCACGAAAGTCTTACCTCAAAGCTCTTGATCCAATTCATCATCAAGGACTGCGGATTGCTCTGGGAGCACTTCGCACATCCCCAAAAGGGGTTTGTATGTTGAATCTGGTGAACCCCCTCTGGAGCTAAGGAGGTTGTGTCTTTCCATGAAAATTTTTACCTGAAACTGAGGGGGTAATCCAGAAAACCCTGCCTATGATATTGTCATGAAAACCCCCCTTTTTAGAGCCAAATATGACTTAAAACCAAATGAGATTCCTCCACTGGGGATTCGGGATTTTGCCCCACTTCGGGCAGCTGGCATTGACCTTGATGCTGTTGATGACGGTCCATTACAGACTGATTTTTCCTCCTTGGAAAGTCGCCCCAAACCAGAGATTAATTTATATTTAACTCAATTTCGAAAGGAGGTCACCTCGAGTGCTGCATATAAAAAAACTTTAATCTTGGGGAAATGTGAACTTTATAAAGATTTTATCAAAATTTTTTACTGATGGTTCTAAAAAAGGTGAAGGGCTGCAGCGGCCATTGTGTTGATAACATTTTCAGACCTACTTTTGGTTAAGGATTCGGTTTGGTCTCGGTTTATTACTGCTGAACTGAAGGCTTTTATTTCTGGCCCTCAGTGCGGTGCTTCAGTCAGATCAGAATGATTCCTTATTTTATATCGATTCATTGACGCATTGACGCTTTAATCGACAAGAGAAGTGTCACATCCATTTGGCTGATATTCATGATATTCTTACTCTGCTTGTCTCTTCGGAAAGCATATAGTTATTCCTTGCTGGGTGCCCGCAGCCACATGGAATCTATGTAACTAAGGTGGACAAAGCGCCAAACAAGCCTCGGTGCAAGTCTTGTCTCAGAGGCCTATGCATTTGTCCTAACTCTGATCTACGCATAAATCTAGTTTTGTATTGTCGTGAACTGTGGCAGAGTGAATGTGTAATCAAATTCATAATAAATGTTAAAATTTGGCCAGATTTAACCTATCCTTCCCATCGTGGTAACGTAACCGTATAGGAGTAATCGTTTTTTCACGGTTACATATTGGGCACGCTATATAACGCACAGTTGGATATTCAAAGAAGGACCCCCTATATCCCCCAATGGTGTGTTGCGTGTGTGACAGCTTTTGCATGTTATTCATTTGTTGACAGAACGTGCTGATTTATGTGTATCAGAGAGAAGTTCTTTTCCACCATGATTTAGCGGTTCTTTTCGGGAGATTTCAGTAAGATCTTATTTTTTTTCTTTTTGAAAGAGTAAACGTTTTTATAAAATATAGTTTTTAAAATGTTATCATTCGTCGGTGTTTGGAACAGATAATTGTGCTTTGTCCTCATAAATTTTAACGATGTGTTAATACTAGTGTGGGTATTTGTATCTAGCGACTTAGATTGATAGCTGAGGTCCTGATATGGCTCCTAGTAGTCCGCTGACCCTATATACACTAACTACAACTAACTAACATGCGTATAGTTGCTGCAAACATGATGTATGGTTGGCTGCATCGTGCAGTAATGGTTTTGCGACATTGCTGCGACTTGCTGTATGTGGCTGGCAACATGCTGTATTTTGCAGCAACATGCGTTTTTTTGCTGTAGCATGCGGTTTGTTGGCTGGCATGCTGTATGGTTTGCTGCAACATGCTTGTTAGGGGTTGCTGTTCATGCTGGTAGGTTTTCTGCATCATTGCGTATGTTTTGCTGTAGCATGCTGTATTTTTTGCTGCAACATGCTGTATGGTTGTGTCTGTAACATCTGTAGGTTTGCAGTTGTTGCTGTATGGTTTGCCTGCAACATGCCGGTATGGGTTTTGCTGCAACATGCTTAGTGTTTTGCTGTGCTTGCTTATGGTTTCTGCAACATCTGTATGTTTGGCTGCAACAGCTGGATGGTTTTGCTGCAACATGCTGTATGGTGTGCTGCAACATGCTGTATTGTGCTGCAAACATGCTGTATGGTTCTGCAACATCTGTATGGTTTGCTGTAGCTTGCTTGTATGGTTTTTGCTGCTACATGGCTGTTAGGTTTTCTGCCACATGCGTATGGTTTGCTAGTAGCAACGATGCTTATGACCTCATGCCTCTGGACACTGCACGGGGTGAAAGCTTCATTTCATGAAGAGCGTCATTGTGAGCGCCGGACGCGTAATCTTTGGGAGCCTGGTGCGGGTTTCGTTCCTCCGCCGGGCGTTTCGGTACAGGGGATTTTATCCACCCTAGGAGTTACTTTGGTTCTGACGCCATTTCCCTTACATCCTTCGAATGAACTATAAACCGAGGTTCCGGTGTAACGCACGCAAACGAGACATCTTGCACACCACGTAAACTCCCTCACCCAACTTTCGGAAGAGTAGGCCATTTGGCCGTTTGTAGGGATGACACGTTACACATACATGCACCTCGGTGAAATTTAAAAAATGAAGAAGAAAGGAAAATGAGTGATCGATATGAACGATACGACTGGATGACACGGTAAAAACGACTGAATGAAGCGCCTGGCTGCAGCACTTCATCCACTAACCAGTAGGCAGCCCGTTGTGTAAACTTGTATTGTAAAAGCGCTTAGACTTGGTCTCTACCGAGAATAGCGCATATATAATACTCTTTATGATATTATTATGGTTTGCTGCACATGCTGTCCTTGCCTGGGACATGTTTATGGTTTGCTGTGACATCTGTACGGTTTTGCTGCGGGACATGCTGTATGGGTTTGCGTGACCTTCTGTATGGTTTGCTGCAGACATGCGTAATGGTTTTTGCTGCAACCATGCTGCAACATGCGGTATGTTTCTGTACAAGCGTATAGTTTGTTTGCAAACATGCGGTATGGTTTGGCTGGACATGCTGTATGGTTGCTGCATCATGCTGTATGGTTTGCTGCAACATGCTGCAAACATGCTGTATGTTTGCTGCAACATGCTGTATTGTGTGCTGTAGCATGCTGTATAGTTTGTTGCAACAGCTGTATGGTTTGCGAAACATGCTGTATGGTTGCCTGCAACATGCTTATGTTGCTGCAACAAGGCTGAGGGTGTCCTGCAACAGGCTGTATGGTTCCTGCAACATCTTAGTTTGCTGCTACATCTGTATGGTGTTGCTGCAACACTGTATGGTTGCCTGCAACATGCTGTAGTGATTTTCTGCAACATGCTTATGGTTTGCCGCAACCGCTGTAGGTTTTGCTGCAACATGCGTAGGGTTGGCTTGCAACTTGCTTATGTTTGCTGTTGCATGCTGTATGGTTTGCTGCAACAGGCTGTATGTTTGGCGTAGCATGCGGTATGGTTGCTGCATACAGGCTGTATGGTTTGGCGTAGCATGCCTGTAGGTTTCTGAGCATGCTGAATGTTTGCTGAACATGCGTATGATTTGCCTGCAACATGCTGTATGGTTTGCTGTACATGCTGTATGTGTGCAGGCAACATCTGTATGTCCCATCTCTGAATCACTGCACGTGGGTGTAAACTGTTCATTTCAGATTTTATACCATATGTAGATCTGTATGCCCTAACCATACAAACGTTTAACTCTCATTATCAGCTATATGTGGCGAAATGAACAGTATTGGCACAATGAACGTGCTATGAGTATGTTTTGACAGTGAAAGATATCCCCTACAACTGTCTCGTCATCTTTGGTAATTGCCAGTGCGTAGTAAGTAATAATTTTACACCAGATAAAAGTAAATTACTTATAATTATCATACTAGCTAACGAATACAATCTTCAGTAGCGACAGTGCAGACAACAAGCAAAACAAATGTGTATCGTCGTTGTCACAGGATGGTAACTAACCACTCGTTGCTATGACTGCCATAACCGTTTTAAACATTCTATGGGACTTGCTGTTCTTACAGAATGATAATATCACTTTATATTCATTTAAATTTAATAAACAAACTAAAAACTGTCCCACTTATCCTACTCCTTTTACAAGACTGAAACAGTCCCCATCGGACAAGGAGCGAAAACTGTGACAGAGTTCAATAACCAATCTGCCAACATTTGAATTCTTCTCTTAACTCCCATTCTCATAGAACAGAGTACTTTAGAATGGGAACGAAGAAATCTCTGGTGTGGGTGTCCTGTGTGTGGGTTTGTGTGTGTGTGGTGTGGTGTGTTGTGTGGGTGTGTGTGTATGTGTGTGAGTGTGTGTTGTGTTTGGTGGTGTTCTGCTGTTCAGTCTGTCTGTCGGTCTGTCTGTCTGTCGGTCTGTCTGTCTGTCTGTGTGTACCGGTCAAAATGTTTTCCACTCGCTCACAGACAAAACTAACTGGCCGATCTTTCTGAAAATTTGTACAATGTTCATTATGGGTCAGGATGATGCCCGACGTGTAGTTTACCGGTACAACCGTTACTAAACCTATAACGGCATGTAACGGGTTTTTTTCTGTATGGAATAGCTCTGAAATAATGCCGATCTTTGTGAAAATTACAGTATGTTTCATTAGGTCACGATGATGCCTGATGTCCTTGATTTGGCCCCTTTAGAGCCGTTACAACGTTGTATACGGCCTGTATCGGTTTTGTCTTCTTTAGGAATATCTCAAAAGTACTGGCCAATATTTAGAGCGTTGGATGACTCTTGTACAAGCGATCTTCTGTCCATATGTAAGTGATGTAATGCTGAAATTGGATTAAACAACCGTTAAAACCGTTTATTCTGCCGTATTTCTTATAGATAGGTTGATTTTGAAGATATTGGGGGATAGAAAGTTATTCACACACACTATTGGCACTTCTAATAGTTTCCAAATTTGACACGTTAAAAACCGTTATTCTGTGACATATTGTTCCAATTGAGATATTTGATATTACACAGGCTTTAGCCAGCGAGGACTAAAATACCGTTTCAAAAGTGCATATCTTATTAGATCCGTTATAACAACCGTTATTTTGCGTTATTTTCTTATATATTTGGTGGTATTAATGAAATTTTTGTTTATAGAAAGGTTATCACACACAAATGGCACTCCATGGAGTGTTTCAAAATCTGGCCCGTTAACAAAAAACCTTATTCTTTGACATATTGTCCGATTTGCTGAATGTTGGTATGTAACACAGGCTTTACCAGCTAGGACTAAAATACCAGTTTCAAAAGTGTAACATCGGTTTAAATAGCCGTTATAAAATAAACCGGGTATTTTGCCTTTATTTCTTTCTCACAAAGCACTTGGCCGATTTATCACGTTTGGAAAACGTGGAGTACGTTTATATGCTTCGCATCTTGTCCTTCATTCATTCTTTCTTTCGTTCCACAACCTGCCTTCTCCGTTTTCATCCTTCTTCTTTTTCATTTGCGCTGTCGCTTCTTGCCTTGTGGTACTCCCAGTTCTTAAAGAACAGGGAGTACTTAGAATGGAACGAGAAATGCTAGTGTGTGTGTTGGTTGTGTGTGGTGTGTGTGTGTGTGGTGTGTGTGTTGTTCTGTCTGGCTGTCCTGTCTGTCTGTCTGTCTGCTTGCGGTGCCCGCTGTGTGTGGCCTGGTCAAAATGTGTTCCTCTCACGGCATTTGTTCCAGACAAAACACTGGTCGTTCTTTCTGAAAATTTGTAGGTATGTTCATTATGGTCAAGGATGAGCGAAGCCCGACGTTTTAGTTTACGTACAAAGCCGTTACACGGCTGTAACGGCCTGGTAACGTTTTTCTCTTTGAATATCTCAGAAGTACATTGACCGAGCTTTCTGAAAATTTTAGGTAGGTTCAATATGTTCACGATTAAATGCCGCCCAGTGGTTTTAGTGTACCGTTACAGCCGTTACTATCGGATTAACGCAGGAACGGTGGTTCTTCGTTATATGGAATATCTCAGATAGTACTTGCCGACCTGTATGAAAATTAACAGGTATGTTTCATTATAGGGTCACGGATGATGCCTGAGGTTTTTTGAGTTTGCCCCGTGATAAGCCGTTACTAACGTGGAACGCCCTGAACGTTTTTTCTTCTTTATGAATATCTCGAAAGTACTTTGCCAATTTAGAAGCTTGAGATCTTGTGACAATTCGATCTCTGTCCATTATGTAAGTGATGTATGCTGAAAATAGATTAAACAACCTGAAAAAAAACCTTATCTCCGTTTTTTCTATATATGGGTGGATTTTTCTGAAATTGTGGTTTATAGAAAGGTATCACACACTAATGGCACTTCTATATAGTGTTTCAAAAATTTTTGACCGTAAAAACCCGTTATTCTGTGACATTAGTCCGATTTGGATAAATTTGTATACACGGCAGAGAACTAAGATATATTCATTGACCTGCTCAACTTGCTCCTCACCAAGTTTTGGGCGAAAGTGGGCCTAGAAGCTGCATTTGTCCTGTTCGCAGACTAGTAACCAAAAAATTACGATTTCTACAAACAAACAGACTGTGTAAGGATTATCCGTGTTTCATACTAATTTTACTAAACTTTTTCAATTCAGTTTTGCTTAATCCTATGTGTTTGTCCTGATCATTTTCAATAACATCATGTTCCACGCAAACATTCATCAAATGCAGTCTCGTCTTTTCATGTGAAGAAAACCACAGCCTTTAACTGTCTCTAAATCTTTGTAAAACCGATTTATATTTTTGGCATAATTTCCACACACGTATCCCTGCAGCTGTCACGTGAAAGCTTGTTTCGACAAAGTGTTTCTCTATTTAACTATGTCTTCTTTCTGCTGAACAGTCACTATAATTAAATAGTGTCTGCGTTCCTTTCAACAATCTAAAAAAAGCTCTAACACTCACTCAGTTTTTTGCCAATTAACTAAAAATATGGTTATCATCATCATATAAACCTTCCTATCATATATGCGTTGTTTCCATGTAATGTGGCAGAAAATCACAATATATCAAATATAACGATAAACTGTTTGTAACAGTCGAGGATAAATTTGTTTTTTTCCACAACCCCAGATTGTCCACAAATTAATGAACTATGAGGGGGTTTTGGTCATAAAGTTTAACTGCTCCATAGTTTTAGTAACAGAACTTAATCTAATCCATTATTGTTTTTATCATGCTCTCTGTTGAAAACTTGTTCTGTATATAAAATCCTATAAGGTCTAAATGTGTAAATGAATCCACTTCAGTCTTAAAGTGTTTCTATTAGACTAATATTGATTTTGTGCTTGTTGTTATGACCTTAATATACTCACCGTCTGAAGAATGACGACAGTAACTTTTAGTTGTGAAACGGCTAAGGGGGGCCCCAGCAATTAGAATACCTTTTAAAAACGTCACTAACGCCCTCTGTCCCATTCCTCTCACATCTTTGAGACAATATTTCAAATATCATGTGAACGTGTCTCCTAATTTATTTGTGGAATGAACTGTTAATTTTGTAGAAGCCAGTCTTTTAAAACCGTTTGCTCTTCTGTGGGATGGACTGTTATTTCCATACGTTAGTTCAATCTCTTGTCCGACTATTGTCATCGGGCATAAGACTTACATGTAAGGGCCAAAGTTGAATGCTTTCGAAACTTTTTTGACGGCTAAAGATAGGTAATAGGCTTATGTATCAAATTGTTATTTTCCCATTCTAAATATGGTTCTAAAATGCCATTTGAGGGCAGGTTTCGAACTATTTTATATTCAATACTGGCCAACATTGATTTGCTTTCTAGATTGCGCAACTGTTCTAGTTTTAGGAAACTTTTTGTTGTCGCCAAACCTCTTAGCTATTATAATCACCATCTTTAGTGTAATCAATACTACAAATGCTATTTCACCATTCTGTTCAAAGTCCGCTACTCGCAAGGTCTTTAATGCTAAAGTTATACAACCTCACACCGTAATGTAACTCCTGAGTCATCGGCCCCCGCGACTTTTTAGTCAACTTAATTTTATTTCCAAAACAATGTGCAAGTTATCACATTTAAACTTCCCTGTTTGTCTGTGACCTTTATTAAATGAATCCGACCCCTTCCACAATCTAATCTGTTAAACGTAAATAAGGAATTGTATATTTTCCAAATGCGCAATAGCAGCCTTGCCCTGACGGAAGAGCTCTAAAACAGTTGAGGGCCCATCATATTTAATTTTCATCAGTGCTTAGCTCATTTAAATGAACATAGATAATGATTTATGCAAGATCGTGCGGACTTTCCCCCTCATACAGTAGTTTTGTCTGGTGTACAATAAATCTTTTGAGTGTCCTATGTCAGCTCTAAGCCTAACAATTTAGCTAGCTCTTTTATCAAAAAAGTAATTTGCTTCTTCAGTTTGAAGGTAATATTGTTTTTAGATGTGCTTTGTTAATTTGAGGAGTAATGTTGAAGTTACTCATTGCTTCTTGTAGGGAGCAAAACCCGTAATAACGCCTCAGGTTATTGGTTTATCTGGCTATCTAAGTTTCGTCTCCTATCATTTTTTTTAATCTTATTATTCGTCTTGGTTTCCGCTTATATTTACCATAAACGACTTTTGTAGAAAATATTTTCTGGAGCGAACATTTTGGTTCCGCAATTGTTATCACTAGCATGCGCTAAAAACGAAGGACGTCTTGATTGTTTATTGTACAAACCTTTTTTAAACAATATAAAAATGAGTGCGTTCAAATATACTAAAGATGCAAAATAGTCTGTTGGCCGCTCTACAATCTTAAAATATAGAAACTGATACTCGTGACAAATTGCTGTGACCTGTCGGCACTGGTCAAAAAAGGTGAGTACTTGTCACGGTCAAAAATGCAACACAACCAAATGGTCCTCGCACGCCACTTCAACTGACATAAGTCCAAACGCAGACATCTTGGCGCCACTAGACGGCTCCATGCTCTCATCTGGCCAATTAAAGCACAGCAGTTCAGCAGACTGTCTGAGTGGCTGAAACCGACGGTTCTCGGTAGTTTTGGTCAACGTCGTGGCCGCCTGCCCAGACTCATCTGGCCAATTAGAGTGACCAGTCTGTCCACGACTAAGCCACACGGCGCCATTAAGTAGGAAAGGGGGAAGTAGTGCGTGGTGGGGGTGAAAGATCTAGCAATCAATTAAATGACCATTGACACCACAGAAGTAAGGCGTGTAGCATGACTGGCAATGATTTTGATCATCCAATGGAATTAGAGGAGATAACTCGAGAATCAGGTAAAAATACTGACCAATTGTACTTCGCCCCTTTTTGGGACAGAATCGAACGCATAAGAAGGATGTGAGAGTGAGAGAAACGGAGAACAGGGGGAGAAACGAACAGAGAGACAGAGAGAGAGAGGTCTGAGTGTAATCTCTGAGGAGAGAAAAGCAGAGAGATGAGGGGAGGAGAGAAGAGAAACCAAGTTGAGAGATTAGCATGAGATAGTCTGCAGGGGAAGGACTGAGGAGAGATGTGGAGAGAGAGAGCTGCTAACTAATGAGGAGGAAAAGAAAGAAAAAAAAAAAGAAAAGAAAAGCAACCATGTCCATTTGATAAGAGCAGACTAGAAGAGAGAGGAGAGAGAGTGCAATGCGTTAATGCAGGAAGAAAGAAAAGAGAACAGATCGATGTTGATAGTCACTGTTCTATCTGAACCGGGGGTTCGACCTCATACTTGGCCAGCGCCACTTTCATCGGCAGTCCAACCTGACCAACGCCAGCAGTCCAGCCTGACCGGTGCCAGCAGTCCAGCTTGACCGGTGCAAGCAGACCAACACCAGTGCCAGCAGTTGTGTCGTGTTGTGAAAGTGACAGTGAAAAGAAAAAAAAGGGAAAAGAAAAAGACAGTGATTCGTGAATAGTTAAGATCACCTGGCCAGGTAAAGTAGAAATCTATTTATACCCGGGTTAGTTAATGATGTTTTAGATAAATGATTTTGTGAAGTTCAGGAAAGAGAGAATGTTTTATTTCATTTGATTCCATATGCATTGATGTTGCGTTTCTATAGATCATGTGTAGTAAAGTTATAGACTTTACTAGTGGTGTGTTTTGTTGTACGAATGGCATGATATTGATGAGATTGTAAGCAAGCGGTGTCGATGTGTTTTGCGGCTGTGCACTAGTCCTTCATCCATCGACTTCACCAAGCGGGTGTGACAATTTAGTGGCGAGCATGCCAGGATTTTTGGCCCATTTATTATAATTGTGCAACTTCTAAGAGAGGATGCTGGGTGGGATTCAATATTGTAATCCTTAGACATGGGGTTGTCTTACTGTATGATTCCAGATAGTTAAATACCTAGCTTCGGCATTGCTTTCAAGATAGTTAATACTAGCTTGGCATTTCAGACCACTGAGTATTATTTCCGTACAGATTGCCTATAATTTTCTCTCTCAATAGTTGGGTCAGCGGCGCTGGGCGTCTTATAAAAAACTAATACGTTGTCCAAGCTAATTTTATCATTCATAGGATTGTGACTATTACGTCACTCGTGTCCGGTAACCACCAGTTTGGCTGTCGTAGTAATTAAATCTTGTTCAAAAAAAAAAAAAGAGACACAATGGCGGAAGAAAGTCACCCCTATTGAACAACTTGTGAGAGTCGCTTCGTGATCAAGGATACTCAGGGATGTGTTGCGTGCTTTCGTTGAAAACCAACAAAGATGGAAAGGGATGATCGCGCGGAAAGACGCACCCACTCGACCCCCACCGTATCGCATGGAATAGCAGAGCGGGAAAAGCTAAAGAAGAGCAAGGAAATAAGAAAAATTAAGGATTCAGGTAATGATAATCAGGCTAGGGAAAAGCAGGAAACAGAAAGAATTAAGGGAAGCGCAGGAAACAGAAAGGATTAAAAGTAGGGAAAAAAACGCACGGAAGTGAAACAGAAAGACTAATGGGTCAATTAGAGTTAGAGAAAGTGTGAATACTAGGGGAGACCACGATGTTGGTAGTTCACTTTCCCAGTGAACTCTGTGCGCACGCCTATTGCCCCCGACCAAGTTGCCAAATTTCTCGGAAGGAACCGATCGATTGTTGCATACATCAGTCGTTCGAAAACGTTTGAGACAGTCAGGGTTGGCCTCCAGAAGAGTGGGCAGGCATTTGGTCGGCGTTACTGACGGTAGTAAGCATTACAAATTTTCACTGCGTTACCAGCTGAACAACAGTCTGAATTTCGGCGCTGTGAAGGAATCCGTTGATGAAAGGGATTGACCTCACAGAGGAGGGGTTCAGGAAGAAATTTGTTCAGCTTAAATTACAAGCAGGCGTGAGACGTACACTCAGTTGGTGCACGTCTAGATCACTATTTTGTGAAGTGTTTAGTGTTGAGGGTACGAAAAAGGAGTTCGCTGATTGAAAGAGCTAGTTATGAAGGAAACAAATTTTGTCAGGCTTGCGGCCCTGAATTAACCATACATTTGAAGGGAGGAGACAGCCAGAGACAGCAGCGGTGAGTTGTTGAAGTCGCAGAGGTGTATAGAGAGGCAGTTTTGGGCACTAAGTGCTGGAGCAAAGGTTCAGGCACAGGTGAGAAGAGTGCAAAGGTGCTGTGGTCTAAAATTCCCCCCCAAGTGGACAGGGAGTTAGTTTTCTTGCAAAAGTCTGCAAACCCGTGTTGGGGCAGAAGGATGGGCAAAGGGACCATTTAGGTGGTTCATTTGTCACATGAAGGGACATTGTGGCGAGGATTGTCCGCATGAGTGTTCAAGAAGGCAGCAGTGCATGAGGTGGAGATAAGGGTCGTACAGGGAAACGACTGCAGTGGAACAAAAGGGATTCAGTCTGAAGAGGGTGGAGTGCGGGGGCTATGGCTAGCACTGACTGGCTGTCAGTGTCAGGGATGGAGGGCACTAGCCCTGATGAGTGGTTCGTTACCAGTGGAAGGAAGGTGGATTGGACCAGCAGAGGGTGATAGTGTTACGTGACACTGGTTGTTCATGCGGGGTTGTACGAAACAACGCTGGTCGAGAAGGGTTTTGACAGGGCAAATCCTGACCTGTACTCTAATCGATGGCACTGTGAGGAGTTTCAGTTGCTAAGATAGGAAGTACGTACCCTTATCTTCTCAGGCGACTGTTGTCTGCGTTCTGGTGATGGAAACCTTCATGATTTGATCTATCCGGAAATATTCCAGGGGCAAGGGATCCAGGGGATCCTGAGTTGTTGACTGCTACAGGGGCAAGCAGTTCAAACTGGAGCAAGAAGGAGGGGAAATGGGTGATATACCTTAGTGTTCCAGGCAAGGAAGTCAGCATAGATGTGTCGCCTGATGTGTTTAGGGCAGCGCAGGAATAGACTTCGCTCGTGAAATAGGTCATGGGAGTTGGCAAAGAGGTGGAGAGAAACAGGAGGTTAGAGGAGGTGAGACGACAGAATTTCTGTGAAAGGCGGGCTGTTGTTCCGAGTATGATTCACCAAGGGGAAGACAGGTAAGGTGACCACTCTAGTTAGAGGTACCAGCAGGTTATCGTGACACTGTCAATGTCAGTGGGTCACGAGTCGATCATGGCGGTCATTCGGGCACCAGCAAAACAGCTGACCGAATTCTTTGATGACTTTCATTGGCCAGGTGCAATGGCAGACTAAAACGATTCTGCATGTATGTGACGTGTGTCAAGTCAGCAACAAGAGGGGTGAAGTGGAGGCACTCTTCTTAAACAAGCCCCCTTTAATTGGACACACAATTCAGGAGGTGTGGCTGTTGACTGATTCGGCCCAATCGCGACCCTGTTCCAAAGGCGGGCACAGGTATGTGTTGACGCTCGTGGACTACGCGACCAGATACCCAGAAGCAGTTGAATTGAAAGGCGTAGATACTCAACTGGTCGTGACAGGGCGGTAGACATTCTTTTCATAGCTGTTCGGGTGTGCCAGCTCTTTCTCTGTGGACAGGCGGGTCACAGTTCACCTCAGGCGTGAGGAGGGAGGTCAACAGGCTGCTAGGGATCACACAGCTGCTTTCACTACCCCATACCATCCAAAATAGCAATGGCTTGGTCGGAAATGATTCAACGGTGTGCTGTAGGGCATATTAAAGAAGCTCTGTGAGGAAAGGCCAGCAGATTGGGACCGCTACATTCCAGCGCCAATGTTTTCTACAGGGAAGCCCCACACAGGAAAGCGCTTTTCGCTATTTGAGCTGCTGTATTGGGCGGGACAGTCGGGGACAGTGTGCATCCTCAAAGAGCTGTGGTCCGGGGAACAGTGAGTCCGAAGAGGTCAAAACCACTTATCAGTATGTGGTGAAACCTACGCAATAGGCTCGATGGAGACATGTAAGGTCGCAATGGGAGAGTTTGCAGGAGGCTAGGTCGATCCAAGAAGAAGAAGTATGACAGGAAGGTGAGGGAAGCAAATCCTCAAGTTGGGTGATCAAGTCCTGTTTCTGCTTCCCACGGATCACAGCAAGCATGCTGATGCATTGGAACGAGGACCATTCACCATTCATTGAAAAGGTAGATCAGGACTTCGATCGATGTGAATGGAAATCAAACTTTTCCCTGCAAATTTGCTCCGCAATACCATTCAGCGTGTGACCCAGCAACATAGGCGCAGCAGCAATCATTGATGGAGGTGAAGAGGGGGGGGGGGGGGGGGTAAACCCAGCAGGAAGAAGGGGAGATTTTGTTGCTGAGTTTCCAGGAGAAGAGTCATAAGGGATTGTGTCACTGTATGATGGGCTAGACAGTAGCGAGACAGGAGGAAAGTTAGGTGGCTCCTAGAACCAGTATAGGGCGTCCCTGAATGAATGATAAAACCAAGGCATGGAAGATTAACTCCTAGAGCATGTACGGTGAGTTACATCGCAAAAAACCCAGTACATGTGAATGCCATACCGATCCCATATGCCACCAAGCAAGTGATTCGAGGAGGAGCGTAGAAAAGATGTTCGGAACCTTGGGGTGATTGAACCGTCTAATCATCATATAGTGCACCGTCGTTTTAGTGAGGAAAGTCAGTGTGAGCATCGATTTCTGTGTGACTTAGACCGTCTGAACAGTGTCACCAAGGTCGAGGCAGAGGTTCATACCGAACATGGAAAGATGTTCGCTCTGTCGCCACAAGCAAGAGCCAGTATTTTCACCAGGATAGATTGAGCATAGGGTTACGGGCAATAGCCCTGAGTGAGGACTCAAAGGAAGTCACAGCATTCTCCACTCCTATGGGGCTTTACAGTGGCGAGTTCTTCCTTTTGGGATGGTTCAATCGCCCTGCAGTCTTATCTCGGATGAGAGGATGTTATTGACGGGATTGGAATGGCGTTGGTGAATTTCAGGATGACATTCAGATAGCATCGAGACATGGGAGGAGCATATGAGGCAGCAGGAGCAGTTTTAGGAGAGTTGAACAGCCAATCTACAGCCAGACCAACAATGTGCCAGGTTAATTTTCCAAGCCTGGAGTTCTTGGTTGTGTAGTCGGACGGTGACACAAAGCAGCCAGGAAAGGGGAAAGGTGGAGAAGATGTTGAATCAGAGAGACCAAAAGTCCAAACAGAAGTCGGAGTTACTGCTAGGTTTTATTGGGTCTCTATAGGGAGTTTGTAACCACATTTGCAGCAATCAACGAGTCCTCTCAGTGATTTGGCAAGGCAGTGGAAACCGGCAAGTGTCGACACGTTGGTTCTGACGCTGCAGAGCATGCTTGCAGCTGTGCTGGGAAAGATTGGTTCCCGTCCCATCTGATGCTTACAGTATGTCCATACCATTTTTGTCCTCCTCGGTGCGGAACAGATGCATCAGGCGGTGGGATAGGTGCAGTATTGTTGCAGGAGCATGATGGGTCGAGTTTCCTGTGAGTATGCTAGCTGGAAGTTGACAAAGTGTGAAGAAGGGTAGCAACGGTGGAGTAAGGAGTGTTTAGATGTTGTGTGGGCCGTGCAGAAGTTCCACAAATACTTGTTTGGATAAGGAGTTCGTGAGAGAGACTGTCTCCACCATCAATTTCCTGCTGGAGGAGGCAGGTGAATAACAGCTGAGTGCTGCGTTGGGCAATGGCATTGCTGCCATACAGGTTATCGTGTTGCAGTACATTCCAGGTCGACAGAATTGTCGGAGCTGACTATTTTAAGTATCGTTAGTTAGCAAGCTGCAACTCAGAGGACAGTCAGTCGTATCGGGGTGCTTTGTTGTTAATATAGTGTTGATTACAGTTATTGTTGTTGGGATTTGGGTTCATCCCCAGTGGCTATGGTTCATATTGTTGTTGTGAGTTATGTTCATGTAAATGTAGTTAGCTTGGAGCAATACAGTCGATTGTGTAGTTGTGGCCAGTTTTTGCAATAAGTGAGGTTGGAGATTCCCTCAGTGAAGTGTCATGGATCGTGATCATATGTATTGTGCTCTTCAAAGTAGTTGTGAAGAGGAGAGATGGCAAATCCGCAGGTAGGGGATTGCATAGTGCGCACAGAGGTCTTTATATAATGAGTGAATAAAGCAAGAGGCACGTCAATGATAATTCATTGGGGTTGTATCCATACTGATATATTTTATAATTTATAACCGTGGGTTGGTTAAAGTTATTTTCAAACTTGCACGTGTAGCTGTGGTTCAGCAAATTCGGTTGTTGTCATTTTTTGTACCGTTGTTTTGGAGACAAATGCGGTGCATTGTTTTTTGCAAGGGGGAAATTGTACGGTCAAAATTCAACACAACCAAAAGTGTGTGGTCCGTCGCCGGCCTCTTCAAAATGGACATAAGTCATTCGCAGAACATCTGGCGCCACCGATGACGGTCCATGCGTCTTAATATGGCCAATTTAAGCACAGCAGGAGACTGCAGACGTTCTGAGTGGCTGTTGACCGACAGGTCTCGGTAGGTGTGGTCAGACGTCGTGGCGCTGCCCTGACTCATCTGGCCAATTTAGAGTGACCAGTGTCCACGAGCTAAGCCTACACGGCGCAAGTTAAGTAGGAATGGGGGGAAGTAGTGCGTTGGTGGGGGTGTAAATCTAGGTCTAATCAATTAAATGACCAATTGACCACCACAGAGATAAGGGTGTAGGCATGACTGCATGATTGAACATCCAATGGGATAATAGAGGAAAGGAGATTAACTCGTGTATCAGGGTTTAAAAATACTGTACAATGTACATCGCCCTTTTGGGACAGATCGGACGCATAAGAAGGATTGTTTGAGTGGTGAGGAGTGTGAGAACGGAGAACGAGGGGAGAACGAACAGAGAGAGAGACAGAGAGAGAGAGGTCTGAGTGTATTTCTTGAGAGAGAAAGCAGAGAGATGAGGGAGGAGAGAAGAGAAACAAGTTGAGAGATTAGCATGAGATAGTCTGCAGGTAGGGACTGAGGAGAGATTGTGGAGAGAGAGAGCTTGCTAAACTGATGAGGAGGAAAAGAAAGAAAAGAAAAAAAGGAAAGAAAAGCAACCCATGTCCATTTGATAAGATGCAGACCTAGAAGGAGAGAGAGAGAGAGTGCAATTGGTTAATGCAGTAGAAAGAAAAGAGAACAGTTCGATGTTTGATTGTCACTGTTCTATCTGAACGGGGTTCGACTCTTACTTGGCCAGAGCCACTTTCATCGCGTCCAACCTGACCTACGCCAGCAGTGTCCAGCCTGACCGGTGCAGCAGTCCAGCTTGACCGGTTGCATGAGGACCAACACCAGTTGACAGCAGTTGTGTCGTGTTGTTGAAAAGTGACAGTGAAAAGAAAAAAAAAGGGAAAACGAAAAAAGACAGTGATTCGTGAATAGTTAAGATACCTGGCCAGGTTTATAGTAGAAATCTATTTTATACCGGGTTAGTTAATGATGTTTTAGTTAAATGATTTTGTGAAGATTCAGGAACGAGAGAATTGTTTATTTCATTTGTTTCATATGCATGATGTTTCGTTCTATGATCATGTGTAGTAAAGTTATGACTTTACTAGTGGTTTGTTGTGAAGAATTGCTTTGATATATGAATGAGATTGTAAGCAAGCTGTGAGTGTGTTTGGGCGGTGCGCTAGTCCTTCCTCCATCGACATCACCGGGGTTGACAGTACTCTTAAGCAGATATCTAACCTCTATTTAAAAAGACATACATTGCGGAAAGTGTGGTTTAGTCATCCGATGCAGTTTATAGAACCAGAGTTAAACTTTGCTGTGTTTTGTGCATCAACTGGATGTTGTGGAGTGTCGTATGCTGATCATTTAAAGCATCATGTTCCTTTGGTCAGGGTCAGTGTACAAGATTCTTCATTTTGTATTACACCTTCAGACGTATTTTTCTGAACTGCCGAGCGCCATTACCAAATGGGACAAACCGTTTAATCCATTCAGAACAAAAATAGACATGAATGATTTTGAAAGGACTCTGTAACGAATTCAATTTAATTGTTAAGGAAGGCTTAGACAAAAGTTGGTTCTTATTCATGGCTAGGCACCCTTATTTTTGCGGGCGTGCCAGAAAGTATAACTTGACGGGAATCCTCCCTACACATCCTTTGCTCTTCAGGCACAGGAGTTCACATTGGGTCATAGAGGCAAGAGCATAAAACAGCATGGCACAACTTTATCTTAGGGACACATCTGAGGGCCTAACTAAAGCGGAACTAGTACGATTAAACGACTCTATTCGAACTTACGTTTGGTGTTTGCTAGAGTTCGCAAGCAAGACAAGGTCGAGCATGAACTAATTCTTCTACGCTTTGATGCACCAAAAAAATTCTAGCATAATTTAGAGGAGCCATTATTTCTTCAGTTTGATTAGATTCAAGGTATAAATTTATGTACCAATTGTTTTACAATACGCAAGATCGATAAGTAGATTTGCTGTTGGCCATGGTTTATACATGCTGCTTCTGACCTTTGAATCCAGGTTGGAACAATAATAAACTACAAACAATGAAAATCATTGTGGCAGGCAATGAACAGAAGGTTGGGAAAAACGACATTAAAGTCTGGGCCAGTTAATAGTACAAACAATAAAAAAAAAAACCATGGCCCCAAGATTAAGTCATTCCAATCACCAAGGTCCAAAGCTACAAAAGACTGTTGAAGACGTGACTTTTGTTCGCGATGACCACGAATATGAAAAGACAAGCATTTGTTTGTTGGATTAAATGGCTAGGTTTACTTGAAACTTGGTCTTTTATCTTACTATAGAGTAACCCAACTATTAAGAGAACTAATGCCCATAAGTGCTCCGCCATAAAAGCCAACTACTTTGCTTTCAGTAGACAAAAGCCAGCTAACGATACTCCCTAATATACTGGTAAAGAGTTATGCCTTTTCAGCTAATTTTTTTAATTAAACTCGCAAGATGATTCAAGCTGTTTTTTTACATGATTTTCAGGTGATGGCGGCGGGGGCACTGAACTTTGCCTCCACAACCGCCCTGTAATAGCCCATTACCAGTTGTAGCTATTGCAAATCTAAGGCGTTATTAACGCTTGCTAATGTGATCTCCCTGCTCTATAAACTGTTTTCGTATTCGTTTGCTAGCGTTGCGTCTTAATTATAAATTCGTTTCGATAGTTTCTCTTATCTATCCACTTGTGTTCGTAATAATTGGTCTCTCGGTTAGTGTTATCACTTTAGTCATTGCTGATCTTTCTTGATCAAGATTTTTTAGTCTTTGGCTTTTCTTTTCTTTAATCTCTACGCCTTCGATTCGGTGTCAGTCTCAGGCGAGTTTTTTTTTCTCTTTTTATATGCTCATCTAGTTCACTTCCTAGTTTTGCTACATAGTTTGTTAATTCCGCCTTGATGGTTTTTAAAGTACGATCACGGGCTAATATCTTCTAATCAGTAAATCCTGTTTCTTCTGGAGGTTCTGCTACTGTATTTCTTACTTCGTCCACTGTTTGAATTAATTCTGCATGTGGCTGTGGTTTGTATATTGGTTTCTGTTGGAGTTTTTGTTGGTGTTTTTGAACTTTAGCTAACTTCATCCCGGACCTAATTTTGGTTCTCAGTAAAGCAAGGCGATTATGCTCGCTCAACGGAGCCTTTGTTTTTGTTGTCATGCCTACAAAACTTTGATGCGTCTTCGTTTATACGTAAGCGGAACACGTTCTCCTTTGTCGTTTCTAAATACAAATGGTTATCTTTTAGTTCAAAATCATCAGGGTATATAGTTTCGGGAGGTTCTAGTTCTAAACTTTGGTATAATGATCTGACCTTATCTTCTGTTAATTCATCCCGCAATGAGAGCGCTGAGCGGTGCTGTGTCAAAGGAGTCCTTTCATCCATGTCGGCGTCTCAGATCACTAATATCATAATCTTCTTCACCTCCAATTCCGCCATGTTTTTAAATAATTAACTTTTTATTTTGTTTTATAAAAATGTCACAAGTATATGGCTCGATTCTTGACCCGCATAGAAGACTGAAAGAACCCGTGGCGTGAAGGGAAATAAACGGATATTACTGTTCCAAATAATCCATCTACTATTGATGCAGATCAAATTCTTACTGTTAGATTTCCAGACCTAGGAGCGGATGATTTGATTGTGCCAGGCTCTGCACGGCTTACTTTCAAAATAGAACTCGCTTCAACAACAGACCAAACCAGAACAGTTGTCCAGAATTTGGGACGGGCAATCGTTAAGAAAATTTCTGTAAAACTTGAGGGGAAAGAAGTTTTTTCTTTACACAATGCAGACATATTTTTAACCTTATTCTGAGCTATGGCTAAAACCGCGATGAATGGGAAGATCTTTGGTTTCAAGGAATAGAAAATGAAGAAGCACTAAAAACACAGAATAGGGCGCGCAGATGCTAAAAGACTGCAAAAAGTATGTAGCTGTAAATTTTGCGTTTGGAAATCGCTTTTCCATTCCTTTAGATTTTGAGTTGTTAAAAGCGCACATGCACCATACTTTCAAGAGCATTAGAGAGACAGATTGTCATACGAAATTAATTTTAAATGATTACATAACGTGTTATCAGATCAAAAAAGACACGAAGCAATGTTACAGCATTTCTGACATCTCGTTAGAGTTTATGTTGTTAAGCAGTCTAATTTAGTCAGGCTCAGCTGTTTGAGCCAACAATTATGTGTACAATTAGTAGTATATTACGTAAACGTGCGATCATCATTCAACTTATCTTAAAAGCAGGGCAGACGCTATATGGATTTTAATCTTTGTGTTCGCAGTAAATCGCTTAAAGGTATTTTATTGCTGTGTGTAAGATTGAAGAACATTTCGCAAAGAGCAAGTGAAAAGTTTTTTTAATCCATAAAATAACGAAAAGTGCAATGGTTTCGATTGGACGGCAGTTCCTAACCAAATCTATGCTAGCGGAGTAGACCTTTCATCTTATTGACGAAATCAAGAAAAATTGTTTGGGGGTGGGAGGGGGGTAGAAGTCTAACACGATGACCTTGCGTCTTAAGTCTAGCACCTTCACAGTGTTAGGCTTGTGATTTTTTAACAATCAAAAATACGGTTTTGGATTGACTAAAGTAGTCAACAGTGGATAATCAGTTGCATGGATGTGGGAGAACGGTTAAAGACGTAAATTCAAAATTGAGAAAGAAAAAAGAAGCCGATATAAACCGCTTAATCGTAATTTGTTTTTATTTATTGATGAAACAGCTGAATATGAAAAGAAAAAATTAATGATACAGAATACTAATTATTTTTCATTTTAATAATGCATGTTGTTCAAGTTTTTCCAAATGTGCCTACAGCGCCAGAGTCGCATGAGAAGAGTTAGTAGAAACCAACGCATATAAAAAACCTTTAGATTTAACCAACATACACACAAAATGCTACAAAAAACTAGTGCAGGACCTTTCGACATACAGCAAAACAAACGAAGGTATTCTGCTGCCTTTAAGCTGTTACCTATGTTATTACTGGAGAAAAGCGTCTATTAAGCGCTCGCTATCAGCAGGAACGCGTGTTGGCACTCTTGCATCAGGCATAGGCGCACGGCCCAGCTTTTTTTTTTAAAATACTTTCCTTAGGGGGTTGTCTTAGCTCTCGGGCTGTGTTCATTAGCTGTTGGTGCTTGCTGCTAGCAAAAAAATAAAAACTAAACTCCAAAAAGACACCGCCTTGGTTTCAACTAATATACAGCTAAACTTATGGTTTCCTTTAAGCTGATTATAAATAAGCACTAGCTGACTCAAACATCACAGATGAAGGAATTTAGTCGTTTACAGGCTGATTTTGATGGACTACAAAAGGTACAAACGTTTGATCTTCAAAGAAAGGCGAGGACAAGTTTTTCTCAACAGCCAGACCCAGAGCAGGATAATAAAGGAATGTTTAAAAAAAAGTTGACGAAAACATTAAACTCTGTTCTAAACTCCCCTACATTACCCCCCCCCATCGCCAAAGGGTGTTTATACTTTTGTTTATGAGTCCAGCGCCCCCCCCCCCCCCCCCCCCCCAAAAAGACCATCGATATTGATTAATTATTTTTTGATTTAAATAAAATAATTATTTTGAGTTCTTTAGAAAAGAAACTCAGATGGATAAGATAATATGAAGGTCCAGACGAATTGTTTGAAGCTATGCAAGAGATTTATCAAGAGGCTCTGATGATATTGATTTAGAAGTCATTGATCCAGCAAGCGTACGGCAAGTGTTGCTCATGCTTTTCTCAAGTTCAAGTAAACTATCAATAGACCCACCAGTTTAAAGTAATGTTAGCTTGTTTAATCGACTATGTAACAAATAAATGAAGAAATTTCTGGAAGTCTGGGTTTCAACCTATAACTACAGATTTTCTTAATTCTCAGAATGACTTAACACCGTTGGGCAGACAACTGCTTAACTCAGTTTGATGTGGCCGCTGAAGAAGCAAAATGAGAGGCTCTGGTTGGTCAGAGGGGAAGTCTTAGAGTTCAGATTAAAAACAGTCTAGATGATGCGCCGATTGTTGGCAAGGTCGTACATTCCACTTCTCCGCATTAGTCGCAAAAAGAGCAGTCTTTAAACATAAAGAATTCAGGGACGACAAATGTTTTATGTGGTGTGTTCTGGCAAAGGCTGCATTACGCCGCAAAAACGCAGAGAGTGTGTCTATCTAGCGCCCTTACATCAATGATATGGAACTTTAGCGGTAATATCATTTCCTGTTAGCGTGGATTCCATTGATCAGTTTGATAGCAAACCAAAACAAACCCAGTTACTGTTTATGATCTACACATGGGATGAGGAAACCAAATCTACTGCCTAATTAATGTGTCCAAGAACAGCCCCACAATGGTGATCAGACAAAAATCATGTTTGACTTATGGACTGATGTTATTCTCCAGCAGGGCTACCCCATTACACATTGATACGCCCGATGAGTTAGTCTAATGAAGCTTAATTCAAAAGATCATGGCAAATCAAGAATTTGCAGAAAATGTTTAACAAAGACCATCCGTCTCAAGCCGCTAGCGAACATAAGACATTGTAGCAGCCCAGTTGACAGTATATACGGAACTTAGTACGCCCCCCGAAGGCATAAAGTAGTTTTAAGACTTGGAAACGGGATGCAAAATTCATCCATACATTGTTTACGCAGACTTCGAGGTCGCTTATTGGTTCCTTATGAAGGGCCAGCGCACAAAAAACTTCGAAAAACAGTTCTTAATGAGTAATATCAGAATTTGTTCATTTGCCGTCATTATTGTTTAGGTCGGATGGCGCTCATTCAACGCCAGAATGATACAGAGGACAGATGCGGCTAGTAGATTTTTTACAGCGCATGCTGCGATGTGAGTAATGATTGTTCTTATATTCTGAATCTTATCTGAAATCATTAATGGCGCATGAAGGACAACAACAGTATGACTTAGCCACTCACTGTTGGTTTTTGGGGTTTTGGACTATCATCAGACGCTGCCAATCCAAAGTAGGACCATGACACATTAGCGGAAAGTTTAGAGGAGCTGCGCACAGTAAATGCAATCTTCAACTAAAGTTTGAACCAAAGACATGGAAGCTGCCCATCTTCTTTCATAACTTGCGAGGTTACGACTCCACCTTATAATGAAAGCAGTGGACGATGCCTTCAGGGTGTCATGCATTGCACAGTCTTCAGAAAAGTACATGTGTTTCACTTTAAATAACATGTCTTTCTACGACTCTATGCAGCACATGATGGGATCATTAGAGTCACTGGCTATGTCCTTAAAAGTCCTGCCCAATAACGGAAGAATATTTTGACCCAACTCTTGTTGAAAGGGCGTTTACCCTTATGAGTACATGAACAGTTGGCAAGGTTTGATGAAGACACACTTCCGCCTAAAGGCGCGTTCTTTTCTAGTCTCAGAGGAAAGGACATTAGCGATTCTGATTACCAGCATGCTCAAGATGCGTGGCAGAAGTTAGATTGTAAAACGATGGGAGACTATCATGATTCATACTTGATGGTGATACATGTTTGTTGGCGGATATTTTTGAAAATTATAGGAAGACCTGCATGAAACATTATAGCCTGGATCCCGCGCATTACATTTCTGCGCCCGGGATGAGTTGGGACGCTTTCTTAAAGTTTACTGGAGTACAGATTGATTTATTGTCTGACCTACCAATGATTCAGATGATTGAAAACGGATTGCGCGGAGGAATTAGTATGGCGTCGCACCATTACTGTAAAGCAAACAACAAATACTTGGACGATTATGATCCGAGTAAAAGGTCTAACTATCTCATGTATTTAGACGCAAACAATCTGTATGGTTGGGCAATGGCGCAATCACTTCCATTACGTAACTTCAAGATGTACACAGGTACGAATAATATTCAAAGGGCATTAAAGTGGTTGGGCAGTTTGACGCCGGGTCAACAGCGTGGTTTCATTCTAGAAGTTGACTTAGAATATCCTCATGAGCTCCATGACCTGCATAATGACTATCCATTGGCAGCAGAAAGTCTAAAGATGGCAAAAACAGAACCGCTTAAACTTGTGCCTATCTTTGGGGCCAAAAAAATTATGTCTGCCATTACAGACTTCTACAATTTTATTTAAGACATGGTTTGAAGTTAACAGCAGTTCATCGTATAATTGCTTTTGATCAAGAACAGTTCATGAAACCATACATCATGAAGAACATGATCTCAGAACTAAATCCACAGATGCTTCAGAAAAAGATTTTCAGCTGATGAAAAAGCTGTTTCGGAAGACTTGGGAATCGCACAAGCGAAAGAGTAGTTGGTACTAAAGAGAACGAAGATTAATGCTACATA
>CM031602.1:10589053-10616553 GCA_018398815.1 Conus ventricosus | reverse complement strand
TGGAGAACGTCAGGACGAGGGGAAGGAAAAACGGAAAAGTCACCAGTTTGTGCTGTCAGACTGTTGATGTTAATACGGTGCTACTGTTACAACGCCTCTGTTTTTTCTACACTGCTAATGTTACAAGCTGAAATGTTATTTGGTTGCAAATGTTAACGTCTGCTATGTTACTACGCCTGCAAAATTTTTTTTTTTTTTTTTTTTTTTTTTTAAATTTTTTTTTAATTGCTTTAAAAAAAATGCAATAACAAATAAAAAAAAAAATCATTTTTTAAAAAAAATTAAATTAGGTAGAAAAAAAGTTGAGAGAGAGGAAGGAGAGGGAGGGAGGGAGGGGGGTGGAGTGAAGAGAGAGGAGAGGAGGGGGAGGAGAAAAGGAGAGAGAGAGGGGGGGAGGAGAGGGGGGAAGAGAGGAGGGGTGGGAGGAGAGGAGTTTGGGGTTTGGGGGTTTGTGCGTGACTTCAAAATGCTTTCAGAAACATGCTTTAATAAAGTTTTGGATTTTGGAAAAACAAGCTGTAAAACACAGGGAGAGTCAGGGGCAAACAAGACCTATATCAACCATATGTGTGTAACACAAAATACTAAATATTTGATTACATGCGGGAGAAAAAAGTGGCCTTTTGTTAGAAAGGAAAAAAAATGATCCCCTGTGTTTAAGTGTATGCTGATCATACGGCCCAGAGGGAAAAAGGGATAATGCCCGTCGACAAATTTGTAATGAATTGCAACCCGATATAATTTTTTATTTAGTAGAATGTATTTTAAAAAAGTTATTATTGACTATTAGTCGTCGATAAAAATGGTTTGTATGTTATCCTTTGTTGGAAATTTGCCGGGTTTTAGTAGAAAAAGGCTTATTTCTTCGATTTTTTCTAAATTTTAATTTTTTCAGGAAAACAAATATCTGTGGATTTTGTTTCACTATTTTTCAAGTGTAAAATAGTTTTTTGAAAACAATTTTAAGAAAGAAAAAATGTTTTGTTGTAAAAATTTTACTGTCAAAACCCGAGCAACACAAATGATTCGTTAAATTACTTTTTTGCATTTATAACCCCTTTTTCTTTATTAAATCCGGAGATTGTTCCAAAAACCTGTACGATTCACATTTCCAAAACATGTGATAAATATTTCCCTTTGTGTTCCCAGAAATTAAAGTATCGTGTAAAACTATTCCAATTTTCCCTTAGGATAATGTTCGTACTAGGCATCGATGAACAATCTTCAATAAAAACCATTTAAGTTTTACGTCTTTTTTTATGTATATAAGGGAAGCACGTTTTCCCAGCAGGGGATGTTGGAGCTTTAGCCCCATTTACACGCTTTTGGTCTCAGTTATTTTCTCCAGTATTCATAGACATTTTAGAGATAAGAAAAGATAAGAAAATGTTGCTTTAGCCCAGCCGACCGCAGGGGCCAATCAGGGCTGTCACCGTTAAAATCAACTCCCAGTCATTTAAAAAAAAAAAAAACACTTTACACATTCGTTAACTTTTTTGAGCCTTTTTTGTTTGCAAATTGTTCCTAAAAAAAGTGATTGTTTGATTTTTTTTTCCTTGATCGAAATATTATACTTTTTTACGCAATCGTTTATTCCCATGTAAAACCAGCAAAAGAAACGAAGTAAATGTTAAATTTAATTTTTTTCTTTGAACCGATAGCGACAAAATCTTCCCTTATCATCAAAAAACTGGCGATTGTAATACCTTTGTTGAAGCTCTCTGGAAACAATAAATTTCCCCCCCTATTTGAATTCGCTTTTTGTAAAAGTCGGCTCGGCAGAAGTTCGGGAAAATTTTAGGTGTACTTTATATAGAAAAAATTCATGTTCGAAGACATCTTCCAAAAGTGATTGTATTTTGCAAACTGGAGACAAAATCAGGCCCAAAATTTTTTTAAAAGAGGCCATTTTGAAAGTTTTTAAACAAAATTATGCTTCCATTTTGAGTTGTTTTTCCCGCTTTCCTAACCCAAGAAGTTTAAAAAAAACAAAATCTTTAAGTCAGGAATACCAATCCCACCTTTTTTAAATACTTTTTGTGTAAAATTTTGCGGCTAAATTTTTTTTTTTGTTATTTCCAAGAATTTGTAACGATGCGTTGACAGTCTGAAAAAATGTATTGGTGGGTTTCGGTTTTAAAAACTAAATAGTCAATTTTGAAAGAATATTGATTTTAGTATGGCACTCTGCAGAGGAGTTATCTGGCGTTTTTTCCCATATTTGAATAAATGCTTTTTATCTGTCAATCTTTCCCAATAATTTATGTAATACATTCTCTAAGACGTTCGTAAACCCCTTCCAAGATTTTAAAAATTTTTTTTTGGGTTCCAGTCCCTTCCCAATGTTCCCTGTAACGGATTTCCTAGTTTTTTTGCTTCCCCAACCAATGCGCTAGTTTTGCTTTGTTCATATGAAGGCCTGACACACCCCCCAAAAAAGAGCAAGAACATCAATACATGTTTTAAAAGACTTTCTATCCCCCCAAATGGGGAAATTTAGTGTCTCGCGTATTGAGACAAATTTTTTTCAAGTTATTTCCATGATCCCCTGAATATCCCGGGTTTTTCTTACCATTATGGCTGCACCTCGACCAAAGTACAAAAAAAATAGGGGGATACGGGGTCTCCTTGTCTGTCCTCTTTTAATTCCAGCCAATTGATACCGACTTTTCAAAACAAGGATTTTATTGTTATAAAACACATTTTTTCCCTCTGCATATTCTTCTTGAAATCAAAAGCTTTTAATCCCTTTAAAAATTTAAAATTCCAATTTAAATTTAGTCAAAAACTTTTTCAAAAATCTATGTTCGTATAATCCTGGTAAAGTGCTTATCTAAGTGGCATTGTGTCTTGATTAATCTCAAAATTATCACCCTTTTATCTATTTTTAATAATCCCGTTGATCTTTATTAATAAAATGTGGGGTACATTTTTCAACGATTGCAATGCAAGAAGATCCAATTTATAAATGACATTTAAAGTGAGTAGGGGCTCAATTCTTTTGTTGCTGGGCCGTCACCCTTTTTGGGTGCCGTAAAAGATACCCTTTCCCCCGTGCACAGTAGCCCCCTTCCGAAATTGCATTTTGGGCTTAACAAAAATTTCCTTTTTTTCCCAAAAAAAATTTTAAGAACTCTGCAAAAAACCTCTGTGCCCGGACTTTTTTTTTTGTTTCTATTTTTCAGGGCACAAATAGTTTTTTCTAGTGTAATTTCACCTTCAAAATTTACTTGCCTCTGTTCATCCAAGCATGGAACATTATTGACTAATCTTTAATTTCACAATTTTTTCACCCCTTTTGGGATATAAAGATTATAAAAAACTCTGTACCTCTTGGAAAGTCTTTCTGATTCACTAAAATATTTTCTTGCGGTTGAGTCTTGGCATATTTTTACTAAAAATAATGACGTTTTTTTAAAAGCAAAAAAAGCCACTTACTTTCTTCCGTCAGCTTTTATCTGGCCCCCGACCCCAAAGTACTCCTTTTTATTCTTTTTTCCCGTATCTCTTTTAATTGTTCTTTTTTGATTCCTAGTCCCAAAGTCTTGTTCACTCTTTCTTTCAATTTTTCTATACTCGAATTTCTTGTTTCCAAAACCCTTTTTCTTCTTCTGTGTTTTTTTTTTTTTTTTTCGTAGCTATGGTTGTTTTTGACCCTATCTTATCAGAGGGAAACTAAGAAACCCTCATCAGAGATGGAAAACTGAATCTCTTCGTCAATTTTCATTATTATTTTGGGTTATCGGTTTCTTTTTAACCCTTCTTTTATTTCAGCATTTATTTCACTAGATATAGTTTATCTTCAAAAGAGTGTATTTAAAATTCCAAAAAAGTGTTTGTTTCACATTTTCTTTAAATTTGTTTTAGTAGGATGCGGAGTGATCTGTTTAATCCCCCAGTCAATATCTGCATCATCTACAAACGAAACCACTGAATCCGAATGAGAAAAAAGTCTAACCTTGCTTGTGAAAAGGGGTGGTTCTTCTCCAGTTTAAAAAGGAGACATTCTTGGTTTAATTCTCGCAGATACATTTAAATCGAGGTCCCTTTCCCTCATGCTTTCAACTGTGTCCCTTTTATTTAGGATTTTTTTATGTGTTTTTAATTATGGTAATCCCCCACTGGGTCAAGTACCAATGAAATCCCACGTTTTTTAAAAAATTTGGGGACATTAGCTCCATTTCTTTAGTTTAATATTTTTTATAAAATCCAGGGGCATCTTTATTTTGGCCCCTATACGTTAAAAAAAAGGAGGGCGTTTTGTTTTGATAACAACCATAAAATAATTCCCAAAAACATCTTTAACAACCCTTTTCACTTTAAACTCAAATTATTATTAAACATTATCGCAACACCTCTTGCATTTGATGTATTACTTGAAAAATATCCTTGATAACCCATTCCGCTAAAACATGTTTTCTCCATTTTTTCTCAAATGCGTGTCTTGTAAGAAATAGACAGAACGGTTTTTGTTTCTTAAATAATGAAAGACATCTCGTCTTTTCTGATATCCATTCAGGCCTTGGCAGTTAACCGATAATATAGATATGTTGCTATCCATTATTTACACAGAAGACGCCTGCTAATGTTACTACGTCTGCTAATGTTACAAACGCCTGCTATTGTTACTACGTCTGCTAAGGTTACTACGCCTGCTAACGTTAGAACGCCTGCTAATGTTACTACATCTGTTAATGTTACAACGCCTGCTACTGTTACAACGCCTGCTACTGTTACAACACCTGCTAATGTTACTACATCTGCTAATGTTACTACATCTGCTAATGTTACTACGTCTGCTAACTCTACAACTGATACAATCACGGAACTCAAAAACAGATTGTCCTAACTACGTCACATGAATGTTCGTGAAGAGACTAGGATTGTAAAAACAAACAAACAAACAAACAAACAAAAACACCCAGTGCCAACACCAACAACTTGCCATAGGTTGTTACATTTGTAGAGCAGCGCGAGGACTGTTCCAATGTCATAACCCCCAAAACTGTTCCAATATCATAGCCCCCAACAACTGTTCCAATGTCACAGCCCCCAACAACTGTTCTAATGTCACAGCCCCCAACAACTGTTCCAATGTCATAGCCCCCAACAACTGTTCCAATGTCATAGCCCCCAACAACTGTTCTAATGTCACAGCCCCCAACAACTGTTCCAATGTCATAGCCCCCAACAACTGTCCAATGTCATAGCCCAAACAGCGGTTCCAATTTCATAGCCCCCAACAACTGTTCCAATGTCATAGCCTCCAACAACTGTTCCAATGTCATAGCCCCCAACAACAATTCCAATTTCATAGCCCCCAACAACTGTTCCAATGTCATAGCCCCCAACAACTGTTCCAATGTCATAGCCCCCAACAACTGTTCTAATGTTATTTGCCCTCAACAACTGTTCCAATGTCATAGCCCAAACAGCTGTTCCAATATCATAGCCCAACAACTGTTCCAATGTCATAGCCCCAAACAGCTGTTCCAATGGCATAGCCCCCAACAACTGTTCCAATTGTATAGTCCCAACAAACTGTTCCAATTGTATAGCCCCAACACTGTTCCAATTGTATAGCTCCAACAAATGTTCCAATGTCATAGCCCCAACAACTGTTCCAATGTCATAGCCCCAACAACTGTTCCAATTGTATAGCCCCCAACAACTGTTCCAATTGTATAGCCCCAACAACTGTTCCAATTGTACAGCCCCAACTACTGTTCCAATTGTATAGCCCCAACAACTGTTCCAATTGTATAGCCCCAACAACTGTTCCAATGTCATAAGCCCCAACAACTGTTCCAATGTTATAGTCATAACAACTGTTCAATTGTCAGAGCCCCAACAAATGTTCCAATGTCATAGCCCCAACAACTGTTCCAATGTCATAGCCCCCAACAACTGTTCCAATGTCATAGCCCCAACAACTGTTCCAATGTCATAGCCCCAACAAATGTTCCAATGTCATAGCGGCGCACCAACAACTGTACACATTCTATAGCCCCGACAACTGTTCATATTGTATAACCCCAACAACTGTTCCAATGTCATAGCCCCAACAACTGTTCCAATAGTATAAACCCCAACAACTGTTCCAATGTCATAGCCCAACAACTGTTTCAATTGTATAGCCCTAACAACTGTTCCAATTGTATAGCCCTAACAGCTGTTTCATTGTCATAGCCAACAACAACTGTTCCAATTGTATAGCCCCAACAACTGTTCCAATTGTATAGCCCCAACAGCTGTTTCATTGTCATAGCCAACAACAACTGTTTCCAATTGTATAGCCCCAACAACTGTTCCAATTGTATAGCCCCAACAACTGTTCTAATTGTATAGCCCCAACAACTGTTCTAAATGTATAGCCCAAACAACTGTTCCAATTGTATAGCCCTAACAGCTGTTTCATTTTCCAGTGACGGTGAGGAAAGACCCACTGACCACAGGGAAAAATCCTGTTGACAGTGGGAAAGACTACAACTTTGGATTCTCTCTTGAGGGCACATAAGACCGTATGGCGAAAGCTTGGCTGTGTCTGGAGTGGCACTGTCTTCATCTGTCCGGGCAGGGGTGGTTGGGTCTGTGGGGTGTGCTCGGCAGCTGGAGGGTGGTGTTTTTCGCCGGTGGGCTCTGCAGTCATGAAATACGGGCTGGTACACGCATGGGGATGCTACTTTAAGGGTGTTATGAGCTGCATCCTGTAGTCTGATTTACCTCTGTTCAGGGGCAGTTATGTCCCTTGATATCTTAATGGAGTGTCCTGCGCGTGCCTGTACCCATCGTCAACACAGCGCAGGCCTCCAAGGGTGGTACAGGACTGCTCTAAAGGCGGGTGAAGGCAGTGCTTCTCTGGGTCCTCCCCAGCACCTTCGGGTGTTTCTTTTTCTTCTTTGCCTTAACTAGGCTGACCCTGGAGAAGGGTCCAGTGACGGTGAGGAAAGACCCACTGACCACAGGGAAAGTCCTGTTGACAGTGGGAAAGACTACAACTTTGGATTCTCTCTTGAGGGCACATAAGACCGTATGGTGAAAGCTTGGCTGTGTCTGGAGTGGCACTGTCTTCATCTGTCCGTGGGCAGGGGTGGTTGGGTCTGTGGGTGTGCTCGGCAGCTGGAGGGTGGTGTTTTTCGCCGGTGGGCTCTGCAGTCATGAAATACGGGCTGGTACACCCATGGGGATGCTACTTTAAGGCTGTTATGAGCTGCATCCTGTAGTCTGATTTACCTCTGTTCAGGAGCAGTTATGTCCCTTGATATCTTAATGGAGTGTCCTGCGCGTGCCTGTACCCATTGTCAACACAGCGCAGGCCTCCAAGGGTGGTACAGGACTGCTCTAAAGGCGGGTGAAGGCAGTGCTTCTCTGGGTCCTCCCCAGCACCTTCGGGTGTTTCTTTTTCTTTGTATAGCCCCAACAACTGTTCTAATTGTATAGCCCAAACAACTGTTCCAATTGTATAGCCCTAACAGCTGTTTCATTTTCATAGCCAACAACAACTGTTCCAATTGTATAGCCCCAACAACTGTTCCAACTGTATAGCCCTAACAGCTGTTTCATTGTCATAGTCAACAACAACTGTTCCAATTGTATAGCCCCAACAACTGTTCCAATTGTATAGCCCTAACAGCTGTTTCATTGTCATAGCCAACAACAACTGTTCCAATTGTATAGCCCCAACAACTGTTCCAATGTCATAGCCAATAACAACTGTTCCAACTACATAGCCCTAAAAGCTGGTCCAATGTCATAGCCCCCCCCCCCCCCCCCCCCCCCCCCCTGCTGTAGATCGCTCCCTCTGGACTGTGATGCTAGGACTGTTCCTATTTCACACGCTGGGTGTGGGTGTGTCTTGAGGAGCTGGAACTAACAGCGTGACAAACCGTGCCACAGGAAGGAAGGAAGGAAGGAAGGCAGGAAGGAAGGAAGGAAGGAAGTACGTTACGGAAAAATTAGACAACAAAAAACGACCCCCCTCCCCCTCCCCCCTCCCCCCCCCCCCCCCCCCCCCCCCCCCCACCCCACACCACACCACACACACAACACACATCCCGCGGTTTTCTTTGGTTGTTGTTGTTGGTGGTGGTGTTTTTTTTTATTTTTTATTTTAAGATTAGAGAAAATACATAGAAAAAACACCTCCAGAATCGTGAATAACCCGGAAAAGAAAATGTAGGCACTCGGGAGGGCGGGAGGTGGTGGTGGTGGTGGGGGGGGGGGGGAATAATGGGAGGGTAGTTTAGGAATAGGTTAAGGGATGTGTAGGGGAGTGAGGTGGGGGGGGGGAGAAAGGAAAGGGAGATAAGCCTTATTACCCCACAAGCATCAAGAGATATTTGCACATCCCGTCTAAAGCCGTGACACGGGTCTTTAAAGCCAGCGGAAATCGCACTTTCCCACCTCTTCTATTTCCGGCACCGGGATGTCAATACGGCCAATCATGACGTTCATCGATTTTCATCCACGTGGAACACCCCCCCTTCTCTCTCTCTCTCTCTCTCTCTCTCTCTCTCTCTCTCCTCTCCTCTCTCTCTCTCTCTCTCCTCTCTCTCTCTCTCCTCTCTCTCTCTTTCTGCGAGATTTACACGAAGGACCTATATTCACACTTTAAACCCGGGCCAGATTTGTCGTCGTTACAACATTAACAAGACGTTCTGCTAGCTCCTAGTGGATGGAAAGAGAAAGAAGGGAAGGGGGGGGGGGGAGGTTAGGAGGGGAGAAAGGTAGAGGGGAGTGGGGGGAGGGAGGGAAAGGGGGGGGTTACGAAAGACTTAGAAAACCTTTCAGGTGATACTTCTTTTTTTTTTTTTTTTTTTTTTGGGGGGGGGGGGGGGGTCTCCTGTGTTTCATGATCATAGTGCTATTTTTGATCACGCAGTTGAAACTATCACATTATCAACTGCACGTTAAACGTTATTGCTATTGACGAACGCTGAGACATGATTTGAGCACTGATGGCAACCTTTGACATGTTGTTCGCTTCTTTCTTTCTTCCATTTCTATTGTTTCATTCATCTTTCTCACAGGGGGTTCCTCTGCCAAGGCAAGCAAGTCTCTCCCAACATTTCTATTGTTTCATTCATCTTCCTCACAGGAGGTTCCTCTGCCAAGGCAAGCAAGTCTCTTCCAACATTTCGATTGTTTCATTCATCTTCCTCACAGGAGGTTCCTCTGCCAAGGCAAGCAAGTCTCCCCAAACGGGAGCCCAGCCCACCAACCAAGCAACCACAGCAACCTACTCCGGCAACATGTAGGCTTGACACAGACCTATTCACCGTCATCACTTACCAACCGACAACACACAAACACAGTGCATAGACTTGATAACGCTGCAGAACCAGCTGGAAGCACTGGATACTGGCAATGTTTGGGTGTGTAATTCATGATGTATCTTATATGTTATGGAGAATCATAATTTACAAACAGTGAAACAGCAGGAAACAGAAGGAGAGAGAGAGAGAGAGGAGAGAGAGAGAGAGAGAGAGAGGAGAGAGAGAGAGAGAGAGAGAGAGAGAGGAGAGAGAGAGAGAGAGAGAGAGAACGAACGAACGAACGAACGAACGAATTTTATTGAACATCGGCCACAGACCATAATTCAAAGGATTCGGGGTGCGGGGCGAGGGAAGTGGGGAAGACAATGAGTCAAGGGCACTGGGGAGGGGTAAATAATGAAGTCATCCACATACATCATGATTACATTTTACAAATGAATACGCCAATACACAAAAAGGAGCAGGATTCAAAAATATATACAAACGTATCTGTGATACTACACTTTCAGAAGAGAGCGTATATGGATAAACAAACAAAGAAAAACCAACAACAAAAGCACACATACACAAAAATAAATAAAGGTGTCAAAAATTACTTCATAAGAGGAGAAAACAAGAGAAACTCTCTAAGAAATGTTGTCAATTTTAATAGCATTTTCATCTTAATACACGACCTGAATAAACTTGTCTTCTACGAATTGCGTGGAAAATATATTTTGAAACTTGTAATGTTCTCTTATTATCCCGTGGTAGAAGAATGATTGACAGTGGTAGTTGTACAATATTTGAAATAAACGCTTCCCTTAAATCATTATAAAGTGAGCACTTACATATGAAGTGGTTTTCATCTTCTACAGAATTAACACAAAACGGACAATTTCTGTCTTTTGAATTATGACTATATCGGAACAGATTATTATTCAAAGGTAAAACATTCAATCTTGCATGTGAAAAGCTACTTTGAAACAAAATACATCAATGCTACAAAGATAAATTTCCCTTTCAAAAACGACTTTAAAAGATCTATAGCTTGCATATCTTTCCTTATCTCTAATAGCTCCTGACCACTCTTGTATAAACATATCAATTAATCTCTGCTTGAACATGCATAAGAACCAACGAACATTGCCAACATCCTGTTGTAACCATACAAAGTTGAAACCAGTCTCACATAACAATTCTCTTACATTTGTTACCCAGCATTTTTTACCATTCTGATCTAGGATTACCTGCATACTATATGCTTGCCGCGGTAATCTGTTCTGTCCCATACTAATCAGTTTAAACCAATATCGAATCGCGTTTACGTATGAGTTAATAAAGAGGGGGTATCTTCCCAGTTCCCCGTATACCATTTTGTTTGGGGTCTTAAGTGGAACTCCCAGAAAACGCTTGCATGCTAGCAAGTGAACTCTCTCCAAGCCATCTAAACGATGTATCCCCCACACTTCAGATGAATATAATAAAATGGATTTGATTTTGGCGTCAAACACCTTAAAATAAATGTGATAACCGATATCCTTATTCTTCTGGAAAGCTCTTATTAAAGTAATCAATGCCCTTTTCCCTTTACTAATTAAGTGTTCGTACCAAGTCTTGGACTAAGTTTTGTTGAAAAAACGAACCCCAAATAACAATAAGTATTGACAACTTCTATCTTAGCATTGTCAAAAATCAATTGTTCGTTTTTACCAAGAATCCTCCTTTTCTGAATACCATTATTTTTGTCTTATCCATATTAACATCTAATTTCATATTTGTACAGCATGTTTGCAGTATATTTAATTGGTTTTGAAGTCCGACTGGAGTTGTAGACAACAAAACCACATCGTCTGCAAAGAGCAGAATGAATAATTCCATGACATTGGGCATCAGTTGAATACCATGTCTACCTTCTTCATTCATATGAGTTGCCAACTGATTGATAAAGATTTCAAACAGTGTTGGGCTTAAAACACATCCTTGACGGACCCCCTTGGGACAACTGAAATAGTCAGAGTACGTATAATTTGACCTTACACAAGATATTAGAGAGTTATACATAGCTTGAAGCGCACAGAAAAATTTCCCTTTAATACCCTGATTTCTAATACACTGTAAAAGCTTATCGTGTCTTACTGAGTCAAAGGCTTTTTTGAAGTCGACAAAAGCCACATATAGTTTTTTCCCACGCTGACTCAAGCATTTCTGTCCCACGGAATACAGACAAAAAATTTGGTCGATCGTAGAATACTTTTTACGGAAGCCAGCTTGACTTTCAGAAATCCTATTATTAGCTTCAAGCCATGCGTAGAGACGCTTATTCAATATAGAGCTGTAACATTTAGAAATTGTGCTTAATAGTGATACTCCTCTGTAATTATCAACTTTCTTAATATCCCCCTTTTTGTGAATAGGAATCACTATGGCCTTAGCCCACTCTTTCGGATAAATACCTTTTTTAAATATGATATTGAAAAACTTCTTTAGAAAAGGAATCGTAATTTCTCTTCCAGCCTTTAACATTTCTGGAAGCACACCATCTGAACCGCAAGCCTTACTTAACGTTAGTTTGTTCACAGCATATGTTACTTCACTTTCAGATATTTCAGAGTTCAGTTCATGTTCTTCTTGCTCATTTAAATCAACATTATCAAAGTTATCATTTTCATCATAGCCATCGTCTACCGAAAATACACTCTGAAAATGATTGAGCCAGTTATCTATTGTAATGTTATTCGTACATTTTGACTTTTGTTTCCCACACCCCATTACAGACAATTGTTTCCAAAACTTGGAGGAATCTGAAATACTTGATGAGAGCATTTCAGCCTGTTTTCGTTTAAAATCTCTTTTTTTGAATTTCAATAAGTTCTTATACTTTTTCTTTGCTTGCACATACTCCACACGATCTTCTTCTTTCCTACTATTTCTGAAAATCCTAAGTGTTTTCCTACTGTACTTCTTTGCTTGTCGACATTCATCATCAAACCACTCTGCTGACTTTGGAAGAGAATTTGGATAAACTTTCTTTAACATTGGACTGCTAGCAGACAATAAAGACTTAACAAAAATATCTAAAGCACCATCAGCATCATTTTCTACTAGGGACAAAGCCCTTTGTATATCAGCTCTTGTATCAGTTTTTCTCAGGTTTTCAAGGAAAGTGAGAGCACCTTCTTCGTCCCATACATGTTTTTCAATAAACCAATTGGAATCAATTTCCCGTTTGACATAATTGCAGGGAACTCCAATGGTATAGAAAGAACAACTGGTAAGTGGTCTGATTCAGTAGAATCTTCAACAATGAGAGACATATTGTTCAACCCCCCAAGCAAAATAGGCGACATAACAAAATAATCGACAGTGCTACACCCTGAGCTGGATATAAAAGTGTAGCTACCATCAAAACATTGTTCTGATAGCCCGTTTAAGATCACAATGTCCAGAGAATTGCACAGCTCTAACAACTGTTCACCAAACACATTTAGAGCGTCATCCTGTGAATAATATGGTGGCTGACCATAGTTTTCATCATCCAAGTTTTCATCAATGTCAATACCAACATTATTTTTTGACGCTGTTCTTGCATTTAAATCCCCGCATAACAAAATATGAAAATCGGACAACTCATATAAATCAAGAAAACATTGCTCTAGAGACTCGATACCAAATCCATTGTCGCGGATTCCCCAGACAGTGGAGTCTATTGGGGGCATATAGTACAGATCCAAAATATGTTCTTGTCAGTATTGAATAGTTTCCTGTCAATATCAAGAACAATCAAATTTTTAGCTTTATAATCCACCTGCTTTACAAAATTTGAAAACGTCTTCCTAACTAAAACAATGACACCACCCGAATACCTTCCTTGGTGGGACAGTTTACTTGCTTTAGAGTTATAAATATCGTAGTCAGAAAAAAGTGTGGACTCAAAATTCTCGCCAATGAAAGTTTCAGTGAGACAAACAAAATCGTGGGATTTAATATACTGAATAAAATCGTTATTTTCTAACTTAGACATCAGACCATTTGCATTAAAATTTAGAAACTTTGCATTACCACTCTTTACATTAAACATACAGCGATGTTTACCTTTCTCTTTATATTCTTCCTCACACTTTCTACTCTGGCATCTTCTGCATGTTTTGTTTCTAGCTTGCTCATTGGTCCGGCCGATGTCCTATTTCGAGGGAGATTTGCGCTGGGTTCGGGACCTTGTACGCCCTCTTTCTTGATCACTTTGACTGCCTTCTCTGGACTGCACGCGTTTAAAACTGTCCACAATGCTGTTCTGGCTGATGTCTCTGGTGCTGGAAGTCCTTTTCTTTGAACACTGTTTTCCAGATGTCTTTTTATTCTGCTTCTCATTCTTTTCACTGGTTCTGGAAGCTGACTTTTTCCTGGAATTGGCAGAAGGGGTGCCTGAGTGCTGATCTGATCTTACTTCTGGGGGAGGGTTGGACTGGGACTGTGTGTCCTGTGTTGGACGTGATTCTGATGGGCCTGTCTCCGGAAGTTTGCTCCCCGTATCCTCCTGACCCTCATCTTCAGCTTGATTACCCTTGTTTCGCTCAGGTCATTTTCTTCATTCGTCTTCTTCATTGCCATTTCTCCAGCAACTGCATCACTTTGTCCAATGTCTGAAGCTTTGGAAACCTGTTCGGAGGCACTGTTCACTGGTGTGATAAGTGGATCCTCTTCAACTTCATCATTCTGTAATTCAATGCTGTCTGTGGGTTGCACACAGATTTCTAGCACGTCTTCACTTTCATGGACGGCTCTTCCGCTGTGGAGATTTTCTTTGTCTTGGTTGCTGCGCCCATTGACTTGGTCACTATTTTTGTCAGTAACATGACTGCCATGACCGCAAAATGTGTCACGTTCTTGCCGATGACGACTACCTCCATGGTCTCTGGTCCAGGGTCTGTTGAAGGCTCTTGAATCCCCATTCTGGCCTGAGACTCTTTGGACAGCTCCACTGTATGAAGACCGGCCTGGAGCCACAGGTATTGTAGAATGCCTGGGGTTTTCATCCGGAAATCTTTGCTTGCTGGACGTTTGTTGCTGCTGTCTAGGCAAAGGTTTAGAATTTCTACCTTCATCTTGTCTGAACCTTCTTCTTTCCTCTGATTCCTGGTTGTTACCGGGTCCTGGTCTGAAGTCTTCGTTATTGAAACTGGGATTGTAGCGATGTCTGCCTGGTATCCCCAACACAGGTTTTCTCCGGTTTTCTTGTCTCCCATCATTTTGCACCTTCTTGTGGTGGTCACGTCCAGGGTGTTGCAGCTGTGGGCAATCGTCACTTGACAGGAAGTTTTGGTCATCTTCTGTGTTTTGATATCTATAAGACTGGTGACTATGTGAAAACGAGTACCTTCTATAAGGTAGCTGTCTGTCTTTCACATGAAGCCTTCCGTTGTAAAAGTAGGTGTTTTTCCCTGGTCTCTATGGAAATTCAACTGTTCTTGCTGTCTTGTTGTGATGTCTGTTGTCACCCTGATGTTGTTTCGCCTGAGCTCATCTCGAAGTTTTCTGTTCTTGAGAATGTACATCTTGTCTCTCCAGTGGGAAAACTGTACTAAGAGTGGGCGTGGTTTGTTGTTCTGATGAGGGCTTCCCAGTCTGAAAGCACGTTGGATGTCAGATGGACCCCACTCATGTTCCCCAGAATGGAAGTTCAGAATTTCTGCCACCAAATCCTCGCAGGACAGCTCATTTCTTTTTTCTGTTTCATCGATGCCCAAACATTTTATATTGCATTTTTTCGACTCGATCTCAAGAGCCTCTGTTTTTCCTTCCAAGCGGTCAAGTCGATCAACAATGTTGTCCCTGTCTTCCCGCAACTCTGTTATTTCTTCCCTGGTTTCTTCCACTTTTGATTTCAGTTGAACTAATTCTGAATTCAAGCGGCGTAAGATTTGTTCTTGCCCTTGGAATTTTTCTTCAATCAGCCGGTTCAGTTGTGTTGAGTGAAGATGAAAGCTCTGCATGATTTGTGCAAATCTCCAGTCAACTGACTGCAAAATGTTGTCCTCAGGCCCGGGGTTCTGTTCAACATCTTCACACAACAACAGAAAAACCGTACACAGCCAGTGTGTTAAACTGAGCGACGGCCGCAACAGTTTTTGAGTGAACATTGTGTTCACTTCATCTGTTACCACACTTGGAAATAATGACAAATGTTCCACTACTGGATATGATGAAAAGAGTAATTTGAAAAATTCCAAATATTTCAAAACTTATCAGAGCAATCGGCCTCAAAATTTGACAACATATCGAGAGAGAGAGAGAGAGAGAGAGAGAGAGAGAGAGAGAGAGAGAGAGAGAGAGAGAGAGAGAGAGACAGACAGACAGACAGACAGAGAGACAGACAGACAGACAGAGAGAGAGACAGACAGACAGAGACAGAAACAGAGAGAGCGAGAGATAGAGAGAGAGAGAGGAGAGAAAGGACGATCAAATAAAGACTGACAGACCTGTAGAAAGAACACGATAATGAAGCAAAGAAACAAAAACACGCAGGAGGGAATGACAAAATAAAGAAAGACGAACATGCAGGAAGACAACATGTGACAGCGATGATGAAAGGAAGAAAGACGAACATGCAGGAAGACAACGATGATGAAAGGAAGAAAGACGAACATGCAGGAAGACAGCGATGATGAAAGGAAGAAAGACGAACATGTAGGAAGACAACGATGATGAAAGGAAGAAAGACGAACATGTAGGAAGACAACGATGATGAAAGGAAGAAAGACGAACATGTAGGAAGACAACGATGATGAAAGGAAGAAAGACGAACATGCAGGAAGACAACGATGATGAAAGGAAGAAAGACGAACATGCAGGAAGACAACGATGATGAAAGGAAGAAAGACGAACATGCAGGAAGACAACGATGATGAAAGGAAGAAACGTGGACACACAGAGGGACACAGCGATGGAATAAAGAAATATGGACGCACAGGAAGAAAATGACCAAAAAAAGACAAAAAAAGACGATGGACACGCAGAAGAAGAATGATGGTGAAATAAAAAAAAAATCCAAGTCATACAGAAAGCAAACCATAAAGAAAAAAACACACGGAATACGATAAAAGAACACGGACATATTGGAAGAAAACGACGACAAGATAAAGGCATACGGACATATAGGAACGAAACGACGACACAATAAATTAACACATACACAAAGGAAGAAAAGCACGATGAAATATACAAACTGTGAACGCATAAGAATAGAATGACGGAAACAAAAATGGACACAACGATAAAATAAGAGAAACATCATGGGCACATAGGAGAGAGACAACTGGACACTCAGGTGGAAACTGACGATGAAATAAAGACATATAGAGGAAAAGCATGGACATACAGGAAGCAAACCATAAATAGGAAAACGATAATAAGATTAAGGATCACAGGCATAGAGGAAGGAAAAGACAATAAAATAAAGCAACATGGACATACTGATTGGAAACAGTAATAAACTAAAGAAACATGGAAATGATGACTACAAATAGTAACATGGGTGCACAGAAAACAAATCATAAAGAGCAAAACGACTGTGAAACAAAATATGAACGGACAGGGGAAAAAACCTCTTCAAGATTGAAACGACGACAAAGAAACTTAGACACAAATCACAAAAAGGACCCACGCACGCACGCACGCACGCACGCACGCACGCACGCTCGCACGCAAGCACACACAACACACACACACACCACACACACACACACACACACACCACACACACACACACACACACACACACACACACACACACACACACACACACACACACCACACACACACATACACACACACCACACACACACACACACATACACACACACACACACACACACAAACACACACACACACACACACACACACACACACACACACACCACACACACACACACACACACACACACACAACGAAGGGACAGCAGGGAGACAGGGAAAGAAAAAACAACAAAGGAATAAGAAAGAAAGGAAGAATGATGGTTAAAAACGTCCAAACACAAAACGACGCACCTCCATGAACACTGCCAGGATGACGATGCCCTTCACCCCCTTCATGGCCGCCGTCAGGTTGGTGTAGAGGTCGCTGTTGTAGGCGATCACGTGCATCTGTAACATCACACACAGACGAAGCATTGTAAAGAACGCACGAGAACGCCGAAGAAGCTGAAGTTGGTGCCCGAGAATATGGCAGTGGCACCATCTGTTACAGATCACACACACAGCAGTGTGATGGAACAATGCTATTCGATCAAGGCGTAAAATAAACACTCGAAGGTGCAGGTAGGACCCAGAGAAGTACTGTCCTCAACTGCCGAACAAACCAGCGGGAGCAATCCTGCACCACCCTTGGAAGCCTGCGCTGTGTTCACATAGGGTGCAGGCACGCATGTGGCATTCCATTAAATCGTCAAGGGACATAACTGCTCCCTGGCAGATGCCATTGTTTGAGCATGTGTAAGTATCAGCCACAAAGAACATAATGGTTGTCTGTGACTCATATCTAAGTTAACGTGTTACATTAAAGAAACACACACACACACACACACACACACACACACACACACACACACACACACACACACACACACACACACACACACATCAATGCAGAGAGAGAGAGAGTCTATGAGAGAGAGAGAGAGAGAGAGAGAGAGAGAGAGAGGAGAGAGAGAGAGAGAGAGAGAGAGAGAGAAACAGCTGAGCATGCTATAACAATGGAATTTCACCGTGGCTTGTCCTTAAAACTTTGGAAATACGTTCGTCAAAGTTGTCCCCCCAGACCCCCACCCCTCGCTAGGCAGGCTCTCTGGTGGCATAGTGCAGCGGACATTGCTGGAGAATTCGGTCAACTGTACTGGATCCCACCATGCCATCCTTCTGTCAGGTTCAATGGAGCAAAAACCATGGAATAGTTCTGTCAGGTTCAATGGAGCAACAACCATGCAATGGTTCTGTCAGGTTCAATGGAGCAACAACCATGCAGTGGTTCTGTAAGCTTCTATGGAGCAACAACTATGCAATAGTTCTGTTAGGCTCAATGGAGCAACAACCATGCAGTGGTTCTGTCAGGTTCAATGGAGCAACAACCATGCAGTGGTTCTGTCAGGTTCAATGGAGCAACAACCATGCAATGGTTCTGTCAGGTTCAATGGAGCAACAACCATGCATGGTTCTGTCAGGTTCAATGAGCAACAACCATGCTATGGTTCTGTCAGGTTCAATGGAGCAACAACCATGCATGGTTCTGTCAGGTTCAATGGAGCAACAACCATGCAATTGATTCTGGTCAGGTTCAATGGAGCAACAACCATGCAATGATTCTGTCAGGTTCAATGGAGCAACAACCATGCAGTGGTTCTGTCAGGTTCAATGGAGCAACAACCATGCTATGGTTCTGTCAGGTCCAATGGAGCAACAACCATGCTATGGTTCTGTCAGGTTCAATGGAGCAACAACCATGCTATGGTTCTGTCAGGTTCAATGGAGCAACAACCATGCAATGGTTCTGTCAGGTTCAATGGAGCAACAACAATGCAGTGGTTCTGTCAGTTCAATGGAGCAACAACCATGCTATGGTTCTGTCAGGTTCAATGGAGCAACAACCATGCAATGGTTCTGTCAGGTTCAATGGAGCAACAACAATGCAGTGGTTCTGTCAGGTTCAGTGGAGCAACACAACTTAATCGTCTGACGTAGAATGAAACAGCGTTGAGATCAGGACCAATTTTGATCTGACGACACTCGACTGTACGATGTAGTAACGAAAGACAACAATATTACTCTCACTACCGAAGAACGAATGATTTTTCAACCCATAGTTTGTGAAGACAGTGTCATCTTAAACAGTCTGAAGCTCTGTGTATTGTGGATTTCATAGGGCAGAAAGCATCTGCCTTAACACACTATAGCTATGACACTGTTGGTGTCACTGTGGACAGGGTATCTTCTTTAACACACTATAGCTATGACACTGTTGGTGTCACTGTGGACAGGGTTCTTCTTTAACACATTATAGCTATGACACTGTTGGTGTCACTGTGGACAGGGTATCTTCTTTAACACACTGTAGCTATACACTGTTGGTGTCACTGTGGACTGGGTGTCTTCTTCAACACACTGTAGCTATGACACTGTTGGTGTCACTGTGGACTGGGTGTCTTCTTCAACACACTGTAGCTATGACACTGTTGGTGTCACTGTGGACTGGGTGTCTTCTTAACACACTGTAGCTATGACACTGTTGGTGTCACTGTGGACTGGGTGTCTTCTTCAACACACTGTAGCTATGACACTGTTGGTGTCACTATGGACAGGGTGTCTTCTTTAACACACTATAGCTATGACGCTGTTGGTGTCACTGTGGACTGGGTGTCTTCTTCAACACACTGTAGCTATGACACTGTTGGTGTCATTATAGAGAGGGTGTCTTCTTCAACACACTGTGGGTCTGGCACTGTTAGCTATGACACTGTTGGTGTCACTGTGGACAGGGTATCTTCTTTAACACACTGTACCTATGACACTGTTGGTGTCACTGTGGACAGGGTGTCTTCTTTAACATACTGAGCTATGACACTGTTGGTGTCACTGTGGACTGGGTGTCTTCTTCAACACACTGAAACTATGAGACTGTTGGTGTCACTGTGGACTGGGTGTCTTCTGCAACACACTGTAGCTATGACTACTGTTGGTGTCACTGTGGACTGGGTGTCTTCTTCAACACACTGTAGCTATGACACTGTTGGTGTCACTGTGGACTGGGTGTCTTCTTCAACACACTGTAGCTATGATACTGTTGGTGTCACTGTGGACTGGGTGTCTTCTTCAACACACTGTAGCTATGACACTTTGGTGTCACTGTGGACAGGGTGTCTTCTTCAACACACTGTAGCTATGACACTTTGGTGTCACTGTGGACAGGGTGTCTTCTTCAACACACTGTAGCTATGACACTGTTGGTGTCACTGTGGACAGGGTGTCTTCTGCAACACACTGTAGCTATGACACTTTGGTGTCACTGTGGACTTGGTGTCTTCTTCAACACACTGTAGCTATGATACTGTTGGTGTCACTGTGGACTGGGTGTCTTCTTCAACACACTGTAGCTATGACACTGTTGGTGTCACTGTGGACTGGGTGTCTTCTTCAAACACTGTAGCTATGACACTGTTGGTGTCACTGTGGACTGGGTGTCTTCTTCAACACACTGTAGCTATGACACTGTTGGTGTCACTGTGGACTCGGTGTCTTCTGCAACACACTGTAGCTATGACACTGTTGGTGTCACTGTGGACTGGGTGTCTTCTTCAACACACTGTAGCTATGACACTGTTGGTGTCACTGTGGACTGGGTGTCTTCTGAACACACTGTAGCTATGACACTGTTGGTGTCACTGTGGACAGGGTGTCTTCTTTAACACACTGTAGCTATGACACTTTTGGTGTCATTATAGGATGGGTGTCTTCTTAACACACGTACTATGACCTGTTGTGTCAGTGACTGGTGTCTTGACACTGTAGCTATGACACTGTTGGTGTCACTGTGGACTGGGTGTCTTCTTCAACACACGTAGCTTGACACTGTTGGTGTCACTGTGGATGGGTGTCTTCTTCAACACACTGGTAGCTATGACACTGTTGGTGTCACTGTGGACTGGGTGTCTTCTTCAACACACTGTAGCTATGACACTGTTGGTGTCACTGTGGACTGGGTGTCTTCTCAACACACTGTAGCTATGACACTGTTGGTGTCACTGTGGACTGGGTGTCTTCTGCAACACACTGTAGCTATGACACTGTTGGTGTCACTGTGGACTGGGTGTCTTCTTCAACACACTGTAGCTATGACACTGTTGGTGTCACTGTGAGACTGGGTGTCTTCTTCAACAACACTGTAGCTATGACACTGTTGGTGTCACTGTGGACTGGGTGTCTTCTTCAACACACTGTAGCTATGACACTGTTGGTGTCACTGTGGACTGGGTGTCTTCTTCAACACACTGTAGCTATGACACTGTTGGTGTCACTGTGGACGGGTGTCTTCTTCAACACACTGTAGCTATGACACTGTTGGTGTCATGTGAGCAGGGTGTCTTCTTCAACTCCACTGTAGCTATGACACTGTGGTGTCACTGTGGACGGGTGTCTTCTTCAACACACTGTAGCTTGGACACTGTGTGCACTGGGACGTGTGCTTCTTACACACGTGCTCTGCACTTTGGTGTACTTGGACGGTGTGTCTTCAACTACAGCTCTGGCTACCTGGTCATGGATACGGACTGGGTGTCTGGTTTAAACTGTAGTGAACTTGGTCCATGGACAGTGATCTTCATAACACTGTGTATGCTTGGTGATTGGACTGGTGAATCTTAAACACATACTAAGGACATATTAGTGAATCACTGGACAGGTGCTTCTCATCATACTTCACTTTTGGTGTATTATAACGGTGTCTGCTCTAAACAGACAGTGGTCTCACCTTCTAACATACACTGTCGTATCCACGTCAGTGATGGCTGTCATCTCTTCAACTCACATTCACGGTCTGGTCTCTTCAGGAGTGTCCTTCTTACACACTGCTTCATACCGTATTGCAGTGTGTCTCAACTCATTCTCACGTTCATCACTCCGATTCATCGACAGTCGCTTTCGGAAACGTGACTTCCACTGTACACGTTCCTTTCACGTATGCTGTGTGCACAATTCCACACCTGTCACGTTCTCATTCTACGGACTGTCAGTCACAATTTACTGAACCTGTCACGTTCATCTTCATGGACTGTGTCACATTCTTTCACACTGTCACGCTCCTCTTCACGGACTGTGTCACAATCTCACACCGTGTTCATCGTTCCACTTCCACTGACTGTGTCACAATTCTCACACCTGTCACGTTCCACTTCATGGACTGTGTCACAATTCTCACACCTGTCACGTTCCACTTCACGGACTGTGTCACAATTCTCACACTTGTCACGTTCCACTTCACGGACTGGTCACAATTCTCACACCTGTCACGTTCCACTTCAGGACTGTGTCACAATTTCACACCTGTCACGTTCCACTTCACGGACTGGTCACAATTCTCACACCTGTCACGTTCCACTTCACGGACTGTGTCACAATTTTCACACCTGTCACGTTCCACTTCACGGACTGTGTCACAATTCTCACACCTGTCACGTTCCACTTCACGGACTGGTCACAATTCTCACACCTGTCACGTTCCACTTCACGGACTGTGTCACAATTTCACACCTGTCCGTTCCACTTCACGGACTGTGTCACAATTTCACACCTGTCCACGTTCCACTTCACGGACTGTGTCACAATTTCGACACTGTGTTCCACGTCACGACTGTGCACAAGTTCTGCACACTTCAACGTTACTGACGATCTGTGAAATTTCTCGACAGCTGTCACCGTTCCATTCCTGATTGACATAATTCTCACCAACTCGTCACTTCACACTCACAATTCACACCGTCCCGTCACTACACATGTGCAACACTCTCGCCACGACACGCGCCAACGCACTATCAATGACAGCAGAACAGCAGCACGTCAACATGACAAGATTTAAAGTCAACTTATTACGCGAAGTCTAGACATGAAGTAATCAGAACGAACAGAATGAGAAAGAAGAAGAAAGAAGAAGAGAAAGAGAGAGAGAGAGAGAGAGAGGAGAAGAGAGAGAGAGAGAGAGAAGAAGACAGACAGACAGACAGACAGACAGACAGACAGACAGACAGAGACAGAGAAAGAGCACACACAGGAAAATGATCATCCAAGGTTACCCTACACACACACACACACACACACACACACCACACACACACACACACACACACACATACACACACACACACACACACCACACACACACACACACACACACACACACACACACACACATACACACACACAGTGCTATTTAAGGCCAGTTTCAACCTACTCAATTAACAGCCGTCTCTGATTTCTATTACACTGACCCAAAAACGGAAAGCCACAACCCAGGAACAACCCAGCACACGACACAGGCGCACAGTCAGGGCTCCAAAGGAGAACGACAAGAGAACATGGACGGCAACACTGTAGCCAGTAGATTCTCCCCAAGGATCCTGGACACAGCAGATTAGCTGACTAATCATCTGGACACAAAACCTCGTTTCCCTGGGCCAAGGGTGTCAGCCAAAGCGCAGTCATCGAGATCAATGGGAGAGTAACTCCCGCTTTCTCCGCCGTCATTTTCTGAGATGGCGCTGTTTGGCGGCCATTTCGACTTTCAGCAGTCAAGAGAGCTGGCTGTCTTATTCCAGCGGGTATTTGTTTTTGTTAAAAGCCCAACCGTCGTTTTATGGCCTGAGTCTTCAGAATGAAGAGGAAACAAATCCCTCACACCTCTGAAATAAGGCGTTTATCCCGGGAAACAGCACAAGATGGGTTAACGCTTTACCCTCCCGCACTATCGATCGCAGCAGAGGTGTTCACAGATGAAAGGGGAGGACAGCAAAGAAAGGAAGACACAAAGCACGAAGAAAGAAGGAACAATTTGAAAGAAAGGTGGACAGAAAGAGGCGTAGAAAACAACTAGAAACAAAGGAAGACACAAAGGACGAAAGAAAGGACGAAGAAAGAAGAACAATTCGAAAGAAAGGACAGAAAGAGACGTAGAATACAATTGAAGCCACAATCGTTTCCATTTCTCCGCCAGAACGCCAGATGAATTTTTAAAAAAAGGGGGTGGGGGAGAAGAAAACGGAATAGATAGAGAGAGAGAGAGAGAGAGAGAGAGAGAGAGAGAGAGAGAGAGAGAGAGAGAGAGAGAGATGGTGGGGAAGGAGGGGGCCTGGGTGGAAAGGTGTTTGTTTATTTTTTTAAAAAAACATGAAAAATACATAATAATCCAAAAGATACTACCTGTGCTGTGTGCCCCTAAATCGTTTTTCTCGTGTGTGTGTGTGTGTGTGTGTGTGTGTGTGTGTGTCTGTGTGTGTGTGTGTGTGTGTGTGTGTGTGTGTGTGTGTGTGTGTGTGTGTGTGTGGTGTGTGTGTGTGTGTGTGTGTGTGTCTGTGCGTGCGTGCGTAGGTGCGTGCGTGCGTGCGCACGCGCGCACGGAAGTGTGTGTGTGTGTGTGTGTGTGTGTGTGTGTGTGTGTGTGTGTGTGTGTGTGGTGTGTGTGTGTGTGTGTGTGACAGAGAGAGAGAGAGAGGGGAGAGAGAGAGAGAGAGAGAGAGAGAGAGAGAGAGAGAGAGAGACAGAGACAGAGACAGAGAGAGAAAGAGAGGGGGTATGATTTGTTCTGTTTTTAACATGCAGATTGTCACAACTTTTAAGAAAAAAGTAAAACGTCCTCATGTTTTCAAAATGTAATAAAATATACATCTGAAGAAGAAGAAGAAGAAGAAGAAGAAGAAGAATGAATGAATGAATGAATCTTTAATGGGTTGAGAATTAGGCTCATTGAAGGCCTTTTTACAATTCTGCCCAACAATAACTACAATTTAAAAAGTAAGGTAACATCGAATTACAAAATAACATCAATATAACGATTTCATGCTTAAAATATATCTCTCTCTCTGTCTCTGTCTCTCTCTCTCTCTTCTCTCTCTCTGTCCTCTCTCTCTCTCTCTCTCTCTCTCACTCCCTGTCCTCCCCCTCCCCCCTCTCTCTCTCTCTCTCACACACACCACACACACACACACACACACACACACACACACACACACACACACACACACACACACACACATCTCAATCAACTGCATCGTTTATCAGCATTACACTTTTTTTTTCCTCCGTACGTATGTATAGTCAGGCTAATGTCTTAAACGAAGAAGAAGAAGAAGAAGAAGAAGAAGAAGAAGAAGAAGAAGAAGAAGATGATGATGATGATGATGATGATGATGTTGCTGATGATGATGATGCTGATGCCGATGATGATGACCATGGAGAAAAAGAAGAAGAAGAAGAAGAAGAAGAAGAAGAAGAAAGAAGAAGAAGAAGAAGAAGAAGAAGAAGAAGAAGAGAGATGTTGATGATGATTAAGAAGGAGAAGAAGAAGAAGAAGATGAAGAAGAAGAAGAAGAAGAAGAAGAAGAAGAAGAAGAAGAGAAGAAGAAGAAGAAGAAGAAGAAGAAGACGAAGAAGAAGAAGAAAAAGAAGAAAGAAAGAAAGAAAGAGAGGAGGGGAGGAAATGGAGGTGGTGGTATTGGTGCAGAAGTGACAACCACAGCGCAGAAATGATTCAAAAGGGCTGATTTTGATATTAAATACTTTGTTTTATCCTCGCAGTAAGTAACACATCATAGACAACGTTAGTATGTGTGACGTGTTTGCTTTAGCGTTCATATATTTTTCTGCTATTGTTAAATAATTCATCGATTGAAGTTCAACTACATGCACAGAAATGTCTCTCTTCACTTTAAACCAACGCTGGCGGAGAAAGCCAAGGAGAAGAAGAACGGAACCCCGCCTGCTAACAATCCTACTGAGGGAGTCATTAACGCACCAGCTCCAGTAATTAATCATCCGAAAACATCATCCGATTTCCCCGAGCCCATGATATTGACAGAAGAAGCAGAGTTATCTGGATCGATGCGAGAGTAACGGCCCCTCTCTTCATCGTCATTTTCCATAATGGCGCTCCCTGGCCAGAGGGGCGATGCATAAAAATGCATATGGCGAATTACAAAGCTGAAGAGCTTCAGACGCCGAATTACAGTGTTAAAAGACCTGTTTTATTGTTCTCTTTGAGCTGGGTCAAGTTTGCGTTTCTGAACTGGAAAGCCGTGTGATGACGTGAATCTGTGGAGAAAAATGACAAAGATGTCCCGCACACGTATCCTGTTCTTTGCTCTGGACCGGGCTGCCAGCTGTGGTATCACCTTCTCTGTCTGGCCAATCATTGCGCCAATGGCTTGCAGTGATCAGACCGAAAGAGGAAAAGGAACGAAAAATGTTACAAAAAGGAAGGAAGAAACATGGAGAGAAATAAAAAAAGGAAAAGAAAAAGAGAGAAGTTAACAGATCAAGAATATCATTTGCCTTCTCCTAATTGAGTCTTTCAGGACACAGATTGTATCACATCTTTTTTTTAACGATTTCTGGCGTCCTCTTTCTCTTCATTTTTTGTGGGCGTCTGTTCTAACTCTCCTCTCTCTCTCTCTCTCTCTCTCTCTCTCTCTCTCCTCTCTCTCTCTCTCTCTCTCTCTCTCTCTCCTCTCCTCTCTCTCACACACACACACACACACACACACACAGACACACACACACACACACACACAACACACACACACACACACACACACACACACACACACTCACACACACACACACACACACACACACACACACACACACACACACACACACACACACACACCCACACACACACTCAGAGAGAGAGAGAGAGAGACAGAGAGATAGCACGAATACAAATGATTTTATGTATTAGTTGTTGTTGTTGTTTTTTTTTGCCCTTTGTAAATAACATTGTGTATGGATAAGGGACGGATATCAAACCTGAAAATGAGCATGAAAAATATTTCACGTGAGTGCATGCGTGTGTGCGCGCGCGCGCGCGTACGTGTGTGTACGTGTGCACGCGCGTGGTGTGTGTATATGTATGTGCCTCCGTGAGTGTGTGTGTGTGTGTGTGTGTGTGTGTGTGTGTGTGTGTGTGTGTGTGTGTGTGTGTGTAAGTTCAGTAAGGTAATGTTGCTTATAGCCCAGCCGACCGCAAACGGCCATATCAGGGCTGTCACACGTCCGTGTGTGGTGTGTGTGTGTGTGTGTGTGTGGGTGTGTGTGTGTGTGTGTGTGGTATGTGTGTGTGTGTGTATGTGTGTGTGTGTGTGTGTGTGTGGTGTTGTGTGTGTGTTGTGTGTGTTGTGTGTGTGTGTGTGTATGTTGTGTGTGTGGTGTGTGTGTGTGTGTGTGTGTGTGTGTGTGGTGTGTGTTTTTGTGCGTACGTGCATGCGTGCGTGTTTGTGTGTGAGTGAGTGAGTGAATGAGTGAATGAGTGAGTGAGTGAGTGAGTGAGTGAGTGAGTGAGTGAGTGAGAGAGAGAGAGAGAGAGAGGTGGTGTGTGTGTGTGTGTGTGGGGTGTGTGTGTGTGTGTGTGTGTGTGTGTGTGTGTGTGGTGTTCGTGCGTGCGTGCGTGCGTGCGTGCGTGCGTGCGTGTGCGTGTTCTCAGTAAATCCCAAGCTG
>CM031602.1:10579053-10586553 GCA_018398815.1 Conus ventricosus | reverse complement strand
GCCGCCGCCTTCAACCCTACACTCGCCATCCTCTCCAACCCTGTTCTCCATTTCCTCTTCACCCACCCCACCTCAGCTGACAAAGCCCACCGTCCCCTCCTTTCCTGCCAACTCCTGCTCCTCAACCCATGAGCTCCTCAAAGCAAGACGACGTGAAGTGAAGAGTTGCTGATGTTCCCCGCCATTGGTGGAGTTCCTGTACAGCTCCTGGAATCCTCAAACGGAATGAGCAATGACAAAGGCCTACCTTTTGTGTCAGGAAAAGTAGACTTGTCTGTGGGAAACTCACAGGTCACCTGGAGTCGTGGTGTGGATGTTGAGAAAGAATATAGGTAGAGGAGTGAGTGACAGAGAAAATAAAACGTAGTGAGAAAACAACCCAATTAAAAAGCAGAGAGAGAGAGAGAGAGAGAGAGAGAGAGAGGAGAGAGAGAGAGAGAGAGAGAGAGAGAGAGAGGAGGAGGCAAATAGACGAGAACATCATGACCCAGGTAGAACTGGGAAACAAGTGTGTTTCAATTGTTTAAAGTGCTCCTCTCTTCCCTTCTGGCTTTTGTTCGTTCTTTCTCCCTCGTCCTTTGTTCCTCCCTTTCCTTGTTCTCTTCCCTTTCCATCTGTGAACACCTCCGCTGCGATCGATCGAGGTGATGTGTTAACCCATCTTGTGCTGCTTCCCAGCTGAACGACTTATCTATCAGGCGTGAGGGGATTTATTTCCCATTCATTTCGAAAGATTCAGGCCATAAAACGACAGCTCTGGATTTTCCAGAAAAGCAAATATCTCTGGAAACAAACAAACAAGAGAGAAAAAAGAAATGCGTTTAATCTACCCTGGAATAAGACAGGCAGCTCTCTTGACTGTTGAAAGTCGTGACGTGTGTTCAGAGAGAGGCTGCCGGTCAGAAGCCAACGTCATGGCCGCCAAACAGCGCCATCTCAGAAAATGACGGCGGAGAAAGGGGGAGTTACTCTCCCATTGATCTCGATGACTGTGCTTTGGCTGACACCCTTGGCCCAGGGAAACGAGGTTTTGCGTCCAGATGATTAGTCAGCTAATCTGCTGTGTCCAGGATCCTTGGGGAGAGGCTCTGACTACAGTGTTGCCGTCCATGTTCTCTTGTGCCCTCCTTTGGAGCCCGTCTGTGCGCCTGCGCGGGTTTAGTGGGTTGTTCCTGTCGTTTAGTGCTTGTTCGTGTTGTGTTAGTGGGTTGTTCCTGTGTCGTGTGTTAGTGGCTTGTTCCTGTGTCGTGTGTAGTGCTTGTTCCTGTGTGTGTTAGTGGCTTGTCCTGTGTCGTGTGTTAGTGCTTGTTCATGCTGTGGTCTCGTTATTGGTAAATGTCACTGAACAGAGCGGCACTACTGCTGTGTTATGGTCCCTTGGTTACAGTTTTTGTCTTCTTTTTTTCGGGTTTTCCTCGGGCTTCGAGTCTTTGCGACTGTGCGTTGTGTGGGCTTTTTGTTCATAGACTATGCATTGTGTGGGCTGTGTGTTCATTGGTTGTGCATTTTGTGGGCTTTTTGTTCACAATGTGCATTGTGAGGGCTGTGTGTTCATAGGTTGTCATGTGTGGGCTGTGTGTTCATAGACTGGCATTGTGTGGTCTTTTGTTCATAGACTGTGCATTGTGTGAACTTTTTGTTCATAGGTTGTGCATTTGTGGGCTTTTTGTTCATACGTTGTGCATTGTTGGGCTGGTGTTACATGTATTGTGGTTGTCATAGATGTGCATTGTGTGGGCTGTGTGTTCATAGACTGTGCATTGTGTGGGCTGTTGTTCATAGACTGTGCATTGTGTGGCTGTTGTCATAGGTGTGCATTGTGTGGGCTGTTTGTGTTCACAGATGTGCATTGTGTGGGCTGTGTGTTCACAGACTGTGCAGTGTGGGCTGTGTGTTCATAGATGCTTGATGTGTGTCAAGATGTGCATTGTGTGTTCATAGATGTGCATTGTGTGGGCTGTGTGTTCACTAGGTTGTGCATTGTTGGGCTTGTGTTCATAGACTGTGCATTGTGTGGGCTTTTGTTCATAGACTGTGCATTGTGTGGGCTGTTGTTCATAGACTGTGCATTGTGTATGTTTTGGTGCATTGTGGGCTTTTCAAGATGTGCATTGTGTGGGCTGTGTTCACAGACTGTGCATTTGTGGGCTGTGGTTCAAGACTGTGCATTGTGTGGGCTGTGTTGTTCATAGAATGTGCATTGTTGGCTGTGTGTCATAGACTGTGCACTGCGTGGGCTGTGTGTTCATAGACTGTGCATTGTATGGGATGTTTGTTCATAGGTTGTGCATTGTGTGGGCTGCGTGTTCATAGACTGTGCATAGTGTGGGATGTTTGTTCATAGACTGTGCATTGTGTGGGCTGTTTGTTCATGGGTTGTGCATTGTGTGTGGCTGTTTGTTCATAGGTTGTGCATTGTGTGGGCTGTTTGTTCATGGGTTGTGCATTGTGTGGGCTGTTGTTCATAGACTGTGCATTGTGTGGGCTGTTGTGTTCATAGTTGTGCATTGTGTGGGCTGTTTGTTCATAGGTTGTGCATTGTTGGGCTGTGTGTTCATAGACTGTGCATTGTGTGGGCTTTTGTTCATAGGACTGTGCATTGTGTGGGCTGTTGTTCATAGACTGTGCTTGTGTGGGCTTTGTTCATAGACTGTGCATTGTGTGGGCTGTGTGTTCATAGACTGTGCATTGTGGGGCTTTTGTTCCAGACTGTGCATTGTGTGGGCTGTGTGTTCATAGACTGTGCATGTGTGGGCTTTTTGTTCACAGACTGTGCATTGTGTGGGCTGTGTGTTCATAGACTGTGCATTGTGCGGGCTGGTTCAAGGTTGTGCATTGTGTGGGCTTGTGTTCATAGACTGTAAATATAATAGAAATGAGAGAGTGTCAAACAAGAAGACTGAACTAGCCTCAACACCAGTCTGGAACTTACTTTATGAGAGAGGAACTTGAGATGAAGAAGATGAGGAAGAAGGGAAGAAGAGAGAGAGGAGAGAGAGAGAGAGAGAGAGAGAGAGAGAGAGAGAGAGAGAGAGGAGGGGACAGACAGAGAGAAGAGAGAGAGAGAGAGAGAGAGAGAGGAGAGAGAGAGAGAGAGAGAGAGAGAGAGAGAGGAGAGAGAGAGAGAGGGGAGAGAGAGATGGCAGTGCTGGGGGTGGGGGTGGGGAAGGAGAGGGCTAAGATGGGAGTGATTTTTTTTTTTTACTTTTATAGATGATAGAAAAGCATTCGAGGAACAGACAGAAAAAAAGCACTTACAGACCAAAAATCCCAACTCTAAAGAATAATCCTGTCCGGACACTGTTGGGACCCTGTGCCCCTAACAACTTGTTTCTCGTTTTCTTTTTTTTCTTCATTTTTTTGACGGTAAACGTCTCTTTCTTACAGGAAAACATCCTTACGTTTTGACACTTGATCAAAATATAAAGGTACAGTTTCTAACTCTGTGCATAAGAATGTAAAATGAATAAATAAATAACATTAATCGATTGAAAAATCAAAAATGCAATCACAGGTTTAGATTATGTGGCGATTATTACAATAAACGCAGGTGTTGAAAAAGAGAAGGAGGGGGTGGGGAAGGAGGAGAAGGAGAGAAAGAGACAGACAGACAGACAGAGCACAGACAGAGAGAGAAAGAGAGAGAGAGAGAGAGAGAGAGAGAGAGAGAGAGAGAGAGATAAGAGAGAGAGGGGAGAGAGAGAGAGAGAGAGAGAGAAGAAGAGAGAGAGAGCTTATCGGATTTGTATTGTTTTTGTGCCTAATATTATTTTATTTCAAAATTTTCATGTCGTATGTAAAACTGCATTTTCTTTTAGTTAAGACACAATAAAACTGCTGGCGGCAAAACCCCTCAGAAAAAGTAGACACATTGACACTTCATATTTTGCTCAACATTTGAAATAGATGAAGACTTGTACTTTTTTCAGTTTCGTTTTCCAGCCTTTTTTTTTTTTTTAGTACATGTTTAAAAAAATGTTTCAAGTTGCTCCGTTTATGTGATTTACGGAGATAAGAATTTTCCTTTAGTCTTTTTGTAAAATATCCGGCTTCCATGAACTCTCCCTGTCACTGGCTGCCTAAGTGTGTGTCTCTTCTTAACAGAACTATTGTCCGAGTTCAGATCCATACATACCCATGCGGGGTAATGGAAAAATAAAATCCTTTGTGTTCTTAATTCTCTTAACAGCCGTGAATTGTAATAAACTTTGTTCAGAGTTTAAAAAAGAAAACAAAACAAAACCAAAAAAAAAAAACCCCAATCTGTTCGTCTCTTTCAAGCGCAAGAATACAAAACCACATTTTTCATGTTTTCAAATAATGGCCGAAGAAAGTAAAAAAGAAGAAAGACGAGGTGGAGAAGGAGGAAGAGGAAGAGGATTATGAACAGCAGGAGAGGAGGGAGGAAGAGGAGGAGGAGGACGACGAGGACGAAGATGAAGACGAGGACAGGAGAACGAAGAGATGGAGGAAGAGGAGTGTAACAACAATGTAGAAATTAGCTAAAGGGTAATTTAAACCTTTAATAATAGTATGCAACTGTTTCCTATTGATGCTGTAAAGGGATAACTTTAAACCTTAAAATAGTATGCATACATGTGTTCCTATTGATGTCTGTAAAGGGATAACTTTCAACCTTTAATAATAGTATGCATATTGTGTTCCTATTGATGTCTGTAAAGGGATAACTTAAAACCTTAATAATAGTATGCATACTGTGTTCCTATGATGTCTTGTAAATGGGATAACTTTAAACCTTTAATAATAGATCATACTGTGTTCCTATTGAATGTCTGTAAAGGGATAACTTTAAACCTTTAATGAGTATGCATAACTGTGTTCCTATTGATGTCTGTAAAGGATAACTTGAAACCTTTAAAATAGTATGCACTGTGTTCCTATTGATGTCTGTAAAGGGATAACTTTAAACCTTATAATATAGTATGCATACTGTGTTCCTATTGATGTCTGTAAAGGGATAACTTTAAACCTTAATAAAGTAGATACTGTGTTCCTATTGATGTCTGTAAAGGGATAACTTTAAACCTTTAATAATAGTAGGCATACTGTGTTCCTATTGATGTCTGTAAAGGGATAACTTAAAACCTTTAATAATATAATGCATACTGTGTTCCTATTGATGTCTGTAAAGGGATAACTTTAAACCTTTAAATAATAGATGCATACTGTGTTCCTATTGATGTCTGTAAAGGGATAACTTTAAACCTTTAATAATAGTATGCATACTGTGTTTCCTATTGATGTCTAAAGGGATAACTTTAAACCTTTAATTAAAGTATGCATATGTTTCCTATTGATGTTCTGTAAAGGATAACTTTCATAAACCTTTAATAATAGTATGCATACTGGTTTCCTAATTATTTGTCTGAAAGGATAACTTTAAACCTTATAATAGTTGCATACTGTGTTCCTATTGATGTCTGTAAAGGGATAACTTTAAACCTTTAATAATATATGCATACTGTGTTCCATTGAATGTCTGAAAAGGGATAATTAAAAAACCTTTAATATATTATGCATACTGATGTTCCTATTGATGCTGTAAAGGATAACTTTAAACCTTTAATAATAGTATATACTGTGTTCCATTGAGTCTGTAAGGGATAACTTAAACCTTTAATAATAGTATGCAACTGTGTTCCTATTGATGTCTGTAAAGGGAAACTTTAAAACTTTAATAATAGAGCATACGATGTTCCTATTGATGTCTGTAAGGGATAACTTATAAACCTTTAATAATAGTATGCATACTGTGTTCCTATTGATGTCTGTTTATTTGTTTTTAAGCATTGAAAAAACACACCCGCTGCGCTTAAAAAACGTTTCTCTTAATGTGCAGTCAAAAGCCGGCAGAGAAAGCCAAGGAGAACAGGAACGGGAACCCTGCCTGCTAACAATCCTACTGAGGGAGTCATTAACGCACCAGCTCCAGTAATTAATCACCTGCTAACAATCCTACTGAGGGAGTCATTAACGCACCAGATCCAGTAATTAATCACCTGCTAACAATCCTACTGAGGGAGTCATTAACGCACCAGCTCCAGTAATTAATCATCTGAAACATCATGCTGATTTCCCAAGCCCGGCATATGGCAGAAGAAGCAAGTTATCCAGATTAACGTGAGAGTAACGGCCCCTTTCTTCACGTCATTTCTGTAATGGCGCGCCTGGCCAGCAGGAGCTATTCCTGCAAATGTATTTAGCGAATAACGAAGTCGAAGAGGTTCGGATGCTGAATTGGAGTGTTGACTACAAAATGTATTTAGCGAATAACGAAGTCGAAGAGGTTCCGATGCTGAATTGGAGTGTTGACTAACCTGGCTCTGCTTTGGACAGAGACATGTTGGCTTTCCTAGAATGGGAGTGCATGACGATAACATCATTTGTCATCAGTCAATTATAACTGCTAAACAGCTGGATATCTTATGCAATAATTAATCAATCTGCACATTGTTTTGTTTCAAGAGATATGGACCTCTTCTCCCAATGTTCTGAGGGCCTGGTAGATACATTCTCCCACCTAGTAAACATGTACATTCTCCCCACTTAGTAAACATACATCAACTTATTTCACATTCACCATTTATCGTCGATTTCTCATACGAGGTGTGAGTGTGCGTGCGTGTGTGTGTGTGTGTGTGTGTGTGTGTGTGTGTGTGTGTGTGTGTGTGTGTGTGTGTGTGTGTGTGTGTGTGTGTGTGTGTGTGTGTGTGTGTGTGTGTGTGTGTGTGTTGGAAAAGGGGAGAAGCAAAACAACAAAAACAAAAGGAAAAGACCAAAAGAATAACAACAAATAGTCAAACCTGTAAGTCACGCGTTGTATCTTTCTATGAGTTTTTAAACATGTATATGGTAACTAGCAAAACTCAAACTCAGACTTTCACAATTGATTCTCCTAAGAAAAAGGTAACTCCAGCAAACTTGCTGACTGTAATGTCTCACAACCGATATTGCCACCACTACTATTCCACATCAAAGGCAAACGATTTCCCAAAGTTTTAATGAAAGGCAAATGTTGATCTAAGCGTTTCTTTTTCGCTTCTGTTAGATGGCTTTTTGAGTTAAGAAACAGCATTTTTGTCTGTCATGCCAGGAACTAAGCAATAGTAGAAGGCTTTTTGAGTTAGGAAACAGCATTGTTGTCTGTCATGCCAGGAACTAAGCAATAGTATCAACCATAGGATACCCCCCCTTTGTACTTTGGCACTGGTATAGTAATTATTCACCTTATTTTTTATTGCAAATATTCCACCATATACTACAACCCGTGATCGAAAGTGTACGTGTTCTCCAGCAAAAAATTTAAGACAGAGGCAGATGGACATGGATATAAGGTTTTATGAACATAATTATCTTGCCAGGAATCCAGAAAACGCCTAGGGCTCAGTAAGTGGCCACCATTAGGTTCGTCACAGGCACAGGGGCTTGTCTCTGAAGGGGTGACACGAATGCCAACAGGTCAGAGACAAGGAATCCTTA
>CM031602.1:10549556-10576198 GCA_018398815.1 Conus ventricosus | reverse complement strand
TACAGGCTGGGCAATGCTGGATCAACGGCACGTAGCCCACACCCACTGTTCCGTGTGTGTGGTGTGTGTGTGGTGTGTGTGGTGTGTGTGTGTGTGTGGGCGTGTGTGTGTGTGCGTGTGTGTGTGTGTGTGTGTGTGTGTGTGTTGTGGTGTGTGTGTGTATGTGTGTGAACGTGAGCGTGTCTGTGTCTCTATGTACGCACATGTAAGTGTCTGTCTGTATACGTCTATGCGAGTGTATATGTGTGTGTCTGTCTATATATACTATTGGCAAAAACTTAAGGGCCAGTTCTCATTTTGACGTCCCTTTTTGTTCTTGTAATCATAGACCTGAAACTAATTAACAGTTACCCAAACCCGGTTACAAACATTGACCAGATAGACTTCAATGGTGGCACACCAGCCGCCGTGGCGAAGTGTTAGCGTCGCGGACTCCCGGCTGGGAGGTCGTGGGTTCGAATCCCATCAGAGTCATGTGTGTTTTTCTGCCCCGACCGGCTCCTATCCAGAGTTGAGTTTGCTGCGGATTCAGTTGGGAAGACTGGGATCACACAGTCGAGTTTCATCCACTTAATGGATGCGTTTCTGAGAGTGTTGCTCAAATTTCCTGACCAACACTGCAGGTGCCTGTATCTCTCGGGCCTGGTTGACGCCGGGATATATTATGAAAGGAAGCGTAGAGTACAGCCCTGTCATGTAGTCTCAGGCCGAAATGGAAATCCGTAGCATCGTCTTAATCATCCTCATTCTCATCGATCAGCATTAAAAAAGAAATGTCTCAAATTCTGTGGCCCTTCATGCCCTGCTCTCATGGTGACCTCAATTTCGATGTCCTCTCCACGTCTGTGGCCTTGGTTTGGTTCCATCGGGGTCACCGGTATCGGCGATTCCATGGGGCTGTCGTTGGGACGTAGTGGCGCCCTCCGGAGGGAGAGCTCACTCACGCCGGCTCCGCAACTAAGCAATTATTGTCGTCAGTAGGGGGCGTAGTAGGTGGTGTCCTGCATATGTTAGATCAGAACAGGCGCCACTGAACACCACCGAAGTGACTCGGCAGCTGTGCAGTGTCTCCTCCGGTGGGTTGCCTCTTCACGGATTGACATTGACTGCTCCCTGTGGATTGCCGGTGCCGAGGCTGCGGCGGAGCTGACCGGGCTGTGGCTGTGGACGGGGTGTCGGAATGAGCGGCGTGTGTGCACTGCCTCTGAGGTGGTGCAGAGGTTGGGACAGCAAAAAAAAAAAAAAAAGAACGTAAAGAAACAAGCAGTACCATTTTCTGTCCCAAAGACAGAAACTGGTGTGATACAGTTATGCTTGAACATTCTGTGTGATACAGTTATGCCTGGACATTCTGTCTGATACAGTTATACCGTGAACATTCTGTGTGATACAGTCTACCGTGAACATTCTGTGTGATACAGTTATGCCGTGAATATTCTGTGTGATACAGTTATGCTGTGAACATTCTGTGTGATACAGAACATTCTGTGTGATACAGTTATGCCGTGAACATTCTTTGAACATTCTGTGTGATACAGTTATGCCGTGAACATTCTTTGAACATTCTGTGTGATACAGGGATGCTGTGAACATTCTGTGAACATTCTGTGTGATACAGTCATACCGTGAACATTCTGTGAACATTCTGTGTGATACAGTTATGCGTGAACATGCTGTGAACATTCTGTGTGATACAGTTATGCTGTGAACATTCTGTGTGATACAGTTTGCTGTGAACATTCTGTGAACATTCTGTGTGATACAGTTATGCTGTGAACATTCTGTGTGATACAGTTATGCCGTGAACATTCTGTGTGATACAGTTATGCCGTGAACATTCTGTGAACATTCTGTGTGATACAGTTATGCCGTGAACATTGTGTGATTCAGTTATGCCGTGAACATTCTTCTTGTGATTACTTGCACACTGATGCGACTGCAGGCGATTATCTAAACAAATTGTTTTTTTTAAATGTTCATAAAAACTCCGCCAAAACAATGGGGACAAACGCCCATCTTGCGCCGAATTTGACAATGTGAAGCTGATGGCTCGTTCTTCATGTTCGTTCGTCCTCTTGCCTGAAGAAGACCTAACAGGTCGAAACGCGTTGCCTTGTGTCTTGTGATTCGTTTGTCCAGGTCGTTTGGCGGCGGGACTGCAAACACTTTTTGAAGATTCTCTCGGTTATTTTCGTGTAGTTGTGTGTGGTTTTGACTGGAGTAGACTGATATGCCATGTTTCTTTTTCAGCTGTGGTGTTTCAGGGGCACCTAAAGTGAGCGCCAGCCCCAGTGTCTGTCTGACTGTCTCCCACATCGTGGCGGCCATGAAGAGTCTCAGAAGACTGCTGTGTTGCAGAGCGGGGCACGGCGTAGGATGTACGTTGAACCTGGTAGTAGTAGGAAAAGGGATTTCTCATCCCTTAAAAACGGCGCAGGAGACGGAGCAGGAGACGGAGATCACGACAGCGCCTAGGGGCGAATCATATGACAGAGATGCTCGGTGATTACATGGCGAGATCGATGTGAGGTCACTATAAAAGACCCTAAGGGCGATGACAAGGCATGCACGGTAATTTACACACCTGTATGTCAACTTATGAAAAAGCTGAATGTTTTTTTACCATCGAAATGTATATTCGAATCAGGAAGGCTATATCAACGTACTTGCGTGTCAAAAAAAAGAAAATCATGTTGCATCAGAGCATCGTAATATTAGTGTAAATGACATGTTCTGCCCCGTCAGCTGATCGTTCGAGCTATAAAACTGACTAAAGTCAAAGTAAAAAGTAATTTTAACTTTAGTCAGTCTTACAGAACGAAGGACCACCCAGGAAACACCACGAGGAGGTGGGGGACTGGTTCCCCAAAAATAATGGATTAAACAGCACACTCTGATACAAGAAAAAAATAAAACGACTATTAGAACAGTCATCAAGACCACAATCACGTTGGAACGCTATCATACAAATACAGAAAAAAAAAGCTGCCGGGAAGGGGTCAAGAAACAAGAGTCTATACAGGCGTAGGAAAAGTTGTAACACCGTCAGAAGCGAGAACTCGTTTAATGTAAAAAAAAAAAAAGGCAAGAGAATTGCGGGTTTGAGCGTACGTAAATATAGATTTTCCGTCCGTTTTGAACCCTATGTTTTTTCACACCCACTCTCTCGCGTTTGAAGAACTTTTTGGTAGGTTTCTTTGGTGAAGGCCTTGTGGTTTTTTTGACTCAACCCATTCAGCCGAATTTGGTTTGTTCTTTCCCAGAACAGAAATAGGTTTTAGAACAGAGCCCCACAAAGAAATCTCCTGTGTATTCGACTTTGAACAAGCCGGGCGTCCGTTTGTCATATTTGGCACGGCCAGGCAATCGGCGCACTGTTTGGGTTCCCATGCGCGCTCGGGGGGTAACCAGTTTGAAAGAGTGAAGCGTGTCGTTGACAAGCTTGACTCGGAAACCACCGATTGTAGTCAACGAAAAACTGCTGTCGTATGGAGGGTCGTACGACTTGGTCAAACCTTCGACGACTGAGTGCCATGTACAGCGAATCCGTATCCATCTCCAAAAGTTGAAAATCTGATCTGTTGACAAATTTGTCCAATCATAGTAAAACTGCAACATTCGCAACTTGGCATATTGGTAGACAAAATAGCCAATCTGGATCGGGAGTGCCCAGATGATTTTTTGTGTGTGCTCATTTCCACTTCTACAACACCGCCACCTAGCTCGGTCAGTTTTTGAAACCGACCTTCATTGACGAGTTTGGGGGCTTGATGTGCATGAGTTAGCTGTAACAGCTGACTCATACAATTGAATATATGGTGGGGTTTCGGCTGTGTCAAGGGACGCAATCGCCTTGAAGTATAGCGTGTTTGGTTGGGTGCTTCACCCATCGCAAGGTCATTTCCGGCAAGCGACTAAGGGAAGCAACCGTCTCGGGTCTTTACTTTCCTTTACCGAGAGTGTAACAAACCTTAGCTTACGTTGACACATTTTTTCAGTCATTATCGTGGCGTACAGGCGTTTCTGCTTTTCCGGGGCCTCCAGGAAGGGCATGACGTCAAGGTTGTTGTACCACACTAAGAAATCCCTCAGAGCGGTCATGCCGTTCTCTTCCCAAACTCGTTGGCAGTAAACGTAGTCTTCCTCGCTGATAGACTCATTTTTTTCAGGGAGCTGAAGAACGCCTCTCGTGGAGGAAGAACAACGTCGTCCAGTTTGTCCAGCTCAGTGATGTACTCGTAGGGGAAGAAGCCCTTGCGTTCCTGTACCTCGAAAGCGGCCAAGTATTTGGAATAGGAGTATCCAGGAGCGATGTAACAGGTGATATCCAAGAATTTCAACTTCTTTGTGCTGAAGCATTTGTACTGGTTGTTGTTCTTCACCAGAAATTTGAAGGGAGCCGACTCTTCTTCTTCACTGACGACCCATCTCTGGAGGAAATAAGGTTTGATGAGATTGAGGTCGTAGTTCGAATTGTTGAAGCCTACCACGGGCAACTCTCGATGATAGGCGTCCAAGCAGTCCCTCTGCTCGTCGAGGCGACTCAGTTGATCGTAGACGGTGGAGAAATCTTCTTTTGTTGTTGAGGAGATCGAACGCCTTGTCGGATACCTCCTCCATGCTTCTTCTTCTTCTTCTTCTTCTTCTGCTCCTTCTCCTCTTTCTCCTTCTATTTTTCATTATTTTCTGTCTGTGTCTCTGTCCGTCTGTCTCTCTGTGTTTATGTGTATTTTTCTGTCTCTGTCTCGATCACACAGCCGAAACGACCTTGAGACGGGGGAAGCAACAAGGTCAATTGGGCATGGTGGGCATGGTGAGTACATGGCACTCAGTCGTCGAAGGTTTGACCAAGTCGTACGACCCTCCATGCGACAGCATTTTTCGTTGACTACAATTGGTGGTTTCCGAGTCAAGCTTGTCAATGACACGCTTCACTCTTTCAAACTGGTTACACCCCCGAGCGCGCGTGGGAACCTAAACAGTGCGCCGATTGCCTGGCCGTGCCAAATATGACAAACGGACGCCCAGCTTGTTCAAAGTCGAATACACAGGAGATTTCTTTGTGGGGCTCTGTTCTAAAACCTATTTCTGTTCTGGGAAAGAACAAACCAAATTCGGCTGTAAAGGGTTGAGTAAAAAACACAAGGCCTTCACCAAAGAAACCTACCAAAAAGTTCTTCAAACGCGAGAGAGTGGGTGTGGAAAAAACATAGGGTTCAAAACGGACGGAAATCTATATTTACGTACGCTCAAACCCGCAATTCTCTTGCCTTTTCAATTTTTTTACATTAAACGAGTTCTCGCTTCTGACGGTGTCACAACTTTTCCTATGCCTGTATAGACTTTTGTTTCGTTGACCCCTTCCAGTAGCTTCTTTTTTTCTGTATTTGTATGATAGCGTTCCAACGTGATTGTGGTCTTGATGACTGTTCTAATAGTCGTTTTATTTTTTTCTTGTATCAGAGTGTGCTGTTTAATCCATTACTTTGGGGGAACCAGTCCCCACCTCCTCGTGGTGTTTCCTGGGTGGTCCTTCATTCTGTAAGACTGACTAAAGTTAAAATTACTTTTTGCTTTGACTTTAGTCAGTTTTATAGCTCGAACGATCAGCTGACGGGGGAGAACATGTCATTTACACTAATATCGCGATGCTCTGATGCAACATGATTTCCTTTTTTTTTGACACGCAAGTACGTTGATATAGCCTTCCTGATTCGAATATACATTTCGATGGTTAAAAAACATTAAGCTTTTTCATAAGTTGACATACAGGCGTGTAATTTACCGTGCATGCCTTGTCATCGCCCTTAGGGTCTTTAATAGCGACCTCACATCAATCTCGTGATGCAATCACTGAGCATCCTCTGTCATATGATTCGCCCTAGGCGCTGTCATGATCTCCGTCTCCTGCTCCGTTTTTAAGGGATGAGAAGTCCCTATTCCTACTACTCCTGGTCTGATCTGGGGTTTCTTCTTGTTGTTGTTGTTTATGTATATATTTGATTTATGTATATTAATTTTTCACAAATCTATGTATCTATTTTTTTTATTTATCCAATTTACTTGATGTGTTCTATATAACACACCGACGCAGCACGCAGCATGCACGCACGCGCAGCACACCCGCAGTCACCCGACACAACATTAGATTTACGCGAGCATCACGCACGACACACACACACACACACATCAAGCCAATAACACACACATGCACGCATGCATGACCACGCACGCACGCACACCACCACCACACAACACACACACATACACGCGTCGCGCGAGCATGCTACGCACGCATGCACACAGAGACACATACACACATCCGCACGCATGCACGCACGTACGCACACGACACACATCAACACACGTGCCGCACACACATACACACGCGCAACGCCGCAGCAGAGACACACACATGCGTGTGTATGTGAAAGACAGAGAGAGAGAGACTTGACTCCTTGTTTCGGTTGTCCATGTGTGCGGTGCATATGCGTACACACACTTCTATGAGAGAGAGTGTGTGGTGTGTGTTGTGTGTGCGCGCGCAGACACTTCGTGGGGGGTATTTTCTGGGCAATGGCCGGTGCTCATAGAAGCAGGCTAGTCAAACTGATAGCTACTATAATGAACTTTTCCAACCATCCCCTGTCCCAAGATGTCACCAAATTGGTTAAAAACGCGGCCCTTCAAACCAACGTTTTCATCTACGCAGAAAGTGAAGGTCAAGCTGTGAAGAATCGTTTTTATGTGTTTTCACCCAGGTTTTCAGTGCTACGAACTTGACCCTTTCCCAGTGTATAATTCGTCAGACATGCTTCCTGTTTCCTGATGACATAGTTCACTGACATTTTCCTCATTTCTTTTCTTTTCTTTCTTTCTTTTTTCCTTTCTTCTTTGTTTTGTTTTGGTGTTTTGTTTGTAATTTGTTTTCAGGACGTTAATGTCATGTTTTAGATAGGGCCTGCGAGGGGAAAGAAGGGCCTGTTGTCTGTCTCTTCTATCCCTCTCTCTCTCTCTCTCTCTCTCTCTCTCTCTCTCTCTCTCTCTCTCTTCCATCCTCTCTCTGTGTCTTCTGTCATTATCTCTCTCTTTCTCCCTCTCCCCTCTTCCAACCTCTCTCTCTCTCTCTCTCTCTCTCTCTCTCTCTCTTTCTACCACCGCCGCCACCACCACCACCACCACCACCATGATACTCAAGATGTGTGGTTTCAGCATCAAGAAAGAAGAAGAAAAAAACCTCCACCCCAGCTTCTCGCTTCAATCCTTGATTGAAATGAAAGCATGGTAAAACAGCCGGTGATGCAGGGGAGAGTTGAAACAAATCAAAAACAAGTAATTTGAAGTAAGTTTGTCGGTTGCCGTGGACAAACAAATCACAAGCCAAAACACGATGCGTTTTGGCCCTCTGAGCTCTTCTTCAGGCAAGATAAACAATATTCAGAACAATGAAAACGAAGAACAAGCAATCACTTCTCTTCTCGAATTCGGCGCAGATAGGCGTTGGTAAGTGATTGCTCGTTCTTCGTTGTCGTTGTCCTGACTGTTGTTTATCTGACCTGAAGAAGATCTGGGAAGGGTTGTTTATCTGACCTGAAGAAGACCTGGGAGGGGTTGTTTATCTGACCTGAAGAAGATCTAGGAGGGGTTGTTTATCTGACCTGAAGAAGACTTAGGAGGGGTTTGTTTATCTGACCTGAAGAAGACCTAGGAGGGGTTGTTTATCTGACCTGAAGAAGACCTAGGAGGGGTTGTTTATCTGACCTGAAGAAGACCTGGGAGGGGTTGTTTATCTGACCTGAAGAAGACATGGGAGGGTAAATCGCGTCGTGTACGTCTTGCGTTTTGTTTGTCCATGTTACCGGAGCAGTTACCTGAAGTTACTTTTGAACTTGAGAGACTAGGGTTTGCTAACGTGTAAGGACGGTATCGCTGAGAATTGCAAACGGCGTGTGACCCGTCCATGTTAACGCCAACGGTTGACTAATCTGCGTTGACTCACAAACTAAGGTCATTGACTCACACTGCCTGTGACTCTGAAACAAGGTATTGATCTGCGTTGACTCACAAACTAGGTCATTGACTCAAGTCTGCTTGACTCACTAAACTAAGCGTCTTGACTCATAGTGCTAGCCTTGACTCACTAAACTAAGGTCATTACGTTGCCTTGACATAATAGGTTGACTCATAAGTTTGAAGTGCACTGCCTTTCTCATGGTAATTAGTGTTTTATTTAAACAATTTTTGTTTTGCTTTCATCGTTTCTTGAAAACAAGAAAGTACACAGCAACAGCAACGATCAGAAATTGGCTATAAAGCAAGGTAAATACACATATATATATATATATATATATTATAATATATATATATATATATTATTTACTATCTTATATATATATAAATGAACATAAAAGAGGATTTAGCCTCAGCAGAGCATCCTACATGTGTGGTACAAAGTATGGATACTTGGTGACGTACAGAGCACAGTGCAATGCATTGTACATTAGGCAAGCTACTCGTTCGTAGTGGAAGCAGGAATAGGGAAAAAGAGTGAGAGAGAAAAAAACCACATAGAGGCTGAAAGAGGGGTCGGTAAAGACAAGCAAGTAGTATGAGGAAAAACAGAGAGGGAAAGATAGATGGACGGACAGACGGACAGACAAGCTTTTCTGACAGTAATTAGGACCCTGCCGTCTGGAGTGGCGCCGGCGGCAATGACGTCAAATTATCTCCCTGCACAGATTGGAGAATCTCTCACTCGGCCCCAAGACATGCTAACATGTACAGGTCAGAGTTCGGGGTCACAGCAAAGGTCAAGTAGGAACAACCAAGTTTGAACAGATGAAAATCACCCTGTGCGGAGAAGAAAACAAAATTTGTTTGAAAGCGAAAAGATGATTTTATCCAAGAATTTGGGGTCTGTAGATCAGTCCAATGCCATAATAATGTCAGCAAAAATAGCAGAATGATGCATGACTTGTGGACTCCTAGTTTTCTATGCCACTGGTAGGGCACTAAGATTTTGGAGTGAACAGTCTAGCAGACGACAGGAAAATAGAGTCATTGGATCGTGCTGCCATAGAAAAAAAAGAACGAAAAAGAAATCGTCCGTGCAAACATGATGCCACCATTATTTTCCCTTATCCCTCATTTTGTCATTATCTTTGTTGTTGTTATTGTTGTTGTTGTTTCATTCCTTGTTGTTATACAATGCTGGAGTCTTAATTCGCTGTGTTAATAGAACGTTGTCGAAGAGGCGAGGACACACACTGGAAGTACTGGCCTTGGTTTGAAATCTGCAATCTTGAGAGAAACAGAGGGAGAGTGGTGGTGTGTGTGGTGTGTGTGGTGGTGTGGGTGGTGTGTGGGGGTAGGGGGGGGGGTTGTTGTTGTGGCCTGCTTTTTCTCTTGAATCTGAGTCTCTCACACCCACACCCACACCCACTGCACCAACAGCCTTGTGTCTAACCGGCTGTTACTCCTCCTCCTCCTCTCCCCCTCCTCCCCTCCTCACCCTTCCTCCAATCTTCCCGTCCTCCTCCTCTCCTGCCTAACTCTTCCTCTCCTCCTGTTCCTCCTCCCTCTCCTTCCCTCCTCCTCTTCCTCCTCCTCTTCCCCTCCTCTCTCATCCTCCATCCTCTTCCTCCGCTCCCTCCACTCCTCCTCTCTCCTCCCTCCTCTCACTCCTCCTCTCTCCTCCTCTCTCTCCTCTCCTCGTCTCCCTCCTCTTCCCTCCTCTCGTCCTCCTCCTCTCTCCTCCTCTCCTCTCCTCTTCTCCTCCTCCTCTCCTCGCTCCTCTTCCTCCTCTCTCCTCCTCCTCTTCCTCCTCTTCTCCTCCTCCTCTTTCTCCTCTTCCTCTCCTCCTCCTCTCTGTCCTCCTTACCTCCTCCTCTCTCCTCCCCTCTTCATCCCTCCTCCTCTCCCTTCCCTCCTCCTCCTCCTCTCCCTCCTCCTCTCCTTCCCCTCCTCTTCCCTCTCCTCTCTCTTCCTCCCCTCTCCCCTCCTCTCCTCTCTCCCCTCTTCCTCCCCTCCCCTCCTCTCTCCTCCTCCTCTCCTCCTCCTCTTCTCCTCCTCCTCCTCTCCCTCCCTCCTCCTCTTTCCTCCTCCCTCTCTCCTCCTCTCTTCCTCCTCTCTCCTCCCTCCTCCCCCTCCTCTTCCTCCTCTCCTCCTCCTCTCTCCTCCTCCTCCCCCTCCTCTTCCTCCTCCTCTCTCCTCCTCCTCTTCCTCCTCCTCCTCCTCCCTCTCTTCCTCTCTCCTTCCTCCTCCTCCCCCTCCTCTTCCTCCTCCTCTCTCCTCCTCCTCCCCCTCCTCTTCTCCTCTTCCTCCTCTCTCCTCCTCCTCCCTCCCTCCTCTTCCTCCTCTTCCTCCTCTTCTCTCCTCCTCCTCCCCCCTCCTCTTCCTCCTCCTCTCTCCTCCTCCTCTCCCTCCTCCTCCCTCTCTCCTCCTCTTCCTCCTCCTCTTCCTCCTCCTCCTCTTTCCCCCTCCCCTCCTCTCCTCCTCCTCTCTCCTCCTCCTTGCAGACCTGGCCAGGACGTGGCTGGCACTGATGGTGGTGGCCTCCCTGCTCATCATGATCGACCTGCGCGTGCTCTGGCAGCAGGCGGACTCCCCCGCCTCCATCACCCACCCCCAGCACGTGCAGGGCCGGCTGCGGGACGGCTACAGCCACTCCATCACCGACGTCCTCCGCCCCCCAGCTCAACAGCATCGGCGTGGCGGCGGCAGCAGCGGAGAGAGGTGCGTTTGTTCGGGGTGTCGTGCCTTAACCCCTTTCCGTTAGCACGTGACACCCCCTTTCTCTCTGTGTGAACAGTGTGGACAGCTTGTGACACCCCCTTTCTCTGTGTGGACGTTGTGGACAGCTCGTGACACGCCCCCTTTCTAAGTGTGAACGGTGTGGACAGCTGTGACACGCCCCTTTCTGTGTGAACGGTGTGGACAGCTCGTGACACACCCTTTCTCTCTGTGTCAACGGTGTGGACAGCTCGTGACACACCCTTTCTCTCTGTGTGAACGGTGTGGACAGCTCGTGACACACCCCTTTCTCTCTGTGTGAACGGTGTGGACAGCTCGTGACACACCCCTTCCTCTCTGTGTGAACGGTGTGGACAGCTCGTGACACGCCCCCTTTCTCTGTGTGAACGGTGTGGGCAGATCGTGACACGCCCCCATTCTCTCTGTGTGAACGGTCTGGGCAGCTCGTGACACGCCCCTTTTCTCTCTGTGTGAACGGTGTGGACAGCTCGTGATGCACCCTTTCTCTCTGTGTGAACGGTGTGCACAGCTCGTGACACGCCCCCTTTCTCCGTGTGTGAACGGTGTGGACAGCTCGTGACACGCCCCCTTTCTCTCTGTGTGAACGGTGTGGACAGCTCGTGATGCACCCTTTCTCTCTGTGTGAACGGTGTGGACAGCTCGTGACAGACCCCCTTTCTCCGTGTGTGAACGGTGTGGACAGCTCGTGACACCCCCTTCTCTCTGTGTGAACGGTGTGGACAGCTCGTGACACGCCCCCTTTCTCTCTGTGTGAACGGTGTGGACAGCTCGTGAAACACCCCTTTCTCTCTGTGTGAACGGTGTGGACAGCTCGTGACACACCCCTTTCTCTCTGTGTGAACGGTGTGGACAGCTCGTGACACGCCCGCATTCTCTCTGTGTGAACGGTGTGGACAGCTCGTGACACGCCCCCTTTCTCTCTGTGTGAACGGTGTGGACAGCTCCTGACAAACCCCTTTCTCTCTGTGTGAACGGTGTGGACAGCTCGTGACACACCCCTTTCTCTCTGTGTGAACGGTGTGGACAGCTCATGAAACACCCCCTTTCTCTCTGTGTGAACGGTGTGGACAGCTCGTGAAACACCCCTTTCTCTCTGTGTGAACGGTGTGGACAGCTCGTGACACCCCTTTCTCTCTGTGTGAACGGTGTGGACAGCTCGTGACACGCCCGCTTTCTCTCTGTGTGAACGGTGTGGACAGCTCGTGACACGCCCCCTTTCTCTCTGTGTGAACGGTGTGGACAGCTCGTGACACACCCCTTTCTCTCTGTGTCAACGATGTGGACAGCTCGTGACACACCCCTTTCTCTCTGTGTGAACGGTGTGGACAGCTCATGAAACACCCCCTTTCTCTCTGTGTGAACGGTGTGGACAGCTCGTGAAACACTCCTTTCTCTCTGTGTGAACGGTGTGGGCTGCTTAACGTACATGGTTTTTGGTTGGTTGGTTCGTTTGTTTGTTGACTGGAATCAGTGCGATGAGTCGGTGTGAACGAATGGTGTTTTTCTCTACGTAGTCTCTGTGGTCAGTCTACAAAGATCGCTGGAATCTTCAGAAATGGGAATAAAGATGGGTATTCTACATACACCATGTTAGCAGTCTACAAAGACTGCTAAAATCCCCAGAAATGTGAATAAAGTTTTTTTTTACATACACTGTGTTAGCAATCTACAAAGATTGCTGGAATCCCCAGAAATGGGAATGAAAAGGACTACTCCACATACACCTTGTTAGCAATCTACAAAGATTGCTGGAATCCCAGAAATGGAATGAAAAGGACTACTCCACATACCATGTTAGCAATCTACAAGATTGATGGCATCCCAGAAATGTGGACAAAGGGGTACACTGCACACACCGTGTTAGCAATCTACAAAGATCGCTGAAATTCCCCAGAACGTGGACAAAGAAGTTTACTCTGCATTAAAGGGGAATAGACTTTCTAATGGAGTCGGCGCTGTATGTGAATGCGAACGAATCCGTTTTATTGTACATAATTACTGTTCTCAATCTTCAAAGACCGCTGGACTCCGCAGAAATGTGGACAAAGAGGGGTATTCTAAGTACACTGTGTTAGCAATGTACAAAGACCGCTGGACTCCGCAGAAATGTGGACAAAGAGCGGCACTGTACGTACACTGTGTTAGTAATTCTACAAAGACTGATGGATGCCCACAAATGTGGACAAAGAGGGGTACTCTACGTACACTGTGTTAGTATTCTACAAAGACTGATGGATGCCCACAAATGTGGACAAAGAGGGGTACTCTACGTACACTGTGTTAGTATTCTACAAAGACTGATGGATGCCCACAAATGTGGACAAAGAGCGGCACTGTACGTACCCTGTGTTAGTATTCTACTAAGACTGATGGATGCCCACAAATGTGGGACAAAGAGCGGTACTGTACGTTACACTGTGTTAGTATCTACAAAGACTGATGGATGCCCACAAATGTGGACAAAGAGCGGTACTGTACGTACCCTATGTTAGCAGCGTACAAAGACTGATGGACTCCGCAGAAATGTGAGTAAAAAGATGACCGTGATGTTATCAGTTGACAGAAATGTGAGTAAAAAGATGACAACGATGTTATCAGTTGACAGAAATGTGAGTAAAAAGATGACAGTGATGTTATCAGTTGACAGAAATGTGAGTAAAAAGATGACAGTGATGTTATCAGTTGACAGAAATGGTGGACAGACACATAAGCTATAAGCATGAGACGGTGGTAGCTGTAGCGTTCATATGATTGTAACTGCCCAAACAGCTGTGTTCGACAACCGTCGAATGAACGAAAAACCTGCGAGTTGTGACAGCAGAGTAAAATGTCAAAATGCTTACAGCTTGTGCCATGAATATGTGAAGATGGGCCACAGAGTAAAATTACAAATGCTTGCAACTCGTGCCACGGAGAAGTAAATAGGGCCACAGAGTAAAATGTCCAAAAATACTTACAACGTGCGCCACGATCGTGTAAATACGGGCCATTTTTTCTGTGTACTCCTGGATGAGATTGGATGGAGGTTTGCAGATCAATAGATGTGGTAGAGGACAGGGAATTTATTGTTGCTTGTGTGGGCCACACGTCACAATAAGAATTTTGGACTAAAGCACTTTATAATCCATGCCACCGTTTTGAGGTATACCATAAATTTGAGCCAGTATTTGGTGTTTAAACTGACAATTGATCCAAAGAACAACTCTCCATCAATTATTTCCCTTAGGGATTTTCACCAATGAAATCACAAAAAAAGTTTTCAAATACATGACCTTCCCTTAGTTTACACACATTTCAGGCCTTTTCACTCACCCTTGACACTATCTTTGCGCCAGCTGGAAGCCTCCAAATAGTCCCGTGCTTTCGATTTTAGTCTGTCTGCTTGAAACCACCTGGCTTGTACCTTGATGGGCATCGGAAAGAACATGAGGAGAACCACCTGGCTTGTCCCTTGATGGGCATCGGAAAGAAAATGAGGAGAATCACCTGGCTTGTACCTTGATGGGCATCGGAAAAGAACATGAGGAGAAACCACCTGGCTTGTACCTTGATGGGCATCGGAAAGAAAATGAGGAGAATCAACTTTCAGACACAATAACAATTCTCAAAACAATCTAACTGCGTCAGTCTATAAATACTCCATTCATTAAGAAAGGCCTTGGCGCATCTTTTTTTCTTTTTCTTTTTGTTGGTGTGCAGCCTGTGTGACCTACATGATACTGACTTTGACTTTTGTTTTTTTTTTCTTCAATCAGGTGGAGGTCACCCTCCGGACACAAAGAGGGCCTCCCAGACAGCGGCGCCCCCGGCGGAGTTTGAATATCCATGACCTTCTCTCGGACATCGGGGCAGAGGGAGGAGGGAGCCCGGGGGAGGGGGCGAAGGAGGGAGGGGGTGGGAGAGGGACTCTTGCGGACGCCGTCAAGGTGGGGAGGAGGAAGGAGGCGGAGGTGGGTGCCAGTGGGAAGGTGGAGGAGGAGGAGGAGGTGAGGGCGCCCTCTGCAGAGCTGACCAGGGCCGTTGTGAAGGAAGCGGACAGTCTGACCAGATATGTCAAGTAGGTTTGACTGGTGTGTGTGTGTGTGTGTGTGTGTGTGTGTGTGTGTGTGTGTTTTGCGAACGTGAGCCTGCATTTTCATTAATGTGTTCGTAGGTGTTACATGTCATACTTTAAAACTGGTTGAGTTTATTCGTTCGGCCGTCCTTCGGTGCGTGCATGCGTCAGTGTGTGTGTGCGTATGCCTTTGTATTTGTGTGTGTGTGTGTTTGTGTGTGCGCGTGTGTGTGTGTGTGTGTGTGTGTGTGTGCGTCTATGCGTCTATGCGTGTGTGTGTGTGTGTGTGTGTGTGTGTGTGTGTGTGTGTGTGTGTGTGTGTGCGCGCGACTCAGATTCGGACATAGTGTTTCGAGAACCCTTTACAAATCAGTTTAAACACATCACGGTGATGACATTGTGTTAGGACACTGGACCGCGTAGAGTGACGATTGTTTTTTTTCCAAAGGTATGCTGTTGTTGGCATGTTTTGTGATAGTGATTTATACATTAGAGAGAGAGAGAGAGAGAGAGAGAGAGAGTGCGTGTGTGTGCGTGTGCGTGTGTGTATGTGTGTGTGTGTGTGTGTGTGTTGGGTAAAGCACATGCTTCAGCATGTGCCTACTGCTGTGTGTTCTTGCAGATGATGTACATGTCTGTTCACACGTGTTCCGCAGAGCCTTGAAGCTGAAAACCGCACAGCAAATGGATCGTCCTTGACGTCACATCCGGAAGTTGCCAGCAGCTGCAAGCAGCGCCTCAGACTGGAAAATTTTAGCCGTGGGGGAAGCAGCCAGTCTGAAAGGATGCAGGTAAGGGCGAGCACTCTGTTCCACGCCGGATATCCGACTGTGTCTGGGAAGACATTATGGGGGTTCGTACGGTTGACCTGATCTCCGTTTGTGAGGGGGAGCTTACGGTTGACCTTATCCCCGTTTGTGAGGGGGAGCTTACGGTTGACCTGATCCCGTTTGTGATGGGGAGCTTACGGTTGACCTGATAACCGTTTGTGATGGGGAGCTTACGGTTGACCTGATAACCGTTTGTGATGGGGAGCTTACGGTTGACCTGATAACCGTTTGTGATGGGGAGCTTACGGTTGACCTGATAACCGTTTGTGATGGGGAGCTTACGGTTGACCTGATCCCCATTTGTGATGGGGGAGCTTACGTTGACCTGTATAACCGTTTGTGATGGGGAGCTTACGGTTGACCTGATCCCCGTTTGTGAGGGGGAGCTTACGGTTGCGCGAAGATGGGAATTGAGTCTCGGCCACATTGACGACAACCTGGTGCAAGTGATTGCCAGGACTCTACCAAGATTCAGACGGCGCTGTTCACGTGAAGAACAACCCAAGAAACTTCTTCCAACCAGCTGTAGAAAAGCGTTGTCAGTTCAGGTGGCAGGACATGTACACCGTATGGATGAAAATCGTCTCCCAAAAGGACTGTTCTATGGCCAGCTGCTAGAAGGCAAGCGTTCCCATGGAGGACAAAAGAGCGCTACAAAGACACACTGAAGGCCTCACTGAAGAGCTGTGCCCCTGCCTCCTGGGAAGAAGCTGCACAAGATCGCTCAACCTGGCGCACCATGATCAAATCCGGAATGAAGACTTGGAAACGAGGCGAGTGGAGACACAAGAGCAAAAACGCCAGCTTTGGAAAAAAGAGAAAAATAACCAACAACAACAAAAACAAACAGACCAAGCACCACCTTTCAGCCTGGCTCACCTCCAGGTCTGCCCTGTCCACTCTGCAACAGACAAATTCAATGCGAGGATCGGTCAGATCAGCCATCTCTGAACACACACCACCAGCACCACCCAGTGATAGCAGAAGTCGTGGTCATCTTTGCCTGCGAAGGACAAACAACAACAAGAAGAGGAATGCGCCAGGGTGTTTGTATCTCTCCGGGTATTCTGAGCATCAGTCTGGAGAATGACTATCATACAAGAAGCGCTCCAACACTTCGAACATTCATATATCCACTGCAGGGCACAGTCTTCATTTTGCCAGTGTCCTACAGGAAGACAGCGAAGCCACAAGCGTGGAGATCAAGAAAGACAAGCAAGCGAACCACGGTAATTTTTGTTTCCTGTTGAGACATGCTGTCGGAGAGTTACAGCCCTTTCAAAGCCGAGCAGCCCATGTGACGTCAGGCAAGCTTTTTTTTAAAGCTGTATACCGCGATGAGTTCGGGAGTACTCAAACTGAATTCTCACTGAAAAAAAAAAAACATGGCGCTCTGTTCTTCTTCTTGCAGACCTCATGAACGCGCTGTATAGATGTTACTGACATTGTCTGTCAGGTTCTGTTGGAACAACATTGCAATGAAGGCTCTGTTGGAACAACATTGTCCATCAAGGTTCTGTTGGAACAACATTGTCAATGAAGGTTCTGTGGGAACAACATTGTCCATCAAGGTTTGTTGGAACAACATTGTGTATCAAGGTTCTGTTGAAACAACATTGTCCATCAAGGTTCTGTTGGAACAACATTGTCTATCAAGGTTCTGTTGGAACAACATTGTCAATGAAGGTTCTGTTGGAACAACGTTGTCAATGAAGGCTCTGTTGGAACAACATTGACCATCAAGGTTCTGTTGGAACCACATTGTCCATCAAGGTTCTGTTGGAACAACATTGTCTATCAAGGCTCTGTTGGAACAACATTGTCTATCAAGGTTCTGTTGAAACAACATTGTCCATCAAGGTTCTGTTGGACAACATTGTCTATCAAGGTTCTGTTGGAACAACATTGTCAATGAAGGTTCTGTTGGAACAACGTTGTCAATGAAGGTTCTGTTGGAACAACGTTGTCAATGAAGGCTCTGTTGGAACAACATTGACCATCAAGGTTCTGTTGGAACCACATTGTCCATCAAGGTTCTGTTGGAACAACATTGTCTATCAAGGCTCTGTTGGAACAATATTGTCTATCAAGGTTCTGTTGGAACAACATTGTCTATCAAGGTTCTGTTGGAACAACATTGTCTATCAAGGCTCTGTTGGAACAACATTGTCTATCAAGGTTCTTGGAACAACATTGTCTATCAAGGCTCTGTTGGAACAACATTGTCTATCAAGGTTCTGTTGGAACAACATTGTCTATCAAGGCTCTGTTGGAACAACATTGTCTATCAAGGTTCTGTTGGAACAACATTGTCTATCAAGGCTCCGTTGGAACAACATTGTCTGTCAAGGTTCTGTTAGAACAACATTATCAATGAAGGTTCTGTTGGAACAACATTGTCTATCAAGTTCTGTTGGAACAACATTGTCCATCAAGGTTCTGTTGGAACAAGATTGTCAATGAAGGTTCTGTTGGAACAACATTGTCTATCAAGGTTCTGTTGGAATATCATTGTCAATGAAGGCTCTGTTGGAACAACATTGTCCATCAAGGTTCTGTTGGGACAACATTGTCAATCAAGGTTCTGTTGAAACAACATTGTCAATGAAGGCTCTGTTGGAACAACATTGTCTATCAAAGTTCTGTTGGAACAACATTGTCCATCAAGGTTCTGTTGGAACAACATTGTCTATCAAGGTTCTGTTGGAACAACATTGTCAATGAAGGTTCTGTTGGAACAACATTGTCCATCAAGGTTCTGTTGGAACAACATTGTCTATCAAGGTTCTGTTGGAACAACATTGTCCATCAAGGTTCTGTTGGAACAACATTGTCCATCAAGGTTCTGTTGGAAAAAACATTGTCAATCAAGGCTCTGTTGGAACAACATTGTCTATCAAAGTTATGTTGGAACAACATTGTCTGTCAAGGCTCTGTTGGAACAACATTGTCTATCAAGGTTCTGTCGGAACAACATTGTCTATCAAGGTTCTGTTGGAACAACATTGTCTATCAAAATTCTGTTGGAACAACATTGTCTATCTAGGAGTTCAGACCCCCTGTCTCACTTCTAGGGAGTTCAGACCCCCCACCCCCCACTCTCACTTCTAGGGTGTTCAGACCCCCCCGTCTCACTTCTAGGGAGTTCAGACCCCCCCCCCCTTTCTCACTTCTAGGGAGTTCAGACCCCCAGTCTCGCTTCTAGGGAGTTCAGACCCCCCCCCCCCCCCTTCTCTCACTTCTAGGGAGTTCAGACCCCCCCCAGTCTCACTTCTAGGGAGTTCAGACCACCCAGTCTCACTTCTAGGGTGTTCAGACCCCCCCCCCAGTCTCACTTCTAGGGAGTTCAGCCCAGCCAGTCTCACTTCTAGGGAGTTCAGCCCCCACCCCCCCAGTCTCACTTCTAGGGAGTTCGGGACCAGCCAGTCCTCACTTCTAGGGAGTTCAGACCCCTCCCCCTATCTCACGTCTAGGGAGTTCAGACCCCTCCCCCCAGTCTCACTTCTAGGGAGTTCAGACCCCTCCCCCCAGTCTAACTTCTAGGGTGTTCAGACCCCCCCAGTCTCACTTCTAGGGAGTTTAGACCCTCCCCCCAGTCTCACTTCTAGGGAGTTCAGACCCCTCCCCCCTAGTCTCACTTCTAGGGAGTTCAGAACCCCCAGTCTCACTTCTAGGGAGTTCAGACCCCTCCCCCCTAGTCTCACTTCTAGGGAGTTCAGACCCCTCCCCCCAGTCTCACTTCTAGGGAGTTCAGACCCCCCCAGTCTCACTTCTAGGGAGTTCAGACCCCCCCAGTCCCACTTCTAGGGTGTTCAGACCCCTCCCCCCCCCAGTCTCACTTCTAGGGTGTTCAGACCCCCCAGTCTCACTTACAGACCCCTCAGTCTCACGTCTAGGGAGTTCAGACCCCCCCCCCCCTTCAGTCTCACGTCTAGGGTGTTCAGACCCCCCCCCCCCGTCTCACTTCTAGGGAGTTCAGACCACCCCCCCCCCCCCCCGTCTCACTTCTAGGGAGTTCAGACCCCCCCCCCAGTCTCACTTCTAGGGAGTTCAGACCCCCCCAGTCTCACTTCTAGGGAGTTCAGACCCCCCCCAGTCTCACTTCTAGGAGTTCAGACCCCCCCCCCCCAGTCTCACTTCTAGGGAGTTCAGACCCCCCCCCCCAGTCTCACGTCTAGGAGTTCAGACCCACCCCCGTCTCACTTTAGCGAGTTCAGACCCCCCCAGTCTCACTTCTAGGGAGTTCAGACCCCCCAGTCTCACTTCTAGGGAGTTCAGACCACCCAGTCTCACTTCTAGGGTGTTCAGACCCCCATCTCACTTCTAGGGTGTTAAGACCCCCCAGTCTCACTTCTAGGGTGTTCAGACCCCCCAGTCTCACTTCTAGGGAGTTCAGACCCCCCCCCCCCCCCCGTCTCACTTCTAGGGTGTTCAGACCTCCCAGTCTCACTTCTAGGGTGTTCAGACCCCCCAGTCTCACTACTTCTAGGGTGTTAAGACCCCCCCAGTCTCACTTCTAGGGTGTTCAGACCCCCAGTCTCACTTCTAGGGAGTTCAGACCCCCCCCAGTCTCACTTCTAGGGTGTTCAGACCCCCCAGTCTCACTTCTAGGGAGTTCAGACCCCCCCAGTCTCACTTCTAGGAGTTCAGACCCCCCCCCCCCCCCCCAGTCTCACTTCTAGGGAGTTCAGACCCCCCAGTCTCACTTCTAGGGAGTTCAGACCCCCCCCCAGTCTCACTTCTAGGGAGTTCAGACCCCCCCCAGTCTCACTTCTAGGGAGTTCAGACCCCCCAGTCTCATTTCTGGGGACTTCAGGACCCCCCAGTCTCACTTCTAGGGAGTTCAGACCCCCCAGTCTCATTTCTGGGACTTCAGACCCCCCGGTCTCATTTCTGGGGACTTCAGACCCCCTCCCAGTCTCATTTCTGGGGACTTCAGACCCCCCCAGTCTCATTTCTGGGGACTTCAGAACCCCCAGTCTCATTTCTAGGGACTTCAGACCCCCAGTCTCATTTCTGGGGACTTCAGACCCCCCAGTCTCATTTCTGGGGACTTCAGACCCCCCAGTCTCATTTCTGGGGACTTCAGACCCCCCGTCCTCATTCTGGGGACTTCAAACCCCCCCAGTCTCATTTCTGGGGACTTCAGACCCCCCAGTCTCATTTCTGGGGACTTCAGACCCCCAGTCTCATTTCTGGGGACTTCAGACCCCCCAGTCTCATTTCTGGGGACTTCAGATCCCCCAGTCTCATTTCTGGGGACTTCAGACCCCCCAGTCTCATTTCTGAGGACTCAGACCCCCAGTCTCATTTCTGGGGACTTCAGACCCCCCCCAGTCTCATTTCTGGGACTTCAGACCCCCCAGTCTCATTTCTGGGGACTTCAGACCCCCCAGTCTCACTCGAATATCACACCGAACTGCCGCCACAGCAAACGTCGCCATGTTGTCAAAAAGATATCCCAGAATGCTCGGACATGGCCTTGACGCTGGGACCCAGTCGTTTCCAGGGAGGGTTTTTTTTTTTTTCATGATAAGCAATGAGAGCAGTAATGTCCCTTTCATGTTTATGGGTTGTTGGTTTTATCCTCTTACTCGCACAGCGTTCCAGGAACCCTCACTCCCCCCCCGACCTCCCCTTCCCCCCCCCCCCCCCCCCCACCGCCCCCCACACATACATGCACACACGTAGGCACCACACGCACACGCACACACACCAGAGTTTACAGAAGAATCAAGAACTTTAAGTCTCCAGACAGAATGCAAAAAAAAAAAAAAAGAAGAAAGAATAATCTTGACCCGTAGCTGAAGACAACAAACAAGCAGCAAGCAACGTTACAGTGGATGAGCGGAGGGTGAAAGAGGTGGACTGTTACCGCACAAAATGTCACTATTGCACAAAATGTCACCATTGTGACATTTTGTGCCAGTTGCGACATTTTGTGCAGTGAAGGAATGCACAAAATGTCACAACTCGCAGTTGTGACAATTTGTGCAACTATAACCCCATTTTCGAATTCACTCTTGCATAAATTGTCACAACCTCTGTCAGTCTGTTAGTCCGCCGCTTTCAAGAAAGCGAGCAAACTATTAAGTTCGTTCGTTCGTGTCCGTTTTTTTTGTTTGCTGTTTCTGTTTTTGTCACAACCTCTCTCTCTCTCTCTCTCTCTCTCTCTCTCTCTCTCTCTCTCTCTCTCTCTCTCTCTCGATCTCTCTCCTCTCGATCTCTCTCTCTCTCTCTCTCTCTCTCTCTCTCTCTCTCTCTCTCTCTCCTCTTGACTCTTTGTATCTTACATGCTTCAATATGATAACTGGCTCATCACCTTCCTATCTGTCTGAATTTGTAAGTCTCTACATACCTTCTTGCACTTTTCGCTCTTCTTCTGACTTCCGTCTGCTTCGCGAAGGGCGTTACAACGTCAAACTCATGATGGCTATCGTTCTTTCTCTGTCTATGCCCCTCAGCTTTGGAACTCTCTTCCCCTGCACATAAGACATTCTAACTCTCTAGTTGTCTTCAAATCAAATCTCAAAACATTTCTTTTCGAGAAGCACTACAGTTAGAATACTTTCGTCCATACTGTATTGGACATGATGTAGTGTATTACTGTTATTACTATTCTCTGTCTGTCTGCGTGCGTATGAGTGTTTGTATGCGTGCAAACTGGGTGCATGTAGGTGTGTAATCACTGAAATGTACCGAAGGATTGTATGTTTTCACGTTACGACCACCCCATGGTCAAATGGAACCTACCCATGAAACTATCTGCAATTTGTCCACAAGCAACATAGAGATGCTGTGTACAAAGGCACAGACAGACAAACCGAAAAAAATGTATACACACCTTATAAACCGAAGGTAAAAACAAACAAACAAAAAAGAGATAGAGGGAAAGACACCAAGAGACAACATAGACAAATAATGACATCCAGAGAGAGAGACAGAGAGAGAGAGACAGAGACAGACAGGCAGACAGACAGAGAGAGTGAGAGAGAGAGAGAGAGAGAGAGAGTGCGTGTGTGTGTGAAGAAGAAGAAAAAAAAAGATGGAAGAAGAAGAAGAAGGACCTGCTCCCCTGCCAGAAGAATATAGAAAATCTCGTGCTCTCTAAATGGAGAAAACGCAAAATGTATCTAAAACTTGTATAAGAAAAAATGGACAATTATAAACACATGTGAAAATTACATACATATTATGCATAGTACGGATGTACATGAGAACAATTGCTCAAGACTAACAAAGTGCAAAAGAGATGAACATGCGAATCAAGACAAATCATGTTGTTTCTATTAGCCTCATCAACCAACATGGGCCATCTGGTCTGAGCTGTCATCTCGTTAACATGTGCATTGAATACAGACTAAAAGTATTATATAAATATAAAACTGAAAATTATAAATTGCAAGCCAAATTGAAAAACGCAAAAAACACGTGAACATCATAGAGTATATCCACCCATCCATCCACCCACCCACACACCCACCCACACAGATAAGAGAGAGAGTGGTGACAATTGTGCAGCAGTGATTTAAAAAAAGGCACACGGATGCACAAATTGTCACAATTGTGCAAATTTGTGCAGTGGTGACATTTTGTGCGATAACAGTGGCCCCTCCAAACGGGTGGCGGGGAGGGGGGGGGGGGGCGTCATTCTGAACGAAGACAAGAGGTCAACAAAAGAGGTGTAGACCACGCCGTCCCGGACTGGTGTCTCCCAGGACATGACTTCACGTCATCTGGTGCACCAGATGGGTCATCTTCCCGCAGAAGATAACGCTGTCAAGGTCACTGAGGATATCCGGCCTTCTGAATGGAAAACCAGGTATGTCATCATCCCGCTGAAGATAACGCTGTCAAAGTCACTGAGTATATTCGGCCTTGGGTATGGAAAACCAGGTGTGTCAACTTCCCGCTGAAGGTAACGCTGTCACGGTCACTGAGGATATCCAGCCATCTGTATGGAAAGCCAGGTGTGTCAACTTCCCAGGGAAGATAACGCTGTAAAAGTCACTGAGGATATCCGACCTTGTGTATGGAAAACCAGGTGTGTCAACTTCCCAGTAAAGATAACGCTATAAACGTCACTGAGGATATTCAGCCTTGTGTATGAAAAACCAATTGGGTCAACTTCCCGTTGAAGATAACGCTATAAACGTCAGAGGATATCCAGCCTTGTGTATGTAAAGCCAGTTGGGTCAACTTCCCAGTAAACATAACGCTATAAACGTCACTGAAGATATCCAGCCATCTGTATGGAAAGCTAGGTGTGTCAGCTTCCTGTTGAAGATAACGCTATAAACGTCACTGAGGATATCCAGCCATCTGTATGGAAAGCCAGTTGGGTCAACTTCCCGTTGAAGATTTACGATATAAACGTCACTGATGATATCCGGCCTTGTGTATGAAAAACCAGTTGGGTCAACTTCCCGTTGAAGATAATGCTGTAAAGGTCACTGAGGATATCCAGCCATCTGTATGGAAAACCAAGTGTGTCAACTTCCCGATGAAGATAACGCTGTAGTACGGTCACTAAGATACCCAGCCAAATCATGTATGGAAAACCAGGTGTGCCATTCTTCCAGTGAAGATACGTTCTGCAAATCACTTTGATATCCAACTTCTGTATGGAAGATAGGCTGTCAACCTTCCCAGAAACGATAACACTCTACAAGTATCGGTGAGATCCAGCTTCTTTGTACAGTAAAGATAACACTGGAAGTCACTGGTGATATCTAGTCTTCTTTGTACAGTGAGATATCACTGCAAGTCACTGGTGATGTCTAGTCTTCTTTGTACAGTGAAGATAGCACTGCAAGTCACTGGTGATGTCTAGTCTTCTTTGTACAGTTAAAGATAACACTGAAGTCACTGGTGATATCTAGTCTTCTTTGTACAGTGAAGATAGCACTGCAAGTCACTGGTGATGTCTAGTCTTCTTTGTACAGTAAAGATAACACTGCAAGTCACTGGTGATATCTAGTCTTCTTTGTACAGTGAAGATAGCACTGCAGGTCACTGGTGATGTCTAGTCTTCTTTGTACAGTAAAGATAACACTGCAAGTCACTGGTGATATCTAGTCTTCTTTGTACAGTGAAGATAGCACTGCAAATCACTGGTGATGTCTAGTCTTCTTTGTAGAAAACCAGATCTGTCAACTTTCCAGTGAAGATACCACTCTACAAGTCACTGACATGGTCCCCTCCCTACTCCCTACTATGGGCGCGAGAGCTGGACACCGTCGATGAATGTTAAGCAAAGACTCCTGGGCTTTAGAAGACAATATTATTTCCGATGTCCTGTTTCAACCAAGGAACTTCATGCAGATCACAGTGCCGGCAAGTGCTTACTGAACGCTGTTGTGTCTGGCACTGCCTCGGCCTGATCTTCCCGCAACCCTGAGCCTGCCTCCAAGAAACTTCCAGAAGACCAGTCGTTGTCAACAGACTTGTGTAGCTGCCTTAAATAGGAAGCAATCATCACCAAATGGGTGTACGTCATGAAAAACGGATGCCGAGCTTTGTATTTAGCTGGGGGTGTTTATAACTTTATTGCCGATCTCAGTCTAAGGTAAGCGTCGAACACCCCTGGCCGTACCACGGCATGTCTGCCCACTTGTACTGGCTGCCGAAGTGAAATCCACCACTGACGCAGTTTCTACATGATCTTCATCACTTTCACTGCTACGAATCATTTCTTGAGGCGAAAATTACTCATCAGAATCCATGTCGGCAAGATGTTGCCAATGATCCATTGTTATTTTAGAATCGCACCCCCCCCCCCCCCAAAAAAAAAAAAAAAAAAAAAAAAAAAAAAAAAAAATCTCGCTTTGAAACTTCACATGCACAAAGAAAACCAACCCATAACAAGGGAAGCAACTCGGTTGCCACCGAAAGTGCCTACGGTGAAAGCGAACACGAGTTTTGTACCTTTAACGACCATCCGCGTGCTGACCACGAGTATACACGTACTAGGTCACGGATGTGTTAAAGGGACAGACTGACCCCTGTTCTCAGTCCAAAGCTTGCCTGGTGCAGGCATGTGTGTGGACCAGGCCAGGTGAAGACCGCGTACAGGTCGCAGTGGAAGGTGGGTGGTCCTGAGACAGTCCTGGATGGACAGTCTGAAGAACTGCACGGGCCCCTGGCACCTCCATCCTTTCAATCAGTATTGATTTTCCCACAGGTTTTTTTATAAAAAAAAAACATTTATGTGAAAGTACTGGGTGGTTGTTATTGTTATGTTGTTGTTGAAAAAAAAGCACAAAGAGGAAAAGGGAACACTTAAAAACAACAAGCAACGATGGTTTGTTGCAGTGTGAGAAGTTCTCTGTCTATGTGTACAGGAACTATTTTTTTTAAACAGGGCGATGCTCAGTTTTTTACCCGATGCCATGGCCTCAAAAAGAAAGGCAATCTTCCAGTTTCTGAAAGAGATCAGTATATTTCATCTGATATAAGATTTTACGGAAGAAAGATTTGTAACGAAATTTCTGGTGTGCTTTTTCTTTTTTTTCTTTTTTTCAAAGGAGTATGTGAATAATTTCTTTTTTTTTTTTTAACTGACTTTTGAGTTGACTTGAACGTGGTGACGCCCTGATATGGCCCTTTGCAGTCGGCTGGGATATAAGCTACCTTATCTTGCCGAAGGCAGTCTTCCATGCCCCCCCTCCCCCCCCCCCCCCCCCCCCGTCCTTCACCCTCCTCTACCACAGTGAGGGTTACACATTTGGCAGTGTGAAGGTTGACAGCTGTGCTGTTGGCTGTCGTGTGTGACTGAGAACAGAGGGTTGGGCTGTTTCTTGGCTGTGCTGTTGGCTGTCGTGTGTGACTGAGAACAGAGGGTTGGGCTGTTTCTTGCTGTGCTGTTGGCTGTCGTGTGTGACTGAGAACAGAGGGTTGGGCTGTTTCTTGGCTGTGCTGTTGGCTGTCGCGTGTGACTGAAAACAGAGGGTTGGGCTGTTTCTTGGCTTCTCCAACATCCAATG
>CM031602.1:10520068-10540068 GCA_018398815.1 Conus ventricosus | reverse complement strand
CCCCCCCCCCCACCCCCCCCCCCCCCCCCCCCCCCCCCCCCCCCCCCCCGCTGGAGATGAAATTTGTTGAAGGGTCACTGTTTTGTGCGATGAAAAATCGTCGAGTGAGTTAACGGTCTTATGTTGGGGCGTGATGAGTTAAACGCTGTGTGCTGCCTGGGTAACTAAGTAAACGGTCTGTGTGCGGCCTGGGACTAGTTAACCGGTCCGATGTTGGCCTGGGTGACGAAGTTAAAACGGTCTGTTGTGGGGCCTGGTACTGAGTTAAAACGGTCTGGATGGGCCTGAAATGAATTAACGGTGTAGTTGGGGCCTGGGATAACTGAAGTTAAACGGTGTATGTGGGGCGGATACTGAAGTTAACGGTCTGTAGTTGGCCTGGGATAACTGAATTAACGTCTTTGTTGGGCCTGGATAACCACTGCCGAAGATCGTTCCTGATCATGTGATGATCTGTCGTTGGACATCAACATGTCAGCTGAAGAGAATTATGCCTGGAAGACTAGAAGATTAAAACGGTTGAAGTCAGAATGACCTGTTGGTTGAAGACAGAATGTCCTGTTGGTTGAAGACAGAATGACCTGCCTGACTGAAGTAAAATCCTATCTATCAGATGAATTAGAATGATCTGTTGTGGGTTGAAGATAAATCATGTACAGATTGGATAAGATAATGTTGCTATAGCCCAGCCGAGCAAGTGCCTACTCAGGGTGCATGATGGCTGTCTGGTTGAATATAATCATCTGTCAGATTGAATAAAATGCATCTGCTGAAGATCAAAATCATCTGTCAGATTGATAAGAATGATCTGTCTGGTTGAAAATAAAATCATCTGTCAGAGTTGAAAAGAATGATCTGTCTGTTGAAGATAAAATCATCTCTCAGATTGAATATAGAATGATCTGTCTGGCTGAAAGTAAATGATCTCTGCTAGATAGAACGAATGGTCTGTGTGGGTGGAATAAGAATGGTCTGTGTGGGTGGATATAAATGACGTCTGTGTGGATGGATATAGAATGGTCTGTGCGGGTGATATAGAATAATCTGTGGGTGGATATAGAATATCTGTGAGGATTGAGATTAAGAATGATCTGTGTGGTTGAGAGATAGAATGATCTGTCTAGTTGGATAGATGAACGGTCTGTGTGGGTGAAAGTAAACGGTCTGTGGAGTGGATGTAGAATGATCTGTTGGTATGGAGATAGAATATCTGTCTAGTTGAGATAGACGAGTCTGTGTGGGATGGATGTAGAAGATTGTGTGGGTGGATAAGAATGATCTGTGTGGATGGAGATAGAATGATCTGTCTAGTGGAGATATAGAACGGTCTGTGGGGGTGGATTAGAACGGTCTGTGTGGTGGATGTAGAATGATCTGTGTGGTGGATGTAGAATGATCTGTGTGGGTAGAGATAGAATATGTTGGATGGAGATAGAAGTCTCTCTGTTGGAGATAGAATGATCTGTGTGGATGGAGTAGAATGATGTGTGTGGGTGGAGATAGAATGATCTGTGCGGTGTGGATGTAGAACGGTCTGATGTGGGTGGAGATAGAATGATATGTGTGGTGGAGATAGAATAATATGTGTGGATGGAGATAGAATGATGTCTGTGGTTGGAGATAGAATGATCTGTGTGGGTGGATATTGAATGATCTGTGTGGGTGGAGATAGAATGATTGTGTGGTGGAGATAGAATGATGTCTGTGGATGGAGATAGAATGATCTGTGTGGATGGAGATAGAATGATGTGTGTGGATGGAGATAGAATGATTGTGTGGGTGGAGATAGAATGATCTGTGTGGGTGGAATAGAAGTCTGTGTGGGTGGAGATAGAATGATTGTGTGGTGGAGATAGAATGATCTGTGTGGTGGAGATAGAATGATCTGTGTGGTGGAGATAGAATGATCTGTGTGGGTGGAGATAGAATGATCTGCCTGGTGGTGAGACATGACCTTCTACCTGCATGGACAACAATTTCTCCACGGTTGAGGGATGTAAACACAGCTGGAATAATGAAGCATGTGGGGTGTGGAGTAATATGAGTGTGTAAACTAGACTGATCTAATCGAAGCATGCTGGGGTTGTGAAGTGATTGAGGGATGTAAACACAGCCTGAACTAACGAATTCATGCTGGAGATATGTTAAAGTTGAGGGATGTAAACACAGCCTGAACTAACGAAGCATGCTGGGGTTGTGAGTATTGAGGGATGTAAACACAGCCTGAACTACGAAGCTATGCTGGGGTTGTGAAGTATTGAGGGATGTAAACACAGCCTGAACTAACGAAGCATGCTGGGGTTGTGAAGTATTGAGGGATGTAAACACAGCCTGAACTAACGAAGCATGCTGGGGTTGTGAAGTATTGAGGATGTAAACACAGCCTGAACTAACGAAGCATGTTGAGGTTGTGAGTGTTGAGGGATGTAATAACAGCCTGAACTAACGAAGCATGTTGAGGTTGTGAAGTGTTGAGGGATGTAAACACAGCCTGAACTAACGAAGCATGCTGAGGTTGTGGGGTATCGAGGAGGATTAATCGTGTTGTCAGTACTCCTAGTTTTAAACGTGTGCACTGTTGTCAAATCCAGAATATGAAGACTATTTTAATGTCATTTTCTTCTCTCTTCTTCTTCTCTCTCTCTCTCTCTCTCTCTCTCTCTCTCTCTCTCTCTGCTATTCTCTCTCTTCTCTCTCCGCTATACTATCAACATGTTGCTTTGGACTGTTATAACTATACTTCACTTTCTTCTCCTTGTCGAAAAAAAAAAAAGCAAAAAAAAAAAAAGCAAACAAACGATCAATCAAAAACAGGGCAAACAACTCTCTTTTTGTTTCAGTGAACGAGATCTACTTAAAAACGTGATCCGAGCTGCGACGAATTCTGCCCAACGGAAGCTTCCACGCACGCATGACCGGAAGTGCCGCGTCATGGAGTCAAGTGCCATTTTCACTGTGCGTCACGTGACAGTATGTGCGGCCATTTCGGACGCGCAGGCGTGCGAGGCATCTTGTGCACACGAGTTTCCGCTTGACATTGGATGAGGCGTTGTCGGACTAGGTCTGGAGTTGTCTGACAGTTGAAAGAGTGTTTTGCTGGACCAGTGCCGCCACGTTTTGTGTCAGTTGTGTCCTCTGTGTTACAAGTTATCTGACGTCAAAACGATTGAAGTGGTTGCGTAATTTCTCTTTTCTTTTGAGCTTACACCAGCGCTACAAGCAATTTTGATCGAATTTTTGCATTGACAGATCATCACCGTTTATAAATGTCGCAGAAATGTCATTCTTTCCTCTAACAATAAAGCTTACGTTCCTGTAGCCTGTTTCAGAACGGGCACAGTGCATTCTTTCCTCTAACAATAAAGCTTACGTTCCTGTAGCCTGTTTCAGCACGGGCACAGTGCATTCTCGCCAATTCACCGCTGAGTGTTCCATTCACATTTTAATTGAATTTGAAATACTCGCGACGATACTGCCAGTTGACACAGTCATAAACCAGCAAGTTGATGTATGATATGTGTGCGCATTATCATGACATTAATCTGGTAGAAAACGATGTATCAGACAATAGGCTTACTGTGTCGTTGGTTGGTTTGTTTAAACCATTTTCAAAACTAGTTTTCTTCTGCAAAGCGTGAGTGTTCTTTTTTCAGACACGGTTTATAGTGTCATTGTCTGTCCATCTGCCCAATCCTCATTCTGCTGGGCAGTCAACGAAAAACAAATGTATAGATAAGGTTAATAAAATACATGCATCCGTTTGCGGTACCACTTTATTAAAATGCAGTATCATAGTGATACCTTTTCCAGAGACTGTTTTGTTACTGTGATCAAAACTTAAGAGTGATGAATAAATAGATATGCAGCAGTTCTAGTTGTCTCGGCATGAACAAGCTGTTCATTACAAACTTGATGTCAGATTGTTACTAGTTTGTGTGCTCATTACAAACTTGATGTCAGATTGTTACTAGTTTGTGTGCTTTCCTTCTCTGCTCTAAATCCAATACGTTCACTTGAATTCCATTTCGGTGTTACTTCGTATAGGTGAAAATTCATTGTAAAGTCATTACAGGTGGGTTAATTCTACTGAAGTGTTATTTACGAAAGGGTAAGTTCCATTCGAATTTTACTCAGATTTCTTAAGTTCTATTCAAATTCAAGTCAAGTATATCATGTGACCTTCCATCATGATTTAGAGATGGAGGAGAGAGAGATGCAAGGATCTTTGTCACGGATCTTCTGAGTAAGGACCTATTCTGTGCCGTCATGTGTGAATATGAGTCCTGTCCTCGTCTCGTTCTTCTTCTATGTCTACTTGTGTTGAGGACAGATTCAAAGAATTCGTCACCAATACTTTCATTGAAGTACATGACCGTGTACATACCGGCTGTTTCTGTCTTAGTGTATACTCTCAGCGTTAATGGAAGTGCTTTCCGTGCCGTCACCTCGACACCTGTTGTGGGGGACTGCAGGGCCAGCTGTTATGCAATAGTCTCAGCCCAGCCAGAGCATGCTCCAAGCTTGTGACCGTCCACCGCCAAATGGGTCAGACGGCCAGTTGGACCATTTGTATGACAGAAAGACCTTGTCAAAAAGGCGGAAATTATGAAGATGAATCGTCTTTCTTTTTTAAAATTCCGGGTTCTTTGTTGAAATGATATTAAACAAATAGGCACATCAAGAATGTTGGGGAAAATGTCTTTTTGAGCATATTCTCATGCAAACGCTCTTTCAAGGCACGTAGAAAATTTCCTCGTGAAAAAAAATTTGAAAGGGGATCGTGGAAAAAGACAGGCTTTGAAGAGATGAATTAAAAATTCCTTTGGGAAACAGGGGGCCCCCAAACAGCTGAGGGGGAGCATCTTTAGACACTACGGTGTGGTCTTTTGAATTCAGGGGGGAATGAAAAAAAGAGGCAAAAGTGGAATCAAATTTTTTTTCTTTTTTTTTTTTTTTTTTCGGGGAAGGGTGTTAAAGACAGAAACTACTGACGGGGATTCCTTTGGGCGGGGGTATGTTGAGCTCGGTGCTTTCGCCCCCGTTCTGACTCGTGGGTCTTTGCCAGTTGTTATAAAAGGGTCTGTTTGTTGACCCAAATCTGTGTGTGGGTGTGGTGGTGTGTGTGTTGTGTTTTTGGGTGTTTTGTGTGTGTGTGTGTGTGTGGGGTACATGCATCCCGTTTTTAGGCTGTAGCCATCCTGTGATTGGTAAGACAAAAATCAGGGATTGGATTTGGTTTTTTTTGTTGGTTTTTTTTTTTGGGTATCGGTAATCCCTGCTGTTTTTTTTTGGAGGGTATTTCTTTCACCATTTTATTCTGTTATTGCGTTTGTTATTATGTTTGTAAATTGCAGTTTCATGTTATTGATCCGCCTGTAGCTCGTTGGTTGCATAATGCGATCTCTCTCTCTCTCTCTCTCCCCTCTTTTCTTTTCTCTCTCTCTCTCTTCTCTTCTCTCCTCTCTCTTTTCTCTCTCTCCCTTCCCCCACACCACACACACACCACCCCAAACACACCCACACACACACACACAAAACCACAAACCTTATTGTGTGTGTCTGTGTGTACGTGCTGGTGAAATGTAAAATGGAAAAGGTGAGAGGAAAAATGAAAGGGGGGGGGAGGTTTTGACTCGTGTTTGGTAGTGTATTCCTTATGTGCGTTGTCGTCAAAAGCCGTGGTGTTTAAACAAAGGTTGCAGTAGCTGTCGGTGTCAGTGTATTGTCGAAGCATTTTTCTTTGTCTTCCTTTTCCTACCGCATAGCGCGCCTTTCCCCCGTTTGTTTGAAACCCGTCTGTCAAAAAACTTTGATGATTTTTAATTTTTAAATTGCCCCTTGGTTTGACGTACCTGATAATCATTCTTTTTTTTTTTTATTGATGTGTTGGTTTCTTTAGGCTCACGCTTCACCATTAAAAGTGACGTACCCCCCCCCCTCTCTCTTCTCTCTCCTCTCTCTCTCCCCTTTCTCTCTCTCTCTTTTTCTCTTCTTTTCTCCTCTCTCTCTTTTCCTTCTTCCTCCTTTCTCTTCTGCTTGTTGATGTATAAATCATTCCAATCTATTTTCCTACCACCTGCCTACTACCTACGTATGTCCCTACTACCTCCTTCTTCCCCTTTTGTCTGTGTGTCTTGCGACTCTCTCCCTCTCCTCTTCTCTCTCTCTCTCTCTCTCTCTCTCTTCTCTTTTCACACAAAAAACCACACACACACACACACACACCAACCACCACACACACACACACATAACAACACTCACACAACACCCCACACACACACACCCACACACACCACTTACACACACTCACACACACACACACCACACACACACAAACAGAACCACACACACACCCCACACCCCAAACACACACCACACAACCCACACAACACACACACCACACCACAGACCTTTTTTTTCTTGACAAACTTTCAAAGGTGCCCAGTAAGTTTCGTGTTTAATTCCCCCCGGAAATAGGTCCATTTTTTCAGCGTAGTGTGTGTGTGTGTGTGTGTGTGTTGTGTGTGGGTGGTGGTGCTGCGTGGTGCGTGGTGCGTGCTTTGCGTCGTGCGTGCGGGTGGTGTGTGTGTGTTGCGCGCGTGCGCGTGCGTGTGGTGGTGTGTGTGTGGTGGTGTGTGGTGTGTGGTGGTGTGTTGTGTGTGTGGGTGGCCGGCGCGGCGCGCAGGGGGGTGGTTTTCCCGGCGGTGTGGTGTGTCTTTCTATTTTTAGTTTTATTTTTTCATTTTAAGTTGACGAAACCCCCAAAAAATCGACCGAAGAAGGGATGTGATGATGGTGAAATGAAAAAGAAGAAGAAAGAAGAAAAAGAAAAGAAGAAGAAAAAGTGATGAGATGATGGATGTGATGAGGATGATGATGAGATGATGAGGATGATGAAGAAGAAGAAGAAGAAGAAGAAGAAGAAGAGGAGGAGGGGGGGAGGGGAGGAGGAGGGGAGGAGGAGGAAAGAAGAAGAAAAAAGAAAAAGAAAAAGAAGAAGAAGAAGAAGAAATTGATATGATGGTGAAAAAGAAAGAAAAGGAAGAAGGGTAGGAGAAATGAAGGGAAGAAGAAGAAGAAGAAGAGGAAAAAGAAGGATGAGAATGTGATGATGGTGATGTGGTGAAGGAGAAGGAGAAGGGAAAAAGAGAAGAAGAAAAAGATTGGGGATTGGGAGTCGAAAGGCGTGGGGGGGGGGGGGTGGGGGGGGCAGTAGTGTCGGTTGAAAACCCCCTGTACCCTGTTTCCTCAACCCAAAGGGGAAAGGTGATGTATTTGAAGTTGTTGGGATGTCTTCGTATTAGAGAAAAATAAAAACACGGGGGATAGATCGTGTCGTGTTGTGTGCCCTTTTTACGGGGGATGAACGTCTTTGGCTCGATCCCTAACCCCCCAAATTTCAAAATCAAAAAAGCCCAGCTTACTCTGGCCCATATGTCGGGAAAACTCATTCCCACCGGTCTGCCAAAATCGAATACTTAAAAATTTTCAAGAAACATTTAAAAAATTTTTAAAGTTTTCGAAAAATTTGATTCTATTTTAAATCTTTAACGTTCATCGCAGTCTTTGAAAAACAGTACATTGAATGCCCCTTTTTAAAACTTTTTTTCCCTCCCCTTTAAACACTATCCCTAAAACCACTCGTGTATTAAACCCCCCCCCCCCCCCCCCCCCCCCCCCCCCCCCCTTTCTCCACCCTGTAAAACCCTTCTCTTCTCTCCTCTCTCTTCCCCTCTCTCTTCTCTCTCTCTCTTTTCTCTCTCCTTCTTTTCTCTCTTTTCTCTCTTTCCCCTTTTTGGGCTCCCATCATGTTTATTAGTTGATGAATAGTCTGTTTTTGATTATGATGAGTTATGTTTTGGAATTGTCGTATGTGTTAAAATAATGTATGCAGAAAGGAAGATTGCGGGCCCTAGAATCATCACCCTTGCCTATTAAAGATCGTCTTAATGAATCTTCTTTTCTTCTCCCCTTTCTTCTCTCTCCTCTCTCTCTCCTCCTCCTCTCTCTCTTCTCCCGTCGTTTATTTCTTGAAATGTTTGTGTTATGAAAATTCTTGTCTTTGCCCCTTGAAAAGTGCTGTGCCCAGGTGAAGTGCTTTGTTTTTGTGGTGGGTTTTTTTTTTTGTTTTTTTTTTTTCTTTGGTTTTTTTTTTTCCTGAAGATGACGTTTTTTTTTTAAATTCAATGCTGTGCTTGCATGATTGATGATTTAAAGTTATTTTTTGTTCTTTAAAATGTGTTTTTTTCTCTATGCTGGTGGTGCGTCGAGCGTGCGTTGTGTGTGTGCGTGGGCGTGGAGGGGGTGTGTGTGTGTGTGTTTTGGTGGTTGGTGGTGTTGTGTGTTGTGTGTGTGTGTGTGGGTTCTGGTTGTGATATGGGTGTGGGGTTGTGTGTTGTGTGTGTGTGTGTGGTGTGTGTGTGTGTGGGTGTGTGTGTGCAGCGCTCGCGTGTATGTTGTTTTTGACATTATTGATCTTTTTTTGTTCGTAAGTATTTTGAACATTCTTTTCCCATAAAAACAAAGGCGCCGGCAGAAACACACACACACACCACCCACACCCCCAACACACCACCCCACACACAACCCCCAAAAACAAAAACCACATACAAACAAAACGCACCAACACGACGCCGCAATAACCACTGTCGCTTGCACCCTGTCGCTTGCACACATATACAAAGCGCGTGCGTGATCGCTCGCCCCTACGCAACAATATGCACATGCGTGTGGCCATCCCTCCAAATGGGGCGCTCCCCAATTCCTACGTATAGCCCACATTAAAGGTGCCCCCAAAATTTTAATATATGTAACTTACTATCGATACGTGAGTTGCTCAAACAACCCCACAATCGCAGGGCGCGACGAAACAAAAGGGCACACACCAACGCCCACGCACTCACGCACGAACCACCCGCAGCACCACACCATTTGCAAACGCGCACACGGGGCGCCACCAACACACACAAGCATGCACAACGCCCGCGCGGAGCCGCCGCACGCCGCACGACGCACGCAGCAGCACACACACACACACACACACAAGCACAGCACACACACACACACACATACATGCATCGCTACACGACACTGCCCCCGTACACGACATCCCAGACCCCGTACGCGGGCCCAACAACATGGGCCCGTGCCCCCACACCCCCTTTACACAATTTATGATACCTTACTCACACTTACAATAAAAACGTAAAAAAATGTGGTAGGTTATCAAGGCTGACCGCACGTTGGGCAAATGCTGTAGGCAGACTTCTGTATGTCGTAGCCGAGACCCTCTTCTTCAATTTCTATTTAGTTATTTTTCATTTATCCACAGTTTTAAATCAGGGCCATGTGGTTCAAAATTTAACGGTTTTGTGGCCTAGGGGACTAGTCCGCACGCAGTGACCCTCCTTGAAAAATGAAACTGAAACTGCTGGATTTTATAAAGTACTTCTACCTGGCCCCGTTCCCTTGTTGTGTCTGTGTGGTTTCGGGTGGGTTTATCCCCCCCGGGATACGCGCATGTTAAGAAAATTGGTTTCATCAAGGGAATTTTTATTTAATTATTTTTTATGAATTTTAAGGGTTGGGTTTTGTGGGGCGTGTTTGTTTTTTTTTTTTTCGCCCGGTCAGAGGGGGGCCCAATAGTCAGTTGGTAGAGCGCCCCCACTGTGATCCTGGGGGGTTACGGGGCGAATTTTTGGTGGGGGATTTTTCCCCCGGGGTTAAATTGGTTTGATCCATTCCCCATTTAATCTTCGAATGAGACTAAAAACGAGGGGTTCCCCTTTTTGAACGGGAAAAACATCTTGCACACACGTAAAATCCCCTCACCAACTTTCGGAAGAAAAGGCCGTTTGGCGTTAGTATGGTTTACACCCTAAAAATTTGCATGACCCCCCCGAAGTTGGGGGTAGGCTCCCTTTAAAGGGGGATAAAAACGGTCTTCCGCAAGTGTCGAAACTTAACTCGATGAAGGTGAAAACTCAAAGAAAGAAGAAAAAAGAAGGCTGATGTTGGAGTGGGTTTCCTCGAGTTTCAACAAGGGGAGACAAATTTTTTAAATCTACTTGGCCCGTATTACTTCCCCTTGGTTCTGTTCCGGGTTGCTCTCTCTCTCTCCCCTTTCTTCTTTCTTTTTTCTCTTCTCTTGTCGGTGTTGTGGTGTGGTGTTTGTGCGCGGCGTGTGTGGTGTTGTTGTGTGTGTGTGTTTTTGATTGGGGTGTGTGCGTGTTTTTGCCGCGCGCGCGCGTGGTGGTTGTGGTGGGTGTGTTGGCGCGCGCGCGGCGCGCGCGTGTGTGGTGTGTGGTGTGTGTGTGTGTGTGTGTGTGTTCTTGCTTGTTATTTCCTTTGCCTATTTTGTGTATTTATCCTGATTTCCCAAAAAAGAAGCAAAATGCGAAGTGGAGAGATGGCGAGAGGACAGGGAGAGAAAAGGATTTCCATTGGTTTTCCCCCTTTTTGCAAAGAAAAAGCAAAAAAATTTTACGCACACACAAAACATGCATCGGTTTAATTCCAAGCAAGAATGTACATTGTCATACAAATATAAAACACAAAAACCCTAGTTTCGTAATACAGGTTTTTTTTTATACTAGAAAGAAAGGAGAGGCAGGAGAGAGAGTATGTGAGGGACAAGAAGAAAAAAAGAAGAAGAAGAGGGGGGGGAAAAGAAGAAGAAGAAGAAAAAGAAAAAAAAAAAGAGAGAAGTAAAAGGAAGAAAAGAAAAAAAGAAGAAGTAGAAAAAGGGGGAGGAAGAGGGGAAGAAGAAAAAGAAAGAAGAGAAGAAGAGGAGGGGAGGAGGAGGAAGGATAAAAAGGGTAAAGTTGTTTAGCCCCGCCGACCCCAAAAGGCACTCAGGGCTGGAGGAAAAAAGAAGAAAAAAAAGAGAGTTAAACTTTCCCCTTGTTATAAGCACACGGGAAAAAAAGCAAAGGGTTTCTTTCATTTGTCTCGAAAGCTTTTCATCCAAATAATTCAACTGAAACAATAAGAATGAGAAACAGACGATGACAGACGAGGAAAACAGAGAGAAAGTAGTAAGGAGGGGGGGGAGGGGCGGGGGGGAGGGGGGGACGAGGGAGAGGAGAAGAGAGAGAGAGAGAGAGAGAAGAGAGAGGGCAAATATCGGAAACAATAACAACACATGAAAACTAAACGTGGGTATTTATTTCTTACCCGTGCGTTGCTTTTAGTGGGTATCTATTCCTGGTCAGTGCGTTGCTTTTTGTGGGTATCTATTTTCTGGGTTTTAGGGGTTGCTTTTTAGGGGTATTATTTCTCTGGTCAGTGAAAGTTTCTTTGGTTTAACAGACGTACCTTAGCGCCTCCCTTAAAAAAGGACAATGCCAACGGACGTCCCCCCAACACACATTACCGTATGACTACGTGGCAAAAACTTTCCTCAACGGACCCCAAATTTAAGGGCCGTCGCCTGTAAACCCCCTGGGGTCACCTTTTAAGAACAGCCTAATGGACGTGTCTTACGGCGACCTCAAGGAGTGTTTAAGGGGCTTTACCTCTTTTGGGGCCCCTTAAAAGGAATTTCCTCTTTGGATGCCACCTTAAAGGACTTTACTTCGGATGCCCCCTTAAGGACTTTACTCGTTGGGCGTGTCTTAACGACATTACCCCAAAGGACGTCGTCTTAACGGACATTATCAAAGGGGGGTGTTTTTTAAACGGACATTACCTTTGGACGCCCTTTTAACGGTTTCCCCCAATGGACGTCGTCTTAACGGGCATTTCCCTCAATGGACGTGTCTTAACAGACATTACCCCAATGTCGTCGTCTTAACGGACATTTTCCCCAAAGGACGTCGTCTTAAAGGAATTACCTCAATGGCGTTCCTAAAGGACTTACCCCAATGGTCGTTCTTAAGGACTTCCCTTTACGGACGTTGCCTTAACGGAATTACCTTCACCGACATTAGCCCAAAAGACATTACACTATGGATGCGTCACCCGACGAATGCTGAATGAAGGGCGTTACCTTGATGGAACCTTGCCGGGGGACCCCCGTCACTGAGGTGGCCGTGTGGGGGTTTTCTTGATGGAAAACTTGTCGGTGGACCCCTGTCAATGAGGTGGCCTGATGGGCTTTCTTGAGGAAAACTGCTCGGGGACCCAAGTCAAAAGAGGGGGCCATGGTGGGCCGTTATCTTAATGGACATTGTCGCATGGACTGCCCCTTGGGGGGATCACTTTTTTCGGGCGTTTTTAACGGACATCACCACCAACAACACACGGCGAAAACACAACACGCGGTGACGCACGCACTCACCAGACAACGACGCACGCAAACGCGAGCAGAAACGACAGAGTGGATCCGTAAAACCCGCGCACCAAATGAGGTGAGGGCCCGGTTCCCATCCTGTCAACCCGCCCCCTCCTGAGGGAGCTGGCTCCCATCCTGCAACCGCCCCCCTACTGAGGTGAGCCGGTTTATCCCGTAAAAAGCCCACCTCATGAGGTAGCCCGGTTCCCATCCCTTAAAAACCCCCCCTACACTGGGTGAGCCTGGTTCTATCCCGTCAACCGCCCCCCTCACTGGGTGAGCCCGGTTCTATCCCGTTTGAGGGCCAAAAATATTTAGATCAGTCTGTGGCTAGCCAGCCAGCAGTGGTCATGTCTTCCCTGCCCCGTGTCCTGCTGCTTGGGGGAAAGGGCAAAAAACCATTCCGTCCCCCACGTGGGCGTCCCTTGGGGAAGGGAGTGCAGTTAGAATCAAATGTTCGGGGTTGAGGGGGCCCTTCCCGTGTTCCCCCTTTCCCACACAAAAGGGGAAAAGTGTTGTTTGGCGTTTATTAATCCGCATTCCTGTCTTGGTTCTGTGTTCCCTTTTTGTTTGGTGCGTGAAGGCGTGATTTCGTCGTGATATAATTTTTATAAATTTATATTATATATATTTTTATATATAATATATATAAAATTTTTTATTGTCAATGATGTTAAAAAGGAAGGTTTTAAAATCAAGGAAAACTCGACAAATTTTTTTCTGATGACAGCGCAACGCCGTGAAAAAAATTTGTCGAGTTTTAACCTTTAGTTTTAACCCTTTCCCTTTTTTAAAACATTGCAAATGTTTTCCCAAAAGGGTCGGCACTTTTAAAAAATTTTTTAGGTCTTTGGTTATATATATATTTAATAATATATATTTTTATATTATATATATATTTTTTATATAATATTAACAGTTTTAAGTAGGTTTTAAAAAATCCATCTTTAAAATGGTATGTCGCTCCTACTGGTTTAGATTTTTAGTCCTGAGGCTTTTTTAAAATTGATTTTATATTATATAATTATATAAATATTTTATATATATTATATATTAATATATATTATATATTGTGTGTGTGTGTGGTGTGTGTGTGTGTGGGGTGGTGTGTGTGTGTGTGTGTGTGTGTGTTAAAACAAATATGGTTTCTTTGTTTGTTTTTTGTTTTTTTTTCGAGAGAAATTTTTGTTTGGGGAAAAAAAGTTTTAGCAGTGAAAAACAATTTTGGTTTTTTGTTTTTTTGTTTGTTTGTTTGTTTTTTTTTTTTTAAAACGCGAAGGAATTGCATACCTGAAGGGAAAAAGTTGTTAACAAGGGAAAATTTAAGGTTATCTTGTGTTTTCCCCCCGGAAAAAACATGGTGAAAAAACTGTTAGCAGATAAAAAATGCGGCAAAAAGAGGGGAAATCATTTGATCAAAAGCATTTCACACCGTTTTCCCCGTATCTTTTTTTTTTTCCCTTTTCGGATGGGGAAATGTTTTCGCCACACACCACAACAAAAAATTGATCAATTTAAAGAGGGAAAAAAAAAAAAACCGGGTTTTTATTCGGAAACGCTGTCCCAAACCGTTTTTCACAAGGGGCAAGTGTCGGACACTTCGTTGACGGGGAAGGGCGCTGTTCTCTGAAACAAAAAACGAACACAAAGCAACACGAAGAAACCCCCGGGGTTCATTGCGAGCCAACAAACTACCCGTGGCGATTACACACACCTTGGATAGTAGGGGTCATAAGCAAGAGAGACAGTTTCAGTTTAGTTTCATAAGGGGCTCTGCGTGCGGTAGTCCATATTCGCAACATCCATCCGTATTTAGACCACATGCGTGTTTAGCTGTGGTAAATAATTAACAACTAGATGAGAGAAATTGAGAAAAAGGGGTTTGTGGTACGTGACAATGTTAAACCCCACGCATTAGCCAATGCCTGGGCGCCCCTTTATTGCCTTTTTGAAAAGTTTTTTTTTTTTATTATTATTTTTTTTTAGGGGGGTTTTAGTGAATGTAAAATGTGTGTGTTTTGGGTGTGTGGGCACGGGGGCCCTGTAATGCTGTGGCTGTGTGTGTGTGCGTTTTATTTTTTTTCGCGTTTGTATGTTGTGTTGGGGTGTGTGGTGTGTGTGGTGTGTGTGTGGTGTGTGTGGTGTGTGTGTCCTGTGTGTAGGCGCTGTGTGTGCGGTTGCAGGTGGGTTTAGGGGGTGTGGCAATTTGTGCGTAGGAGCGGCGAAAGTACGCGCGCAGTTTCTGTGTTGTGTGTGTGTGTGTGTGGTGTGTGTGTGTTGGTGTGTGTGTGTGTGGGGCGCGCGCGCGCGGTGGGTTTCGCGCTGTGTGTGTGTTGTGTGTGACTGGGTTGATTGTTCAGAAGGGGCTTAGGCAAAAAAGGAACAAGACCTCAAAAAAAACATTCGTGCCGCACGCAGACCCCCCAACACACACCCCCCCACCCACCCACCCCCCCACACACACACACAACACCCACACAACACAACACACCAACCACACACACACTCATCACTCACCTCTCCATCACACACCACACAACGCTTGCACATATGTCCGTGGATGCTAATTAACACGCTGGCATTACCCCTGATGAACACAACCAGGCACACCGTCTACGTAGCGCTGGGGACCCGGGGGGATTCAAAGTTTATCTCGTTGACGTGTTTGTCTTTGTGTCGTTTTTGGAAAAAGGCCCCGTTGAGTTTGCCCAATCTCTGGGCTTCGCATGTTGGCCTTGGATTTTTTCCAATGTTGTTTGGTTTGGTGATGTTTCTTGTTTTTCCTTGGTCTGGATTTGGGCACTTCCTCTCTTGATGTTCGATCTGAAAAATGGTTTTGGAAGTTTGCTTAATGTTCTTGGATTTTTTAATTTTTATCGGGCCAAGAGGAATCCCTTTTATCGTTGCCTTGGGCAGCCGTGTGTCGCTCTCTGTTTCCTTAACCCAGTGTCCGGGGGTAATCCCTTTTTTTTCTTCCAAGGAAGGTGGCATCAGTTTATTCCCAGCAGGGCTTCCCCTTCCCTTTTCCTTTTGAAGTAGTTATGGAGTCGTAGTTTCAGGCTTGTTGGTTTTAAACTGGTTGTGGATGAAGCCGGGGCTTGTGTCACTGCTTTTCCTCCTTTTTTAGATAGAATTGTTTAAAAGTGCACACCCTTTTTTTCTTGGATAGTTCGGGGCATTTGCTTTACTTTTTTCCCCCGCCCGACTTACCCTTTTATGACAGAACCCCAGTGTTATTAAAATCATTTTTTTTGCAAAGGTTTTACCTTCTTGAATTTCTGCGTTTTTTGCCTTTGGCCCTTCTGAAAATGCTTCCAAATTCTGGAAGTGGCAATTTGGTGGGTGTTTTTAAGTGTTTGGTTTTTTTCATTCCCGGGTTTTTTGATTCGCTATTGGCACCCAAGCTGTTTTGTCTTCTGCCTGTCCCACAATGATTTTCACACCAAACCCAGTGCCTTTGTTTCCTCGACCGCCGCATGAAGTGGGTTTTGGAGATTTTCAAGGGCTCTGAAATATGCCTTCACCTGTTCCAGCTTGTGTCTTGTCTGCATTGAAGGAAGGTCGAGCAGATATTGCATAGTCTCAACTGGTGTGTCCTTTGTGGTTCCCAGGATCGATCTCATTGCTTCATTTTGAATTCTTTCTAATTTGAGAAGATCGCTGTTGGACAGTGTTGTAAGCCCTTATCCATAATCAGTCACACTGAGTACAAATGCGTGATACAGTCGGTAGAGATGGCACTGTTCAATGCCTTTAGCTGCCATTGCTTTCATGGCAGGCAGGCCTTTTTTCGCATTTTATTATTCTCAACGTGCTTTCTAAAGGTTAGCATGCTGTCAAAGCCTACACCCAAATAGCACTAGGTTGTCAGATGAGTCAATTGGTATTCAATTGAACGAGAGAGAACACAGACGGGAAGAGTGGAACGGGAAGAGCACACACACACACACACACACACACACACACACACCCCGCCCTGAAGTATGGTAAAGCTGTGGCGTCAAACACTCGCTTGGCAAATTCGGAGCAGGCCAAACTGAACAGCAAAAAATACTGTACCGCCGAACGAAAGAGACAAACAATTACGCTGCAGACAAACCACGACGCGTTTCGACCTCTTTGGTCTTCTTTAGGCAAGACTATCAACATTGAAGACAATGAACACTACAAACGAATAATCACTAAGGCCTATCTCTTCAAATTGGGCGCATTTTTCAAGAGTTATTCTGTGATGAAAGTAGTGCATGTTATAATTTCTTTCTCTATTTTCTGAACCTTTATGAGAAGTGCGCGTCGTTTCTTTTCCGTATTTTCCGTTGTTTTTTTAAATTATTTTTTTAAAAAGAAGAATTCAGTAGTAGACTAATGTATGTTATCATTTTTCAGTAATTTCTTAATGTTCAAGAGAAATATATTTATGAAAATTGTGAACAGAAAATTCTGTTGGCTTTCTTCTTGCTTTCAAAGCATTCTCACGACTCAACTGGAAAGAAGACACACTGAGAAGACTGTTTTACATTTTCCCAAGAGGGGGGTGTCAGAGTGGAAATGCTTCTATTCACTGAATTGGGTAATGACCGGTGTAGGGCTGACTGCTGATAAGAAGCGGAGATAGAAGAGTTTTCTAAGCATCGGGCCGGACTTTTAAAGTGACACATGAACCAAAAGAGATAACGGGAACGGAACGTAGAACTTCTTCGCCCTTGACTGCAATACCTGCTGAAGCATTAAGCTTATGTGCCCGCTTACGGCCCCCATTTAGTTATGAGAAAAAGTATGGATACAAAACAATAAATCAATGGTGTGTGACCTAGTTAGACATCAATACTGTACGCATGTAAGGATATTCTCTACATTTCTTTTTTTTTTAACGGAATTCACTCCCGATAGAAAAAACATTCATTTTCCTTTTGTCTGTCTTTTTTTTTTCAAGGGGGGGGGGGGGGGGGATGGGTATGGGAAGAGAGATCCTCCATTTTCTTTATAACTTAGTTTGCTTCAACCTTTGATGAGGAGAAAACACAAAATGTTACATTAAGACCTAGGGAGCGAGGGAATCCTTTTTTTTTTTTTTAAATGATTACTGCTCCTCGCAGGTCTTCACGAACCTTTTCTTAGTTGAGCCTACAAGACCGGAATTTTTACTCCCTCTTTTGACTCGAACAGATGACCATAGAGAGCGAGCGACAGAGCCGGAGAGGGGTCAAGGTGTACCCAAAGAAAACGAGACACCAGTTGAACGGGGTGGGCTTTGCGAAGCGGACACACACACACACACACACATGTGTCGTCATGTCTCGGCCAAGGACGCCAGCGTGTGTTGACTCTGGTGGGTTCCGTGGCTGAATTTCAGTTTGAAAAGCTAGGGACAGGCAGCTGTGACAAGTGACTTACAAACCTTATGATCCACAATAGAAGTTTGGCCACTTTTAAGAAACTACTAATCACAAGAAGGGGAGAAGGCTTGCACCAGAGAAGCCATTAGCTGCGGAATAGTTCGAATGTTCACTTCGATTAAAAAAAAAAAAGTGTGCAGACGAACTGTTTGAAGTGAATTATCTCACTGGAGGTTTCAAAACTGATAACATTGTCGACTGTCGAGAACTCTGTTTTAGGTCGTCGGTGGCTGCGGTAATGTTGGCAAACTTTGAGAAAAAGAAAAAAAAGAAGAGGAAAACTTGGCCACTCCCTCAACCAGTCTGTTCCGATCAGCCGAGTGACGTGTTGGCGGCTGTTGACAGCCACAGGTGACAAGACGAAGCAGACGTGTTTGGCTGTCACTGAGACAGTTACTGGATTGTCGCTGTTGTCTGCAGCGCCAAGTGTCGAGGTGAGTAGTGGTGGCGTGTGTGTGTGTTGGGGGTGGTGGTGTTTTTTTCTTCTGCGACAGGTGAAGTGTTCAGTGAACGGTGTGTGTGTGGGGGGGGGGGGGGGGGGGGGGGGGGGGGGGGGGAAGGGGCAGGTTGAATTCAGGTGCAAAGGGATCAGCTATACTACGTCTCTCAGTGTGTGGTTAAGGTGTGTTGGAAGGTGATATCCGTGTTGGTTTTGTTTTTTTTTTCTTCTGCGACAGGTGAAGTGTTTAGTGAACGGTGTGTGTGTGTGTGGTGCGCGCGCTGTCTCTGTCTGTGTCTGTCTCTCTGTCTCTCTCTCTCTCACTCTCTCTCTTCTGTCTGTCTTCTCTCTCATCTCTCCCCTCTCTCTCTCTCTCTCTCTCTCTCTCTCTCTCTCCTCTCTCTCTCTCTTTGTTTATCTGTCGGTGAGACTCTGTGTGTGTGTGTCTGTGTGTGTTGTGTTTGTGTTGTGTGTGTTGTGTGTGTGTGTGTCTGTGTCTGTGTCTGTGTGTGTCTGTGTGTGCCTTTGTGTGTCTATCTGTTCTATCTGTGTGTGTTTCTTGCGTGTGTGTGTGTGTGTGTGTGTGTGTGTGTGTGTGTGTGAGAGAGAGAGAAGAGAGAGAGAGAGAGAGAGAGAGAGAAGAGATACGGATACGGACACACACACGCACACGCACCACACGCAACGCACACGCACACGCACACCACACACACACGCACAGAAGGTGAGTGTTGTCACAGCCGGTGGTGTAGGCTTTTTTCAGAGCTCCCGTCTTGTTGTTTGTTTGATAGATAACGGCAGAAGTTCTCATCCATTATTGCCTAAGTTTATGTAAATCAATTCCTAAGTTTATGTAAGCTAATCAATTCGTGTAAACACGCCAATTAATTTGGTATGCTTTTTTGAGCTGTGTGTGGCTCGTTTCACTGGACTTGCCTGACTGACGGGAAAAAGCGTGCTCGGGAGAAAGCAGCCATGCGTGTCTGCTCCGTGTTAGACTATGTGTCAGTGAAAATTGGGCCCGTGTTGCTGTTCTTGTGCAGTGACAGTTGGGCCTGTGTTGCTCTTCTGTGTGCAAGTGAAAATTGGGCCTGTGTTTGCTCTTCTGTGTGCCAGTGAAAATTGGGCCTGTGTTGCTCTTCTCATTCTCGCCTCACTGCGGAGATATGGAAACGAATCCCGGCCCTAGCCTAAAACAAAAAGGAAAAAAGGAAAAAAGTCCATATTATTGTCTTGGCAAAGACAGAGTCAAGCCGGGGAAAGGGGAAACAGTACAACTACTGCTGATGATCGACCATTGCTGATGGTGTTAGAGCGCTCAGGTCACAGAACCAGACGATGACAAACGATAGACAGGAAGATGGACAGTATTTATTGCACAATGCAGGAACAAATAGACTGTGGACAGTATTTATTGCACAGTGCAGGAACAAATAGACTGTGGACAGTATTTATTGCACAATGCAGGAACAAATAGACTGTGGACAGTATTTATTGCACAATGCAGGAACAAATAGACTGTGCACAGTATGTATTGCACAATGCAAGAACAAATAGACTGTGGACAGTATACATTACACAATGCAGTAACAAATAGACTGTGGACAGTATACATTACACAATGCAGTAACAAATAGACTGTGGACAGTATACATTACACAATGCAATAACAAATAGACTGTGGACAGTATACATTGCAAAATGCAGGAAGAAATAGACAGACTGTGGACATTTGAGCAAAGACACTTTACGACTCCGGGTTATTCATGTTTTTGTGTTTTCTGACTCGAGTCCAATACAAAATTTTACCTTAGGGAAATTTTCGGCCAGCTACTGCTGGTCTAATCAGCCCCGACTGACTGTGTTTGTGGGGGTGTTTGTGAATGAATGC
>CM031602.1:10504098-10519968 GCA_018398815.1 Conus ventricosus | reverse complement strand
GTGGGGGGAGAGAGGGGGGGTGTTAAGGAGAGGAGGGGGACACTGAAGACGTGGGGGAGGAGAGGGGGGGTGTTAAGGAGAGGAGGGGGACATTGAAGACAGTGGGGGAGGAGAGAGGTGGGGTGGTGTTAAGGAGAGGAGGGGACACTGAAGACAGTGGGGAGGAGATAGGGGGTTGTAAGGGAGGAGGGGGACACTGAAGACGTGGGGGAGGAGGGGGGTTTGTTAAGGAGAGGAGGGGGACACTGAAGACGGTGGGGGAGGAGGGGGGAGTTTGTTAAGGAGAGGAGGGGGACACTGAAGACAGTGGTGGAGGGGGGTGTTAAGGAGAGAGGGGGACACTGACGACAGTGGGGGAGGAGAAGGGGGGGTGTTAAGGAGAGGAGGGGGACACTGAAGACATGGGGGAGGAGATAGGGGTGGGGGGTGTTAAGGAGAGGAGGGGGACACTGAAGACAGTGGGGGAGGAGATAGGGGGTGGGGGGTGTTAAGGAGAGGAGGGGGACACTGAAGACAGTGGGGGAGGAGGGGGTGTTATGGAGAGGAGGGGGACACTGAAGGAGGTGGGTAAGGAAATGTCAGTTAAGATCTGTCTCTGTTTGTTTGTCTGTCTGTCTGTCTCTGTCTGTCTGTCTCTCCATTTGTCTGTTCCTCTCTCTCTCTCTGTGTCTCTGTGTCTGTCTGTCTCTCCACCTTTCTGACCCCCACTCTCTCTCTCTCTCTTTCTCTCTCTCTCTCTCTCCTCTCTCTCTCTCTCTCTCTCTCTCTCTCTTGTCTCTCTCTCTCTCTCTCTCTCTCTCCTCTTCTCTCTCTCTCTCTCTCTCTCTCTCTCTCTCTCTCTCTCTCTCTCTCTCTCTCTCTCTCTCTCTCCCCCTCCCCTCCCTCCCAATGCCTCAGACGAAATTCAAAAAATTTGTTTCCTGTGTCCATAAATACGAGTGTGCTCCAACACATTTATTCGACATGCATCGTTTTGCCCTTTGATTAAGTCGTTTTGTTTGTTTGTTTCCAAGAAGAATTTTGTTGTCACACGTTATCCCCCAACCCTACCTATTTGACACAGACATACATGACCTAACCGTTAAACCTCTTTGTCTCTGTCTGTCTGTCTGTCTCTCTTTCTCTCTCTCTCTCTCTCCTCTCTCTCTCTCTCTCTCTCTCTCTCTCTCTTCTCTCTCTCTCTCTGTGTGTGTGTGTGTTTGTGTGTGTGTGTGTATGTGTTTGTGTGTGTGTGTGTGTGTGTGTGTGTGTGTGTGTGTGTGTGTGTGTGTGTGTGTGTGTGTGTGTGTGTGTGTGTATCGGGGAGCAGCCAGAGTCGTCTTGCCAAAAGCACCACAGCTGTCAAAACAAACGACGACACAATTACGAATCTTGCGTTTCTCTGCACATATCTGCTCCGAGAAGGGCGTTAGTGATGTACAAAGTGTTGACTACTAAACCTCCTTCACATCTGCCAAGGCTGTTCACGCTCCCAGTCCTGAAAAATCAAAAGCCAAACAGCTACAACAGAGATCATTCTGATGTGACCAAGCCAAACTGAAGCTGCCCCTGAAACCCACTGTGACGAGACCCTTCAAAGCGGGAAGAAAATGAATCCCCCGTGTTTTTAACCCTCTGGGCAGAAGTGTCGACGTTGAATAACCCTTAGGCGGTGCAACGAAAAGTCAGAAGGAGTGACGTGTAACTGAAATTTAAAATAAGGAAAAACAACACAACCACACAACACACCCCAAAAAGAGGAACCAACGGCATATTACAACTTATCGTGTATCATCAAAAGTGGTATTAATCCTCTTTTTTTTGTAAAATTTTAGCATTTTTGTTTTTTTTATGCTATTATTATCACCCATTTCCTTTATTATTTTTCTGTTTTTGCCTCATTATCATTTATCATGTCATTTTTTATTTTACTGTACCTTTATTCATTTTTCCCTTTTACTTTTGCTCCATTTTCATCTTATATCTTATTTTTTTACTATTATGCTCCCATTATCATCCCTTCATCATTTTTTTTTTTACTTTTTCTGCTACCTTTTCATCTTATCATCATTATTATTTTTATATTACTGTACCTTTCATCCTTATCTCTTTTATTTTTACATTACTGCTTCATTATCACCCTTATCATCATCATTATTTTTATTTACCTCCTTTTCATCCCTTTCATAATTATTATTTTTACTATTATGCTATATTTATTTTCTCATCACTATTTTTATTTACTGAAATATTGTCATCCAAAAACTCATTATTTTTATATTACTGCAATCATTTCACCCCTATCTCATTTTATTTTTACTTTTACTGCTTTTTTGCCCATACTTACATCATCATTCGTTTTACTATTATGCTCCCTTTTATCATCCTTATCATCTATTTTTTTTTCTATTACTGCTCCATTATCCCTTTCTCATTTTTTTTACTATTATGCTGATTATCACCCTTTATATCATATTTTTAATTATGTTTCATGTATCCTATCATATTATTTTTTTTAATTAGCTATCTTTTTTCCCTTTCATCTTTCTTTTTTCTATTATTCTACCATTATCACCCTTTTTCATCTCATTATTTTACTTTTACTGCTACCCTTAATTTTTATTTTTTTTTTTAAAACTATTACGTCCATTATCATCCCTATCATCATTATTTTTTTACTTTATGTCCCATTCTCATCCTTTATCATTTTATTTTTACTATTATGTACCTTATAAACTTTATATCTTTTATTATTTTCATATTATGTACATTATTCCTTATCTCTCATTTTTTTACTATTATGCTACCATTGTCACCCTTTCTTCTTTATTTTTATATTTGCTCCCATTATATCCTTATCATCATCTTATTTTTACTATATGTCCCTTTTTATCCTTTATCATCTTTATTATTTTTACATTATGCTACCATTATATCCCTTATCATTATTATTTTTATATTCTGCTACCTTATCATCGTTATCTCTTTTTTTTTTATTTTGCTCCCTTATCAACCTTGTCTATTATTATTTTTCTATTCTGCTCCATTTCACCTTTCATCATTATTTTTTTGCTATTATGCTTCTTTTCTCCTTAAATTTTCATCATTATTTTACTTTATGCTTATTATTTCCTTTTCATCATTATTTTGCTTTTTCTGCTACCATTAAACTTATCATTTTTATTATTTTTATATTACTGCTATCTTTTATCTCCTTTATCATTTTTTTTTTGTATTATGCTATCATTTTTTCCCCTTATCATCTTTTTTTGATGTTATTGCTTATTTTCCCTTTTATCATCTTATTTTTACTTTTACTGTATCTTATATCCTTTCATCATTATTTTTTTATTTACTGCTATTTTTTCCCTTTTCATTATTTTTTATTATGCTGCCATTTCATCCTTAAAAACATTATTTTTTTATTTCTGCTCCCTTTATCATCCCTATCTCTTATTATTTTTTTTTATGCTCCCCATTATCATCCTTATATATCTTTATTTTTACTATTATTTACTTATCATTTTTTTATTTTATTATTTTTATATTCTGTATCATTTCCCCTTTTCATCTTTTATTTTTAAATTACTGTAGATTCATCCTATATCATTTTATTTTTTCGTTTATGCTACTTTCATCTTATCTCATCATTTTTTTACTATTATGTACCTTATATCCTTTCATGACTATTATTTTTTTGTTCTGCTACATTTATCCTTTCATCATTTTAAAATTTTATATTACTGTTACCAATCATCCTTTTCATCTCATTTTTTTTCTATTCTGCTACCATTATCTCCTTTCTCATTATTATTTTTATATTATGTTCATTTCATCCTTACTATCTTATTTTATTTATGTACTTTCACCCTTATATCATTATTATTTTTATATTATGCTTCATTGTCATCCTTTCATCTCATTTTTTTTTACTATTTTGCCCCCATTATCCCCTTATCTATATTATTTTTCTATTACTGCTCCCATTTCACCCTTATCATCATCTTTTTTTTTTCTTTCTGCTATCTTGCATCCTTATCTATCATTATTTTTTATTCTGCATCATTGTCATCCTTATCTCATTTTTTTTTTTTGATTATGCTACCTTATCATCGCTTATCATTATTAAATTTTACTATTTGTTCTTATCATCCAAATTCTTTTTTTTTTTTACTGTTATTGCTTCATTTTTTTTTCTCCTTTTTCATCATCATTATTTTCCTATTATGCTCCCATTATCTTTATCTTTTATTATTTTTATTTTTACTGCTACGATTATCACCCCTATCATATTATTTTTTTACTTTTTTTGCTATCATTATCCCTTATCATCATCATATTTTTACTATTATTGTATCATTTCACCTTCTTCTTATTTTTTTATTTACTGCTACCATATATCTTTTTCATCATTATTATTTTTATTTATGTCCCCGTATCACCCCTATTTTTTAATTTTTTTAAATTTTATACTCCCTTTTCACCCTTATCATCATCATTTTTTTTACTTTTTCTGTCCCTTATCTTTCTTATCCTTTGTCATTTTTACTTTTATGCTATCATTATCATCCTTATCTCTTATTTTTTTTGCTATTACTGCTACATTTTTCCCCCTATCATCATTATTTTTTTTCCCTTTACTGTACCATATCATCCTTATTTTCATTTATTTTTATTTTATGCTCCCATTATTTCCTTTCATCACTTTTTTTTTTACATTCTGCTCCCTTATCACCCCTTCACTTTGTATTTTTATTTTAGCTCCCTTATACCCTTTCTCATTTTTATTTTTATTTATGTTCATTATACCCTTATCATCTTTTATTTTTCTTACTGCTCCATAACCTTTCTTTATTATTTTTAAAATTCTGTCCCATTTTCATCCCTTCATATTTTTATTTTTTGTTTTACTGCTACCATTATCATCTTATCATTTTTTAATTTTTACTTTTATGCTTCATTTCACCCTTTCTCTCATTATTTTTACTATTACTGTACCATTTCTCCTTATCTCATTTTATTTTTACTATTATGCTCCCATTTTTATCCTTATCATCTTTTTTTAAAATATTCTGTTCTTTTCTCCTTATCTCTTATTATTTTTATATTCTGCTCCTTTTTTCCTTAAATTCTCATATTTTTATATTACTTCCCATTTTCACCCTTATTATTTTTTTTATATTACTGCTCCCTTATCCCCTTATCATTCATTTTTTTATTTACGCTACCATTTCATCCTTATCTTCACTATTTTTTTTTTTATGCTCCCATTTTTCCTTTCATCTTATTATTTTTACTATTTTGTACCTTTTCCTTTTATTAATTTTTCTATTTTGCTCCTTATCACCCTTATCTATCATTATTCTTACTCCTTTGTCCCTTCCCAACGCCTTTTTCTTTAAAAGTCCATCTTGCCCCGGATTTTCAGAAGAGAAGTGATTGCTTGTTTTCGTTTCTTGCCTGGTGTTGTTATCTTGCCTGAAAAAGGGACCTGAGAGGTCAAAAAGGTCGTTTTATTTTGTGTCTGTTTGTGCTGTTTTTCGGAAGATTGACCTGTTCCAATGCCGCCAGCATTTTTCACGGGAAAAACCAACAGGCGACTCAGGTTTAGGGACAAAAAGTGCTGTGTAAACTTTGGTGTCAAACGGGGTAGACACACAAAGAAAGCAAAAGAGGAGAGGAGAGGGGAAGAGGCCAGAGGAGGAGGAGAGGGGAGAGAGAGAAGAGGGGGCACTGCACTGACTGATTTTTTTTATTGTCGTTTAGCATTTAAACCTTTTAGACAAGGGGGGGGGGGGCAAATGCTTCACCGATACAAAAAGCAGAAATTTAGGTTTATAGTACTAAACCCCAAAAACACAAAAAAAACACCACCACACCCACACACACACACAAACACCAACCCACACACTTTTCCCCCCCTTTCCCTCCGCCCCCCCGTACCTTTCTTTTACCCTCCAACATCCTTTACCGCCTTATCACACACCTTGACCAAAACCCTTCCCTTCCCTCCCCCTTTCCCCCCAGCCACAACCCTCCCAGCCCCCCCCCCCCCCCCCAACATCCGCACTTTGGATTTCTTTTGTTAAACCCGGTATTTTGTCAATTATCTTTTTTTCACATATGGTTGCTATGTATGCCATTCTTTAAAAAACAGTTCATTATTTTTAGATAAACCTGAAGCACGTGCATTTTTTTGGTGGAATGAAGAGTATTCAAAAACCTGCAGTTTTTTCGTTTGTCAGTTGTAGCAAAATTGAAACAAAAATGTTCTTCGTTTTCTATTTTTCCCAAGAGGGCAAATAGGTCTTCAATATTCAAAAAAACCCATTGTTTACATTTTTTTTTAGCCCAAAACCCTTTAAAACCTAAATTGGCCAAATGATTCTGTCCCCTTTATTTTAAACTAACGTTGGGTATTTTCTGCCTGAAAAATATTTTGAAAAAACAAAAGTACTATTTTATCGTTTTTATTTTTTTTCTGCATCCCAATTTTTTTTTGAAAACAGGAAAAGGTTGTCTTTGAATTGTTTTAAAACATATTCGGAAAACAAAATCCTGGTTCACCCAAACTTCCCAAAAGCCATTTTCATCAGAGTTTTGTACTTCTGTCCCCAATTAAAAGGGACCGTTCGTGCTGAACAGAAGCTTTTCGTAGGTTCCCTTTACTATTCGCTGGGGGCGATGTTTTAAAACCCGTATTTGATGCATTTTACGTTTTGTAAGGGTAGGAATCCCCCCTTTTTCCCCATTATTAGTTTTTTGATGTTTGTAGGGGTACATTCAGATATCTTTTTATGGCAAACTGTGGCTTTTCAATCTGTTTACTGTCTTGTTCTAATCCCCCGATTTAGTGCGTATGTTAGGAAGGTGAATTTGTGCATGAAAGCTTCAAAATTAAAATTTTTATCAAAAGTGTTTGTCTTTTAATGATTTCATAATTTCCCTTTTACTCCTTTTTTTCCTTTCTGCAAACATCAGACAGAGCACTGTAACCTAAATTTGTGGTAAAAGCCTCCCCAAGTTTTTGTCGGTTTGTTACCCTTTTTTCTTCATTTCCCTAAAACCTCTTTCTTGCATTAAGTGCACCTTTTCTGAAAACCATTACATTTGTTTGTCAAATTTTATGTTAACTTTAAACGATCTGCCCCTTTTAAGATATTTATTTTATTTGGGCCCCAAAAACAGAGTAGGAAAAAAAATAACTATCCCAAAACAGTAATAAGATTTTCAACTGCCCAGGGGGAAGGCTGAATACCCTGTTTTCCTTTTTTGCAAATCGCAGCCAATTCGTTTTGAAAAGGAAAATAAGAGCGGGCTAAATGAACTTTTTCACCCCCTTTGGGGATTTAAAGTAATCTGAAAAAACAACATTTATCTCGTACCTTTTAAAGAAACGTAAACATTCGATTGCTTGATAAAAATTTTCCTTTTCCACCCATTTTTTAAAACTGCCCCTAAAACATTTTTTGTTCACGAACGAATGCCCTTTTTGAAGTACAAAAGGGGAAAATACAGTTTAGACTTTTTTATAAAAAATTTTGTACAATCGATATAGGGTGAAAAAATGATTCGGGGCATAAACCCGGTCTGAAGCTGTTGCCCTTTTATTATTTTTTTCCCTTTCTTACCCATTTTTAAAGTTTTTGTTTAAAAAATGTGTATAACCTTCTTTAAACATCGTTGGGCAATGCCCCGTAGTTTTGGGAGGGTTTGGGTTTTCCCCCTTTTTATATTGGAACAAAATATAGTTCGACCAGTATTTGGGTAAACCCAAAGGTTTAAAATTTATTTAAATAAAAAACTAAGAAATAAAAATTTTGAAATGGATGCTTCAGCATCTCACTAATAATTTTTTAGGACCCGAACTTTTTCCGGCCTTGATTACCAATGCTGGCTTGAAACCCCATGCCCGGAAAATTTTCTTCATCGAACAAAAATCTGAGTTCTGTTGTTTCTCCCCCATGGTAAACTCGATATTTTCCTCTGGGTGATGTATCCACATCATTAAAGAATTTTAAAAAAAGGTTTTTGCCATGTTCAATGGGAAGGGGGTTGGATATGGTGACTTTATTGATGATCGAATGTTTGCCCAAAAAACCTTTGGTCATTTAAACGACTGTTTTGTTTGGTTAATCTTTTTTGGTCAAATTCATTTTTTTGTGTTTAAAATTTTTGTTTCTTTTTTTTCTTTAGTTCTTCTCTTTTTTTGCACGGATTTTTTGAAGCTCGTTTAAAATTTTCCCTATGACCCTTTTAAATGTTTTTTTTTCGATCACTTCCCTTTTCAAACCGTGTTTTTTTTTTTCCTTATTTCCTATTGTTTTTATCAGCAAGAAGCAGCGGGTGCAAGGATTTAACGAAGGTTCAGGAAATATTGACTTGTATCTAGGCTTTTGGGAGGGTTGTAGGTTTCATAATTCACGGAACTTAATTCCTTTCAAAAAACTAAGCAAATGCTGACACACAAACCTTCTTTCCCAACCCTTTTTCAGCTTCAGCTGGGTTTTCCACATCTGTCCACATTTGCCCCTGAAATTTAAAAATGGAAATGCAGGAGTATACGGTCTCCGCATTCGTTAAAGTTTGGTAGAAAACATTCCTGAGACTAAGCTTTTAAACGATCAACTACAGCCGTGGGGAAAATACGTAAAATCCCGCGATAATTCCCCCGCCGTTAACTAGACACAGTTGATCATGAAAATAAATTTTAACAAACGATTTTCCGAAATATTTATAACTATTTTTTTGAAAATTGTGCAAAACTCATCAGTACCAATCGTATCATCAATTTCAGGTGGTATTAGATTATTGGGTGTTGGTTGTTTAGATCCGTTCTTGCTTTTAGGGGACCTTATCAAAACATATACGTTTTCTTTTTTTGTGCCCGCAGATACATTTTCCAAGTTCACAAAACCATCTTTGTTTCCATTTATTTACAAAGGGCCATTTTCGGGAAAAATAAATGCGAAAAAATAACACTCTCTATCCCAGTTTTTAAAAAACATCTGTCAATCCCTTGGCCACACATTTTACAATTAACTTGAAAGAAATATATCTGGAAAAAATTTTCCCCTAACAGAAGAATCCACCGAATGTTTCCCTGTGTGACAATTTTTTTGTGGAGCAGTAAACTTAACAAGTCTTGAAGAATATTACTGAAATCAAAGAACTATCCAAAAGTCTTGTCAGCACCCTTCAACGTCGAAATGTAACCCTGAAAAAAAGTCATTAAGCTTACGTACAAATTTTCCAAATTGTAAACAAGAAATGTCACTTCCTCAAGATGTCCGGCGTCTACCCTGTAGTCGTCCCTGCAGTTCGCTGGGTCGTGCGTCATTGGCAGGGCCCCTTGTTGACGGGGGGACAAGAAGCGGTGTAGACTCCGTCGCGTCCCCCTGTCCCGCCCACCTTTCCCGACGACACCACGGCGCCCCCCTGCAGGGTCAGAGGTGCCCCATTTGAAGGACGGGGGAATCCCCCTCTCTGCCCGCGTATTTCTGCCCGCCCCCTGCCTCTGTTGGCTGTCAGTGCGGTTCCCAACGGGTTTGGCGTTGGTCGGAAGCTGTTCCCCTTTGGGATCCGTCGGCGTGGTCGTTCCCGGGCTGTACCTCCGATAGGTTCGGGGTTTGGTGTTTTAGTTCACAACCAGTCTGTGAGGGAGAGGAGAGAGGTAGAGGAGAGAGAGGGGAGAGGCAGAGAGAGAGAGAGGGTAGAGGGGAGGTAGGAGAGGGGGGGGGGGGCTGGGAAAAGAGGAGAGCGAGAGGGAGGAAAGAGAGGTTGAGAGGAGGGAAAGGGAGAGAGAGGGGAGAGAGAGGGGGAGGGAGAGAGAGAGGGGGGAGGGGAAGGGGGGAAGAGAGAGGGGGGAGAGAGGGGGGGGGGGGGGGGGAAAGAAGGAGAGAGAGAGAGGTGGTTGTTGGGGCTGGAGAAAGGGCGAGGACGCCCAAAATCAGCCCGAAGGCAGTCCTGCGGACAACGGGGGGGGGGATTCTGGAGAACGCTCGCGGTTGGGAACTATGGTGGGCTCTAAAGGGCTATGGGGCTTGGGAACTTTGGGGGGCTTAATGAACTTTTTTGGGCTCTGAGGAAATATGGTGGGTTGAGGAATATGGGGGCTTTAATAAACTTTGGGGCTCTAAGGTTTGGGGGGCTTGAGGAAACTTGGGGGGCTTAGTGAATTTTGTTTGGGGTTTGGAATTTGGTGGGCTCTGAGGAACTATGGTGGGCTTTAACAAGCTATGGTGGGCTCTAATGAGCTATGGTGGGCTCTGAGGAACTATGGTGGGCTCTGAGGAACTATGGTGGGCTCTAATGAGCTATGGTGGGCTCTAATGAGCTATGGTGGGCTCTAAGGAACTATGGTGGGCTCTGAGGAACTATGATGGGCTCTGAGGTGTGCTCTACTGAGCTATGGTGGGCTCTACTGAGCTATGGTGGGCTCTAAGGAACTATGGTGGGCTCTGAGGAACTATGATGGGCTCTGAGGAACTATGGTGAGCTCTACAGAGCTATGGTGGGCTCTATTGAACTATGGTGGCCTAATGAGCTATGGTGGGATCTGAGGAACTATGGTGGGCTCTAATGAACTATGGTGGGCTCTGAGGAACTAGTGGGTCTGGGAACTCTGGGGGGAACTAATGAGCTTGGGGTGATCTGAGGACTATGGTGGGCTCTAATGAACTATGATGGGCTCTGAGGAATTGGTGGCTCTGAGGATTGGTGGGCTCTAATGAGCTATGGTGGGTTCTAATGAGCTATGGTGGGCTCTAATGAACTATGGTGGCTCTAATGAGCTATGGTAGGCCCTAAGGAACTATGGTGGGCTCTGAGGAACTATGATGGGCTCTGAGGAACTATGGTGGGCTCAACTGAGCTGTGGTGGGCTCTATTGAACTATGGTGGGCTCAAATAAAGTTATGCTGGGCTCTCTAAGCTATGCTGGGCTCTGATGAACTATGGTGGGCTCTATGGAGCTATGGTGGTCTCTAATGAACTATGGTGGGCTCTAATGAGCTATGGCGGGCTTTACTGAGCTATGGTGGGCTTTAATGAGTTGTGGTGGGCTCTAATGAACTATGGTGGGCTCTAATGAGCTATGGTGGGCTCTGATGAGCTATGGTGAGTTCTGATGAGCTATGGTGGGCTCTGATGAACTATGTGGGCTCTAAGGAACTATGGTGGGTTCTAATGAGCTATGGTGGGCTCTAATGAGCTATGGTGAGATCTAATGAGCTATTGGTGGTCTCTAATGAACTTTTGGTGGGTTCTAATGAGCTATGGTGGGCTCTAATGAGCTATGGTGAGATCTAATGAGCTATGGTGGTCTCTAATGAACTATGTGGGCTCTAATGAGCTATGGCGGGCTTTACTGAGCTATGGTGGGCTTTAATGAGTTTGTGGTGGGTTTAAATGAACTATGGGGGGCTCTAATGAGCTATGGTGGGCTCTGATGAGCTATGGTGAGTTCTGATGACCCTATGGTGGGTCTGTTGAACTATGGTGGGCTCTAAGGAACTTTGGTGGGTTCTAATGAGCTATGGGGGGCTCTAATGGAGCTTGGGTGAGATTTTAATGAGCTATGGTGAGCTCTAATGGGTTTTGGTGGGCTCTAATGAACAATGGTGGGCTCTAATGAGCTATGGTGAGATCTAATGAGCTATGGTGGGCTCTAATGAGTTTTGATGGGCTCTAATGAACAATGGTGATTTCTAATGAGCTATGGTGAGATCTAATGAGCTATGGTGGGCTCTAATGAGTTTGGGTGGGCTCTAATGAACAACGGTGGGCTCTAATGAGCTATGCTTACGCTTACGCTTAATCCTCTTCGCTCCAACGGGAGCATAGAGCCTTCACTGCAGATTTCCAAGGGTGTGCGCTCTTGGGCTGCCCGCTTTGCCTCACCCCAGGACAGCTTGATGGTACTCAGCTCACTGTCCAGCGTCCTACGCCAAGTTGTCACTGGGTGGCCTCGCTTTCTCTTTCCTTGAGGGTTCCAGTCCAGTGCCTGCCGTGTGGTGTTGTGCGGGCCTCGGCGTAGGATGTGTCCGATCCACTTCCACTTTCGGATTCTGGTTGGTGTCTCCGATTGGTCTCTGATTTGTCCGGCGCCATAGCTCCTCATTGGCAATTCTGTCAGGCCACCTGATGCGGAGGATCCGCCGCAGGCTATGGTGGGCTCTAATGAGCTATTGGTGGGCTTGATGAGCTATGGTGGGCTCTAATGAACTATGGTGGGCTCTAATGAGCTATGGTGGGCTGTAATGAACTATGGTGAGCTCTAGGGAACTCTGGTGGGCTCTGATGAACTTGGTGGGCTCTGAGGAACTATGGTGGGCTCTGATGAACTATGGTGGGCTCTGATGAAATATGGTGGCTCTGAGGAACTATGATGGGCTTGAGGAACTATGGTGGGCTCTACTGAGCTTGGTGGGATCTAATGAACTATGGTGGGCTCAAATGAGCTATGGTGGGCTCTACGGAACAATGGTGGGTTCTAATGAGCTATGGTGGGCTCTGATGAACTATAGTGGGCTCTAGTGAGCTATGGTGGGCTCTAATGAACTATGGTGCGTTCGAATGAGTTATGGTGGGCTCGCATGAGCTATGGTGGGCTCTAATGAGTTTTTGTTGGTTCTAATGAACTATGGTGGGCTCTGATGAGCTATGGTGGGATCTAAAGAGCTATAGTGGGCTCTAATGAGCTATGGTGGGCTCTAATAAGCTATGGTGGGCTCTGATGAGCTATGGTGGGCTCTGATGAGCTATGGTGGGTTCTAAAGAGCTATGGTGGGCTCTAATGAGCTATGGTAGGCTCTGACGAGCTATGGTGGGCTCTAATGAACTATGATGGGCTCTGATAACTATGGTGGGCTGTAATGAACTATGGTGGTCTCTGAGGAACTATGGTGGGCTGTAATGAACTATGGTTGGCTCTAATGAGCTATGGTGGGCTCTAATGAACTATGGTGGGCTCTAAGGAACAATCGTGGACTCTAATGAAGTATTGTGGCCTCTAAGGAACTATGGTGGGCTCTACTGAGCTATGGTGGGCTCTAATGAACTATGGTGGGCTCTAAGGAACTATGGTGGGCTCTAATGAAGTATGGTAGACTCTAAGGAACTATGGTGGGCTCAAATGAGCTATGGTGGGCTGTAATAAACTATGGTGGGCTGTAATAAGCTATGGTGGGCTGTAATGAGCTATGGTGGGCTGTAATGAACTATGGTGGGCTGTAATGAGCTATGGTGGGCTGTAATAACTATGGTGGGCTGTAATGAGCTATGGTGGGCTGTAATATACTATGGTGGGCTGTAATGAGCTATGCTGGGCTGTAATGAACTATGGTGGGCTGTAATGAGCTATGGTGGGCTTTAATGAGTTATGGTGGGCTGTAATGAGCTATGGTGGGCTGTAATAAACTATGGTGGGCTGTAATGAGCTATGGTGGGTTCTAATGAGCTATGGTGGGCTCTAAGGATCTATGGTGGGCTGTAATGAGCTATGGTGGGCTGTAATAAACTATGGTGGGCTGTAAGGAGCTATGGTGGGCTGTAATGAGCTATGGTGGGCTGTAATGAGCTATGGTGGGCTGTAATAACTATGGTGGGCTGTAATAAACTATGGTGGGCTGTAATGAGCTATGGTGGGCTGTAATAAACTATGGTGGGCTGTAATAAGCTATGGTGGGCTGTAATGAACTATGGTGGGCTCTAATGAACTATGGTGGGCTCTAAGGAACTATGGTGAGCTCTGATGGGATCTGATGAACTATGGTAGGCTCTGATGAACTATGGTGGGATCTGATGAACTATGGTGGGCTCTGATGAACTATGGTAGGATCTGATGAACTATGGTAGGCTCTGGTGGGCTCTAATGAACTATGGTGTGTGGCGTCTTTGAGAATTACCTTCATCGTGGGATCAGTACACCACTTCCTGCCCTCCCACACAAACCTGGTGAAAGGGGGGAAATCGGGTGACCTTGAGTGTCTATGTTGACGAGGCAAACAAGTAGTGGTGATTTCCAGAACTTAACGTAAATCAGCTGCCAGCTAGGGAAGATTCACACACACACACACACACACACACACACACACACACACACACACACACACACACACACACACACACACCACACACACACACACACACAGAGCCATGAAGACGCAATAGTATTCACTGCAGCATCAGATGACTCATTGCTGCAAACATCCACACTGAAAATGATTGTGGAAGCAAGGACCACCAATTTTCTGAATGGAAATTCAAATCTATATTTGTTACTTCTCTCTCTCTCTCTCTCTCTCTCTCTCTCTCTCTCTCTCTCTCTCTCTCTCTCTCTCTCTCTCTCTCTCTCTCCTCTCTCTCTCTCTCTCTCTCTCTGTCTCTCTCTGTCTCTGTGTCTGTCTCTCTCTTTCACTCTGACTCTGTGTGTGTGTGGTGTGTGTGTGTGTGTGTGTGTGTGTGTGTGTGTGTGTGTGTGTGTGTGTGTGTGTGTGTGTGTGTGTGTGTTTCTGAAGAGGTTCAACCAGTCTGTGGACACTGATGGTGGTCTAATGCCAGACGCTGAACGCGGAATGCTTGTCACGGTCTGATTCACAGCGCTGGGATCAGGGTGTCGGAGGAGGGGGAGGGTGTAGGAGGAGGGGAAGGGTAGAGGAGGGGGGGATCAGCAGAAGAAGGGGAAAAAAGGGCAAGGCAGAAGAGAGGGGGAGGGAAGGGGGGGGGGGGGGGGGGCTGAAAGAGACGACTTCTGTGGAGCTAAGTGTGAAGGGATAGATCATAATTATGGATCTCTCTCCGTCTCACTGTGTGCTCTGTCTGTCTGTCTGTCTGTCTGTCTGTCTGTCTGTCTGTCTGTCTGTCTGTCTCATCTCTCTGTCTTCCTCTCCCTCCCTGTCACTCTCTCTCTCTCTGTCTGTCTGTCTTTGTGTGTGTGTGTGTGTGTGTGTGTGTGTGTGTGGTGTGTGTGTGTGTGTGTGTGTTGTGTTTGTGTTTGTGTGTGTGTGTGCGTGTGCGTGCGTGTGTGTGTGTGTGTGTGTGTGTGTGTGTGTGTGTGTGTGTGTGTGTGTGTGTGTGTCTTTCTTTCTCTCTGTCTCTCTGTCTTTTGTCTGTCTGTCTGTCTCTCAGTCTCTGTCTGTCTGCCTTTCTCTCTCTGTCTCTCTCTCTCTCTGTATGTCTATCTGTCTGTATGTCTGTCCCTCTCTCTCTCAGTCTTCACTTCTATTAGCAAACAAAAACGCTTCTGTCCAGAAACATTACAACCGACGTTCACGTGCAAGACAGTACAGGTCCTTACAATCTTTGGTCATAATGAAACACACAACGAATGGAACCGAACCTAACCCGGAAGCAACAGGAGAGAGAAGCCAACTGGACAGTTGCAGGTAGTGATGCTCTGAGCACTTGCATGCGCGTGCGGCGCTGTGGGGAAGACGCCAATACTTGAAGACCGTTGTTTGTTTTGTTTTGTTTTCTGCTGGTTGTTCTGTGTGTGGGATGGTGGCAAGGAGTGGACAGGTTTTTTCCTTCAGGTCCAGCATTGCTGGGATGTTGGTCATGTGTGAGTCTGCTTCAGTGGCCACAGGGAGAGTGGGATTTTGATTATGGAAGGTCTGTTTTCAGCGTTGCTGGGATGTTGGTCATGTGTGAGTCTGCTTCAGTGGCCCAGAGGAGAGAGAGAGGAGAGAGAGAGAGAGAGAGAGAGAGAGAGAGGAGAGAGAGAGAGAGAGAGAGAGAGGAGAGAGAGAAGAGAGAGGAGAGAGAAGAGAGAGAGAGAAGAGAGAAGACAGACAGACAGACAGACAGAGACAGAGACAGAAAGAGATTTTGATTATGGAAAGTCTGTTTCCAGCATTGCTGGGATGTTGGTCATGTCTATATCTGCTTTAG
>CM031602.1:10476598-10499098 GCA_018398815.1 Conus ventricosus | reverse complement strand
CACATTATTTCTTTTATCTCTTATTCTCCTATCCTCTTCTCTCCTTTCTTTCTGTTTTTTTTCCTTTAGTTCTCTGTTCGATTCTCTTCTATATCGTTTTAGGCACAATGTTGTCATCATTATCAGTCCGTTACAGTACAAGGATTAAGGCATGGTGTCATCATTATCAGTCAGTTACAGTACAAGGATTGAGGCGTGGTGTTGTCATCATTATCAATCAGTTACAATACAAGGATTGAGGCATAGTGTTGTCATCATTATCAGTTAGTTACAGTACAAGGATTGAGGCATGGTGTTGTCATCATTATCAGTCAGTTACAGTACAAGGATTGAGGCGTGGTGTTGGTCATCATTATCAATCAGTTACAATACAAGGATTGAGGCATAGTGTTGTCATCATTATCAGTTAGTTACAGTACAAGGATTGAGGCATGGTGTTGTCATCATTATCAGTCAGTTACAGTACAAGGATTGAGGCATGGTGTTGTCATCATTATCAGTCCGTTACAGTACAAGGATTGAGGCATAGTGTTGTCATCATTATCAGTCAGTTACAGTACAAGGATTAAGGCATGGTGTTGTCATCATTATTAATCAGTTACAGTACAAGGATTGAGGCATGGTGTTGTCATCATTATCAGTCAGTTACAGTACAAGGATTGAGGCATGGTGTTGTCATCATTATCAGTCACGTTACAGTACAAGGATTGAGGCATAGTGTTGTCTCATTATCAGTCCGTTACGTTCAAGGATTGGGCATAGTGTGTCATCATTATCAGTCCGTTACAGTACAAGGATTGAGGCATGGTGTCATCATTATCAGTCAGTTACAGTACAAGGATTGAGGCATAGTGTTGTCATCATTGTCAGTCAGTTCCACGTACAGGATTGAGGCATAATGTTGTCATCATTATCAGTCCGTTACAATACAAGGATTGAGGCATGGTGTTGTCATCATTATCAGTCAGTTACAGTACAAAGATTGAGGCATGGTGTTGTCATCATTATCAGTCAGTTACAGTACAAGGATTGAGGCATGGTGTTGTCATCATTATCAGTCCGTTACAGTACAAGGATTGAGCATAGTGTCATCATTATCAGTCAGTTACAGTACAAGGATTGAGGCATGGTGTTGTCATCATTATCAGTCCGTTACAGTACAAGGATTGAGGCATGGTGTCATCATTATCAGTCAGTTACGTACAAGGATTGAGGCATGGTGTTGTCATCATTATCAGTCAGTTCCAGTACAAGGATTGAGGCATGGTGTTGTCATCATTATCAGTCCGTTACAGTACAAGGATTGAGGCATGGTGTTGTCATCATTATCAGTCAGTTACAATACAAGGATTGAGGCATGGTGTTGTCATCATTATCAGTCAGTTACAGTACAAGGATTGAGGCATGGTGTTGTCATCATTATCAGTCAGTTACAGTACAAGGATTGAGGCATGGTGTTGTCATCATTATCAGTCAGTTACAGTACAAGGATTGAGGCATGGTGTTGTCATCATTACAGTCCGTTACAGTACAAGGATTGAGGCATGTGTTGTCATCATTATCAGTCCGCTACAGTACAAGGATTGCAGGCATGGTGTCATCATATCAGTCAGTTACAGTACAATGTTTGAGGCATAGTGTTGTCATCATTATCAGTCAGTTACAGTACAAGGATTGAGGCATAGTGTTGTCATCATTATCAGTCCGTTACAGTACAAGGATTGAGGCATGGTGTTGTCATCTTATCAGTCCGTTACAGTACAAGGATTGAGGCATGGTGTTGTCATCATTATCAGTCAGTTACAGTACAAGGATTGAGGCATATTGTCCTCATTATCAGTCAGTTACAGTACAGGATTGAGGCTGGTGTCATCATTATCAGTCTGTTACAGTACAATGATTGAGGCATGGTGTCATCATTATCAGTCAGTTACAGTACAAGGATTGAGGCTTGGTGTTGTCATCATTATCAGGCAGTTACAATACAAGGATGAGGCATAGTGTTGTCATCATTATCAGTCAGTTACGTACAATGATTGAGGCATAGTGTCATCATTATCAGTCAGTTACAGTACAAGGATTGAAGCATGGTGTTGTCATCATTATCAGTCAGTTACAGTACAAGGATTGAGGCATGGTGTTGTCATCATTATCAGTCGTTACAGTACAAGGATTGAGGCATGGTGTTGTCATCATTATCAGTCAGTTACAGTACAAGGATTGAGGCTGGTGTTGTCATCTCATTATCAGTTAGTTACAGTACAAGGATTGAGGCATAGTGTTGTCATCATTATCAGTCCGTTACAGTACAAGGATTGAGGCATGGTGTTGTCATCAATATCAGTCAGTTACAGTACAAGGATTGAGGCATAGTGTTGTCATCATTATCAGTCCGTTACAGTACAGGATTGAGGCATGGTGTTGTCATCATTATCAGTCAGTTACAGTACAAAGATTGAGCATGGTGTTGTCATCATTATCAGTCAGTTACAGTACAAGGATTGAGGCATGGTGTTGTCATCATTTCAGTCCGTTACAGTACAAGGATTGAGGCATGGTGTTGTCATCATTATCAGTCAGTTACAGTACAAGGATTGAGGCATGGTGTTGTCATCATTATAGTCAGTTACAGTACAAGGATTGAGGCATGGTGTTGTCATCATTATCAGTCAGTTACAGTACAAGGATTGAGGCATGGTGTTGTCATCATTTCAGTCAGTTACAGTACAAGGATTGAGGCATGGTGTTGTCATCATTATCAGTCAGTTACAGTACAAGGATTGAGGCATGGTGTTGTCATCATTATCAGTCAGTTACAGTATCAAGGATTGAGGCATGGTGTTGTCATCATTATCAGTCAGTTACAGTACAAGGATTGAGACATGGTGTTGTCATCATTATCAGTCCGTTACAGTACAAGGATGAGGCATAGTGTTGTCATCATTATCAGTCCGCTACAGTACACGGATTGAGGCATGGTGTCATCATTATCAGTCGTTACAGTACAAGAATTGAGGCATAGTGTTGACATTCATTATCAGTCAGTTACAGTACAAGGATTGAGGCATAGTGTTGTCATTCATTATCGTCCGTTACAGTACAAGGATTGAGGCATGGTGTTGTCATCATTATCAGTCCGTTACTGTACAAGGATTGAGGCATGGTGTTGTCATCATGTATCAGTCAGTTACAGTACAAGGATTGAGGCATAGTGTCATCATTATCAGTCAGTTACAGTACAAGGATTGAGGCATGGTGTCATCGTTATCAGTCCGTTACAGTACAAGGATTGAGGCATAGTGTCATCATTATCAGTCAGTTACAGTACAAGGATTGAGGCATGGTGTTGTCATCATATCAGTCAGTTACAATACAAGGATTGTGGCATTAGTGTTGTCATCATTATCAGTCAGTTACAGTACAATGATTGAGGTTTAGTGTCATCATTATCAGTCAGTTACAGTACAGGATTGAGGCATGGTGTTTTTCATCATTATCAGTCAGTTACAGTACAAGGATTTAGGCATGGTGTTGTCACTCATTATCAGTCAGTTACAGTACAAGGATTGAGGCATGGTGTTGTCATCATTATCAGTCAGTTACAGTACAAGGATTGAGGCATGGTGTTGTCATCATTATCAGTCAGTTACAGTACAAGGATTGAGGCATAGTGTTGTCATCATTATCAGTCCGTTACAGTATAAGGATTGAGGCATGGTGTTGTCATCATTATCAGTCAGTTACAGTACAAGGATTGAGGCTGGTGTTGTCATCATTATCAGTCGTTACAGTACAAGGATTGACTAGTCTTATTTCGACCTTCTGTTTTTTTAAAGATGATTTTTGTGATCCTGATTTTCTGTCTGTCTGTCTGTCTGTCTGTCTGTCTGTCTCTCTTCTCTCTCTCTCTCTCTCTCTCTCTCTCTCTCTCTCTCTCTTCTCTCTCTCTCGCTGTCGATCTTTGACTGACTGTCTGTCTGTCTCGTTTGTCTGTCTGTCTCTGTCTTTCTGTCTGTCTGTCTGCCTGCCTGCTGTCTGTCTGTCTGTCTGTCTGTCCGTCTCTCTAATCACTGCAACCATTTGTTTTTCTCCATGGTATCTCATGAAACTTTTTTTTCACACCTGCTCGAGAATAATCCACACAGTGAGGCTATTCCCATTCCAATGTGTTTCACGTAGTCTTTCCAGAACAGAAAAAAAAACGTTCTGAAAAATGGCAATACAGAGTGGTGTACGTGTCTATGGCCTTTTTGTCCCCCCCACCCCCACATCCCCACTGTGCTGCTCAGACCAAAGAAAGGAATCTATTGGGCCTTGTCCAGACGAATCCCGGCCCCAGCAAACCATAGAGATGCTACAGACGTTATGATTGGGTCGATTCCAGCCAGCTTCCGTGTAGATAACAACCAGTACAAAAAGTGCAAAAGCTGAATGGTCTGTTTTCCCTGAGCTCTGTTATTTTTTCCTTTCTTCAGCTGAGTGTGATTGTGGCTGCATGATAAGCATTGCTTGGACGGACACACATCTCTTTTTTGTCAGTCAACTTGAATGAAGTGATGAAAAAGTACTGGATCACACACACACACACACGCACGCACGCACGCACTCACGCACGCACGCACGCACGCACGCACGCACGCACGCACGCACGCACGCACGCACGCACGCACCACACACACACACACACACACACACACACACACACACACACGTACACACACCTTCTTCAGTGACAAATGATACTGATAAAGTAAATACTTCCTACCATTGAGCATGGAAAAATAACATTACCGCGCACATGTTTGATCTATGGACAGACTGTTGTTGATCATGTGGTGTGTGCCATGTACATGGAAGTATCTTGGCAAGGTTTCAGGCAAACCATCCTGGAACATCTTTTCAAAAGAAAAAAACATTATGTTTTCTTAGTTTCTGAATCTCAACCAAAAAAGTTCCTCTAGTTTTTTAAGGGCAGATTCAGATTGAAAGCGATCACAGGCGAACAAGTCACGTTTGCGCACAATGAATCTTGAGACGCTCTCTGAACTCGCTCACAACGTGCGAAGCTCTGGCTGTTTGGAGACGCTGGAGCAGTGAAAACTACAGCGTTCAGTCAACACAGGCCTGCTGATGCGATGCCAGACAAGGAGCTGGGTCAATAAGACCGGCTATGAACCACTCCCTGCCAAGGAGCTGGATTGTGTATCGCGGGAAAGATTGATTGCTTGGTCGTCTATCTATTTAGTCACCTCCACCTCCACCCCCCATTTCCTTTTCCCCCTTCTTCTGATGAAATGTTTATCAGTTGGGACTAGTACAGGCACAGCTTCGTTAGTTACGGCATCAAGTCTTTCTGTGTATTGTGCACAAAGGCGTGCTCAGAGATAAAGAGTTATGTGCATCTGCTTTGCTAGATTACAGCTTAAGTCTTGTTGTGTATTGTGCACAAAGGCGTGCACAGAGATAAAGAGTTATGTGCATCTGCATTGCCAGATTCCTAATACATTCACAGCTGAACTCATTGCTTGGGTGCAGTGACAGATTCCTAATACATTCACAGCTGAACTCATTGTTTGGGTGCATGTGACAGATTCCTAATACATTCACAGCTGAACTCATTGTTTGGGTGCATGTGACAGATTCCTAATACATTCACAGCTGAACTCATTGTTTGGGTGCATGTGACAGATTCCTAATACATTCACAGCTGAGCTAATTGTTTGGATGCATGTGACAGATTCCTAATACATCACAGCTGAACTCATTGTTTGGGTGCATGTGATAGATTCCTAATACATTCACAGCTGAACTCATTGTTTTGGTGCATGCGTGGTAGTGATCATGGGTACTCTGTCTTTTTTTTTTGCTTTTGGAGAAACCAAACTTAAACATTCTTGCTGTGTAAGATTTTTTATCTCGTCGTTTTGCTTCCTTGATGGTATGACTGTCATGTCTACTAACCTTTGATGCAGATTGGTTTTTAGGTATGTGTTGCGCACTGTTGAACGTTTTCTTCAGGGCTATTTTTAAGACAACGGCAGATATGTAAAATGGCCAGTGCGCTAATATTTTCACCTTTGGACAGTATTCATTCGTTCATTCGTTCGTTCGTTCGTTCGTTCGTTCGTCTGTCATTCATATTCTCTGTCTCTGTCTCTGTTTCTATCTGTCTCTTTCTGTCTCTGTCTATCTGTGTGTCTGTCTGTCTGTCTCTCTTTCTCTCACTTGTGCCCGCTCTTATTTTGACCTTTCCCGCAACCAGTTTTGACTTCAAGTATAATGATCCACATCCGTTCATAATGTAATGCGCGCTACTTTCCAACCCAGTCATGTGTTCACAGTGTACAGAACGTGGAAGGTTTCTCCCTGTCCGCTCCTGTCACCATCCACATCATCCCAGTTTCTCCATTCCCATCTTCTCAGGACATTTATCACATTCAAGGCGTAGTTCCAGGACAGAGACCAACCCCACCAGTCCCCCTTCCTTCAGTCAAGAGGAGGTCCAGAATGCCTGCTCCAGAAACATTCCACCCTCGATTCTGAAAGACGCCATCCACGACACATGAAGAAATCAATGGCAGGGGAGTTAACCAGCCCCCAAGCCTCGCACAGTATGGGTTGGAGGGCGCACGACGCCCCCAAAACTGCCCGTCTCTATCGTGGAATTGCCGAGATTACACAGTAAGATGGAACGAGGTTCGTGGTTGGGTCGATAGCAGCCAATCCCCGCCAAAGAGACAACGAGGACGGTGCGGGGAAGGATTTGTGGTCAGATCTTTAGAGATTTTCTTTCTTTCTTTGTGTTAATCTTGGTCAGTGTGTGTGTGTGTGTGTGTGTGTGTGTGTGTGTGTGTGTGTGTGTGTGGTGCGTGCGTGCGTGCGTGCGTGCGTGCGTGCGTGAGTGTGTGTGTGTGTGTGTGTGTGTGTGTGTGTGTGTGTGTGTGTGTGTGTGTTGCTGTGTCATGAAGCAGTTGGAAGGAGCGGCGAGGGAATAATAGCAGTGAGAAGCCAGGAGAGAAATCAGACAAGCCATCAGATGGAGTGGCTGCAGTTGTCTTCTGTGAATCACGCACTGCTTCTGATTGCATTACTCCGGCAAAGATGTGTTGCACAGCAAATCTGTCATTTTTCCGTGCTAGCTCTTGGCTCCAATCAAACGAACAAACATCAACAGACTTTGCTACTTTCACTGTTGCGTGTCAGTGCCATAAACTCTCTCTCACTCTCTCTTTCTCTCTCTGTCTCTTTCTGTCTGTCTGTCTGTCTGTTTCTCTGTCTCTGTCCCTGTCTGTCTGTCTGTCCCTCTCTGTCTCTGTCTCTGTCTCTCTCTCTCTGTCTCTCTCTCTGCTTCCTTACCACCACCACCACCCCCTTCTATCCCACTTGCATACCGGAGATTTCTCTGGCTGCGAAAAAAGCAATAGCAGCATCTAGCTTTCAAAATAGTAAGTCCGTTGTTTAAACTTCTCTCTCTCTCTTCTCTTCTCTCTCTCTCTCTCTCTCTCTTTTCCTCTCTCTCTCTCTCTCTCTCTCGCTGTTTTCTTTCTCACATAACCTCTGTCCCCCTAAGTATTTGAGTTTCCCACGATTTACAAACCAGACAAAAACAAGAACAATAACAACACAACAACAACAACAAAAACAAAAACCCAACAACTACAACACAACTACAACAACATCTAGATTTCAGAATGCTGCTTTTAAACTGAATTATCTTTCCCTATCAAGTTCTTTCTTTAGGGCGCCCCCCCCCCCCCCCCCCCGTCCCCCTCCCCAACCTTCTCTATCTCTATATCACACTACAGCATATTGCAACATCAGTCCCAACTGGAGAAGACAACACACACCCCCACCACAACACACACCCCACACACCCCCCCCACCCACACACACACAGGCCAACAGATGAACTACCAATCACATCTTCCCTCTCGTTCCTTCTCGTTGTCTCCTTGGCGGGGATTTCGGTGGTATTGACCCGGGATAAACTCCGTGCCATCTCCATGTGTTTATCACAGCGCTGTCTGCATTAAGGGAGGAAAGCTCCCCCCCCCCCCCCCTTTTCTCTCTCTCTCTCTATCCCTCCCCCTCTCACCCGGGAAGGCAGAACGGGGAAAGCTGTAGGTTTGTGCATGCCTCCTTTGATCTCTGTCCTGTGTGACCCCTTGTGTGTCCTGACAGATCAAATGCCGTCTGAAGATCACTGCTTGTGTGTCATGACAGATCAAATGCCGTCCCGAAGTCATGCTTGGGGCACAGTTTGTTTGGGAGCAAAAATTAACCCACTTGTTTACTGTTTACAGTTTGTTTGGCTTAGGACGGCAGAGGGCGAGTTGTCATAAAGGGAAACTTGGATGTGGATGGGGGGGGGGGGGGGGGGGTTGGCGTTTGAGGGGGGGAGGAGAGATGAGAGAGAGAGGGAGAGATGGGGAGACGAGAGGGGTGAGGAAGAGAGGGAGGAGAGAGAGGGAGGGAGGAAGAGAGAGATAAGGAGAGAGGAGGGAGAGATGAGAGAGAAGGGAGGAAGAGGGGGGAGAGAGAGGGAGGGAGGAAAAAGAGGGGGAGAGAGAGAGAGGGGATAAGAGAGAGAGAGAGGGAGAGATGAGAGAGGAGGGAGGAAGGAGGGAGGAGAGAGAGGGAGGGGGGAAGAGAGGGAGGAGGAGAGAGAGATAAGAGAGAGAGAGAGGGAGATATGAGAGAGAGGGAGGAAGAGAGGGAGGAGAGAGAGGGAGGGAGGAAGAGAGGGAGGAGAGAGGGGAGAGAGTAAGAGAGAGAGAGAGGGAGAGATGAGGACAGGGAGGAGAGAGAGAGGAGAGGGGAGAGAGGGGGAGGAAGGGGGGAAGGCGAGAGAGAGAGAGGGAGGAAGAGAGGGAGGAGAGAGAGAGATGAGAGAGAGAGAGGAGGAAGAGAGGGAGGAGAGAGAGAGAGATGAGAGAGAGAGAGGGAGAGATGAGAGAGAGAAAGGGGAGGAAGAGAGGGAGGAGAGAGAGAGGGGGGGGAAGAGAGGGAGGAAAGAGAATGAGAGAGAGAAGGAGAGATGGGAGAGAGAGAGAGAGGGAGGAAGAGAGGGAGGAGAGAGAGCGAGATAGGGAGGAAGAGAGGGAGGAGAGAGAGAGATGAGAGAGGGAGAGATGAGAGAGAGAGCGGGAGGAGGAAGGAGGGAGGAGAGAGAGAAAGAGAGGAGGAAGAGGAGAGAGGAGAGAGAGAGATGAGAGAGAGAGGGAGAGATGAGAGAGAAAGGGAGGAAGAGAGGGAGAGAGAGAGGGGAGAGAGAGGGGGAGAGAGGAGGAAGAGAGGGAGGGAGAGAGAGAGATGAGAGAGGGAGAGATGAGAGAGAGGGGGGAGGAAGAGAGGGGGGGAGAGATGAGGGGAGAGAGAGAGAGGGAGGAAGAGAGGGAGGAGAGAGAGAGATGAGGGGAGAAGGAGAGATGAGAGAGAGAGAGAGGGGGAGAGAGAGAGAGAGGGAGGAAGGAGAGGGAGGAGAGAGAGAGAGATGAGAGAGAGGGAGAGATGAGAGGAGAGAGGGAGGATGAGAGAGAGAGAGAGGGGGGAGTGGGGGAAGACGAGTGGAACAGAGATGGAGAAATGCACAGACTGTGACTGTGGTGGAGATCCCAGTGAAGGCGACCGTCAGAAAGAGAATCAGACAACGGGCATCCCCGATCTCCTTTACCACTGTGACTCCTCGTCCTTTTTCTTCACTTCTTTCTCTTGGCTTTTAGCCAGCTTCTGCATCAACTCTCTCTTCCCTCTGTCTCTCTCTCTCTGTCTCTCTGTCTCTCTCTGTCTCTCTCTCTCTCTCTCTCTCTCTCTTCTCTCTTCTCTCTCTCTCTCTCTCTCTCTCTCTGTCAATCGTCGACGGAGTCAGACAGACTCACAAGTGGTCAGATAAGTGGAGGAAAGCAATCTCAGGGAGTGGGGTGGAGGGGGGTGATCTGATAGAGCGTTGGGGGTGAGGGGGTGATCTGATAGGGTGTGTGTGTGTGGGGGGGGGGGGGGGATTGCCCTTCAGGGCAGAGGAGGTGTCCCTCTTTCATTTTCCAGCGGCCGACAGGGGGCGCTTCAGTGATGCCGAGTACAAGACAATGGCGTAACAGACTGCCTGGCCCGAATGGAAAGAACACAGAATGAAAGCAACGATGCGGGGAAAGGTGGATTTTAAACATTTTTACACTAAACGGGCGTGTATAAAAACATTTTTTTCACTAATACAGGAGGGAGGGGAAAAAGGGGAGGAAAAGGGGGAAAAGGGGAAAAAGGGGGGAAAAGAGAAGGGGGGGGGGTTTTTGGGGGAGAGGGGGGGGAAAGGGGGGGGGGGGGAGGGGGGGAAGGGAGGAGGAAGGAAGGGGAAAGGGGGGGGGGGGGGAAAAGAAGGGGGGGGGGGGGAAAAAAAAGGGGGGGGGGAAAAAAAAAAAAAAAAAAAAAAAAAAAAAAAAAAGGAGAAGGGGGGGGGGAAAAAAAAAAATAAAAACATACAAATAAAATCCACAACACAAAACCAAACACCCAAAAAAACCACAACCACACACCCTTTCCTTGTCCTCGCCCCTTTTTTTCCCCTTTTTCCGGTTTTTTAGCCCTCTTTTTTTTTTTGCCCTTCTTTCTTTTCCCCCCTTTCTTCTTTTCCCTTTCCTTTTTCCTCACTTTTTCTTCTCTCTCTCCTCTTTTTCCCCAAACGGGGGATCACTGGCGTTTAAAGGGGGAAACCCTTTCAAAAAGGGGGGTAGGGGGGTTGTTTTAAACGTTGGGGGTATTATTTGAGGGGGTTTTTTGTGGGGGGGGGGGGTTCCCCCTTCGGGGGGGGGTCCCCCCCCAAATTTTCCGGGGCCCCGGGGGGTTCATTTTTCGAGTACAGCGGGTTTTCAATTTTTGGGGCCGAAGGCGAACACGTTTTCCCAGCTGGGGGACGGCGGATTTTTTTTTAAAATTACGGTGTGTAAAAACATTTTTTTTTTTGGTTGTTTTGAAAAGTTTTTTTTTGGGCTTTCTTTGTAAAATTTTAAAAATAGGGGACTTTTAAAAAACATTTTTAACTGCATTTTTTAAAATTTTTCCTTAATGACTGTTTTGAAAACTTTTTAAAACGGGGTGTTTTAAAAATTTTTAACTGCGGGCTTTTGTCTTTTTAAACTTCGGTTTTTGAAACTTTTTCAAAAAGAGTTATGTCATTTTTACCTATTCGGGGGTTTTGTAAAATTTTTAAAAAAATTTTTGTTTTTATTTTTTAAAAAGGGGTTGTATGAAAATTTTTTAACATTGCTGGTTTTAAATTTTAAAAAGGACTTTTATGTAATTTTTTTAAAATAATCATGGTTTTTGTGTTTTTTTCCCCAATCTCTTGAAAAAATTTTTTAACTTTTGGGTTGTTTAAAACTTTTTAAACAGTTTTGGCGGGGGTTTTCATTTATTCCTTACAGGAGGGGTGTAAATTTTTTAAAACATGGTGGTAAAAAATTTTTCCCAAGTACTTCTTTTTTTCTTTTCCCCCCAAATACTTTTCTTTTTACCTTTTGGCTGGTTGTCATTTTTAAACCCCCCCTGGCTGGGGGAAACTTTTTTCCCCACTTTACAGGCTGGTTGAAAAAAATTCATGGCTGTGTTGCTTTTCTGCCCGGGGGTTTTTTAAAATTCTTCGACGTGTAGAAAACTTTTTTTCCTTTTGGCGGATGTAAAAAACGATTCTTTTGAAATTTTTCACTTGGGGGTTGGGGGCTTTATACAATCCAAAAAACCCTTTTAAACCCAAATGCGGTTTTTGGGTAAAAATTTTCCAGCAGGGTGAAAAACATTAAAATAAGGGGTGTTTTTAAAAAATTTTTTAATAAAAGGTTGAAAAAATTTTTCCCAAAAAAGGGCTTGTGTAAAAATTTTTTTAAATTTTTGATGTTTTGGTAAAATTTTTTTAATTTTTGCATTTTTTTTTTAAAAATGGTGTGTTGAAAACTTTTTTCCTTCGGCTTTTGGGGGGCATTTTTCTTTCATGACGTTTAAAAATTTACCCTTACATGGTGGGGGTCATCGGATTAAGTGGTTGTCCCTTTTAAAACTTTTTTCTGCGGTTGAAAACATTTTTTAAATTAATTTGGTGGTTTTTTACCCACAAAAATGTTTTAAACCCCGGTAAACGGGTTTAATTTTAAACAAATGCGTAGGCTTGGTACCAAAGCGTATTTTTTGTTGTTTTCTCATCCGGGGGTAAAAGCAGTTTTTTTTTTAAGAAAAAAACTTTGGTTAAAAACCCCAAAAAATCTTGTTTTTTTAAAAAACCCCGCAAAACTACGGGTGGAGAAGGATTTTTTTTTTTTGGGTTTAAAAAGTTTCGTTGTTTTTTCCCCCCTTTTCCCGGGGGTTTCCCCCCACGGCAAGGGAAATTCCAAAAAGGTGAAAAAAATTTTGTTGGGCCCCGTGGAAAAAACTTAGTTTTTTTTTTTTGGTGTCAAGGGCAGGGGGGTTTGCCCCGTGTGGCTTTGAGGGACCCTTGTGCACCGGGCCTCTCATAAAACAAAGGGGGGGGGTTTTGGGGGGGGGAAAAAAAATTGGGTAAAAAATTCCAAGTGGGGGGGGGGAAAAAAAAGAAAACAAAGCTTAAAAGAAAGTCCCTTTAACAAAAATTTAAAACCCCACAAACGTTTGTTTAACCCCCTCTTTCCCCCAGGGATTTCAGCCCCCTTTTTTCTTGCCCGAAGTTTTTTTGGTAGGAAACCCCGGGTCAAACCGGGGGCCCCCTTTTTTTTTTTTTCCTTTAAGGGGGGGGGAAATTCCCTTTAAATTTACCCAGGGAAAAAAGGGAAACCTCTTTGAGGGGAAAAAAAGGAAAAAAATCTTCGGGGGGGTAAAAGAAGGGAAAAATCTTAGGGGGAAAAATTGGGAAACGTTTTGTGGGGTTTAAAAAGTAGGGGTCTTGCAGAGGGAAAAAAAGGAAAATCTGTGGGAAAAGAAAAGGGCAAACTTCCCAGAGGGGGAAAAGGGGAAAAGCTGCAAAAAAGATGGGGGAAAACCTTGCTAGGTAAAAAGGGGCCAAAAGTCGCTGGGGAAAAAGAGGGCCCAAAATCGTGGGAAAAAAAAGGGGAAGGGAAAAATTTTGCGGGGGGAAAAAACCCCCTTCGAAAAAAAAGTAAGGGAAAAACCGATGGGGGGGAAAAAAAAGGGGCCCAAAATTTGTGAGGAAAAAAAAAATGGGGGAAAAATCTTATAAAAGTAAGGAAAAATTGTTTTTAAAAAAAGAAAGGGGAAAATCTTGAGGGAAAAAAAATAAGGGAAAATTTTCATAAAAAAAAGAAAAGGACCCCCCCTTTAAGGGAAAAAAGGAGGGGATTGTGAAGGTAAAAGGGGGCCCATGTTACCCCCAAAATTTCCCTATTTCGGATTGTTCTAAAAAGTCAAAAAAGGTCAAAATTTGGAAATGGTAGGGAAAAGGGGGGGAAAAGGGGGAAAAAGGGGGTCCCCATTTCCAAGTTTGCTGAAAATCGGGGGGAAAGGGGGAAAGGGGAATAGGGGGAAGGAGGAAGGGGGGATAGCCGGGAAAAGTGTGGCCCCGTGCCTAAAAAATAAATTTTTCCCTGAGCTTGGTGTTTTCCGCCGTGCCGGGGGGGAAAAAGAAACTCCACCCGGAAATTTGGAACCCATTTTCCCTTTTTTTTTTTCCCCATTAAAACCCCCCCTTTTTCCCCCCTTTTTTTTTTTTTCCTCCCCCCCCCTTTTTCCCCCTTTTTTTTTTCTCCCTTTTCCTTCTTTTTTTTTTCCCCCTCTTGGAAAAAACCCCCCCCCAAACCCCAAAAAAACCAAAAAACCCACCCCAACCAAAAACCCCCCCCCCAATTTGCCGAAGGGTTTGGGGAAATAACCCGAAAAAGGAAAACAGGATTTTTTTAATTTAAAAAGGTTTTGGAAAAACCCCTGCAGAAATTTAGCCATTTTTGTTTCCAGCAAAAAAAAGGTTTTTTAAAGGGGAAAAAAAAAAAAAAAAGGTTTCTTTTTTTTTTTAAAATCGGGAATTGTCCAAGCTTTTCGTTCAAAAACTTAAAAAAAAACTTTGGGGACTCGGGGAGAAAGGCAGCGTTGGGGGAAAGGTTTATGAGGGAACCGTTAGGCTTATCGCGGGCATGGGAAAAACTACCCCCTTTTTTCCCCGGAAAATGCGTTGGAGTTTTTTTTTTGGGGGGGGGCTTTTTTCTCGGTGGGTTTTTTTCCGGCTTTTGTTTTTTTTTGGGTTTGGGGTTTTTGCCCCGGCGCTTTAGGATTTGGATGGGGGGGCCCCTTTTTTGGATTCCGATGTTTTCCCCCCCCCCCCTTTTTTCCCTTCTTTCTTCCTGGGGTTTTTCCATCCCGCGTCGTTCTCCTTTTAAAACCCAAAAAACCAAACCCCCCCCAAAACCCCCAAAAAAACCCCCAAACCCCCCCAACCCGCACCCGGGGCCCGGGGGGGGAACCCAACAAAAATCATCCCAAAACATCCACCATTACCCAAAAAAACCCCAAAAACCCCCAAAACCAAAAAAACCCCCCCAAAAAAAAAAAAACCCCAAATTCGTTTTGTTTTTTTTTCCCCCTGTCTCTGTGCACGAATTTTGTCCGGGCCTAGGTTTGAAAATCTAGGGGGGGAAAATTTTTTAGGTTGCTTTGGGTTGGTTTAAGGGTTGTGGTGGGGTTTTGACCTTGGGTGATACTCTTTTTTTTTCTTTTTTTTTCCCTGGGCTTATGCGGTTCATGGGGGATTCCTAATTTTTCGGTTCCCCTTTTTTTTCCTTGCCGGCTTTATTTCTTTTTATTTGGATTCCTTGGCCGCGGGGCATTTTGGCGCCACCTGGGGGGTTTTTTTCTGGGGAAGAAGTCTTCCGGGCCCGGTTTTGGGTTTTTCCCCATCTGGGGAAGGGTATTTAAATTCCAAGTGGCCTTGGAGGGGTCCTTCTTTTTCCCGATCTGGTTTTTTTTTCCCTTTGGCGGGGGGGGGGTTTTTTCCCCCCTTTTCTGGGTCCCAGGGAGGGAAGAATTTTTTCGTTTGGTTTTGGGTTTTTGGGTTTTTACCCGGTTTTTCTTTTTGGTTTTTTTTGTTTTTTGAAAAGGGCTTTTTTTTCCTTTTTTGGGTTAAATTTTAATTTTTGGGATTTTTTAATAAATTTTTTTTTTTTATAATTTTTTCTTCTTTTGGGATGGGGGAGTTTTGGGGGGTTTGGAATTTTTGGCCCCCCCCCGGGGCCCCTGTCCCTTTCGGGGGCTCTTTTTCCCCCCCCCTTTTTTTTCGGGAAAGGGTTTTGTTGCGAGCGTTTTTTCGCAGGTTTGCGTGGGATGGGGGTTTGGAGTTTGGTTGTTTTTTTTTAAAAATGTGAAAATTTGCCATTTTTTATTATTTGAAAATTTGGGTGGCAGTTATAAAAGCATGGTCGCTGTGTTGGTTTTTTTCCCTAGAAAGGAAATTTTTAAAACGTGAGTGAGAAAAGGGTGAAGATAATTCATTTTTTTAAACCTGTTGTTTAATGCAGTCCTTACCCCCTTATGTGAGAAAACTTTAACGAATTTGATTGGTTTTCTGTGTTTGCCGGGTTGGGGTGGGGGGGGTTTTGGGTTTTTAAATTCCCCCCCCCTTTTTAAAATGGCTGTAAAATTTACGCGGGGCCGTAAACCTTTTTTTTCCCTCCCTTCTTCTTCCTTCCCCCTTTTTTTTCCCCCCCCCCTCGCCCCCCCCCCGGGGGCTTTGGATGGGGGGGTTGGGCCCGTGGGTTGAGGCCAGCTTGGCTGGGCCGCGGACTGGTGGGGCCAGGTGGGTTTAGGCCCTCTGGTGGGACCGCGGTGGAGGGGCCCGGTTTTGGGGCCCCGCGGGACCCGGGGGGCACGCCGGTTCCCCCCCCCCCCCCGGGGGGGTAAAAAAAGGGTTGAGGCCCCCTGACCCCTCCCGGACCCGTAAAAACCCAGTTTCCCCCCCCCCCTCCGGGCGGTTTTGCCTGTTGGGGTTGGGGGTGGCTTTTTGGTTTAAACAGGTTGGGAATGTGGAAGGGGGGTAGTATTGCGGGCGGGGGGGTTTGGGGACTTATGGGGGGGGAAGGGGGTTTGGTGTGGAAAGTTTATTTTAATTGGAATTTTTATTGGATAAATTTTTGGGGTTTTGTTGTGTATTAGGGGGTTTTTGTTTTTTTTGTGTGTTTTGGGGGTGGAAAATTTGATTTTAATCATTGGTTGTTGAAAAATTTTTTGGGGGTGTGTTGTTTTTTTTTTTCTTTTTTTTTTTTTTCTTCGGGGTTTTCCCCCCCCCACCCCCACCTGACCCACCGCAGGGCCGACCCACCCCTAAATTTCTCCCCAAAAAACCCCCCCCCGGGGGAGACAACGGACAAAAAAAAGGGGGGGGGTGGTTGGCTGGGTGTTGGGGGGGTTTGGTGGGAAATGGGTGGGGGGGTGGGTGAGAAGAGGGGGGAGGAGCCCCTTTTCGGGAAGAGGAGGGAAAAATTTTTTTTGGTTTCCCTACTTCCTTCCTTTTTTTTTTTTTTTTTTCCCTTCCCCCCCCAAAATTTTTAGGCTCCAAGGCGGGGTAAAAAGGGGGAAACAAAACTCCAAGGAAAGGGGGGGGAGGAGAAGCCGGTAGAGAAAAGAAAAAAAAAAAAAAGCCGTTTTTTTTTTTTTTTTTTACCTTTTGGTACATTTTGGAGTTATTTTAATTTTTTCCCTTTCCGGAAATTTCCCTTTTGTTTTTCGAGCCCCCCGTTTGGGGTTCTTAGGGGGTGCCCAAAGCCCAAATTTTTTTTTTTTTTTTTTTCTGCGTGCGGGGCGTGTGAGGTCAGTCATCCCTTCACTCCCACCTAGACCGATCTGTCAGGGCAGGACCTCCAGGGGTCGGTCGTGACACTCTGTCTCTCTCTCTCTCTCTCTCTCTCTCTCTCTCTCTCTCTCTCTCTCTCTCTCTCTCTCTCCTCTCTGTCTAGCTCTCTCACTCACACAACACACACCTACACACACACACACATACGCACGCACGCACGCACGCACGCATGCACGCACACACACTCACACACACACACACTCACACACATACTCACACACACACGCACACACACACACACACCACGCACACACGCACGCACGCACGCACGCACGCACGCACGCACGCACGCACGCACGCACGCACGCACACACACACACACACACACACACACACGTGTATGTATGTATGTATGTGTGTGTGTGTGTGTGTGTGTGTGTGTGTGTGTGTGTGTGTGTGTGTGTGTGTGTGTTTGAGAGAGAGGGAGAGGGAGAGAGAGAGAGAGAGATGGAGGGAGAGAGAGAGAGAAAGAGAGAGAGGGAGAGAGGTGCCATTATTATTTACCTTCCCCTTCCATCTTTTTTTGTTTTACTCTTGACAATTCATACACTACCCAAAACTATAATTATTAATTAAGCGACAATCATCGAAACGCAGCCGTAATTAACGAAGAGAGAGAGAGAGATAGAGAGAGGAGAGAGAGAGAGAGAGAGAGAGAGAGGAGAGAGAGAGAGAGGGAGAGAGAGAGAGAGAGAGAGAGAGAGAGTGAGAGAGAGATTTATAATTCCATTTTTCTATCCAAAATATCACATGCTAAACATTACTATAAATTTGAATAAAGAGCAATACATGAATATGATCAACAGTAATCCGGACACACATTTATCACCTTGCAGTTACAGTGTTCGAAGAAATCAAAGTCTTAAGACATCAATCAATTAGTGACAATGCACCAATAAAACCAGAGACCACAAGTCATTCATCATGATATAATTTCAATCATTAATAAAACCGATAGTAACCATATCTCTCATTTATCATTATCTGGTTTTGAAAACATCAGTTGAAAGGAAACGGCGTATCAGTTTAATATGCAACAAAACAGAGGGTGTGCCCTGGTATATGTATTTTGTCCCTAATAGCAATGGTCTGCTGTGAAATGTGTAATTAGTTTTTCTCTGAAGGCTTCTGTAATTTGAGTACATCGGAAATGTAGTGGAAGTGAATTCCAAACCACGCTACCTGAGTAAGATAAGCTTGATTTAAATAGATCTATTCTAGGTGAGGGAACCTGGAATTTGGTTGAATCCCTAGGGTTTATGCTAAATTTGGACGGAAGAGTTTGTGGTGCTAAACCCAATGCAATTTTTTGCATTAGCAGACATTTGTTGACAGCAAAGATTTCTTGTAACGGAAGAGCCCCGCTTTAGTATAATCCCCTTCACTAAGACTAGATGATTTTAAAAGGACTGCTTTAAGTGCTCTTTTGTAGACACTCTTAAGAGGTTTCATGGCATTAGCACTAGCAGAATCAAATAGTGTTGAACAATAATTGATTGAAGAGAGAACATGTGCATGTAGGAACAATTTCCTGGCATGAAGGTTTAAGAAATGCTTAATCTTGCACAGCTGATATGTTTGTCTGGATATTGATTTACATAAACTGCGAAGGTGATAAAACCAAGAAAGATCATTATCAACATATACGCTAGAACTCGATGGTTATCCACCACTTCAATTCCTGATTATTGATAAAAACACATGGAGGCTGTGTGGTTATGTTTTGTCTTCTCTGCCTTGTTGTTATCAGCATTAGTTTTGTTTTGTTAGGATTCAGTGACATGTGATTTACATTGCACCAATTACTTAAGATATCAGCATTCTTCTGTAATGAAGTGAAAACAGCTTCCAAGCTGAAGCTACTTGTATGGACAGTGGTATCATCTCAAAAGAGTTCACATGAATACTCGATATAAAGAGGGAGATCATTTATATAAACTGAGAACAGCAACGGACCTAACACAGAACCCTGGGGTACGCCATGTTGGATAGGTAGTTTCTCTGATAAATTGTTGTTGACACAAACGATTTGTTGACGATCTTCTAGGAATGATGTTATCAGTTGGAAGGTATTTCCTGTTATACCATATGATAAAAGCTTCCTGCATAACAATGTGTGGTCAAGTACATCAAAAGCCTTTGCAAAATCAACAAACAGTGCACCACAATATTTATTCTCATTAACACTGCCTAGCCATTGATCTACTAGGTTTGTATGCGCTGTATGACAAGAATGATTTTTCCTGAATCCTGATTGATTCTTATTTAGTAGCTTGGAGGAGTCAAAATGGTGGCAAAGATGTTTATTTATGTGTTTTTCCAAGGGCTTGGACAGAACTGGCAAAATGGATATAGGTCTGTAGTTCGATGGTTCAGATTTATCTCCAGATTTGAAAATGGGTATTACTTTTGCAATTTTGAACTGAGCGGGAAAGTGACATTTATCAATGGATAGATTGTAAATGTAGGTAAGAGTTTCACATACAACAGGTGCTGATAGTTTCAGTATTTCTCCATCAATCCCGTCAAGTCCGCGGCTCATGACAGACAGACAGACAGACAGAGACATACGGACAGACAGAAGAGGAAACACGATAAATACGTGATCCACTGATTACATGTTTCCACCTGCTTCCTGATCTCGTTGTCTCCCAGGCGGGGATTGGCTGGTATTGACCAACCATAAACCCGTGCCATCTCCTTGTACCGTCATGCAGTGCCCGGATTAAACAAACAGGAAGCCTGTGGAATGTGTCTCTTTTCTTCTCTTTTCCTCCCGTTTCCACTCTGTTCCTTTAGTTCTCTGTTTTCCTCTTTTTTTGGTCTATTTCTCTCGACAGTAATTCTGGTTTCTCTTATTCTCCGATACTTTTTGCTTTTTTTTTTTTTTTTTTTTTGCTATCTCGTTTTACCTCTCTGTATGATTGTGTTCTCTTTGAAGGCATGATGTTTGTCGTGATTATTTATCAGTTACGTTATAATACTTGACTGGTGTAAATATATCTCGAGTTTATTATGCGTTCCAGTAGAGGTTTTCGCTTGAACATGATCTCTTTGTCTCTCTATATCTGTCTCTATACCCTCCTTCAATGACTGGTTTCAACATTTTAAAACAGTGCTTGAAAGGAAGTCGAAAGTTTTGATTCAATTGATGCCTTAAGTGATACAACAGTACAACAGTGCATAACATCTTGCACACACGTAAAATCCCATCACCAACTTTCGGAAGAGTAGGCCAGTTTGGCCGTTGGTATGGATGACACGTTACACATAGCATGCACTCTGCGTGAGAAATGGAGGAAAGAATGAAGGAAGTAAGGAAAATGAGTGATCAATATTGAACGATACTGAATGGATGACACGGGAAACGACTGAATGAAGCGCCAGCTGGCAGCCTCTTTAGTCGGCACTACCCAGGTAGGCAGCCCGTTGTGTAAACGAGTGTGGATTGTAAAGCGCTTAGAGCTTGGTCTCTAGCGAGAATAGGCGCTATATAAGTATTCATTATTATTATTATTATTATTATTATTATTATTATACCGGAGAGGTAGATAATAATGAAGATAACTATGTTTTTAATCGTTCCATCTCTGAAGAGGAAATCCTTCTAGCATTTAAGAAATTGAAACTTGGTAAATCGGCTGGACCAGATAAAATTATTGGTCAGCTCCTTAAATATGCATGTGATGACATTATTGATTTTTTGGTCAAAATTTTCAATGTTTTGTTTGACAAAGGTGTTTTTCCGTATAACTGGAGAGTCTCTTATCCTACCACTGTACAAAAAAGGAGACGCAAATGACCCTAGTAATTATAGAGGCATTGCTTTAGTGACATCAGCAGCAAACTTTATGGTACTGTCATCAATAGTAGAATTCAAGCGTGGGTAACAGAAAACGACATCACCTGAGATATACAAGCAGGATTTAAAAAGGGTTACTCCACAACTGACCACATGTTCACGCTCATGGCTTTAATACAGAAGCAATTTGCTGCTAATAAAAGACTGTACGTTACTTTTATTGATTTTCAAAAAGCCTTTGATTCAGTAAATCGTAACTTACTTTGGCCAATTTTACTGAAGAATGGGATACGAGGAAAACTGTTTAAATGTATCCAAAGCATGTACAAAGATGTGAGAGCTAGAATTAAAACTGGAAACAGATTGTCGGATGTTATTAACTGCACTGTTGGTGTTAAACAGGGTGATGTATGTAGCCCTATGTTGTTTTCTTTATTTATAAATGAATTAGCTCTGGAAGTCGTAAGGAAAGGAAGACGTTCTCAACCTGACGCTTGTGAATTGTTCATCTTACTGTTAGCTGACGATATTGTTTTAATGTCTGAAACTATCGTTGGACTACAGACCCAGCTAAACAGTTTGCAAAACGCAGCTTTCAATCTGGATCTGCATGTTGAATTAGATAAAAGTAATATCATTGTTTTCAGAAAGGGAGGATATTTAGCAGCTAGAGAACGATGGACTTTTAATGGAGCCATAATGCCTGTTGTAAATGTCTATAAGTATCTTGGTATATATTTTTCGACAAAATTGAGTTTTACAGGTGCATGTAGAGATTTAGCCAGTCGTAGAAAGAACGCTTTGTCAAGTATCATGCAGAAATTGCATCTGCTTAAAAATCATTCCTTGGAAATACTCCAAAAATATTTTTGATGCCAAAATACAGCCTATTGTTGAGTATGGGGCAGAACTGTGGGGTTTGGAAAAAGCTGCTGAACATTGTGAAAAGGTTCATTTGTGTGCTTTGAAACGTTTTCTTGGTGTACACAGGCGTACACCAAATGACTTAGTTTATGGCGAAACAAACAGATATCCGATTACAGTTAATTCTGTTCTTCGATGTGTAAAGTATTGGTTGATACTAATCAGAATGGAAGAAAACAGACTGCCACGCAAAGCATATTTGACACTGTTGCATCTTGATGCTAAAGGTAAACATAATTGGGCAACCAATGTAAAGTTATACTTGTTTAATTTGGTTATGGTCATGTTTGGGTCAATCAGGGAGTAGGAAATGTTCAAATGTTTATTCGTAGCTTCAGACAAAGACTGATTGATTGTAGCTGGCAGAACTGGCAAGACCATATTCAAACCAGTGAACGTTTTGAAATGTACTCTTTGTTGAATGGGATATCTCATTCTGTTAAGCCATACATAACCCTTAAATTAAGTCGATCTTTGAAACAGATCACATCTAAGTTCCGCTTTGGAGTATCGGAAATAAGAGTTCATTACCTAAGATACAGGGCTCATACTGATCATGATTTAATATGTCCACTGTGCAGAAAATCGAAGGAAGACGAAGTACATTTTGTTTTAGTATGCCTAGCTGTTCAGAATATTAGAGAGAAGTTTATTCCAGAAAAATATTATAAGCAGCCCTGCCTCTTCCGCTTGTGTATGCTGATGCTTTACCCACGAAAATGTAGTGAAAAATGTTAGTCTTTTTCTTTATCACGCCTTTAAAATAAGAGATGTATTATGTTCTTAGCACAGCTTGATTTTTGTTTTTTGTTATGTTTGTGTATGGTATCATTTAGTACATTTTTCTTTGTCTTGAATTGTTTGAATAGCCGTACTCCCCTTCATATAGGGGCTATGGCCTATGTATATGAATAAATCATTTTCATTTCATTTCTCTATACCCTCCCCCTTCTGTCTGTCTGTT
>CM031602.1:10469098-10471598 GCA_018398815.1 Conus ventricosus | reverse complement strand
AATGGACGGTTGGAAACGGGACACTCTCGTTTATGTCAAACGTGCGGTTGTGACATTTTACAACATCTGCTGTGAGTTTTTGCCCTACACGCCCAACCATGCAATCAACACGGCTCGTCTGTCAGCGCCTTTACTTGTCCCACTGCAGTGAACACGGCTCGTCTGTCAGGGCCTTTACTTGTCCCGCTGCAGCAGGGAGACAGACGCCATGAATCACAAGTGTCACATGCGATGAGACAGCAGCCCCGACCAGCTCCCGGGCCAAATTGGATTTGGAGCACTGTCACATTCATTTGTCTGCGCTCCTTCATCTTTGCAGTTCTGCACTTCTTCATGTTGCTGTCCTGGACTCCTTCATGTTGCTGTCCTGGACTCCTTCATGTTGCTGTCCTGGACTCCTTCATGTTGCTGTCCTGCACTCCTTCATGTTGCTGTCCTGCACTCCTTCATGTTGCTGTCCTGGACTCCTTCATGTTGCTTCTGGACTCCTTCATGTTGCTTCCTGACTCCTTCTGTTGCTGTCCTGCACTCCTTGCTGTTTGCTGTCCTGCACTCCTTGCTGTTTGCTGTCCTGCACTCCTTGCTGTTTGCTGTCCTGCACTCCTTGCTGTTTGCTGTCCTGCACTCCTTGCTGTTGCTTCCTGACTCCTTCTGTTTCTTTTTTTTGTGTCTGCAATCCTTCATGTTGCTGTCCTGACTCCTTGCTGTTTTCTTCCTGGACTCCTTGCTGTTGCTGTCCTGCATCCTTCTGTTGCTGTCCTGCATCCTTCATGTTGCTTCCTGCACTCCTTTGCTGTCTGCTGTCCTGGACTCCTTCTGTTTGCTGTCCTGCACTCCTTCATGTTGCTGTTCCTGACTCCTTGCTGTTTCTGTCCTGGACTCTTCATGTTGCTGTCCTGCACTCCTTCATGTTGCTTCCTGGACTCCTTGCTGTTTACTGTCCTGACTCTTCATGTTGCTGTCCTGGACTCCTATGTTGCTGTCCTGGACTCCTTGCTGTTTGTGCTGCCTTCGTGTGCGTCCTGCACTCCTTCATGTTGCTGTCCTGACTCCTATGTTGCGTCCTGGACTCCTTGCTGTTGCTGTCCTGCACTCCTTGCTGTTGCTGTCCTGCTACTCCTTCATGTTGCTGTCCTGCAGTCCTTCATGTTGTGTCCTGGACTCCTTGCGTTGCTGTCCTGGACTCCTTCTGTTGCATGTCCTGGACTCCTTGCTGTTGCTGTCCTGCTCCTTCTGTTTGCTGTCCTGCACTCCTTCTGTTATGTCCTGGACTCCTTCATGTTGCGTCCTGACTCCTTTGTTGCTGTCCTGGACTCCTTGCTGTTTGGTGTCCTGGACTCCTTCATGATGCTATCCTGGACTCCTTCATGTTGCTGTCCTGGACTCCTTGCTGTTTGCTGTCCTGGATCCTTGCTGTTGCTGTCCTGCACTCCTTCATGATGCTGTCCTGGACTCCTTGCTGTCTGCTGTCCTGCACTCCTTGCTGTCTGCTGTCCTGGACTCCTTGCTGTTTGCTGTCCTGGACTCCTTCATGTTGCTGTCCTGGACTCCTTCATGTTGCTGTCCTGGACTCCTTGCTGTTGCTGTCCTGGACTCCTTCATGTTGCTGTCCTGCACTCCTTCATGTTGCTGTCCTGGACTCCTTCATGTTGCTGTCCTGGACTCCTTCATGTTGCTGTCCTGGACTCCTTGCTGTTTGCTGTCCTGGACTCCTTGCTGTTGCTGTCCTGGACTCCTTCATGTTGCTGTCCTGAACTCCTTGCTGTTGCTGTCCTGGACTCCTTCATGTTGCTGTCCTGGACTCCTTGCTGTTGCTGTCCTGCACTCCTTCATGTTGCTGTCCTGGACTCCTTGCTGTTTGCTGTCCTGGACTCCTTGCTGTTTGCTGTCCTGGACTCCTTGCTGTTTACTGTCCTGGACTCCATGCTGTTTACTGTCCTGGACTCCTTCATGTCACTGTTCTGGACTCCTTCATGTTGCTGTCCTGGACTCCTTGGTTGGCAGGATGTGGGCAGTGCTGTCTCCGTCCTGTCTTCTGACAGAGAGCTGATGTCCGGCTGGATGAAATGAACGATGTGTCGTTTCTGTGGATGTTTCCAGACACTTCTGTCTGACAGAGAGCAGGAGGGATTGTCCTTTGATGCTGATGTCATAGAAATAGTAGTACTAGTTTTTAAGAAGTCGAGGTGACAGTCCCATAGGCTAATGGCCGCAGGGGCAGTGCACTATGGGGCATGGCCAGATGAAATGCAGAGCTCACTCTTTTTCTTCTGCTGCCTAAAACGTCCCTGATCTGAACCAAGTGCCCGATCACTGCTCGGTGGACGGAGACGAAGCGGTGGGGAGGGAGGGGGGTGGGGAAGGGGGGAGATTCAAGCCGGAGAGACCCGATCCCACGAGTGGTTGGACTTGATGACGAGAGGAAGCGGTGGGGAGGGAGGGGGGTGGGGAAGGGGGGAGATTCAAGCCGGAGAGACCCGATCCCACGAGTGGTTGGACT
>CM031602.1:10451598-10464098 GCA_018398815.1 Conus ventricosus | reverse complement strand
CTATCACCGACAGTCAGACAGACTTTTGCCTCAAATAACACACTCTGTCCCCATCACCGACAGTCAGACAGACTTTTGCCTCAAATGACACACTCATGTCCCCATCACCGACAGTCAGACAGACTTTTGCCTCAAATAACACACTCTGTCCCCATCACCGACAGTCAGACAGACTTTGCCTCAAATAACACACTCTTTTCCACTATCACCGACAGTCAGACAGACTTTTGCCTTAAATAACACACTCTTTCCACTATCACCGACAGTCAGACAGACTTTTGCCTCAAATTAAACACACTCTTTTCCCCCATCACCGACAGTCAGGCAGGCTTTTGCCTCAAACAACACACCTGTCCCCATCACCGACAGAGTCAGACAGACTTTTGCCTCAAATAACACACTCTGTCCCCATCACCGACAGCAGACAGACTTTGCCTCAATTAACACACTCTTTTCCACTATCACCGACAGTCAGACAGACTTTTGCCTTAAAAAACACACTCTTTTCCACTATCACCGACAGTCAGACAGACTTTTGCCTCAAATAACACACTCTTTTCCCCATCACCGACAGTCAGGCAGGATTTTGCCTCAAATAACACACTCTGTCCCCAAATCACGACAGAGTCAGACAGACTTTTGCCTCAAATAACACACTCTTTTCCACTATCACCGACAGTCAGACAGACTTTTGCCTCAAATAACACACTCTTTTCCCCCATCACCGACAGTCAGGCAGGCTTTTGCCTCAAATAACACACTCTGTCCCCTTTCACCGACAGAGTCGACAGACTTTTGCCTCAATAACACACTTTTCCACTATCACCGACAGTCAGACAGACTTTTGCCTCAAATAACACACTCTTTTCCCCCATCTCCGACAGTCAGGCAGGCTTTTGCCTCAATAACACACTCTGTCCCATCACCGCAGAGTCAGACAGACTTTTGCCTCAAATAACACACTGTTTTCCCCATCACGACAGTCAGGCAGGCTTTGCCTCAAATAACACACTCTGTCCCCATCACCGACAGAGTCAGACAGACTTTTGCCTCAAATAACACACTCTTTTCCCCTATCACCGACAGTCAGACAGACTTTTGCCTCAAATAACACACTCTGTACCCATCACCGACAGTCAGACAGACTTTTGCCTCAAATAACACACTCTTTTCCCTGTCACCGACAGTCAGACAGACTTTTGCCTCAATGACACACTCTGTCCCCATCACCGACAGTCAGAGAGACTTTTGCCTCAAATAACACACTCTTTTCCCTTCACCGACAGTCAGACAGACTTTTGCCTTAAATAACACACTCTTTTCCACTATCACGACAGTCAGACAGACTTTTGCCTCAAATAACACACTCTTTTCCCCATCACCGGACAGTCAGGCAGGCTTTTGCCTCAAATAACACACTCTGTCCCCATCACCGACAGAGTCAGACACTTTTTCCTCAAATAACACACTCTTTTCCCCCATCACCGACAGTCAGGCAGGCTTTTGCCTCAAATAACACACCTGTCCCCATCACCGACAGAGTCCAGACAGACTTTTTGCCTCAAATAACACACTCTTTTCCCCTATCACGACAGTCAGACAGACTTTTGCCTCAAATAACACACTCTGTACCCATCACCGACAGTCAGACAGACTTTTGCCTCAAATAACACACTCTGTCCCCATCACCGACAGAGTCAGACAGACTTTTGCCTCAAATGACACACTCTGTCCCCATCACCGACAGAGTCAGACAGACTCACAAGTGCTCAGATAAAGTGGATGAAACCAATCTCAGGAATGGAGGTGAGGGGGGGATCTGATAGGTGTGTGGGTGAGGGGATGATCTGATAGGGTGTGGGGTAAGGGTGATCTGATAGGGTGTGGGGTAAGGGGGTGATCTGATAGGGTGTGGGGTGAGGGATAAATCTGATAGGGTGTGGGTAAGGGGTGATCTGATAGGGTGTGGGGTAAGGGGTGATCTGATAGGGTGTGGGGTGAGGGATGATCTGATAGGGTGTGGGGTAAGGGGGTGATCTGATAAGGTGTGGGGGTGAGGGGGTGATCTGATAGGGTGTGGGGTGAGGGATGATCTGATAGGGTGTGGGGTAAGGGGGTGATCTGATAAGGTGTGGGGTGAGGGGGTGATCTAAATAGGGTGTGGGGGTGAAGGGGGTGATCTGATAGGGTGTGGGGGTGAGGGGATGATCTGATAAGGTGTGGGGTGAGGGGGTGATCAGATAAGGTGTGGGGTGAGGGGTGATCTGATAGGTGTGGGGGTGAGGGGATGATCTGATAGGGTGTGGAGGTAAGGGGGATCTGATAAGGTGGGGGGGTGAAGGGGTGATCTGATAGGGTGTGGGGTGAGGGGATGATCTGATAGGGTGTGGGGGTGAGGGGATGATCTGATAGGGTGTGGAGTAAGGGGGATCTGATAGGGTGTGGAGGTAAGGGGGGATCTGATAGGGTGTGGAGGTAAGGGGGGGATCTGATAGGGTGTGGAGGTAAGGGGGATTTGATAGGGTGTGGGGTGAGGGGATGATCTGATAGGGTGTGGGGGTAAGGGGGGGATCTGATAGGGTGTGGAGGTAAGGGGGGATCTGATAGGGTGTGGAGGTAAGGGGGATCTGATAGGTGTGGGGTGAGGGATGATCTGATAGGGTGTGGGGGTGAGGGATGATCTGATAGGGTGTGGAGGTAAGGGGGGATCTGATAGGGTGTGGAGGTAAGGGGGGAATCTGATAGGGTGTGGAGGTAAGGGGGGATCTGATAGGGTGTGGGGGTAAGGGGGGGATCTGATAGGGTGTGGAGGTAAGGGGGGGATCTGATAGGGTGTGGGGTGAGGGGATGATCTGATAGGGTGTGGAGGTAAGGGGGTGATCTGATAGGGTGTGGGGGTAAGGGGGGATCTGATGGGGTGTGGGGGTAAGGGGGATCTGATAGGGTGTGGGGGTAAGGGGGTGATCTGATAAGGTTTGGGGGTGAGGGGTGATCTGATAAGGTGGGGGTGAGGGGGTGATCTGATAGGGGAGGGTAGGGATCTGATAGGGTGTGGGGTGTGGGGGGATCTGATAGGGTGTGGGGGTGAGGGGGGATCTGATAGGTGTGGGGGTGAGGGGGGATCGATAGGGGGGGGGTGAGGGGATCTGATAGGTGTGGGGGTAAGGGGTGATCTGATAGGGTGTGCGGGTAAGGGGGGATCTGATAAGGTGTGGGGGTGAGGTTTTGAAGGGTGTGGGGGTGAGGGTGGGATCTGATAGGGTGTGGGGGTAAGGGGGGGATCTGATAGGGTGTTGGGGTAAGGGGATGATCTGATAGTGTGGTGAGGGGTGATCTGATAGGTGTGGGGGTAAGGGGTGATCTGAAAAGGTGGGGTGAGGGGTGATCTGATAGGGTTGGGGGAGGGGATCTGATAGGGTGTGGGGTGGGTATCTGATAGGGTGGGGGGGGTGATCTGATAGGGTGGGGGGTAAGGGAGGTGATCTGATAGGTGTGGGGGTAAGGGGGTGATCTGATAGGTGTGGGGGTGAGGGGGTGATCTGATAGGGTGTGGGGTAGGGGGTGATCTGATAGGGTGTGGGGTAAGGGGTATCTGATAGGGGAGGATGATCTGATAGGGTGTGGGGTAAGGGTGATCTGATAGGGTGGGGGGGATGATAGGGTAAGGGGATGATCTGATAGGGTGTTGGGGGGTGATCTGATAGGGGTAGGGTGACTGATAGGGTGAGGTAAGGGAGTGATCTGATAGGGTGTGGGGTGGGGGGTGATCTGATAGGGTGTAGGGTGAGGGTGATAGGGGGGGGTAAGGGGGTGATCTGATAGGGTGTGGGGGTGAGGGGGTGATCTGATAGGTGTGGGGTAGGGGGATGTAGGGTGTGGGGTGATCTGATAGGGTGTGGGGAGGGTGATCATAGGGTGTGGGGTAGGGATCTGATAGGGTGTGGGGTGAGGGGGTGATCTGATAGGTTTTGGGGTGAGGGGTGATCTGATAGGGTGTGGGGTGAGGGGGTGATCTGATAGGGTGTAGGGGTAAGGGGGTGATCTGATAGGTGTGGGTGGGGTGTCTGTAGGTGGGGGTTGGTGATCTATAGGTGTAGGGTGAGGGGGTGATCTGATAGGTGTGGGTTGAGGGGGTGATCTGATAGGGTGTGGGGTGTGGGTGTAATCAAAAGGGTAGGGTGGATTGTGATGTGGGGTAGGGGTGATCTGATAGGGTGTGGAGGGAGGTGGTGATCTGATAGGGTATGGGGGTGGGGGTGATCATAAATTGGGGTGATCAATGTGGGTGTCTGTAGGGTGTGGAGGTGTGATCTGGGAGGGAGCTGTCACAGACGGAGTGTAGAGACCCAGAAGCTGTCACAGACCCAGAAGCTGTCACAGACCCAGAAGCTGTCACAGATGGTGTGAAGAGACTCAGAAACTGTCACAGACCCAGAAGCTAGCACAGAGTGAAGAGACCAGAAGCTGTCACAGACCCAGAAGCTGTCACAGACCCAGAAGCTGTCACAGATGGTGTGAAGAGACTTAGAAACTGTCACAGACCCAGAAGCTGTCACAGACCCAGAAGCTGTCACAGACCCAGAAGCTGTCAAGCTGTCACAGACCTAGAAGCTGTCACATATGCTGTCACAGACCCGAAGCTGGTACGGATGGAGTGGAGAGACCCAGAAGCTGTCACGGACGGAGTGAAGAGACCCAGAAGCTGTCACAGACCCAGAAGCTGTCACAGACGGAGCGGAGACACCCAGAAGCTGTCACAGACCCAGAAGCTGTCACAGACGGAGCGGAGAGGCCCAGAAGCTGTCACAGACCCAGAAGCTGTCACAGACGGAGCGGAGAGACCCAGAAGCTGTCACAGACCCAGAAGCTGTCACAGACGGAGCGGAGAGACCCAGAAGCTGATCATAATCGTCTTCTGACCAGTGGTAGACCATTCCCAACTCCTCACCTGTCGCTGCAGGCTGAGGATGCACCTCAATGACCAATGTCCATGTGACACAGGTAGCACGCTGTAGGCTGAGGATGCACCTCAATGACCAATGTCCATGTGACACAGGTAGCACGCTGTAGGCTGAGGATGCACCTCACTGACCAATGTCCATGTGACACAGGTAGCACGCTGTAGGCTGAGGATGCACCCTCAATGACCAATGTCCATGTGACACAGGTAGCACTCTGTAGGCTGAGGATGCACCTCAATGACCAATGTCCATGTGACACAGGTAGCACGCTGTAGGCTGAGGATGCACCTCAATGACCAATGTCCATGTGACACAGGTAGCACGCTGTAGGCTGAGGATGCACCTCAATGACAAATGTCCATGTGACACAGGTAGCACGCTGTAGGCTGAGGATGCACCTCAATGACCAATGTCCATGTGACACAGGTAGCACGCTGCAGGCTGAGGATGCACCTCAATGACCAATGTCCATGTGACACAGGTAGCACGCTGCGGGCGTGAGGATGCACCTCAATGACCAATGTCCATGTGACACAGGCAGCACGCTGTAGGCTGAGGATGCACCTCAATGACCAATGTCCATGTGACACAGGTAGCACTCTGTAGGCTGAGGATGCACCTCAATGACCAATGTCCATGTGACACAGGTAGCACACTGTAGGCTGAGGATGCACCTCAATGACCAATGTCCATGTGACACAGGTAGCACGCTGCAGGCTGAGGATGCACCTCAATGACCAATGTCCATGTGACACAGGTAGCACGCTGCAGGCTGAGGATGCACCTCAATGACCAATGTCCATGTGACACAGGTAGCACGCTGCAGGCTGAGGATGCACCTCGATGACCAATGTCCATGTGACACAGGTAGCACGCTGCAGGCTGAGGATGCACCTCAATGACCAATGTCCATGTGACACAGGTAGCACGCTGCAGGCTGAGGATAGCACCTCAATGACCAATGTCCATGTGACACAGGTAGCACGCTGTAGGCTGAGGATGGATGCACCTCAATGACCAATGTCCATGTGACACAGGTAGCACACTGTAGGCTGAGGATGCACCTCAATGACCAATGTCTCTGTGACACAGGTTAGCACACTGTAGGCTGAGGATGCACCTCAATGACCAATGTCCATGTGACACAGGTAGCACGCTGCAGGTGAGGATGCACCTCAATGACCAATGTCATGTGACACAGGTAGCACGCTGCAGGCTGAGGATGCACCTCAATGACCATTGTCCGTGTGACACAGGTAGCACGCTGCAGGCTGAGGATGCACCTCAATGACCATTGTCCGTGTGACACAGGTAGCACGCTGTAGGCTGAGGATGCACCTCAATGACCAATGTCCATGTGACACAGGTAGCACGCTGTAGGCTGAGGATGCACCTCAATGCCCAAATGTCCATGTGACACAGGTAGCACGCTGTAGGCTGAGGATGCACCTCAATGACCAATGTCCATGCGACACAGGTAGCACGCTGTAGGCTGAGGATGCACCTCAATGACCAATGTCCATGTGACACAGGTAGCACGCTGTAGGCTGAGGATGCACCTCAATGACCAATGTCCATGTGACACAGGCAGCACGCTGTAGGCTGAGGATGCACCTCAATGACCAATGTCCATGTGACACAGGTAGCACGCTGTAGGCTGAGGATGCACCTCAATGACCAATGTCCATGTGACACAGGTAGCACGCTGCAGGCTGAGGATGCACCTCAATGACCAATGTCCATGTGACACAGGTAGCACGCTGTAGGCTGAGGATGCACCTCAATGACCAATGTCCATGTGACACAGGTAGCACGCTGTAGGCTGAGGATGCACCTCAATAACCAATGTCCATGTGACACAGGTAGCACACTGTAGGCTGAGGATGCACCTCAATGACCAATGTCCATGTGACACAGGTAGCACGCTGCAGGCTGAGGATGCACCTCAATGACCAATGTCCATGTGACACAGGTAGCACGCTGCAGGCTGAGGATGCACCTCAATGACCAATGTCCATGTGACACAGGTAGCACGCTGCAGGCTGATGATGCACCTCAATGACCAATGTCCATGTGACACAGGTAGCACGCTGCAGGCTGAGGATGCACCTCGATGACCAATGTCCATGTGACACAGGTAGCACGCTGTAGGTTGAGGATGCACCTCAATGACCAATGTCCATGTGACACAGGTAGCACGCTGCAGGCTGAGGATGCACCTCAATGACCAATGTCCATGTGACACAGGTAGCACGCTGTAGGCTGAGGATGCACCTCAATGACCAATGTCCATGTGACACAGGTAGCACACTGTAGGCTGAGGATGCACCTCAATGACCAATGTCTCTGTGACACAGGTAGCACACTGTAGGCTGAGGATGCACCTCAATGACCAATGTCCATGTGACACAGGTAGCACGCTGCAGGCTGAGGATGCACCTCAATGACCAATGTCCATGTGACACAGGTAGCACGCTGCAGGCTGAGGATGCACCTCAATGACCAATGTCCGTGTGACACAGGTAGCACGCTGTAGGCTGAGGATGCACCTCAATGACCAATGTCCATGTGACACAGGTAGCACGCTGTAGGCTGAGGATGCACCTCAATGACCAATGTCTCTGTGACACAGGTAGCACGCTGTAGGCTGAGGATGCACCTCAATGACCAATGTCCATGTGGCACAGGTAGCACGCTGTAGGCTGAGGATGTCCATGTGGCACAGGTAGCACGCTGTAGGCTGAGGATGCACCTCAATGACCAATGTCCATGTGACACAGGTAGCACGCTGTAGGCTGAGGATGCACCTCAATGACCAATGTCCGTGTGACACAGGTAGCACGCTGTAGGCTGAGGATGCACCTCAATGACCAATGTCCATGTGACACAGGTAGCACGCTGTAGGCTGAGGATGTCCATGTGGCACAGTACCCAGACCCCGGCCCCTGCACTTCAAGGTTGTCCGGACTTGGACCTCCTGGGGTGTGACATGGTTGTGGACCTGAGTTGTCAGGTGTGGAGCATTGGTGAGGATCTTTACGATGGTCAGAAAGCCTCGTCCGAAGACAGGACTGACCAGTTAGCGTGGACAAGGAACATGGTGAGGATCTTTACGATGGTCAGAAAGCCTCGCCCCGAAGACAGGACTGATCAGTTAGCGTGGACAAGGAACATGGTGAGGATCTTTACGATGGTCAGAAAGCCTCGTCCCGAAGACAGGACTGACCAGTTAGCGTGGACAAGGAACATGGTGAGGATCTTTACGATAGTCAGAAAGCCTCGTCCCGAAGACGGGACTGACCAGTTAGCGTGGACAAGGAACATGATGAGGATCTTTACGATGGTCAGAAAGCCTCGTCCCGAAGACAGGACTGACCAGTTAGCGTGGACAAAGAACATGGTGAGGATCTTTACGATGGTCAGAAAGCCTCGCCCCGAAGACGGGACTGACCAGTTAGCATGGACAAGGAACATGTTGAGGATCTTTACGATGGTCAGAAAGCCTCGCCCCGAAGACAGGACTGACCAGTTAGCGTGGACAAGGAACATGGTGAGGATCTTTACGATGGTCAGAAAGCCTCGCCCGAAGATAGGACTGACCATTTAGCGTGGACAAGGAACTCGGAAGAAGCGAAAACGGCAGACGTCTTTTATTTAAACTTAAAGCGTTGATTAGATACAACAAATTTGATAGGACTTTTTTTCTCTTTTTCCCCCTGTCCCATCTTCTGTGCCAAGTCAGCGGCATTGTACCGACGCCGCTCACTCCGACCCCCCGCCCACAGCCCCAGCTCGGCCCATCCCGCCGCAGCCCCGGCACCGGCAATACACAGGGAGCAGTAAGTGTCAATCTGTCAAGAGGCAACCCACCGGAGGAGACACTGCACTGCTGCCGAGTCACTTTGGTGGTGTTCAGTGGCGCCTGTTCTGATCTAACATATGCAAGACACCACCTACTAAGCCCGCTACTGACGACAATAATTGCTGAATCGCGGAGCCGGCGTGAGTGAGCTCTCCCTCCGGAGGGTGCCACTACGTCCGTCCAACGACAGCCCCATGGACTTGTCGATACCGGTAACCCCGATGGAATCAACCCATGGCCATAGAGGTAGAGAGGGAGGCATCGAAACAGGTCACTATGAGAGCAGGGCATGAAGGGCCACAGAATTTGAGACATATTTTTTTTATAAATGCTGCTTTTAAAGGGTTTTTTTTCGTCGAACTCTGTGCTTCTATGTGACATTTTGGGACTTGATACGTTTGGACGTATTTTAGTCTCGGGGCAGCTTTTGCCATCGGCTTGGATGCGAACTTCAACACTGATCACTTCATGGCGTTTCTGCTTCCTCACAGTCTGTATCGGCAGTCTTCTTGAGGGCAGTCTTCGTCATCCTCCAATCAATACATTGGCCTCCTGTCTGGACTCCCCCCCCCCCCCCCCCCTCCACCCCTCGCCTCTCCCTTCTTCCTGCCCTCTGACCTCTTGAGTTGCTGCTGCTGAATCACCCCAAGTCACTATCGAGTCTGGATTCTCTGTCTGTCCTTGTCAGTGTGGGGCACGACTGTTTATGGCAAGTGGATGGAAGCCTCTCTGTCTGTCTGTCTGTCTGTCTCTGTCTGTCTGTCTGTCTGTCTCTCTCTCTCTCTCTCTCTCTCTCTCTCTCTCTCTCTCTCTCTCTCTCTCTCTGTGTGTGTTTGTGTGTGTGTGTGTGTGTGTGTGTGTGTGTGGTGCGTGTCGTGCGTGCGTGCGTGCGTGCGTGCGTGCGTGCGTGCGTGCGCGCGCGCGTGTGTGTGTTCTGTCTCCCCTTCTATCTTTTGACTCGACCGTGTACACACACATACACACACACTCACACACACACATACACACACACACACACACACAGACAACACACACACACACACACACACACACACACACAACCACACACGCACACGCACACACACACTCACACACACACACACACACACACACACACACACACACACACACACACACAACACACACACGCACACACAACACACACACCACACACGCATGCGCGCGCACGCACTCACACACACACACGCACACACCATACACACATACACGAGTGCGCGTGTAGCCGTGCACACACAAACATGCACACAGACACAGACACACACACCCATACACGTATCATAGTTTAAGCTTTTTTGCAGTTAACAGTATTGCCATGTCAGTGAATCACAGTCTACACAACTGTGCACTCTGTGTCTTTTGGCAATCAGTCTATCATCATTTACACACTCGCTTGGCTTATGTTACTATTTGACCTACATCCAGTTGATACATACATACAGATTACATCATCAACCATATCAAAACATGACAGTAACACTTTCCAGTCTCTGTGCTCTGACCAAAGCACATTTTTTTTTTACCTGGGTCTCTCTGTTGACATGCAGCGTTGTTTAGCAGTGAAGTCTGCGCTGTCACCTTGCCCAGAATATCCTCCCGGTGACATCGTGTGTCCGTGAATACAGCGCCAGTGAGATCACTCCTCCCCGAGTAAGCTGCTGCCTTATTGTCTCCAACCACTCAGCTTGGCTGTGTGTGGAATTGTACTGTGTGAACCTGTCGGCCAAACAGCAACGAGTGGGTGCGGGAAGCGCACGGTTGTTCACTTGGTGTGTGTGTGGGGCGGGGGCGGGGGCGCCTCTTTCTACCGGTGGGCCCTGCAGTCACTAAATAAAGGCTGGCACACCCATGGGGGCGCTTCCATGGAGGTTCTGTTGCGTCGCGTCTGGTGGTCACGCAATGGGATCTGCTAGTGAGCAGTTATGTCCCTTGACGTCTCAATGGAATGCCCTGTGCGTGCCTGCACCCTATGTGAACACAGCGCAGGCTTCCAAGGGCGGTGCAGGATTGCTCCCGGCTGGTTGGCTTCACAGTTGAGGACAGTACTAGCCTGGGTGCCACTAGCAGCTTCAGGTGTCTCTTTCACCTTACCCGTTCCATCAAGGGTGTGGCACAGCACAATCTCACCTATAATAGATCGTCATGATTGTCCGACATTGAGAGTCTGAACATGAACTATCCTTACTTCTTCCTAGCGGAAACTCAGGAAGTGGCGTGTGTGTGTGTGTGTGTGTGTGTGTGTGTGTGTGTGTGTGTGTGTGTGTGTGTGCGTGTGTGTGTGTGTGTGTGCGTGCGTGCGTGCATGTGCGCGTGTATGTGTGTATGTGCGCGCGCACTTATATATAGATGTGTCTCTGTCTGCGCGTGCGCGCGCGCGCACGCGCGCGCGCGTGTGTGTGTGTGTGCGTGCGTGCGTGTCTGCGTGTGTGTATATGTGTGTGTGTAGGTCTGTGTAGGTGTGAGTTAATAGATAGGGGGCTATGGAGTGTGTGTTGTGTGTGTATGGGGGGGGGGGGGGGGATATTCGAAAGCTAAGCGAGTAAGGAACGCTGAATGGAGGGTGGGTGTCGGAAAGGGATGAAGAGACAATGACCTAGCATTTGTGGGGAAGAAAAGATCACTGATGACGGGGGAGGGCACCATGATGACAATGGTCCTGATCAGTATATGGCCACCATCCCGTGACTCCACGCTGTAACAGTATGATGATCAGTCTATGGCCACCATCCCGTGACTCCACGCTGTAACAGTATGATGATCAGTCTATGACCACCATCCCGTGACTCCACGCTGTAACAGTATGATGATCAGTATATGGCCACCATCCCGTGACTCCACGCTGTAACAGTATGATGATCAGTCTATGGCCACCATCCCGTGACTCCACGCTGTAACAGTATGATGATCAGTATATGGCCACCATCACGTGACTCCACGCTGTAACAATGAGTATGATGATCAGTATATGGCCACCATCCCGTGACTCCACGATCTAACAGTGAGTATGCTCAACATCTGGCCTTGCTCACCACTCCGTAGTAGCTCCATACTGATGCGACTAGTTGGATTGATGCATTTGCATTTTGACCCCTGCACTGGCGTTGATTCCAATATTCTCTCGTGAGTGAAGCAGATTGTTCACGGGCAAGTGCTGTCACGACCTTAATATCCAATCTGCGGTCAACGCTTGATTTGTTGGTTTGAACATGGATGTGTGAGCACGCGCATTCGTGTGTGTGTTTGTGTTTGTGTGTGTGTGTGTGTGTGTGTGTGTGTGTGTGTGTGTGTGTGTGTGTGTGTGTGTGTGTGTGTGTGTGAGCGTGCGTGCGTGCGTGCGTGCGTGCGTGCGTGCGTGTGTGTGTGTGTGTGTGTGTGTGTGTGTGTGTGTGTGTGTGTGTGTGTGTGTGTGTGTGTGTGTGTGTGTGTGTGTGTGTGTGTGTGAGGAGGGGAACAAGTGGGGAGGGGAAAGAAAAGGGGGGGGGGGGTGCTAAAAAAATGTGTATGCTGTTTGGCTAGTACCTTTTTTAGGCAAATGATATGGTATGTTGATGTTCAGAGATTTGGAATGCATACAACAGCTTCAACCTGAAGGAAAATATGAATTAAGAAAAGCAACAAATAAAAAGAATTGTTTGAACAAACACACATCCGGATCAAAA
>CM031602.1:10431598-10446598 GCA_018398815.1 Conus ventricosus | reverse complement strand
TTGTTTCTTTCAGGGCAGTCTGGCTCTGTGTCGTGTCGCCATGTTTGTTATAATATATATATATATATATATATATATATATATATATATATATATATATATATATATATATATATAGAGAGAGAGAGAGAGAGAGAGAGAGAGAGAGAGAGAGAGAGAAGATGAAATGTTTGAAACTCTCTGTTTATTCTTCCGTCTGTGCTCCGCTCCTCATCAGTAGCACTGCTTTGAAGACAATTAGCAGTCTTAATCAGGTGAAAAGATCTTTTTCCCTTGCGTGACTAACAGTGCTAAGAAGACAATTAGCAGTCTTAATCAGGTGAAAAGATCTTTTTCCCTTGCGTGACTAACAGTGCAAAGAAGACAATTAGCAGTCTTAATCAGGTGAAAAGATCTTTTTCCCTTGCGTGACTAACAGTGCAAAGAAGACAATTAGCAGTCTTAATCAGGTGAAAAGATCTTTTTCCCTTGCGTGACTAACAGTGCTAAGAAGACAATTAGCAGTCTTAATCAGGTGAAAAGATCTTTTTCCCTTACGTGACTAACAGTGCAAAGAAGACAATTAGCAGTCTTAATCAGGTGAAATTACCCTGTCTTCCTATGTCCCATCTATTCTTCCATCAATCCTTATCATCATTTGGCACTCTTCGGAAGACAGTTGGAGGTCTTTTATCAAGTGAAATAACTGTTTACCTTTTTTCTCTAGTCACTGACATTATTATGACAGTTTTCAGTCTTCATCGGACGAAATGACGATGTTCCTATGTCACTGACTCAACTAGAACGACCATCTGCAAAGTGTTCATGAGGTCAGATGTCACGTTTACTAGAACGACCATCTGCAAAGTGTTCATGAGGTCAGATGTCACGTTTACTAGAACGACCATCTGCAAAGTGTTCATGAGGTCAGATGTCACGTTTACTAGAACGACCATCTGCAAAGTGTTCATGAGGTCAGATGTCACGTTTACTAGAACGACCATCTGCAAAGTGTTCATGAGGTCAGATGTCACGTTTACTAGAACGACCATCTGCAAAGTGTTCATTGGATCAGATGTCACGTTTACTAGAACGACCATCTGCAAAGTGTTCATGAGGTCAGATGTCACGTTTACTAGAACGACCATCTGCAAAGTGTTCATGAGGTCACAAGATTTTGTGTGCCACTGTCGCTACAGTGAAGACAGTAGCAGGCCTTTTCGGGTTTGGGGGTTCCTTTCCCATGGCAAAGGGCAAGAAGAAGAAGAAGAAGAAGAAGAAGAAGAAGAAGAAAAAGAGCCCATTGTTTCCGTTGCATGACATCATTTTTAAGGGCATTGAGCGATGTTTCATTGCCGCTTCATGTCCCTGGTCTGTTATTTAATGGAGACTGATTTTCTTTGTCAAGGGCATTGAGCGATGTTTCATTGCCGCTTCATGCACGTGAGTTACACATGAACCGTACACAAGAAAACTTCCACAGAGAGCGGAACGATCGATGTGGTTGATTTGAGTATTTTAGGCACTTTTTCAAGCACCCCCCCCCCCCCCCCCCCCCCCCCCCCCCCCCCCCCCCGTGTGACTCCAAGCAATGATAATATTCCTCATATGAAAATCCGAAATGTTTGAAACATTTGGACCACCTGGTCTGGCCGGCACTGTTTTGTTGATATTGGCTTTGTTACCCATCCCTTCCCCCTCCCCCCGCCCCCAAGGAAAGTCAGAGACATAGGATTCATTGATTAAATGTGGAAACCTGACAGCAGCAAAAGCAGTGTTTGAACGCGTAGTTTTCTGGACTATTAGGGAAGATGAAGACTAGTCGTCTTCTGTTGTGAATGATGTCAGCTGGACTATTAGGGAAGATGAAGACTAGTCGTTTTCTACTGTGAATGATGTCAGCTGGACTATTAGGGAAGATAAAGACTAGTCGTCTTCTGTTGTGAATGATGTCAGCTGGACTATTAGGGAAGATGAAGACTAGTCGTTTTCTGTTGTGAATGATGTCAGCTGGACAGTTAGGGAAGATGAAGACTAGTCGTTTTCTGTTGTGAATGATGTCAGCTGGACTATTAGGGAAGATGAAGACTAGTCGTCTTCTGTTGTGAATGATGTCAGCTGGACTATTAGGGAAGATGAAGACTAGTCGTCTTCTGTTGTGAATGATGTCAGCTGGACTATTAGGGAAGATGAAGACTAGTCGTTTTCTGTTGTGAATGATGTCAGCTGGACTATTAGGGAAGATGAAGACTAGTCGTTTTCTGTTGTGAATGATGTCAGCTGGACAGTTAGGGAAGATGAAGACTAGTCGTTTTCTGTTGTGAATGATGTCAGCTGGACTATTAGGGAAGATGAAGACTAGTCGTCTTCTGTTGTGAATGATGTCAGCTGGACTATTAGGGAAGATGAAGACTAGTCGTCTTCTGTTGTGAATGATGTCAGCTGGACTATTAGGGAAGATGAAGACTAGTCGTTTTCTGTTGTGAATGATGTCAGCTGGACTATTAGGGAAGATGAAGACTAGTCGTCTTCTGTTGTGAATGATGTCAGCTGGACTATTAGGGAAGATGAAGACTAGTCGTTTTCTGTTGTGAATGATGTCAGCTGGACAATTAGGGAAGATGAAGACTAGTCGTCTTCTGTTGTGAATGATGTCAGCTGGACTATTAGGGGAGATAAAGACTAGTCGTCTTCTGTTGTGAATGATGTCAGCTGGACTATTAGGGAAGATAAAGACTAGTCGTCTTCTGTTGTGAATGATGTCACCTGCACCACTTCTGCCAGGACTGCACTTACATCTAAAGAACGACCAACTTCTACCGGTTTGATTCATACTATCACATTAAAAAAAAAAAGAATTACACAGTGAGAAACAGCAGTCTTTCGTTAGCATCTGAATCCGTAACGGTCCATGTTCTGTGTCTGCTCTTTCCCTGACTGCCATAGAGTCAAGGGAGTTGTTCCCCCTGTCTGTCCTCGACCAGTCAGTAGCACTGCTTCGTGTCTTATGAAAGCATTTTCTTCCCTTACTTCCCTTTACTTCTCTCTCCCTCCCGCTCTCTCTCCCTCCCCCTCTCTTTGTCTGTCTCTCTGTCTCTTCTCTCTCTCTGTCTCTCTCTCTCTCCCCTCTCTCTCTCTCTTCTCTCTCTCTCTCTCTCTCTCTCTCTCTCTTTTCTCTCTGGCTGACGAAGTCAGATTGACAAGTGGTCAGACTGAAAGGAAGAAACCATCTCCAGGAGTGGGGGGTGAGGGGTAACCTGATAGGGAGGCGGGGGGGGGGGGGGGGGGGGGGGGAGGGAGGGGCACTGCCCATCAGGGTTGAGCAGGGTCCCCCCTTCCATTTCCCAGCGGCCGACAGGGGCCCGGGGCGCTTCAGTGATATGATGTCGAGTACAAGACAAATGGCAATAAATTGGATGCCTGGCCGAAATCAGTATACAGAGTGACTGGCCGAAATCAGTATACAGAGATTGGCCGAAATCAGTATACAGAGAGACTGGCCGAAATCAGCATACAGAGTGACTGGCCGAAATCAGTATACAGAGTGACTGGCCGAAATCAGTATACAGAGAGACTGGCCGAAATCAGTATACAGAGTGACTGGCCGAAATCAGTATACAGAGTGACTGGCCGAAATCAGTATACAGGATGACTGGCCAAACAGCAGTATACAGGGTGACTGACCAAACAGCAGTATACATGGTGACTGGCCAAACAGCAGTATACATGGTGACTGGCCAAACTGCAGTAAAACAGAGACGGGCCAAACAGCAGTATACAGGGTGACTGGCCAAACAGCAGTATACAGGGTGACTGGTCAAACGGCAGTATAAACAGAGACTGGCCGAACAGCAGTATAAACAGAGACTGGCCAAACAGCAGTATAAACAGTGTCTGGCCAAACGGCAGTATAAACAGTGACTGGTCAAACAGCAGTATAAACAGTGACTGGCCAAACGGCAGTATAAACAGTGACTGGCCAAACGGCAGTATAAACAGTGACTTGCAAAACGGCAGTATAAACAGTGACTGGTCAAACAGCAGTATAAACAGTGACTGCCCAAACGGCAGTATACAGGATGACTGGCCAAACAGCAGTATACAGGGTGACTGGCCAAACAGCAGTATACAGGGTGACTGGCCAAACAGCAGTATACAGGGTGACTGGCCAAACGGCAGTATAAACAGTGACTGGCCAAACGGCAGTATAAACAGTGACTGGCAAAACGGCAGTATAAACAGTGACTGGTCAAACAGGTAAACAGAGACTGGCAAACGGCAGTATAAACACTGGGTGATGGCAAACTGCAGTATACAGATGACTGGTCAAACTGCAGTATACAGGATGACTGGCCAAACTTCAGTATAAACAGTGACTGGTCAAACTGCAGTATACAGGATGACTGGTCAAACTGCAGTATACAGGATGACTGGCCAAACTGCAGTATACAGGATGACTGGCCAAACTGCAGTATACAGGGTGACAGGCCAAACTTCAGTATAAACAGTGACTGGCCAAACGGCAGTATAAACAGTGGCTGGCCAAACGGCAGTATCAACAGTGACTGGTCAAACAGCAGTATAAACAGTGACTGGCCAAACTGCAGTATACAGGGTGACTGGCCAAACAGCAGTATACAGGGTGACTGGCCAAACTGCAGTATACAGAATGACTGGCCAAACAGCAGTATACAGGGTGACTGGCAAACAGCAGTGTACAGGGTGACTGGCCAAACAGCAGTATAAACAGTGACTGGCCAAACAGCAGTATAAACAGAGACTGGCCAAACGGCAGTATAAACAGAGACTGGCCAAACAGCAGTATAAACAGAGACTGGCCAAATAGCAGTATAAACAGAGACTCTCCAAACGGCAGTATACAGTGTGACTGGCCAAATGGAAAAGTTTCAAAATAAGTGGCCAAATGGTAAAGATTGAAAAGCGACTGGCCAAGTGGAAAAGTTTCAAAATAAGTGGCCAAATGGTAAAGATTAAAAAGCGACTGGCCAAATGGAAAAGTTTGAAAATAAGTGGCCAAATGGAAAAGTTTGAAAATAAGTTGCCAAATGGAAAAGTTTGAAAATAAGTGGCCAAATGGAAAAGTTTCAAAGTAAGTGGCCGAATGGAAAAGTTTGAAAATAAGTGGCCAAATGGAAAAGTTCCAAAATAAATGGCCAAATGGAAAAGTTCCAAAATAAATGGCCAAATGGAAAAGTTTCAAAATAAATGGCCAAATGGCAAAGATGTAAGATGGGTAGCCAGACGGTTCACATACAGAGTGGTTGGTCAAATACCGTGACAGAGACTGCCTGGAGAAATAGTGGATATTCAAAGTGTGTGTGTGTGTGTGTGTGTGTGTGTGTGTGTGTGTGTGTGTGTGTGTGTGTGTGTGTGTGTGTTAGTGTGTGTGTGTGATAGTGTTAGAGTTAGTGTGTGTGTGTGTGTGTGTGTGTGTGTGTGTGTGTGTGTGTGTGTGTGTGTGTGTGTGATTGAAGCCCAGTCACTGACAGACAGTGGGCCATGAGTGGGGGGGGGGGGGGGGGGGGGGCACAGCAGACGCAGATTGGTTGGGATTGGCACCAGGTCCCACACACACACGTCGCCGGGGCCCCAGGAGCAGAGGTGGTGGCGCTGTCTTTATCTGTCAGATGGTGTGGCGCTGTCTTCATTTGTCAGATCGCGAGGCGCTGTCTTCATCTGTCAGATCAGGTGGCGCTGTCTTTATATGTCAGATGGTGTGGCGCTGTCTTCACCTGTCAGATGGTGTGGCGCTGTCTTCATTTGTCAGATCGCGAGGGCGCTGTCTTCATCTGTCAGATCAGGTGGCGCTGTCTTTATATGTCAGATGGTGTGGCGCTGCCTTCATCTGTCAGATGGTGTGGCGCTGTCTTCATCTGTCAGATGGTGTGGCGCTGTCTTCATCTGTCAGATCGCGAGGCGCTGTCTTCATCTGTCAGATCAGGTGGCGCTGTCTTTATCTGTCAGATGGTGTGGCGCTGTCTTCATCTGTCAGATGGTGTGGCGCTGTCTTCATCTGTAGATCATGTGGCGCTGTCTTCATCTGTCAGATGGGTGCGTGTCTTCATCTTTAGGTGGTGTGGCGCTGTCTCATCTGTAGATGGTGTGGCGCTGTCTCATCTGTAGGTCGTGTGGCGCTGTCATCTGTCAGATCGTGTGGCGCTGTCTTCGTCTTCATGTGTGTGGCGCTGTCTTCAACTGTCAGATGGTGTGGCGCTGTCTTCATCGTCAGATGTGTGGCCTGTCTTCGTCTGTCAGGTCGTGTGGCGCTGTCATCTGTCAGGTGTGTGGCGCTGTCATCTGTCAGGTCGTGTGGCGCTGTCATCGGTCAGGTGGTGTGGCGCTTCTTCATCTGTCAGATGGTGTGGCGCTGTCTTCGTCTGTCAGGTCGTGTGGCGCTGTCATTGTCATGTCGTGTGGCGCTGTCATCTGTCAGATGGTGTGGCGCTGTCTTGTCTGTCAGGTCGTGTGGCGCTGTCATCTGTCAGATCGTGTGGCGCTGTCTTCATCTGTCAGATAGTGTAGCGCTGTCTTCATCTGTCATGTCGTGTAGCGCTGTCATCTGTCAGATAGTGTGGCGCTGTTATCTGTCAGGTCGTGTGGCGCTGTCATCTGTCAGATGTGTGGCGCTGTCTTCATCTGTCAGATCGTGTGGCGCTGTCATCTGTCAGATCGTGTGGCGCTGTCATCTGTCAGATCGTGTGGCGCTGTTATCTGTCAGGTCGTGTGGCGCTGTCATCTGTCAGATAGTGTGGCGCTGTTATCTTCAGGTCGTGTGGCGCTGTCATCTGTCAGATCGTGTGGCGCTGTCATCTGTCAGATAGTGTGGCGCTGTTATCTGTCAGGTCGTGTGGCGCTGTCATCTGTCAGATAGTTGTGGCGCTGTCTTCATCTGTATGATCGTGTGGCGCTGTCATCTGTCAGATGTGTGGCGCTGTCATCTGTCAGATAGTGTGGCGCTGTCTTCGTCTGTCAGGTCGTGTGGGGCTGTCATCTGTCAGGTCGTGTGGCGCTGTCTTCGTCTGTCAGGTCGTGTGGGCTGTTTCGTCTGTCAGGTCGTGTGGGGCTGTCTTCATCTGTCAGATCGTGTGGCGCTGTCATCTGTCAGGTCGTGTGGCGCTGTCTCTTGTCAGATCGTGTGGCGCTGTCTCGTCTCTATGTCGTGTGGCGCTGTCTTCAACTGTCAGATGGTGTGGCGCTGTCTTCATCTGTCAGATGGTGTGGCGCTGTCTTCGTCTGTCAGGTCGTGTGGCGCTGTCATCTGTCAGATCGTGTGGCGCTGTCATCTGTCAGTCGTGTGGCGCTGTCATCTGTCAGGTCGTGTGGCGCTGTCGTCTGTCAGATAGTGTGGCGCTGTCTTCATCTGTCAGATGGTGTGTGGCGCTGTCATCTGTCAGATCGTGTGTCGCTGTCATCTGTCAGATCGTGTGGCGCTGTCTTCGTCTGTCATGTCGTGTGGGGCTATCTTCATCTGTCAGATCGTGTGGCGCTGTCATCTGTCAGGTCGTGTGGCGCTGTCATCTGTCAGGTCGTGTGGCGCTGTCATCTGTCAGGTCGTGTGGCGCTGTCGTCTGTCAGATAGTGTGGCGCTGTCTCATCTGTCAGATGGTGTGGCGCAGTCATCTGTCAGATCGTGTGGCGCTGTTCATCTGTCAGATCGTGTGGCGCTGTCTTCGTCTGTCATGTCGTGTGGGGCTATCTTCATCTGTCAGATCGTGTGGCGCTGTCATCTGTCAGGTCGTGTGGCGCTGTCATCTGTCAGTCGTGTGGCGCTGTCTTCACCTGTCAGGTGTGTGGGCTGTCTTCATCTGTCAGATCGTGTGTGGCGCTGTCATCTGTCAGGTCGTGTTGCGCTGTCATCTCTCAGATCGTGTAGCGCTGTCATCTGTCAGATCGTGTGGCGCTGTCGTCTGTCAGATGGTGTGGCACTGTCTTCATCTGTCAGGTCGTGTGGCGCTCTCTTCATCTGTGAGTGGTGTGGCGCTGTCTTCATCTGTCAGATCGTGTGGCGCTGTCTTCATCTGTCAGATCGTGTGGCGCTGTCATCTGTCAGATCGGGTGGCGCTGTCTTCATCTGTCGATCGGGTGGCGCTGTCTTCATCTGTCAGATCGGGTGGCGCTGTCTTCATCTGTCAGGTGGTGTGGCGCTTCTTCATCTGTCAGATCGCTCTCTGCGGAGGAGAACGGTGGTGGCGCTGTCTTCATCTGTCAGGTCGTGTGGCGCTGTCTTCATCTGTCAGATGGTGTGGCGCTGTTTCATCTGTCAGGTCGTGTGGCGCTGTCTCATCTGTCAGGTCGTGTGGCGCTGTCTTCATCTGTCAGGTCGTGTGGCGCTGTCTTCATCTGTCAGGTCGTGTGGTGCTGTCTTCATCTGTCAGGTCGTGTGTGCGCTGTCTTCATCTGTCAGATCGTGTGGCGTGGCCTGTCTTCATCTGTCAGTGGTGTGGCGCTGTCTTCATCTGTCAGGTCGTGTGGCGCTGTCTTCATCTGTCAGATGTGTGGCGCTGTCTTCATCTGTCGGGTCGTGTGCGCTGTCTTCATCTGTCAGTGGTGTGGCGCTGTCTTCATCTGTCAGGTGGTGTGGCGCTGTCTTCATCTATCAGATGGTGTGGCGCTGTCTTCATCTGTCAGATGGTGTGGCGCTGTCTTCATCTGTCAGATCGTTGGGGCGCTGCTTTCATCTCTCAGGTGGTGTGGCGCTGTCTTCATCTGTCAGATCGTGTGGCGCTGTCTTCATCTGTCAGATGGTGTGGCGCTGTCTTCATCTGTCAGATCTGTGGCGCTGTCTTCATCTGTCAGGTCGTGTGGCGCTGTCTTCATCTGTCAGATCGGGTGGCGTTGTCTTCATCTGTCAGATCGGGTGGTGCTGTCTTCATCTGTCAGATCGGGTGGCGCTGTCATCTGTCAGATGGTGTGGCGCTGTCTTCATCTGTCAGATCGTGTAGCGCTGTCTTCATCTGTCAGATCTTGTGGCGCTGTCTTCATCTGTCAGATCGGGTGGCGCTGTCTTCATCTGTCAGATGTGTGGCGCTGTCTTCATCTGTCAGGTGATGTGGCGCTGTCTTCATCTGTCAGATGGTGTGGCGCTGTCTTCACCTGTCAGATCGGGTGGCGCTGTCATCTGTCAGATGGTGGGGCGCTGTCTTCATCTCTCAGGTCGCTTTTTGCCGGAGGAGGATGTGAAACAAGTGTGCTGACCAAATAAGAAGAACATGAAAAGGGGGCTTAGTAAAAAAAAAGGTGGCGGGGGGAGGGGGGGGGGGCGGACAGAATTAGGATAGAGTTAAAGACTAATAAACAGAAAATGAAAAAAAGGTGTGTGTGTGTGTGGGAGGGGGGGGGGGTGAGAAAAGGGTAGAGTTAAGGCTAGTAAAAAGGAACATGAAGAGGAGGGTTTAAAAAGGGCAGAGTTAAGACTAGCAAGAAGAACATGAAAAAGGGGCCTTATAAAGAGTGGAGTTCAGAATACTAAGACTAAAATGAAATGGGAGGTTTGAAAAAAAGATGGAGTGAAGACTAATAAGAAGAAAATTACAAGGGAGGTAAGAAATGGAAACAAGGGGGGTAAGAAAAGGATAGCGTTAAGACTAGTAAGAAGGAAATGAAAGGGGGTGTAAAAAGGGCAGCGTTAAGACTAGTGAGAAGAAAATGAAAAAAGGCGGTAAAAATGGATAGAGTCAACGCGAGTAAGAAGTAAAGGAAAAGGGGAGTAAAAACAAAAAAGGACGGTGTTGAGACCAGTAAGAAGAAAATGAAAAAAAAAGGATTGGGGGGGGGGGGGGGGGGGGGGGGTAAGAAAATAGAGTAGACTTAAGACTAGTAAGAAGAAAACGAAAAGAGGCTTAAAAAAGAATAGAGTTAAGACCCTGAAAGATAATACCATTTGAATATATGCTTGTCCTTTTTTATTTGATAATTAACCTTTATCACTTGTCAATGTCAACAAGTCAAATTTGCAGTAAGATGAGTGGGGGTTGGGGATCGACGGGGGGAGGGGGGTATGCAGGAGAGGGAGAGAGGCAAAGCGCATTCTGTTCCAGCTTTACCAGTCAATGGCTTTTTTTTTAGGACAGGAGTGGGAAGGGGGGGGGGGGGGGGGACGTGGGGTTGGGGGGGTTAAGTTCTGCTCTTTCTGAAGAGTCTGGTCGTCAGATGACTTTGAATCCTCTGACCAGATTCATTGAACTCTCGGTTCCGTGATGAAAGTCGGTGCTTTGTGTGGCTACGCCCGTAGAAGGAGGAGGAGGAGGAGGAGAAGAAGAAGAAGAAGAAGAAGAAGAAGAAGAAGAAGAAGAAGAAGAAGAAGAAGAAGAAGAAGTAGAAGAAGAAGAAGAGGAGGAGGAGGAGGAGGAGGAGGAGAAGAACAAGAAGACGAAGAAGAAGAAGAATGAAAAAAGAAAAAGGAGGAGGAGAAGGCGGCGGAGGAGAAGAAGAAGACGAAGAAGAAGAAGGAAGAGGAGGAGGAGGAGGATGAGGAGCAGCAGCAGCGGCAGCAGAAGAAGAAGAAGAAGAAGAAGAAGAAGGAGAAAAAACAACATCAACGACAACACACACACACACACACACACACACACACACACACACACACACACACACACACACACACACACACACACACACACAGAGTCATCTGTGCAGCTATACGCAGTAACAGTCCCCGCACTGTGCACAGAGGCTTACTCATTAACTCTCTTTCTCTGTCTCTCTCCCTCTCTTTCTTTCTCTCTCTGTCTCTCCCTCTCTCTCTCTTTGTCTCTCCCTCTCTCTCTCTCTGTCTGGCCGTCTCTCCCTCTCTCTGTGTCTCTTTCTCTCTCTGTCTCTGTCTCTCCCTCTCCCTCTCTGTCTCTTTCTCTCTCTGTGTCTTTCTCTGTCTCCCTCTCTCTGTGTCTCTCCCCCCCTCTCTGTCTCTGTCTCTCTCTCTCTCTCTCTCACACACACACACACACACACACACACACACAACACACACACACACACACACACACACACACGCACGCACGCACACACACACACACACACACACACACACACACACACACCACACACACACACACACAGACACACACACACACACACACACACAGACAGACAGACACACACACACACACACACACACACACACACACCACACACACACACACACACACACACACACACACACACACACACACACACACACACTCGTCCAAGACAGCCGGAGAGATTTAGTTATCGATTTCGATCAATCTTGTCCCTCCTTACAATTTAATGGAGGTTGGTTTTATTTTTCAAAGACATTGAAAGATGTTTGGCTGGCGCTCCATGCACATGAATTATACCGGGCACTCCATGCACATGAATTATAGCGGGCACTCCATGCACATGAATTTTTCCGGGCACTCCATGCACAGGAATTAGGATTAAACCATGTTTGGTTGAACCAGTCAACACTGAGTAAGCATAGACTGAAATTCACTATACAACAACAATTGAAAGCCAGGTATATTGAATTTTGGGCAAAGGAAAAGACAAAATACAGCCGTTTGGAGTTTTACAATGTCATCAAATCATCTGAATATTATATTGAATAGTACTTGTTGACTGATATGGACAGTACAAAAAAACAAGCGCTATGTAAATTGAGTGTTAGCTCGCATGACTTAAATGTTGAGAAAGGTCGCTATGCAGGTATTCCACGAAATCAAAGATTTTGTATAGCATGTAATGAAATAGAAGACGAATTTCATTTTTTAGATAATTGTAGAATACTTTATGACTTAAGAACAAAACTAAAGATACAAGTAGAATAGATGCAAGATCTAACGGATGACCCAGGAGAAAGAATATTTTGTTCCAGTGACTTCAAACCAAGTACTCTATTAAACTCCAGGGAACACCAACAAATATTAGCCAGCTTTGTTTTTGAGGCATTCAAAGCCAGGCGAAATTGATAATCGAAGAACTTTTTTCTCTCTCTTTTTTGTTGTAGTCGTTGTTTTGTGCCAAATATCTTCAAAAGTGACGGCAATAAAGAATTGTTCTTGTTCTTGTTCTTGTTCATGCACAGGAATTATACCGGGCACTCCATGCACATGAATTACACCGGGCACTCCATGCACATGAATTATACCCGGCACTCCATGCACAGGAATTATACTGGGCACTCCACGCACATGAATTATACCGGGTGCTCCATACACATGAATTACGCCTGAAATGTCCCGGACAACACTTTCAGATCCAACAGAATCATGCGTGTGACGGATTGGAGTATTCAGTCACTTTTTTCTACTTAAACGCCCCATGGGTTGAGGTTTTAGTCACTTTCAGGACTTTAACAAATGATGTTTATCAGATATTTTTTAATGTGTCATAAATATAAAAAAATGATCTTTATCAGATAAATATTTCTAAAAATGTGTCATAAATGTGTCATAACGTACGTGTGTCACATCCAGTGGCCATTACAGAATGACAACTGCCAAGGAACAATTATGTCCCTTCACGTGTTAATGGAATGGTCTGTGCGTGCCTGCACCCTATATTAACACAGCGCAGGCTTCCAAGGGTGGTGCAGGATTGCTCCCAGCTGGTTTGTTCGGCAGTTGAGGACAGTACTTCTCTGGGTCCCACCCGCACCATCAGGTGTATCTTTTCTTTTCTTCAAATAATGTGTCATAACTTTGAAATTCTAATTTGCCAGCACCTTTTTGACGGTACTGGCTTTGTTGTTAAACCTGTGTGGAAAAAGGGAAACCCAACAAGGGGCACAATCGGTGACAACGCAAAGTTTTTAACAATGAAAAGAATAGAAAGACTACACGTTTTTTGCTGCGTAGAATATGATTTCAGAAGTTTGATTCATCAAGGATGCGTGGGAACTAGTCCATGTACGCTACACCACATCCGCTAAGTTTTGAGACCACACTGCACATGATTTAAAGCTGGTGGATAAATGAATTCATGACTAAGATGAGAGAATTGAAGAAGAGCGTCTCGTGGCTACGACTTAGCAGATGTCTGACCTACGGCATTAGCCCAACGCCCTGGTCAGACCTTGAGAGTTGCAGGAAATGTAAAGCAGTGATAGTTATGCCCAAAGGCTGCCATCTCCTCCCTGTTTGGATGAAAGTATGACTATCACTGAAACTTAATTACCAGGTCACAAGCAACAGTTGTAGGTTATCATCTGGATCGTGACAGCCCCATTTTCTGCATCTGCTTTTTCTCCGACTGCGGCATCTGGCCATTTGAATTTCATAGAATCACTTGTGTTGCCACCTTCTCAGATACAGGGCACTTACCAATTGCTCCATATCTTATAATGATCTTCCCTCATCCCTTCACTCTCTTCTTGTTTGCTCCATATCTTACAATGATCTTCCATTACCCCTTCACTCTCTTCTTGTTTGCTCCATATCTTACAATGATCTTCCATTATCCCTTCACTCTCTTCTTGTTTGCTCCATATTTTACAATGATCTTCCTCATCCCTTCACTCTCTTCTTGTTTGCTCCATATCTTACAATGATCTTCCCTCATCTCTTTATTCTCTTCTTGTTTGCTCCATATCTTACAATGATCTTCCATTATCCCTTTACTCTCTTATTGTTTGTTGTTGTTGCTGGTGTGTGTGTGTGTGTGTGTGTGTGTGTGTGTGTGTGTGTGTGTGTGTGTGGTGTGTGTGTGTGTGTGTGTGTGTGTGTTTAATGGTATTCGAAGATCACCGGCTGCATTCTGTAGATCTGATGCATGTTTTCTGTCGACGGAGAAAAGAACGTTGTTGAAACACAAGTGTAGAATCTGAAAGAGATGGATGTTCGGCATGAAGGTGTCTGTACTCTCTGCTTGTGTTGCTTCCATGTTTTCCGTCCTCTTTCTCCCTTTCTCTCTTGGCGGCCTCACAGACTGCAGCGGCCTCACGCCGTGCCAGCCCTCGCTGTGTTGTCAGCCAGTTGTTCCAGCTCTGGTGACGGACGTCAGCAAACGTCAGCTTCTCCTGGCTTTCATCCGTGTGTTTTGGAAGAGGAATGAGTTCATGGGAAATGCATGGCTTAACTGGGGATTCTTTTTTTTTTTATCTGTTTTTTTCTTTTCTTCTTTTTTTGTTTTTTTTTTTTTCCCATCCTGTCCAGGGAAAACTACTTCAAAATCAGCGGTGACGCGGAGAAAGCTAAATCACCGCCTGCAGTGTGTGTGCGATGAAGAGACATTTATCAGATAGGAGGGCGGCGGGAGGGAGAGGGAGGTGGGTGGGCTGGTTCACGATTCACTCTGAAAACCCTGAAGACAAACTGACATTTCAAATTTCCAAAGAAGCTAAAACTCCCAAAATCTCCATGTGTAGTTCTAACCTTAAGCACAGACATCCATCTCTGAGACTTGGAACTCGTCACATGCTGTTCACAGAGGGGACACCCCCCACCCTCTGCGAGCTTCATGCCAATGAACCTGTTGATTGAGGACACATACGGATGAAGATGAACTATGACCATTGGACAATACGGCGACAAAAACAAGGGACGTCATTCTCCCGTTGGTCGTCATCATTCCGCGTTCGCCGACAGTCCTGGGCCTGGAAGAGCGGAGCTTAGTTTCCTGATGATTGGTCACCTGACCTGTTGTGTTGATGGCTCCTCCACGTGGTCCAGTGTCCAGTGTCCTCATCTTTTTTCCCCCGTCTCCTGTCTCAGCAGGTTTGGCTTTGAGGGCCTCTGTCAGCCCTTGTCAGCAGGGAGAACTTTCCTGGGACCCTTCCAACACGGGTGGAGATGAAAGGGTTGCACAGTGATGCATATTGTTGTAGTTGTGCTTCTTTTAATGACATTCATATTATGGAAATGAAAGGGTTACACAGTGATGCATATTGTTGTTGTGCTTCTTTTAGTGACATTCATATTATGGAAATGAAAGGGTTACACAGTGATGCATATTGTTGTTGTTGTTGTGCTTCTTTTAATGACATTCTATTATGGAAATGAAAGGGTTACACAGTGATGCATATGTTGCTGTTGTGCTTCTTTT
>CM031602.1:10421331-10423615 GCA_018398815.1 Conus ventricosus | reverse complement strand
AGAATCCACAGGCTAGCAGCTATATTGTGCCATATGCAAACCACACCACCACAGCGTGGGAGAAAAACACCAAGTGCTGGGCAGGTAGGCCGGCAACTAGCAATTAAAAGCTTACCTACCACCTGCAGAGCAGGGCCGTTGACACCGCCCTGACAGAGTTGACAGTACTGAAAAGAAAGCCGTGGGAACAGACACCGTTTGTATATGAAGCGCGTTCAGTCACGGCTGCTTTTCCCTACGTTACTCTATGGGGCGTGTTCAGTCCCGGCTACTTTCCCATACGCTACTCTCTGAAAACTTTAGTAAATTAGTATTAAAACGGATAACCCTGCACAGTATGTTTGTTTGTAGATAATCGTTATTTTTTGGTTATTGAAGTCTTACTTGTCAGAGAACAGTAATATGCTGATTCTAGGTCACTTTCGCCCGAAAACTTGGTGGAGGAGCAAGTGGGGTAGAGTCGGCATATTACTGTTCTCTCCAGGTCCTGTTCAGTGATGAATCACGCTTCACCCTTCATCACAACGACGGCCGACTGAGGGTCTGGAGGCGCCCAGGGCAACGCTTTATTGACGCCACTGTCCAAGAAAAGGTGGCCTTTGGTGGAGGTTCTGTAATGGTCTGGGGCGCCTTCAGCCTTCACCACAGAACACCCTTGTATCATGTACAGGGTAACCTGACTGGCACTGGGATGAGATCCTTCGACCGCTGGCTGTGCCTACACTGCAGCAGATGGGACCGAGGGCTGTCTACCAGGATGACAACGCTCGCCCCACACAGGGCAAGGGTGGTCAACGACTTCCTGCAGCAGTCTGGAGTCAACAGAATGGAGTGGCCAGCATGCAGTCCCGATCTCAACCTGATTGAGAACCTCTGGGATGAGCTGGATCTCAAAGTGAGGAGCCACCCCCCTCCCAGGGATGCCCAACACCTCTACCAGATGCTGCAGGCTGAGTGGCAGGCGCTTCCACAGAGGATCTTCACCAACCTGGTCAACTCGATGAGGACTCGCTGCGTCGAGTGCCAGAACAGCCATGGTGGTTACACGCATTACTGAGCTTTTGGGAGCATCAGTATGCCCTGTCTTGTGATTTCAATGACTTTGGGGAAATCAAATTTGGATACGTACCCACTTTAATCAAATGTACACACCAAACGATTGTTCGAGATTGAAGGCAATTGTGTATCGTTATCACTAAAGAATGGAATTAAATGTTGGCCAAACTTCAACGCATTGACTTTCTTATTTGGCAGTTACGAATGTTTGTGAAAGTGATCCTTAACTTTTTGTGTGTAATCGGAAATGAAATGAGGTAGGGAACAGTAAACGATAAACAGTAAACAAGTGGGTATGTTTGCTCCCATAAGGAAACCTAACACAGAGTAACTTTTATTCAAGACTGGCACAGCCTTTTAAACTTGAATAAAGTCAGACAAATACATAGACGAACAATCTAATAGTGGGGGAAAAACAAGCGCAGGCCAACAACTGAACTGTCTGGCAAAGATTTGGACTTGAAAGGAGGGGAGAGGGGAGTTTGAAGATGGAGAAACTGTGAAAATGAAATTTAAAAAAAAAAAAAAAAAAAAATTACAGATATGAAAACTCTTCACTAGCTGCATAAGGGAACCATCGCAATCCCTTTGGAAGGCAGATATATTTGTATTGCCTGCTCCGAGGCCTTTCGCCCGCTGGATCGGGACTCATCAGGGAGACACGGCTGGTTGTGTCTGCGCTCCCGGCGTCAAATAGAGACACACCACAGTCCCATAATACTGTGGTGTTCTCACCACCATGGGTGCAAAAAAGAATCCAATAGCACCCCCAGAGCAGCCAGCGAAGAGTAGTAAATGCAACCAAACGAAAGTGTGGGGAGGAAAAAAAGTTGGGGAGGGGGACTGGTTCACTGCCCGTGCTGTTGGGGGAGGGGGGGGGAGGGGGATTGGTTCACTGCCCGTGCTGTTGTGGGGGGGGGGGGGGGATTGGTTCAGTGCCCGTTCTGTGGGGGGAGGGGGGGGAGGGGGATTGGTTCACTGCCCGTGCTGTGGGGGAGGGGGGGGGGGGGGGTGAGGGGTATTGGTTCACTGCCCGTTCTGTGGGGGAGGGGGGGAATGGGGACTGGTTCACTGCCCATGCTGGCGGGAGGGGGGGGGAGGGGATTGGTTCACTGCCCGTGCTGTGGGGAAGGGGGGGATTGGTTCACTGCCCGTGCTGTTGGGGAGGGGGGGGCAAGGGGATTGGTTCACTGCCCGTGCTGTTGGGAGGGGGGGAGGGGGATTGGTT
>CM031602.1:10398831-10406331 GCA_018398815.1 Conus ventricosus | reverse complement strand
GGACTCCGCCGTGTGGGGGGCTCTCTAGAGAAAGCTGGACCTTCTTTGCTTTGTCCGTGCAGGAGGAAGTCGGCCCCATTGTTACCACTCTGTTACCAACATGATGACCACATTGCTCCTTAACGTTATAACCACATTGCTCCTTAACGTTATGACCACATCACTCCTTAACGTTATGACCACATTACTCCTTAACGTTATGACCACATTACTCCTTAACGTTATGACCACATCACTCCTTAACGTTATGACCACATCACTCCTTAACGTTATGACCACATTGCTCTTAACGTTATGACCACATTGCTCTTTAACGTTATGACCACATTACCCTTAACGTTATGACCACATTACTCCTTAACGTTATAACCACATTACTCGTTAACGTTATAACCACATTGCTCTTTAACGTTATGACCACATTACTCCTTAACGTTATGACCACATTGCTCCTTAACGTTATGACCACATTGCTCCTTAACGTTATGACCACATTACTCCTTAACGTTTTGACCACATCACTCCTTAACGTTATCACCACATTACTCCTCAACGTTATGACCACATCACTCCTTAACGTTATTACCACATTACTCCTTAACGTTATGACCACATTACTGCTTAACGTTATGACCACATTACTCCTTAACGTTACAACCACATTGCTCCTTAACGTTATGACCACATCACTCCTTAACGTTATGACCACATTATTCCTTAACGTTATGACCACATTACTCATTAACGTTATAACCACATTGCTCTTTAACGTTATGACCACATTACTCCTTAACGTTATGACCACATTGCTCTTAACGTTATGACCACATTGCTCCTTAACGTTATGACCACATCACTCCTTAACGTTATGACCATATCACTCCTAACGTTATGACCACATCACTCCTTAACGTTATGACCACATTACTCTTTAACGTTATCATCACATCACTCCTTAACGTTATGACCACATCACTCTTTAACGTTATCATCACATGACTCCTTAACGTTATGACCACATCACTCTTTAACGTTATCACCACATCAGTCTTTAACGTCATGACCACATCACTCTTTAACGTTATTACCACATCACTCTTTAACGTTATGACCACATCACTCCTTAACGTTATGACCAAATTACTCTTTAACGTTATGACCACATTGCTATTTAACGTTATGACCACATTACTCTTTAACGTTATGACCACATTGCTCCTTAACGTTATGACCACATTACTCTTTAACGTTATGACCACATTACTCCTTAACGTTATGACCACATCACTCTTTAACGTTATGACCACATTACTCCTTAACGTTATTACCACATTGCTTATTAACATTATGACCACATTACTCCTTAACGTTATGACCACATTGCTCTTTAACGTTATGACCACATTACTCCTTAACGTTATTACTACATTACTCTTTTGCGTTATGACCGCATTACTCCTTAACGTTATGACCACATTGCTCTTTGACGTTATGATCACATTACTTCTTAACGTTATGACCACATTACTCCTTAACGTTATGACCGCATTACTCCTTAACGTTTTGACCACATTACTCCTTAACGTTATGACCACATTACCCTTAACGTTATGATCACATTACTTCTTAACGTTATGACCACATTACTCCTTAACATTGTGACCACATTACTCCCTAACGTTATTACCACATAACATTTTTACCACTTAACATGACATTATTACCACATAACATTATTACCACATAACATCATTACCACTTAACATAACATTGCCACATAACATTGTTACCTCATAACGTTGTTACCTCATTACTTTGTAACGTTATTACCACATAACATTATTACTACTTAACATTATTACATCATTATTTCATAACGTAAATACCACATAACGTAAAAACCACATAACGTTATTACCACGTAACATAACATTATTACCACATAACATTATTACCTCATTATTTCATAACGTTATTACCACATAATGTTATTACCACTTAACATGATTACCACATAATATTATTACCTCATTACGTCATAACGTTATTACCGCATAACATAACATTATCACCACATAACACTATTACAACATAACACAACATTATTACTACATAACACTATTACCACATAACATAAGATTATTACCACATAAAGCCATAACATTATTACCACATAGCTCCATAATGTTATTACCACACAACTTTATTACCACGTAACACAACATTGTTACCACATAACACTATTACCACATTACCACATAACTCCAGAACATTATTACCACATAGCTCCAGAATGTTATTATCACATAGCATTATTACTACATAACATTAATACCACATAATACTATTACCACATTACCACATAACTCCAGAACATTATTACCACACAACAATATTACCACGTAACATTACAATATTACCACATAACAACATTATTACCACATAACTACGTAACAGTATTACCACATAACTCCATAAGATCATTACCACATAACTCCATAACAGTATTACCACATAGCTCCATAACAGTATTACCACATATCTCCACAACATCATTACCACATAACTCCATAACAGTATTACCACATAAGTCCATAACTGTATTACCACATATCTCCATAACATTATTGCAACATAACTCCGTAACAGTATTACCACATAATTCCATAACATCATTACCACATAACTCCATAACAGTATTACCAGATATCTCCATAACAGTATAACCACATAACTCCATAACATTATAACCACATATCTCCATAACGTTATTACCACATAACTCCATTGTTACCACACTGTTACAATACATTGTTACCACTCTGTTACCAACACACATTGTTACCAGCCAACGGGGAGTAATCGTGCACCACTCACTCTCTGGAGGCCTGCGCTGTGTTGACAAAATGCACCACTCACTCTGTGGAGGCCTGCGCTGTGTTGACAAAATGCACCACTCACTCTGTGGAAACCTGCGCTGTGTTGACAAAATGCACCACACACTCTGTGGAGGCCTGCGCTGTGTTGACAAAATGCACCACTCACTCTGTGGAAGCCTGCGCTGTGTTGACAAAATGCACCACTCACTCTGTGGAGGCCTGCGCTGTGTTGACAAAATGCACCACTCACTCTGTGGAGGCCTGCGCTGTGTTGACAAAATGCACCACTCACTCTGTGGAGGCCTGCGCTGTGTTGACAAAATGCACCACACACTCTGTGGAGGCCTGCGCTGTGTTGACAAAATGCACCACTCACTCTGTGGAGGCCTGCGCTGTGTTGACAAAATGCACCACTCACTCTGTGGAGGCCTGCGCTGTGTTGACAAAATGCACCACACACTCTGTGGAGGCCTGCGCTGTGTTGACAAAATGCACCACTCACTCTGTGGAGGCCTGCGCTGTGTTGACAAAGGCTGGGAGCGCACGCCGGGCACTCCATGCAATCGTAAGGGGACAGAACTTCTCCCTGGCTGATGCCACTGTGTGATGGCCGCTGACTGCGACAACAAACATCTTCACTGTCGGTACACTGCACGCACAGGAAGGGGTTTAGTTCAGACGTTGTACAGTGAAGGCCAGGTTGGAGTTAGGGTCAAGGTCAGGGTCCCGCAGTTGGAGAGCTTTTCTGGTTGTCTTGCCAACGTCCTCATTTTTGATGTATAAAGTAGAGACGCCGCCTCAGACGCAGCTGAGATGCTGGAAGCGCTTACCAGGCTTTCCCCCTCTCTCTCGCACACACATTCTCTCTCTCTCTCCTCTCTCTCTCTCTCTCTCTCTCTCTCTCTCTCACACACACACACACACACACATACACACACTCTATCTCTCTCTCTCTCTCACACACACACACACACACACACACACACACACACACACACACACACACACACACACACACACACACACACACACTCTCTCTCTCTCTCATTCTTTCTCTCTCTCTCTCTCTCTCTCTCTCTCTCTCTCTCTCTCCTCGCACACACACAGTGACATACATACATACATACATACATACATACACACACACACTCTCTCTCTCTCTCTCTCTCTCTCTCTCTCTCTCTCTCTCTCTCTCTCTCTCTCTCTCTCTCTCTCTCTCGCACACACACATTCTTTCTCTCTCTGTCTGTCTGTCTCTCAGTCTCTCTCTCTCTGCTTTCAGACACGAGTTTATTTAGATCAGCACAGCAGGAAATCTCATCTCTGTTAGCTTCAGGAAGAAGGGTGTTGATCACCAGCTGTCTCTGGCGATGGTCACAGTCACCTGGGTCGGTCAGTGATGGAGAGGATGCAGACCCTGAAGCACCTGCCACAGGCGGTGCCCAGCTCGTTGTTGTTGTTGTTGTTGTTGTTGTTGTTGTTGCCGTTGTCGTGGTTCTCACCTGTCTTGGCCAGCATGACATTTCACCCTTCCCGAGAGGAAGGTTATCGCTGAAGACGATGACCAGCTTGGCTTTCCCTTTGTCTCAGGGTCTTCAGCCTCTGCTCCTTTCCCAGGAGGTACTTTCTGGACTTTGTTCACCAGGGCCAGTGGGGCGTTGATGTTGTCAACGCGGTCTTTTTTTTCACTTCTTCTGAACAGCCATGATGCTGATGTGCATTTTGTTGGCAGTCTGCACCGCACTGTGACCAAGAAAGGTGGCAGGTTCTCTGTGTCACAGGCTGTCTGGAAGTACCTGCCGCTGTGGCCCGGGCTGTGATGATTGGCACCGGCAGGTGCCCGTTATAGGCGTTCAAACAAACGGGCTCTCTTTTTCTCTCTTTCTCTCTGTCTCTGTCTCTCTCTCTGTCTCTCTCATTCTGTCTCTGTTTCTTTCTGTCTCTCTCTCTGTGTCTCTCTGTGTCTCTGTGTCTCTCTCTCTCTGTTTTTCCCTCTCTCTGTCTCTGTGTCTCTCTGTGTCTCTGTCTGCCTGCCTGTCTGCTTGTCGGTCTCTTTGTCTGTCAGTCTGTCTTTCTGTCTCTGTCTTTCCATTTGTCTATCTGTCTCTTCCCCCTCTCTTTCTCTGTTTCTCTGTCTGTCGGTTTGTCTGTCTCTCTCTTTGTCTCTGTCTCTGTCTCTTTGTCTTTCTATTTGTCTGTTTACTTATCACTTTCCCCCTCTCTCTCTGTTTCTCTGTATGTCCGTTTGTCTATCTGTCTGTCTGTTTGTCTGTCACACGCACGCGCGCGCACACACACACACACACACACACACACACACACACACACACACACACACACACACACACACACACCAAACTGAGTCAGGTAATGTTGTTTACTTTCACTCCGTTCTGCTCTCATTCTCTGCAATGGTCATGCAACACAAACCCACACGCATTTGCTTCGTTCCTTCCCGCTTCGTAGTCTTACACAAACAAACACACATTCTCCACAGACGTGTATGCAGATGCAGACGCGCTTGCGCTCTCCTCCTTAATTGACTATAGACGCGCACACGGAGGAGCTCGCTCTCTCGCACATCTTGGCTGTGTGTTGGAGTGGAGGAATGGTAAGTGCACGTGGGGTCGCTGCTTCCAACACACGTGGCATCGACAACAGGTCTGGATCGAGTGGTGGAGATGGGGAAGGGTGGGGGTGGGGGTGGGGGTGGTATAGGGGTAATATCAAGGAAGGACCGTCAAGGAAGACAACTCCAGGAGTTTGGAAATGTCTCCCGCTCGCGAGGCGTTCTCTCTGTCTGTCTGTCTGTCTGTCTGTCTGTCTGTCTGTCTCTCTCTCTCTCTCTCTCTCTCTCTCTCTCTCTCTCTCTCTCTCTCTCTCTCTCTCTCTCTCTCCCCGACATTTACAATAATGGGTAGACGAGATATTACAGAAGATTGTTAAACTGGTTTGGGAAAAAATGCTATTTTCCTGTCCACCAGACATTAACTCTTGCTTAGCGCACGTACAAAAAAAGTTTTCACACAATCACAAATTGAGAGCTGCTTTCGAGCATTTCGTAAAACCAACAACAAAGCCTGTGCCCGTTTATAAAGATGTTCTGTGACTCATTCTGCTGAAAATTAATATAAAAGATGAAACTGACGGATGCATCTGAGAGCTGAAATTCTGCTAAGGTACCAAATGGACGGACTATGTTAATTGCACAACTGGAGTTAAACAAGGTGACGCATGGAGTCTAGTTTTGTTTTTTTGTGTTTGTGAAGGCGTTGGCTGTACAAGTGACCAATAGAATGAAAGACACTGTTTTTTTAAAATATTTTTTTTTAATTTCTTATATTTTTTTTTTTACAGTTGTATTGTTTTTTGAACGGCATTTTCTTTTAGGAGTGATGATGTTGATTTTGGTCACACACTGCAAACGATAGTAGGTCTGCAAACGCTTAAAGGTCTACTTTAGAGATTTTCGATAATTTGTTAAAAACAGGTCTACATGTCATATAACTACAGTACGGTATTCATTTTTCAAAAAAAGTCGCCGGAAGAATTTAACAGATAAAAAATGAGTTTTGCACACCTGTTCAAACCCCGCGCGGTAGACCGAAAACCGTGACGTCACTTGATGGACTGGCCGTCAGCCGCGACCTACACAACAAGCCAACGCCAAGTGAAATCAACACGAGTTGCGATCCCCCACAGCCTAAAAAGTCACGAGGGGGTGGCAGATATTGTGCTGTAGGCGTGTGCAGCAGCTCAGCAGGAGACGGATATTCTTTGCACACATTTCCATCTGATCCAGATACTCGAAAGAAGTGGATTCGGTTGGTGCAACCATGCCGCGCCACTAAGTTATTTTTACCACGTCAGTTCCAGCTGTACCACGGAAACGAGCTGTTCCGACAATTGCCGAGCCCGTTCGAGTGGATCAAAAACTTCGTCTGCATTGTGCGCGTATACTTTGAAGGCGGAGTGGTAAGCTCGTACAGATGAGTACGATAGTCGCACGTTTATTCTGTTCTTATCTATGGACAGATCACACTTGTTAAATTGAATGAACACGTTAAGGCTTGAGGAAGGAGAATCTCCGCTCGCCGTCCACGCGTGATCGCATCAAAAAGTCAGTCGGTAGCCTCCCTCGAGACTTCGGTAAAGTCCGTACGCCTTCGGAATGATGTGTTCGGGCGTCCAGCTGGAACTGAATAGCTCATTTCCGTGGTCCAGCTGGAACTGACGTGGTAAAAAGAACTTAGCGTTCAAACTGATAAGGTAAAGGCCTTGCAGAAACATCCCCAGAGTTACATTGGCTGTCGCAATCATAGTCACTGTTTTTACATGATAAATTAAATACTGATCGAGATGAGCAAGAACCATCAGAATCGCTTACTGTCGCCGTTGGCTTATTGTGTAGGTCGCGGCTGACGGCCAGCTATCATGTGACGTCACATCCAAGAGTAGTTAAGCCATGCCAAGATTTAGTTGATTACCTCCCGTTTTCTTGATTACAGGTGAAAATGCCCACTTTCGCGGATCGATTTCGTGTGATCGGGAGCCAATCGGATGTTTATTTTACCAATTTATCAAACATTTCATATTTCTGCATAAGCTGACCAATTATCGA
>CM031602.1:10381331-10393831 GCA_018398815.1 Conus ventricosus | reverse complement strand
AATAAAAAAAAAGCTCTTAAAGTGGCGCTTTCAAATTTTGTACAGTGTCTCTTAATGATCATGAAACACTCGACATTTCCCACTTGACTGAAGACTAGAATACAATTAAGCACAATGAAGCGCTAAGTAGTTTCCAACACTGCTCCTCCAATTACTGAAACACTTTCCCAATTAATATATCATACAGGGAGGCACTTTCACACATTCGCGGTTCTCCTCTTCTGAATAGATCATTTTAAATCAAACTGGAACAACTTGACATTGCTTTGAAACAAATGGCCAGCCCTGAAAGTTTGTCAACCTCCCTTAACATTGTTTGAAGATATGAAAAATGTACTTTTCTTTTTGACTGTTCCTTAGGCTGCTTTCCTGTATGAAATGGTCTTCAGGTTTGGAACCGCAACACCTTTAAATCTTAGACTTGTAGCTTGAAAGAAATATTTGTATATTGTTTACATTTGATTGTATTCTCTCTCTCTCTGTGTGTGTCTCTCTCTCTGTCTCTGTCTCTGTCTCTCTCTCTCTGTCTGTCTGTCTCTCTCTCTCTCTCTGTCTCTTTCTCTCTCTCTGTGTCTGTCTGTCTGTCTCTCTCTCTGTCTCTTTCTCTCTCTGCCTTTTTGTTATAATTTTCATGTATGATCATTGGATGTTACCTTTGGCTTTTTCCATTAATTCACTTGATCTAAAAATAGCCTTTTGTCGTCGTTGGAGGTAACGGTGGAATGGGAGGGGGTGTAGTGTGGGTGTGTGTGTGTGTGTGTGGGGGGGGGGGGGGGGGGGGGGTTCTACAGGGCTAGGTACATATCAGACATGTATCGACTGATTCCAGTTTACATGCTTCTCTTGTCATCTTCTGTCCTGCCGTCTTTTGTCTCGTGTCGGGACATTAATTATTTATCATTATGTTTTGTTGCCCAGAGGCATGGACGTAAAACAGCATCACCTATGTTCATGCAACCGCCGTCTTTAAACAACCTTCGTACGGTCATTCTCCCTGCCTCTGTCTGTCTGTCTGCCTGTCTGTCTGTCTGTCTGTCTGTCTGTCTGTCTGTCTGCCTATCTGCCTCTCACTCTCTCTGTCACTCATTCTCTCTCTGTCTGTCTGTCCGCCTGTCTGCCTCTCACTCTCTCTGTCACTCATTCTCTCTCTGTCTCTCACGCACACACCCTTCAGTATGGGCTACGGCCTTAATCTGACTAAATTAGTCGTATTCGTATTCGTATCAGTAATCCCTCTCTCTCTCTTTGTGAAACGTTATGTGAGTTATAGTCGCTAGTCATGCTTAGTTGCTTAGCGGGGCAAAGGTCGGATGAAAAAAAGCATATATTTGCTTATCTGTTACCCGTGGAAATAAAGATTATCAATCAATCAATCAGTCAATTAATCTCTCTCTCTCTCTCTCTCTCTCTCTCTCTCTCTCTCTCTCTCTCTCTCTCTCTCTCTCTCTCTGGGGAGAGAAGGGGGCGAGAGTGGGGGTGGGGGTGGGAGCAAGATAAACGAGTTTCCAGGAAAGGCCACAGTGTCTGTCTGTCTGTCTGTCTGTCTGTCGTCTGTTTGTCGTCTGTCTCTGTCTCCGCCTCCGTCTCTGTCTCTTTCTGTCGGTGGTGATACTGTAAATATTATAGACACCTCTCTCTCTCTCTCTCTCTCTCTCTCCCCGTCCAGTTATGCTCTCTCTCTCTCTCTCTCTCTTCTCTCTCTCTCTCTCTCTCTCTCTCTCTCCGTCCAGTTATGAGTCTCCAAATTCTCTAGAAGACGGACAAAGTCTGGCTTTACGAAGCTGTTGGCATCATGGACCGATCGTCTTCCATGGTGGATTCTCCACTGGAACTTGAAAGGCATGTCCGTAGGCTGCAAAGACACTGGATTCTCCACTGGAACTTGAAAGGCCTGTCCGTAGGCTGCAAAGACACTGGATTCTCCACTGGAACTTGAAAGGCCTGTCCGTAGGCTGCAAAGACACTGGATTCTTCACTGGAACTTGAAAGGCCTGTCCGTAGGCTGCAAAGACACTGGATTCTCCACTGGAACTTGAAAGGCCTGTCCGTAGGCTGCAAAGACACTGGATTCTCCACTGGAACTTGAAAGGCATGTCCGTAGGCTACAGAGACACTGGGTGGTGATCTCCATCTGGCAGTGCTAAGCCCTGCACAAAGCCTCAATACATTCCGAACGCTGTTCTCCTAGTGGTTGTAACGAGCAGTGGGTCTTCAGCTGGCAGTGCTAAGCCCTGCACAAAGCCTCAATACATTCCGAATGCTGTTCTCATAGTGGTTGTAACGAGCAGTGGGTCTCCAGCTGGCAGTGCTAAGCCTGCACAAAGCCTCAATACATTCCGAACGCTGTTCTCATAGTGGTTGTAACGAGCAGTGGGTCCACCTCAAGGTGAGCGGCGTGTGGAGATTCCTCACATCGGCTCTAATCTCTTCTGATCAGCTCTCCTAGAAAGAAGCTGTCTGCTCATCGGCTGCCGTGGCCAAGTGGTTAGCGTCGCGGATCGGATTCCCGACCGGGGGGAGGGGTGGGGTGTTCGTGAGTTCGATTCCCATCAGAGCAATTTATTTGTGGGATTTTTTCCCCCGACCGGCTGCTACCCTGTTGGAGAGTGTCTTGACTTTGTGTGACAGTGCTCATGTGCACGGCAGCGACCGTGTCTAGGTAGTCTAACACAAGTTGCGTTGTGGCGGGAAAGTCTTTAACACAAGTTGCGTTGTGGCGGGAAAGTCTTTAACACAAGTTGCGTTGTGGCGGGAAAGTCTTTAACACAAGTTGCGTTGTGGCGGGAAAGTCTTTAACACAAGTTGTGTTGTGGCGGGAAAGTCTTTAACACAAGTTGCGTTGTGGCGGGAAAGTCTTATCAAACAGACAAACTGGAATTTCTGCAGTTCATTTCGAAAAAGATCTCGCGGAGCACAGTCTTAGGATCCGACGACCTAGCCCAAATACTAACAATTTTTGGTATGTGCAAAATTTGATGTTCTGCAAACCACAGATAAGTCACAATTTAAAACAAGATGCAAAGCATATAAACGTACTCCCAGTTTATCCTGAATATGCATGAGATATTCCATAAAGAGGAAAAACCGTCTTGGACTGGTGTAACCGTTAGTAATAGCTATTCTGGTAAACATCGGCCATCGTCTGTGACCTATAATGAACATACTTACAAATTTTCAGAAAGATCGGCCAAGAACTTTCTGAGATTTTCCATAAAGAAGAAAACCATTATGGGCCGTTAGTAATGGCTATAACGGTAAACGTAAACATCGGGCATCATCCGTGACCCATAATGAACATACCTACAAATTTTCAGAAATATCGGCCAAGTACTTTCTGAGATATTCCATAAAGAAGAAAAACCGTTACAGGCCGTTACAGCCGTTAGCAACGGCTATAACGGGGTAAACTAAAACATCGGGCATCATCCGTAACCCATGATGAACATACCTGCTAATTTTCACAAAGATCGGCCTTGTACATTCTGAGATATTCCATAAAGAAGAAAAAGCGTTACAGGCCGTTACAGCCGTTAGTAACAGTATAACGGTCATACCTACAAATTTTCAGAAAGATCGGCCAAGTACTTTCTGAGATATTCCATAAAGAAGAAAAACCGTTACATGCCGCTAGTAACGGCTATAACGGTAAACTAAAACATCAGGCATTATTCGTGACCCAGATTGAACATACCTACAAATTTTCAAAAGATCGGCCAAGTACTTTTTGAGATATTCTATAAAGAAGAAAAACCGTTACAGGCTGTTACATCTGTTAGTAACGTCTGTAGCGGTAAACTAAAACATCGGGCATCATCCTTGACCCATAATGAACATACTTACAAATTTTCAGAAAGATCGGCAAGGGCTTTCTGAGATATTCTATAAGAAGAAAAACCGTTACAGGCCGTTACAGCCGTTAGTAACGGTTAGTAACGGCTGTAACGGTAAACTAAAACATCACGCATTGTTCGTGACCCATAATGAACATACCTACAAATTTTCAGAAAGATCGGCCAAGTACTTTTTGAGATATTGAATAAAGAAGAAAAACCGTTACAGGCTGTTACAGCCGTTAGTAACGGCTATAACGGGGTAAACTAAAACATCGGGCATCATCCGTGACTTATAATGAACATACCTGCTAATTTTCACAAAGATCGGCCAAGTACTTTCTGAGATATTCCATGGAGAAGAAAAACTGTTACAGGCCGTTACAGCCGTTAGTAACGGCTGTAACGGTAAACTAAAACATCGGGTATCATCCTTGACCCATAATGAACATACCTACAAATTTTCAGAAAGATCGGCCCAGTAGTTTTGTCTGGAGCGAGTGGAACACATTTTTGACCATGGACACACAGACAGACAGACACACAGACACACAGACAGCATTTCTTCGTTCCCATTCTAAAGTACTCCCTGTTCTATAAGAACTGGGAGTACAACAAAAAACAACCTTGGTTTCATAAGGACAGTCATAGGGTGGAAAACGAAACGTAAACATGCTTAACAGCAGTTTTCGTTAAAAAGAATTCTACTGCCAAAGTTATGGCGCATCTGTCAGCTCAGAACCATATCAGACACACTTTTGAAATTAGCAGACACAACGCACGAAACCCCCCAAAAGAAAACCAAAACACTGCCCTTTATTGTCACCAAAACCATCTACACCAAAGAAAGATGAAATGAAAATAATGGATACGATTAAAGAGGAGGCGCCCGTTCCCTCCATTCGCCATTTCAAAACTTTTGGATTCTGTGATAAGAGCCGGACTTACCGCCGTCCACTGCCCTGGCTCTGAAGGCGTGGGAACTTCAGGCTGTAGGAAAAAGACTGCAACTTCTCCTCCGAAACTACCAGGAAAACTCGCCCAACTCCCTTCCACCTGGATCAGCCAAAGCCTGCCAGCAAGCCACCTGGATCAGCCAAAGCCTGCCCTGCAAACCCTGAACCAATTTTCAGCTGACCCATTTCAAACTGACTACGACCTCAGGCATATAAAGAGACAACTCTCCAAATCGTTAAAAGTTTTTAAATCATCTCTGGAAGAGAGGGTTACCTTCTCCTTCCTTCGTGGCAGAAGGCGCTAAGACTTAGTGCAGATCCTGAGAGATACGTGAGGACTCCACCACACTACCTGTCCACTGTGGTTAACAAGCTGTCTGTACACTACCTGTCCACTATGGTTAACAAGCTGTCTGTACACTACCTGTCCACTATGGTTAACAAGCTGTCTGTACAAACTACCTGTCCACTATGGTTAACAAGCTGTCTGTACACACTACCTGTCCACTGTGGTTAACAAGCTGTCTGTACACTACCTGTCCACTGTGGTTAACAAGCTGTCTGTACACTACCTGTCCACTATGGTTAACAAGCTGTCTGTACACACTACCTGTCCACTATGGTTAACAAGTTGTCTGTACACACTACCTGTCAACTGTAGATAACAAGCTGTCTGTACACTACCTGTCCACTGTAGTTAACAAGCTGTCTGCACACACTACATGTCCACTATGGTTAACAAGCTGTCTGTACACTACCTGTCCACTGTGGTTAACTAGCTGTGTGTACACACTACCTGTCCACTGTGGTTAACAAGCTGTCTGTACACTACCTGTCCACTGTGGTTAACAAGCTGTCTGTACACACTACCTGTCCACTGTGGTTAACAAGCTGTCTGTACACACTACCTGTCCACTATGGTTAACAAGCTGTCTGTACACTACCTGTCCACTGTGGTTAACAAGCTGTCTGTACACACTACCTGTCCACTGTGGTTAACAAGCTGTCTGTACACTACCTGTTCACTATGGTTAACAAGCTGTCTGTACACACTACCTGTCCACTATGGTTAACAAGCTGTCTGTACACTACTGTCCACTATGGTTAACAAGCTGTCTGTACACACTACCTGTCCACTGTGATTAACAAGCTGTCTTTACACACTACCTGTCCACTGTAGTAAACAAGCTGTCTGTATACTACCTGTCCACTGTGGTTAACAAGCTGTCTGTACACACTACTTGTCCACTATGGTTAACAAGCTGTCTGTACACTACCTGTCCACTGTGGTTAACAAGCTGTCTGTACACACTACCTGTCCACTATGGTTAACAAGCTGTCTGTACACTACCTGTCCACTGTGGTTAACAAGCTGTCTGTACACACTACCTGTCCACTGTGGTTAACAAGCTATCTGTACACTACCTGTTCACTATGGTTAACAAGCTGTCTTACACACTACCTGTCCATTGTGGTTAACAAGCTGTCTGTACACACTACCTGTCCACTATGGTTAACAAGCTGTCTGTACACACTCCCTGTCTATTGTGGTTAACAAGCTGTCTGTACACACTACCTGTCCACTATGGTTAACAAGCTGTCTGTACACTACCTGTCCACTATGGTTAACAAGCTGTCTGTGTACACTACCTGTCCACTATGGTTAACAAGCTGTCTGTACACACTACCTGTCCACTGTGGTTAACAAGCTGTCTGTACACACTACCTGTCCACTGTGGTTAACAAACTGTCTGTACACACTACCTGTCCACCGTGGTTAACAAGCTGTCTGTACACACTACCTGTCCACTGTCGTTAACAAGCTGTCTGTACACACTACCTGTCCACTGTGGTTAACAAGCTGTCTGTCCACACTACCTGTCCACTGTGGTTAACAAGCTGTCTGTACACACTACCTGTCCACTGTGGTTAACAAGCTGTCTGTACACTACCTGTCCACTGTGGTTAACAAGCTGTCTGTGTACACTACCTGTCCGATATGGTCAACAAGCTGTCTGCACACACTACCTGTCCACTGTGGTTAACAAGCTGTCTGTACACACTACCTGTCCACTATGGTTAACAAGCTGTCTGTACACACTACCTGTCCACTGTGTCTAACAAGCTGTCTGTACACACTACCTGTTCACCGTGGTTAACAAGCTGTCTGTAACACTACATGTCCACTGTGGTTATTAAGCTGTCTGTACACACTACCTGTCCACTGTGGTTAACAAGCTGTCTGTACACACTACCTGTCCACTGTGGTTAACAAGCTGTCTGTATACACTACCTGTCCACTGTGGTTAACAAGCTATCTGTACACTACCTGTCCACTGTGGTTAACAAGCTGTCTGTACACTACCTTTCCACTGTGGTTAACAAGCTGTCTGTACACACTACCTGTCCACTGTGGTTAACAAGCTGTCTGTACACACTACCTGTCCACTATGGTTAACAAGCTGTCTGTACACACTACCTGTCCACTGTGGTTAACAAGCTGTCTGTACACACTACCTGTCCACTATGGTTAACAAGCTGTCTGCACACACTACCTGTCCACTGTGGTTAACAAGCTGCCTGTACACTACCTGTCCACTGTGGTTAACAAGCTGTCTGTACACACTACCTGTCCACTATGGTTAACAAGCTGTCTGTACACTACCTGTCCACTGTGGTTAACAAGCTGTCTGTACACACTACCTGTCCACTGTGGTTAACAAGCTGTCTGTACACACTACCTGTCCACTGTGGTTAACAAGCTGTCTGTACACTACCTGTCCACTGTGGTTAACAAGCTGTCTGTACACACTACCTGTCCACTGTGGTTAACAAGCTGTCTGTACACACTACCTGTCCACTGTGGTTAACAAGCTGTCTGTACACACTACCTGTCCACTGTGGTTAACAAGCTGTCTGTTCAATTTCAGGAGAAAGGCTGCAGTGGCGCCTCAGGGGAGCATTGCAACCCGACATGCTCACCGCAAACAGAAAAAAAAAAAAAAAAGAAAAGAAAAGAAAAACGAACACCGATGCCGTTTTAGAAAATGTCACGTCACAGTTGACCATGTGGTTGGCCATGAGACCACCACACAACACTTTCTGGCTGCCAGAGCTTTCCATGCTCGTGTTATTCCAGTTTGTCCGACATTCGTGAGCAGTAATGGGGTGTTCCCCAAGGCGGCGCGCTATCTCCTGTCTCCTTTAAATAACCTTGTCAGCCCTATTCTGTAAGGAACACGCGTTGGACTGTACCTTGTCAGCCCTATTCTGTAAGGAACACGCGTTGGACTGTACCTTGTCAGCCCTATTCTGTAAGGAACACGCGTTGGACCGTGGAGTCCACAGACACTGGGAGTGCGATGTCCTGGAAGAGCGTTGTGTGGCACGTTTGCTGCCCTGCTGTGTTGTGTGCAGAAGAAGACACCAACATGGTGGCCATTTGTGGTGAGAACTATCATAGAAGAAGACACCAACATGGTGGCCATTTGTGGTGAGAACTATCATAGAAGAAGACACCATGATGGTGGCCATTTGAGGTCAGAACTATCATAGAAGACACCAACATGGTGGCCATTTGCGGTGAGAACTACCATAGAAGAAGACACCAACATGGTGGCCATTTGAGGTGAGAACTATCATAGAAGAAGACACCAACATGGTGGCCATTTGCGGTGAGAACTATGACAGCTCAGTCGAGTTGCGCTCCTTCCAAACTTTCGCCAAACGTCCATCTTGCGCCGATTTCAATGAGAGAAGTGATTGCTCGTTCTTCATGTTCGTTGTCCTGAATGTTGTTTATCTCGCCTGAAGAAGACCTAAGAGGTCGAAACGCGTCGTGTTTTGTCTTGTAATTCATTTGTTCATGTTTGGCGGATACGGTACTTGAAATCTTTTTTTGTAATTAAAAAAAAAAGATTTTGCAACACGTCTTGTCTGGGCGACCTGTGGCTTGTTTGGAGATAATCCACCATATGTGATTTGCTGTAAAAGAACTTGACAGTCCTGGTGACGATTCTGCTGTGGCTGGGCGAGCTGTTAACAATATCACCCACCACCTGTTCTGTTTACAATGTCACCCACCACCTGTTCTGTTTACAATATCACCCACCACCTGTTCTGGAAGCAGTGTCATCACTATTCAAGAGATCAAAGCTATGTGGCAGCCATAAAAGTAAAGTCGACTGATCTGTAATTCTGAAGAAGTTCTGGAATGATACCAGACAGTCCACAGCGCTGTCCTGTGCCGCTCACGCAGCCAGCTAGGATGTCTGGCACCATGGTGTCTGGTCAGTGCCAGACTGCAACACAGCAACCACGAGACTGAGCCTGGACAGTGTTCCAGACATGGGCAGTCATCCCAACCTCACAGACGTTAACTTCGTAGGTCGCCACAGTTTTTTTTCATTGTGGAGATGACAACGTTCCTTCAACCAGCACAACCACCACTGCCACCACCAGCATCAGCACCAGCGGCCGCATCAGCCATAAACAGTCAAATCGATAGAATCCACACCACTACCAGCATCAGCACCAGCGGCCGCATCAGCCATAAACAGTAAAATCGATAGAATCAACATCAGGGGAAGAAGTCGTCACCAATACATGACGTCACCACATTAAGCAACCATTCATACACATTGCACGCACATACACCTAAAACATGGATGCGCACGTACGTGCGTGCAAATTCTCTCTCTCTCACACGCAGACACAGACACAGACACACAGACAGACACACAAACACACAGACACATACACAGACACATACAGACACACAAACACAAACACAAAGACAGACAGACACATACATACACACACACACATACAGAGATAGATAGAGAGAGAGAGAGAGAGAGAGAGAGAGAGAGAGAGAGAGAGAGAGAGAGAGAGAGAGAGAGAGAGAGAGAGAAGAGAGAGAGAGTACGGATACGGATACGGATGGTTTATTCAATAATAGGCCATTGCCCCCATTGAAGGGGTGCAACAAAAAATCGTTCCAAAAGAAATATAATACAATATAACTGATCAAAATTGATACACTAAGAAACACACACAGAACGTATCTTAAACGCTTTATATAGATAAATGGACAGATTTTTAGTTGTTCTTTCGTTATTTGATGCTAGAAGTAATCCAAGACGAAACAGATTCGGATATTTATAGTACTTTAGATGTAGATACCTTACTCTTAAATCCTTTAGAACGGGACAGCACAAAATATAATGCATCTCATCTTCTGTCGCTTGTTTGCACAATGGACAAATTAAATCAACAGGTGTGTGTTGTTTGTAACGAAACTTATGGACAGCGATTCCGAAACGCCAAGTCTAAATTTTGTCGTAATGATTTTCAGGTGCCTGTCTAAGTTCAATTTCAAATGCGTCTTATCAGCAGTTATTGTGCAAAAAGTATTATAGAAACTAAATCTTTCACTGTTCTTAATTTGAAAGTCCCATTCTTGCCATCTACAAAGAACCAATCTTTCCTTAAAAGCAGTAAGGAACTGATATATTCCCTCAGCACCTTGGTTTAGCCATACATACCCAAAACCAAATGAATACAATTTACAACGAATATCGGATACCCAGTTGGTTTTGTCACGAGAATCCAAATCGAACAACGTACAATATGCTTTTCGTGGTAATCTTGTCTCATCCATTCTTGTCAACTTTAGCCAGTACCGTACATACCTGACAGCAGAAATTATGTAAATGGGGTATCTATTTGTTTCTCCATATATCAAATCATTTGGTGTTTGCATTTCAACACCTAGGAACAAAGAGCAAACAGGTGTACCTTTTCACAGTGTCGAGCTGCACTACTTAATCCACACAATTCAGCCCCATATTGAACAATTGGTTGTACTTGTGTGTCAAATAATTTGAAATATACAACAAGGGAACTACAGTTTAATTTAGATAATTTTTGCAGAATACTTAACATCGCATGTTTCGCTCTGCTGGCAAGATTTTGACACGACACAGTAAAACTCAATCTTGTTGAGAAATGAATACCTAAATACTTATAAACATTAACAACGGGTATAGGGATTCCATTGTAAGACCAATGTTCTCTCGCTGCTAGGTATCCACCTTTCCTAAAAACGACTATATTGCTTTTATTCATATTCAGCTTCAGATGGAGTCCTGATGCTGCTCTATATAGGCTGTTTAATTGTGTCTGTAACCCAATTATTGTTTCAGACAAGAGAGCCACATCATCTGCCAAAAGTAATATAAATAATTCAAAGTAATCACACGTAAATGTAGCACCATGTTTCCCATTTCTGATTACTTCCAACGCTAATTCATTTATAAATAAAGAAAACAACACTGGACTAGTAACATCGCTTTGTTTTACCCCTCGGGCACAATTTATAACGTCTGTCAGTTTTGAGCCGGAAAGAATTCTAGTTCTGATTGTAACATACATTCTCTGGCTACATCGGAAAAGTTTTCCTTTGATTCCATTTTTCAAAAGAATAGGCTATAATAAGTTTCTTTCGATAGAGTCAAAAGCTTTTTCAAAATCAATAAAATCAACATAGAGTTTGCGGTTAAGACAAAACTGCTTTTGTACTAAAGCTAATAATGTGTACATATGATCGGTAGTAGAGTAACCTCTTTTAAATCCCGCTTGTTGTTCCCCAGTAATATTATGCAACTCAATCCATTCCTGAATCCTGTTGTTTACAATAGAACTATAGAGTTTACTGCTCGTATCTGATAGCGATATTCCTCTGTAATTATTAGGATCATCTTTATCACCTTTTTTGAATAAAGGTAGTACAATACTTTCCGTCCACTTATCTGGGAAGACTCCCTTATCAAACAAAGTATCAAAAGGTTTAACAAAGAAGTCAATAACGCGATTCCCTGCGTGCTTTAACATCTTCCCAATAATTCCGTCTAGACCAGCCGATTTACCATTCTTTAACTTTCTTATCGCTAATGACACTTCTTCTCTAGATATTGGGCGGTTCATGGAACCGTCATCGTCATTCTCGTCATTATTATCATTTGCGTCACTAGTATCACTGGTGTCATCATCGCAGTTATCAATTATACAAGAATCTTCTGTTTGTAAATTTGTTTCCAGTAATTTTTTAAAGTGATTATACCAGTCAACCATTGTTATATTGTTATATGGCTGCTTTCTTTTAAAGGAGACTCTATGCACATTTTCGCAAAACTGTTTTCGATCATTAACTGATGAAATTAGCGATCCTAACAATGAATCATTATGTTGTTTTTCTTTAAATTTTAGAAGATTTTTATACTCTCTCCTGGCTATACAGTAGGCAACGCGATCAGTAACATCCTTCGTCCGCAGAAATGTACTTAGCAATCCTTTAGCTTTTGATTTACTTATATTACACTCATCATCGTACCAGTCACTTTTTCACTCATTTTGTGTGTGTGTGTGTGTGTGTGTGTGTGTGTGTGTGTGTGTGTGTGTGTGTGTGTGTGTGTGTGTGTGTGTGTGTGTGTGTGTGAGAGAGAGAGAGAGAGAGAGAGAGAGAGAGAGAGAGAGAGAGAGAGAGAGAGAGAGAGAGAGAGAGAGAGAGTTTGTGTGTGTCCCCCCATACTCGAACATTGGCCTGCAAATACACAGGCACAGCCTCTCTCGCTCTGTCTGTCTGTCTGTCTGTCTGTCTGTCTGTCTCTCTCTCTCTCTCTCTCTCTCTCTCTCTCTCTCTCTCTCTCTCTTT
>CM031602.1:10366331-10371331 GCA_018398815.1 Conus ventricosus | reverse complement strand
AATCTGAACTTATTTTTCCTTATTTATTCAGCCGACGAACAAACAACAAAAAATGAATAAATTATACAGGGTTATAATGTTTATGTAAAAGTAACTTTTCAGGTTTGTTTTTGTGTCTGTTGAAATATTGTTAAGAGTAGAACGACTACGGAATCATTAAAAGCCAGAATGTAATATTGTCGTCAAACTTGAAACTGTGTTCTTCAGGGAGGGGGGGTTTTTTTCCCCCTTCATTTGCCAGGCGAATATTTAAGCGCCAAATATCTTTTTTTGTTTAGTACAATTTTTGCCACCGAGAGAACAGATCTCTGGCCTCCAGGACTTCAAAAAAAAGTCTAGCTGCCCATACTGTCAGTACCAAAATAATACAATCATCAAGTACAATATAAAATCATGTTAAGCTTATGTCATAGCGACACTAACAGAAACACCATTGCTAATTTTTTAAACTGATTTTTTTTCCATGTAAAAGTATCTGACACATCTTAATAATAATTATGTTAAGAATAGTTTCAAATAAAATCTCATGCAGAAGATTCGTCCCCCCCCTTTTTTTTTTACCATTTAATATTTTATTTCAATTTTACACAGCAGTTTACTAGGAAAGGCTTCCAGGCTGTGGATGTGGACAGTGAGCCGACTGTTTCAAAGTGACGGCGAAGACGTTGAATGACCGTGGGTGCGTTGGTGTCCTCACAGGTCAGTTCCTGGACAACAGGACACCCCCATCTTCTAGGACCCTGAGTTCTGGTAGTGGTGTCCTCACAGGTCAGTTCCTGGACAACAGAGACACCCCATCTTCTAGGACCCTGAGTTCTGGTAGTGGTGTCCTCACAGGTCAGTTCCTGGACAACAGGACACCCCATCTTCTAGGACCCTGAGTTCTGGTAGTGGTGTCCTCACAGGTCAGTTCCTGGACAACAGAGACACCCCGTCTTCTAGGACCTCAGTTCTGGTGTGTGGTGATGGCGGCCACAGACTCTGAGCCCGTTTCTCTGCTGCTGTGTCTTCTGCTGATTCTTTCTTCAGGTAAGCGAACACTCAGACAGAAAGAATGGAACGGAGAATGGGTGGGTGGGTGGGGTATCAACGAGGCACATGTCGTCAGTGATGATGTGGGTGTGGGTGTGTGCGCTTTCTTTTTTTTTTTGGTTGTGGTGTCGCTGAACACGGGGCAAGAAACGTTGACGGTGTTCAATGGAAGCATTTCTGTGAAATGTGGCTTGTCTTGTCTTGGGTGTGTGCATTGTACAGCCTCTTTGTCTTTTGTACAGCCTCTTTGTCTTTCGTACAGCCTTTTGTCTTTTGTACAGCCTCTTTGTTTTTATAATGTCTCTTTGTCTCGTCTTTGCTGTATATTATGCACAGGTTTTTTTTTGCCTTGTCTTGGGTGTATATTGTGTACAGTCTCTTTCTCTTGTCTTTGCTGTGTACTGTGTACAGTCTCTTTGTCTAGTCTTTGTCGTGCATTGTGTACAGTCTCTTTGTCTAGTCTTTGCCGTGCATTGTGTACAGTCTCTTTGTCTAGTCTTTGCCGTGCATTGTGCACAGTGTCTTTGTCTTTGCCGTGCATTGTGTACAGTGTCTTTGTCTAGTCTTTGCTGTGCATTGTGCATTGTCTATCGTTTCATCTTTACTTACATCTGCGGGAAGACGCGCAAGAAAGGGTGGGTGTGACGGGGGGTGGGGGTGGGGGTGGGTGGGGGGGGGGGGGGAGTGGGGGGGGGGAGGGAGGACAGGATTCGCAAAGAGTGACAACGAGTATCAAGACTGGGAGGGGGGTGATGGGGGGCGGGGGGAGGGGGGGGGGCGTACGCAATCAAAATTACTGGGGTGTCTTGGAAAAGGTAGAAGAAAGCAATACTGTCGCCATCACCCATTCTCACAGCAACGCCACCACATGTACCTCAGAGATGTTAAAAACAACAACAAACAAACCCGCTTGAGAACAGAAATCATGTATTTGTTAAGATTGATACATTTGCTTGGAGACGCAAGAGCGGAGATTAGGGGGGGGGGGGGGGGGGGGGAGGAGGGGAGGGGAAGGGGCGGGGGAAGAGGAGGGGGAGGGAGGGGGATGGGGGGGGGGGCATGAGACACTGGGGAGGGGAGGGGAGGGGGAGGTAACAGAAAGACCTAACGGCACTTACTCATCAGAGTCGGTGTGTGTGTGTGTGGGGGGGGGGGGGGGGGGGGAGGGGGGAGGTTTTAGGCAGTTACACTCCTACTCCCGACCCCACTCACCCCCCCCCCATTCCTCCTGTTCCGTCAGTGCGTTACATATGTTAATGAAGATGTGGCAGGCTCTTTCAGTATCCACTTCAGTCAGTGCGTTGCATATGTTAATGAAGATGTGGCAGGCTCTTTCAGTATCCACTTCAGTCAGTGCGTTACATATGTTAATGAAGATGTGGCAGGCTCTTTCAGTATCCACTTCAGTCAGTGCGTTACATATGTTAATGAAGATGTGACAGGCTCTTTCAGTATCCACTTCAGTCTCTGTGCATTTTCTGCCAGAAAACTTCCCCTTTTCTATCACTCTCTCGCCGTCTTTTTTTCTTCTACATTTTTCTTAAACTGTCATCTGATTTTAGTTTTTGGTTTACTTTTGTGACTAAATGCCGTTTTTTTTTTTTTTTTTTTTTTTTTTTTTTGGGGGTGGGGTGGGGGGTGGGGGGGTCACCAAGTCTGCATTTTTTTCCCTTTTACGATTTGTAACCGTCTGGATATTCAGCCGAAATCTAATGCTAAACTAGTCAGTGTATATATCTTGAATATTAGCTGTGGTGAGAATGTCTACATCTTGATGAATATTAGCTGTGGTGAGAATGTCTACATCTTGATGAATATTAACTGTGGTGAGAATGTCTACATCTTGATGAATATTAGCTGTGGTGAGAATGTCTACATCTTGATGAATATTAGCTGTGGTGAGAATGTCTACATCTTCTTGATGAATACTAGCTGTGGTGAGAATGTCTACATCTTGATTAACACTAGCTGTGGTGAGAATGTCTACATCTTGATGAACACTCGTTGTTAATTCCTCAGTTCCACGGTCAAGGTTTTTTTTTTTTAACAACAAAATTTCCTTAAAAAAAATAGTTTCCCCCGTTTTTGTTCTTTTTTTATGATTTTAAAGTGAGAGCAAAAATTCAAGTGTAATAACTCATTCAGTCGAGAAGGCCGTTTTTTTTTTTATCTCCCTGAATAACGTCAGTGGCCAAGTGTTTATATTATGCATTGTTGTGTACCTGACAGATATATGTTTGTTTTGTAGTGACATCACAGCCAAGTGTTTATATTATGCATTGTTGTGTACCTGACAGATACATGTTTGTTTTGTAGTGACATCACAGCCAAGTGTTTATATTATGCATTGTTGTGTACCTGACAGATACATGTTTGTTTTGTAGTGACATCACAGCCAAGTGTTTATATTATGCATTGTTGTGTACCTGACAGATACATGTTTGTTTTGTAGTGACATCACAGCCAAGTGTTTATATTATGCATTGTTGTGTACCGGACAGATATATGTTTGTTTTTAGTGACATGACAGCCAAGTGTTTATATTATGCATTGTTGTGTCCCTGACAGATATATGTTTGTTTTGTACTGACATCACAGGAGTCTGGCTTGTCTGACTTCAGTTCAGTTCAATTCAGTTCAATTCAGTTCAATTCAGTTCAGTTCAGTTCAATTCAATTCAATTCAATTCAATTCAATTCAGTTCAATTCAATTCAATTAGATATTGCTGTATACCCAAGTGATACATGTTTATTTCGTATTTGAATTATTGGATTCCGTCTTGTCTAATTCAATTCAATTCAATTCAATTCAATAATACTTCATTAAATCCGCGTGGAAAATAAATTATTTGTGACTTTTCAGGCAAATCATAAACACTATATAATGTATAACCAAAAGTCAACCAAAAAGTTAAAACATATTATAGATCTAAAAAAGAAAAAAAAAAGTACACTGAAAAATCGGCCCGAACTCTGCAAGTGCCAGTGCAAATCACAAACATCACCATACATAAACACACGACCAGAAAAATAACCGATCCGTGTGTGTGTGTGTGTGTGTGTGTGTGTGTGTGTGTGTGTGTGCGTGCGTGCGTGCGTGCGTGCGTGCGTGCGTGCGTGCGTGCGTGCGTGCGTGCGTGCGCGCGTGCGTGCGCACTCCATGGTTTCCAGTTATAGATGAAAAGATTTGAAAATACTTTCGCTTCCAATGGTCTCCAGCTGCAGGCAATGTGAAGTTGATGACTTTATTCTGCTGTGTACGTATTGCAACGTGTCCAACATTGCTTGGTGGTATTCTGCTGTGTACGTATTGCAACGTGTCCAACACTGGTTGGTGGTATTCTGCTGTGTACGTATTGCAACGTGTCCAACATTGCTTGGTTGTATTCTGCTGTGTACGTATTGCAACGTGTCCAACATTGCTTGGTTGTATTCTGCTGTGTACGTATTGCAACGTGTCCAACATTGCTTGGTTGTATTCTGCTGTGTACGTATTGCAACGTGTCCAACATTGCTTGGTGGTATTTTGCTGTGTACGTATTGCAACGTGTCCAACATTGCTTGGTGGTATTCTGCTGTGTACGTATTGCAACGTGTCCAACATGGGTTGGTTGTATTCTGCTGTGTACGTATTGCAACGTGTCCAACATTGCTTGGTGGTATTCTGCTGTGTACGTATTGCAACGTGTCCAACATTGCTTGGTGGTATTCTGCTGTGTACGTATTGCAACGCGTCCAACATGGGTTGGTTGTATTTTCGTATCTAATAGAAATATCTTGCATACATTTAGCAACTTCTGTGTGTGGGGACAGAGAAAGCCACACCTACCAATGATTCACTGATTTCTACCGTTTGTGCGGGAAATGTATTGTTTTTCTAACTACCTTTGTCTCATAAGCATAATGTATCATTTTTTTGTCTTCTCTGTCTGTCTGTCTGTCTGTCTGTCTGTCTGTCTCATTCTGTC
>CM031602.1:10331331-10361331 GCA_018398815.1 Conus ventricosus | reverse complement strand
AAAACGTAGACACACGAATCACAAGACAAAACACGACGAGTTTCGACCTCTTAGGTCTTCTTCAGGCAAGATAATAATAATAATAATAATAATAATAATAATAATAATAATAATAATAATAATAATAATAATAATAATAATAATAATAATAGTAATAATAATAATAGTAAGAATAATAATAACAATAATAATAATAATGATAATTTAATTCGTTTAAGAAAAAAGTGACGCCTGCCCCCTGTGAGGCTCCAGGTGCCACTACAATATAAAAGCCGAACGTTTAAGAATGAAGAGAAGAAAGGAAACACATTAAGAGATTAAGACCTATAAACTATGACATCATAAGACCAACATACATTAAAAACAAAAACCCCACATAGAATTATACGTGCAGATAAACATAATCATCCCTTACACTCTTTCCCTACGTTGTCTCCCCCCTCAACTCTCCCTCTCTCCAGCACACACAACACCCAAGACACACTAACACATGCACTCACGCACCACACACACACACCAACACACACACACCACACACACACACACACACACACACACCACACACACACACACAACACACACACACGCGCGCGCACACACGCACACACGCACACACACACACACACGCACGCACACATACACACACGCACACACACATTATTCAGAAAGACACAACAGCAGGTTAACAGTGCTGTGCATAACATTAATCATTGTTAAGACACAACACTCAGGACATCGAAACTTCATCGTCCATCTCGCGCCGAACTGGATGAAAGTAAGTGACTGCTCGTTCATTTTCGTTGTCCTGAGTGTTGTGTGTCTTGCCTGCAGAAGACCTAAGAGGTCGAAACCCATCGTGTTTTGTCATGTGATTCGTTTGTCTACATTTTTTGGCGGAACTTTATCAATAATTGAAAAAAAATTATTTAGATTTCCGCCTGCAGTCGCCTCACTTTGCAACTAGGTGTAGCAATAAAACCAACTAGATGTAGCAATAAAACCAACTAGATGTAGCAATAAAACCAACTAGATGTAGCAATAAAACCAACTAGATGTAGCAATAAAACCAACCAGATGTAGCAATAAAACCAACTAGATGTAGCAATAAAACCAACTAGGTGTAGCAATAAAACCAACTAGGTGTAGCAATAAAACCAACTGGATGTAGCAATAAAACCAACTAGATGTAGCAATAAAACCAACTGGATGTAGCAATAAAACCAACTAGATGTAGCAATAAAACCAACTAGATGTGGCAACAAAAAACCAACTAGATGTAGCAATAAAACCAACTAGATGTAGCAATAAAACCAACTAGATGTAACAAGAAAACCAACTAGATGTAGCAATAAAACCAACTAGATGTGGCAACAAAAACCAACTAGATGTAGCAATAAAACCAACTAGATGTAGCAATAAAACCAACTAGATGTAACCAGAAAACCAACTAGATGTAACAATAAAACCAACTAGATGTAACAATAAAACCAACTAGATGTAACCAGAAAACCCAACTAGATGTAACAAGAAAACTAACTAGATGTAACCAGAAAACCAACTAGATGTAACCAGAAAACCAACTAGATGTAACCAGAAAACCAACTAGATGTAACCAGAAAACCAGCTAGATGTAACAATAAACCTAACTAGATGTAACAATAAAACGAATAGATGTAACCAGAAAACGAACTAGATGTAACAATAAAACCAACTAGATGTAACAATAAAAACCAACTAGATGTAACAAGAAAACCAACTAGATGTAACAAGAAACCCAATCATAAATTTAAGATTTTAGAAAAAAAAAGAAAAAGTAAATAGTGTCAACAACGGCCGCCACAATGGTCTAAGATTATTGGTGTTATCGGCATCAACGCTTGAGAGAGAGGAGAGAGAGAGAGGAGAGAGAGGAGAGAGAGAGGGGAGAGAGAGAGAGAGAGAGATGAGAGAGGAGAGAGAGAGAGAGACAGACAGAGACAGAGACAGAGAGGCACTATCTGAAATGTCACACTTGAACTCGACCGAAAGTTTGCCGTAACGGATTTATTTAAAAGCCATGGTGAGATAGCTTCCTACACCAACTGTTTGTTTGTTTGTAATAATTGTTTAATCAGGCAGATGTTTGTAATAATTGTTTAATCAGGCAGATGTTTGTAATAATTGTTTAATCAGGCAGATGTTTGTTTGTAATATTGTTTAATCAGGCAGATGTTTGTTTGTAGTAATTGTTTAATCAGGCAGATGTTTGTGTGTGATAATTGTTTAATCAGGAAGATGTTTGTGTGTGATAATTGTTTAATCAGGCAGATGTTTGTGTGTAGCTGATTCAAAGGACTGCAGTGTTGAAGATCTGCCGCGGGAAGAGAGTTCCACATATAAGGTCTGAAAATGAAAGGTACATTTGATGAATCGATGCGTAGCCAGAGAGGAGAGAGAGGGGGAGAGAGAGAGAGAGAGAGAGAGAGAGAGAGGGGGAGAGAGAGAGGGAAAGAGAGAGAGAGAGAGAGGGACAGAGAGAGAGAGAAGCGAGGGAGAGAGAGAGAAAGAGAGTGAGAGAGAGAGATGAGAGGTGGGTGGGGGTGGGGCTGGATGATGGAGGAGGAGAAGGAGAGAAGAGTGGAGTGAGAGAAGGAGAGGGAAGAGTCAGAAACTAATTATTATTAGTAATGATGTCCTCTGATGAGCATTCTGCCACGTTTGTCACGAGTTTGTCACGGGCCTACGACGTTTGACCCATCTAGGGTGGCGGAATTATTCATTTGTTTATTGTCGTTGCTGTTGTCGTGTATCCGTCCCTTGATGTGGCTTGTGGTGCGGTTGCACCTTGGTGTAGTTCAGCTCAACTTCGGTTTTTTTCTCTCTCCTCTCTCTCTTATTCCACTGCCGTGCTATTTATCCTGTAGATTCACGGGTGGCTGGTACCTTTCTCTCGAACTTGCTGTCTATCGGCCTCTGCCTGTCTTTTTACCTGTCGCACGTGCTTCGTTTCTTTTAGTTTGAAGTATGCTCACTCAGTGACGCAGCATGGCATGTTGGCCGCCATTGCTGAGGAAGGTTAGCTCTTCACTCGAGCGGAAGATGTCTCTGGGAGCGCCTGCTCCGGTCTTGGTTCTTACCGTATCATCGAGGGTACAGTCGGTATCTTCAGTTCCTACAGTCGGCCTGTAGGAGAGGGACATCACTTCTTCTTTTTCCGCACCTGTGCCTCTGTCCTCTCGACTGGACAGAGGGCAGAGAGAGTCGTTTGACCCGCCTCTTCTGGGTCACCCACGGGTAGCTGGTATAGCATCAGTTTCGTGGTTTGTTTGTTTTGGTTTGTTGTGTTAGCCGGCTTAGTCTTCTCTTTTGCGCAATTTTCTTTTGTTTTCGAAATTGTATAGAGAAATATTGTGTGATACCTTTTCTCTGGTTAATTCAATCTTTAACCTGGCCTTCTAAATTATTTCCAAAATTCTTTCTCCTGTTTATGCATCTGGTGATGCGGTAGTCGGTGGGGATGGGAGAGAACCTGGTGATTCAGGGTTGGAACTTGCTTGGTCTCGCTCGTCCGCCCCTGTCACATTCGCCGGATTTTCCTTCGGCCACCGTCTGTTTGTGTGTGCAAGGAGAACGAGTTTTATGTTCGCGAGCGTGCGTACGCATGATTTGTCGTTTGGATGCGTGGTTGGGATTTGTGTTATTTTGAAATGTGGCTATAAAATGGACAATTATGCCATTGAATTATTATTTGCAAATGTGGTGGCAGTTATAAAGCGATGGTCGCTGTGTTGGTTATTTCCTAAGAAAGGTGAATGTTAATGTGAGTGAGAGAAGGGTGAAGATAATTCATATTTGTTTTATAACCTGTTGATTTTAATGCAGTCTTTTACCTGCATCGTGTGAGAAGACCTAGTGAACATTCCTGGTTCGATGGGTTTACTGTGTGCGTTTAGTAGACTCCCCCTCGCCCATCATTGCGAGTGGCTGTTAAGATTTAACAGCATGGGTCGGACTGTACTGACGGCGGGGTTCCAGTACCCTTCTTCCTTCCTCCTTCCTTCTTCCTTCCCTCCCTTTCTTCTCTCCTCCCAGCTACGTTTCCCCCCCCCTCCCGGGGCTTCACACCGGAGTCTGGACTGGATGGTGCCACGTACTGGTTGAGGCCACGCTCTGGCTGAGACCACGGACTGGATGGTGCACGTGCTGGGTTGAGGCCACGCTCTGGCTGTAGACCACGGACTGGATGGTGCCACGTGCTGGTTGAGGCCACGCTCTGGCTGAGACCACGGACTGGATGGTGCCACGCGCTGGTCGAGGCCACGCTCGGGTCGGGACCGCGGACTGGTAGAGGAGCCCGCCGTCTTGACTGGCCGGCCCTGACCCCGTCCAGGACCTCCAGTAACGCCGCCACGTTCCCCCCCCCCCCCCCCCCCCCCCCCCCCCCCCCCCTTCCGGGACGCGCTCTTCACTGCTGTTTGTGAGTCGAGGGTGTCGGCTTTGAGCGACTCCCTGCGAGAACCGACCCGGTTCGGAGCACCTAGTGCGACAGGGTGCTCCCAGTAGACTTGACAGAGGCAGGGGTGTGGACGCACTCCATGGTGTTAGAAGGGATCGATGCTGGAAATGTTTCTTTATAATTGTGTATATGTCATATGTGCTGGAATGCTGTAATTGTGATTGTGTACGTCGTATGGTGAAATGTTATTTATAATCGTGCTGTTGTGGGTGTTGGAGTGCTTGATTGTGATTGTGCATGTTGTGTGCGTTGGAGTGCTTGATTGTGATTGTGCATGTTGTGTGTGTTGGAATGCTTATTTTTGCTGGTGTGAATAAATGGGGTGTTGTTATCGTAATCTTTCTCGCGTGGGCTCTTGCGAGGCGTGCGAGGTCAGCCATTCCCTTCACTCCCATCTAGACCGATCCTGTCAGGGCAGACCTCCAGGGGTCGGTCGTGACAATTGTGGGGGCTCGTCGGGATGTGAAGGGCTCTGGCTGTCTCTCTCGTTTCGCGGAGTACCTGTTTAGTTTTGTCTGTTTTATATATGTTTAGTCAGTTTGTCGTGTTTGTTCGTGGGTGGTTGGCTGGGTGACTCTAGCGTGAAGGGAGTCTTTTTGTGGCTGAGGGAACATCCGGTGTGACTCGGGAGTCGAGTGAGACCGAGGGGAGTCGACCGCGCCCAGACCTCCTTCCGCCGGGTACCTCACGCAGGTACGGCCGTAAGTCTTGCCTTTCTGTTGCCGCTCAGTCTTCCATTCCTGTTTTGTATTTAGCCAATTCTTGTTTTTTTTTTTTCTCTACCGGGTTATTGAGTACAGGGGGTTGTATCGGACGTTAGTGTCCCTTTGTTTTTTCCTCTCTCCGGATTCCGTCTGCCAGTTTGTTTGTTTGTTTTTTTTTTCGGCCAGCCCCACCGCACTGTTGCTCGTGCTGTGGAGCGCGGTGTTGCCAGAGTGGGGGCAGCCGGACATAGTTTTTTTTTTTTTTTTTTTTTTTCGGTGAGCCCCACCGCACTGTTGCTCGTGTTGTAGAGCGCGGTGTTGCCAGGTGGGAGCAGCCGGAACTGGTCCGCACACAGCACACACACACATACACACATATACACACACCCTAAATATTTGTTTTTCAAGTGGAATTGTCTTTCCCCTGTAATGTTAATGTAGGATATAGTTGTCATGGCAACGTCCGGTGCTGGTGGTATGGCTACTCGGGCGTCGAAGAAGAAGGGTCTTCTAAATGTAGTCCCACTATTAGTACCAGCACTTCGACTACAGTGACTTCCACTTATTCCAGTGCTGTAGCCGATAGTCCAGCGAGTACTTTCACTTCTTCTTCGCTAGGGGGTCTTCCTGTCGAGACCCCGACTGGCACTTCCGCTCGGAAGCGTCAGAGCATAGCGAAGCAACTGTGGGCTTCTGTTGAGTCGCAGAAACCAAAGCCCTCTCTTCTCCATGCTTCCCCTCGGGGTGGAGTACGCCCAGGGAGACTTTCCTCATGGGAAAGTCGAGACCCAAGAGACGGGTCAGACGGGTCATCCTCCCGTGTCGGGAGTGGTGAATCCTTCCCAGGACATCACCTCTGTCCTGATGTTTCTAGAGCAGCAGCGACGAGAGGATGCTTCCAGGCAGGAAGCCCTGCGTAGGGAAGAGTTGGTTAGGATGGAGGCTCTGCGCAGAGAGGAGACTGACAGACAGGAGATTCTGCATAGGGAAGAGGCTATGCTGCGCAGAGAAGAGGCTGCTCTGCGCAGGGAGGAGGCTGCCAGGACAGGAGGATCAGCGTAGGGAAGAGGCCTGCTCAGCGTAGGGAAGAGGCTGCCCTCCGTAGGGAAGAACTAGACAGGATGGAGGCTCTGCGTAGGGAGGAGATGGAACAACTTCTTTGCGGTCTCCCGCTTCTGTAAGTCAGGGGGTTAATCACCAGGCAGGTGATAGAGTTAGAGGCCCAAAGTTAAAGCTTCCAGAGTTCAGACCTAGTGAGGACATTGATATGTTCCTAGAGCATTTTGACAAGGTTGCTAGTTCATACCAATTGTCTGAGGAACAAAGGCTATGCACCTTTTTTCTGGGTTATTGGTGCTGCAAGGGAGTGTGTGCTCACTCTAAACGAAGGTGCGTCTTATGCAGACATGCGTTGGCTCTGCGTAAGCGTTTCCACCTTAACCCCGAGACGTACAGGATGAAGTTCAGGTCCATGAAGAAGAATAACGACGGAGACCTTCGTGCAGTTTGGTGATAGGCTGCGCAAACGCTAGGGTATTGGCGTCAGTTGGCCAAGTTGGAGCTGGAGGATCTGATCCTCATTGAACAGCTCACCAACACTGTGTCCCCAGAGTTGAGGATCGGATAGGCGAGACAGCACCTCAGGATTTCGCGGCTGCGATTCACACCGCTGAGGTGTTTGCTGAAGCTCGCAGGGCTTATGGGCATCGCCCAGATACGGAGAGGAAGCCCTCCACAGGATTTAGTGGCGGTAAGGCGCCGACAACTGCTAGCGGGGTGAACAAGGCAGGCAGTTCATCGGGGATTTCAGCGCCCCGACTGTGTTTTCTTTGTGGTCGTCCTGGCCACATCAGGAAAGATTGCCTAGAGCCGCTGGTAGTCGTGAGGCTGGTCCTTTCCCACGTCCTCGTGCCTCGGCTAACGTGGGTTCATCCCAGCTTTGGTGATTCAGAGTGCCCAGTGTTTCTTTCTGTTGTTGGTTCATCCTTGGTCACACCATCAGGGATTCGGGAGCATCAACACTCTTTGTGGATAAGGATTTAGTTTCCCCTAAGGCCCGGCGGGGCGCCAGTTACGATGTGTGCGGGTTGGAGGGCTGGTTTTACCTCCACCCGTCCTTCAGTACTGTTTCTATCTCACCCCCTACTTCTGTGGCGAAGTATGGGCCATCGCGGTGGAGCGACCTCTGTATTCCCTTATCATAGGAATACTATCACCTTCGCAGACGGACGCAGTCAGCCCGTGTCTACGGATTTGCCCGTACAGGCGTGTGTGGGAGTCACCACACGCGCCAAAGCTAAGAAGCAGGAACAGGAATTGCGTCCCGTTCTTCAGCCGATCTCTGACGAGGTTCTGGCAAGGGCCGATTCCTGCTAGCATTATCCGTCTTCAGGTCAGGGACTTGGTGTCCAACGCCTACGACAACTTGTGGATCGTCCCACTCAGTCGGCCCGACACGCCAAGGTGAGCTTTAAGCTCCACAGGGGATCCTCTTTAGGGTTTTCACCCAGGCAGATCGTGTGGCCAAGCAGCTTGTGGTTCCCCAAAGCCTGAGAGAGTCTGTCCTCCGGCAGGCCCACGATTCCCCCATGGCTGGTCATATGGGCTCCAAGCGGACTCTCGAGCGAGTAAGACAGGACTTCTTCTGGCCAGGGATGAATCTGCAAGTTAGGCAGTACTGCCGCAGTTGCGATGTCTGCCAACGGACAACGCCTAAGGGTCGCTTGAAGCGTGTTCCCTAGGGTCAGTGCCACGGGTTGGGGAGCCATTCAGCAAGGTTGGGGTCGACCTGGTGGGACCCATTAATCCTCCATCGATCGCGGTCACCGCTACACTTCGGTAGTGGTAGAATCTGCGAGTCGATACCAGAGGCTGTCCCGTTAGGACTATCGATGCCCCTACTGTTGCTGAATCTCTCAGCAGATTTGGACGCGCACTGGCGTGCCCAAGAAGAAGTACGGCCGGAAGTTTGTACTGGAGAGCGATCATCATCCTCTCCAGTGCCTGGACCGGATCGGCCAGTCAGTCGTCGACTCATGAGTTAGGCAGTGGAACTGCAGAGTCATGCGTTCACTTTCCGTCATATCAAGGGTTCCTGTAATACGGATGCTGACTATCTTAGCCGAGCTCCGTAGTCAGCGCATTGGAAAATCGGTCAGAGGGACACTTCCCCTCAACCAGGGTTATATTCCCTTTTGGTCTCTGTATCAGGTGTAGGACAGTTTTCACTTCAGTGATGTTAACGGTAGTGAATCACCAATGGTTCGGATTGTTACTTTCATGGTTTGGAAGGTTTGCTTAGTTGTTTGATATAATGTAGTTAGTTATGTATTTCCCTGTGTGATTCTATCGTAGAATGTTTGTATTGGTGATTCCTCGTACTCTGTCGATCACAGAGAGTTGGGTTCGGTCCCATTGTTGTGAATTTGCACATGCGTCAAGGTTCAAAGGAGCACTGTATCTCAGAGAAACAGATGCTTTAGAAGGGGGGTTTGTCACGAGTTTGTCACGAGGCCTACGACGTTTGACCCATCTTAGGGTGGCGGAATTATTCATTTGTTTATTGTCGTTGCTGTTGTCGTGTATCCGTCCCTTGATGTGGCTTGTGGTGCGGTTGCACCTTGGTGTAGTTCAGCTCAACTTCGGTTTTTCTCTCTCTCTCTCTCTTATTCCACTGCCCGTGCTATTTATCCTGTAGGTTCACGGGTGGCTGGTACCTTTCTCTCGAACTTGCTGTCTATCGGCCTCTCGCCTGTCTTTTTACCTGTCGCACGTGCTTCGTTTCTTTTAGTTTGAAGTATGCTCACTCAGTGACGCAGCATGGCATGTTGGCCGCCATTGCTGAGGGAGGTTAGCTCTTCACTCGAGCAGAAGATGTCTCTGGGAGCGCCTGCTCCGGTCTTGGTTCTTCACCGTATCATCGAGGGTACAGTCGGTATCTTCAGTTCTACAGTCGGCCTGTAGGAGAGGGACATCACTTCTTCTTTTTTCCGCACCTGTGCCTCTGTCCTCTCGACTGGACAGAGGGCAGAGAGAGTCGTTTGACCCGCCTCTTCTGGGGTCACCCACGGGTAGCTGTAAGCATCAGTTTCGTGGTTTGTTTGTTTTGGTTTGTTGTTGTTAGCCGGCTTTAGTCTTCTCTTTTGCGCAATTTTCTTTTGTTTTCGAAATTGTAAGAGAAATATTGTGTGAGACCTTTTCTCTGGTTAATTCAATCTTTAACCTGGCCATTTCAATTATTTCCAAAATTCTTTCTCCTGTTTATGCATCTGGTGATGCGGTAGTCGGTGGGGATGGGAGAGAACCTGGTGATTCAGGGTTGGAACTTGCTTGGTCTCGCTCGTCCGCCCCTGTCACATTCGCCGGATCTTATCCTTCGGCCACCGTCTGTTTGTGTGTGCAAGGAGAACGAGTTTTATGTTCGCGAGCGTGCGTACGCATGATTTGTCGTTTGGATGCGTGGTTGGAGATTTGTGTTATTTTGAAATGTGGCTATAAAATGTGACAATTATGCCATTGAATTATTATTTGCAAAATGTGGTGGCAGTTATAAAGCGATGGTCGCTGTGTTGGTTATTTCCTAAGAAAGGTGAATGTTAAATGTGAGTGAGAGAAGGGTGAAGATAATTCATATTTGTTTATAACCTGTGATTTAATGCAGTCTTTTAGCTGCATCGTGTGAGAAGACCCTAGTGAACATTCCTGGTTCGATGGGTTTACTGTGTGCGTTTAGTAGACTCCCCCTCGCCCATCATGCGAGTGGCTGTTAAGATTTGACAGCATGGGTCAGACTGTACTGACGGCGGGGTTCAGTACCCTTCTTCCTTCCTCCTTCCTTCTTCCTTCCCTCCCTTTCTTCTCTCCTCCCAGCTACGTTTCCCCCCCCCCCCTCCCGGGGGCTTCACCCGGAGTCTGGACTGGATGGTGCCACGTGCTGGTTGAGGCCACGCTCTGGCTGAGACCACGGACTGGATGGTGCCACGTGCTGGTTGAGGCCACGCTCTGGCTGAGACACGGACTAGGATGGTGCCACGTGCTAGTTGAGGCCACGCTCTGGCTGAGACCACGGACTGGATGGTGCCACGCGCTGTCGAGGCCACGCTCGGGTCGGGACCGCGGACTGGTAGAGGAGCCCGCCGTCTTGACTGGCCGGCCCTGACCCCGTCCAGGACCTCCAGTAACGGCGCACGTTTCCCCCCCCCCCTTCCGGACGCGCTCTTCACTGCCTGTTTGTGAGTCGAGGGTGTCGGCTTTGAGCGACTCCCTGCGAGAACCGACCCGGTTCGGAGCACCTAGTGCGACAGGGTGCTCCCAGTAGACTTGACAGGAGGCAGGGTGTGGACGCACTCCATGGTGTTAGAAGGGATCGATGCTGGAAATGTTTCTTTATAATTGTGTATATGTCATATGTGCTGGAATGCTGTAATTGTGATTGTGTACGTCGTATGGTGAAATGTTTATTATAATCGTGCATGTTGTGGGTGTTGGAGTGCTTGATTGTGATTGTGCATGTTGTGTGCGTTGGAGTGCTTGATTGTGATTGTGCATGTTGTGTGTGTTGGAATGCTTATTTTGCTGGTGTGAATAAATGGGGTGTTGTATCGTAATCTTTCTCGTGTGGGCTCTTGCGAGGCGTGCGAGGTCAGCCATTCCCTTCACTCCCATCTAGACCGATCCTGTCAGGGCAGACCTCCAGGGGTCGGTCGTGACAACGTTGAAAACAGTGGTGGGAAGGGATGTGTCCAAGCTTCGTTCTGTTTGCCGCTGTTTTCATCCTCGACTTCCTCTGTCTTCTTCTTTGTCATCGTGCTTTTCTTCATCTTCATCTCATCCTTCCTCGTCGTCGCCCTTGTTTTTATGTTTTCTTTTTTCTCTTCTTCTTCTTCTTCTTCTTCTTCTTCTTCTTCTTCTTCTTCTTCTTCTTCTCCTCCTCCTCCTCTCCTCCTTCTTCTTCTCCTCCTCCTCCTCCTCCTCCGTCTTCGTCTTCTCCTCCTCCTCCTCCTCCCTCTTCTCCTCCTCCTCCGCCTTCTTCGTCTTCTTCTCCTCTCTCTCTCTCTCTCTCTCTCTCTCTCTCTCTCTCTCTCTCTCTCTCTCTCTCTGTCTCTCTCTCTCTCTCTCTCCTCTCTCTCTCTCTCTCTCTCTCTCTCTCTCTCTTCCTCCTCCTCCTCCTCTTTCTCCTTTTCTTCTGCATCTTGTATATTATCCTTCTGGATTTGTTTTTGGCCTTTCCCTATTTTCTTTCTTTTCTTCCTCTCCTGTCGTTTCTGGTGTTGGTTTTTTCTTCCTCTCCTGTCGTTTCTGGTGTTCTTCTTTTCTTCCTCTCCTGTCGTTTCTGGTGTTCTTCTTTTCTTCCTCTCCTGTCGTTTCTGGTGTTGTTATTTTCTTTCATTCTCTTCACTCTTCCTCCTCATAAGATACAGACTTCAAAGGGAGGCCACTCCGGACTTGCCCTCCACCCTCCTTCTCCACCAAAGCTTGTGTCGAGTCAGTGGTTTGTAACTGAGTGCCTTTAAATGCAGCATCAATCATTAGTGTGATCATGCAGCTCAAATCATTGGTGTGATCATGCAGCATCAATCATTAGTGTGATCAGGCAGCATCAATCATTAGTGTGATCATGCAGCATCAATCATTAGTGTGATCATGCAGCTCAAATCATTAGTGTGATCAAGCAGCATCAATCATTAGTGTGATCATGCAGCTCAAATCATTAGTGTGATCAGGCAGCATCAATCATTAGTGTGATCATGCAGCATCAATCATTAGTGTGATCATGCAGCTCAAATCATTAGTGTGATCATGCAGCACAAATCATTAGTGTGATCAAGCAGCTCAAATATTAGTGTGATCATGCAGCACAAATCATTAGTGTTATCAGGAAGCGTTAATTATTAGTGTTATCAAGCAGCACAAATCATTAGTATTATCAGGAAGCCTTAATTATTAGTGTTATCAAGCAGCACAAATCATTAGTATTATCAGGAAGCCTTAATTATTAGTGTTATCAAGCAGCACAAATCATTAGTGTTATCAGGAAGCCTTAATTATTAGTGTTATCAAGCAGCACAAATCATTAGTGTTATCAGGAAGCCTTAATTATTAATGTTATCAAGCAGCACAAATCATTAGTGTGACCATGAAAGAGCTGTACTCGTCGATATCCGTGCTGACGGTGATTAGACTTAATTTTTTGGGGGGGGGGGGGGGAGGGGATGGAAGGGGGATGGGGGTGAGCTGGGGGTGGGGGTGGGGGGAGGGTGGGGTGGGGGAACTATCAAGTTATCTGGCCTCTAACATTGAAAGTATGGGGTTCTCTCTGCCCCGCGTTGTGCTCGCGCGCGCATGCGTGTGTGTGTGTGTGTGTGTGTGCGTGTGTGTGTGTGCGTCAAAAATCAAAATTTTATTTTCAGATGGAACATTGAATAAGCAATAAATCTGCTTTTTTTTTTGCATCAAGCCATCCATAAAAAAAAAAAATAAATAAATCGGTGAAACGACGACTAATCACAGAAATTTATTAAATTCAGAAATAACAACAAATAGAAACCAGAGAAGTAATGGATGGGGGGGGGGGGGGGGGAGGCGGGGGAGGGGGGGGGGGAGATGGGGAGTGTACAAATGAGAAGGGGAAATTCCAGGAGAGAGGAGAGAGAGAGAGAGAGAGAGAGAGAGAGAGAGAGAGAGAGAGAGAGAGAGAGAGAGAGATTGGTTATGTACAATATGTACATTGTCTTCACAAATGTGCACGGTACGTATACTCTAAGAATACTGTCGACACTGACATACCCTTTCCTCTGAGGCACACACACGCATGCAGAGCATGTACATAGATATACATATACACATGCATACACTGTGAAAAACCATAAAACCGTATTTCAAAGGGTTTGGGAAAATGTAAGTTATGAACCATTCATGAGATACCTTTTTCAGATTATATAACATTATGCATACACACTGCCTTATTTAACAAAAGTCTGTTGTGGAAAGTTAATATATTATTAAGTGTTTTATAATCTTCTGTAGTCAGAGTGCTTGATCTTAACAATACTAATTTTAGTGCTCTTTTGTACATTCGATGAATCATTTTTAAGTTGGTTTCACTGCAGCTGTCCCATAATGTCGATGCATAATCAATTATTGATAAAATGTGAGCACAGAAGAAAAGGTTACGAGAATGGGTATCAAGGAAATTCTTAATCTTGGCCAGCTGAAGTAATTTTTTTGAAAGACGTTTTCCCAGTGACTTTGTATGGTCAGTCCACGATAGATCTTTATTACACCTGGCATTTTATGTGAATCTACTTCTTCAATTTGTTTGTCAGATATAAACAATGGTTGAAACTTTGACTTCATTCTTTGCCGTTTTTGTCGAGCACATACATACATACATTTGGTCTTGTTTGCATTTAAGGACATATGATTCAGTTGGGTCCATTCAGTAAGTCCATGAATATTATCTTGTAGTTTGTTTGCTAGTCTATGGGTGTCTGAATCACTGGAATGGAGCGATGTATCGTCGGCAAACATTTCGCACTTACATTTAACATAAAGAGTTAAATCATTGATATAGATAGAAAACAGAAGAGGACCTAATACAGAGCCTTGTGGTACTCCGTATTTTACAGGCAAAAAGTTTGACATTTTATTGTTAACTGTTACTGCTTGTTTTCTGTTACATAGAAAAGAAGACAAGAGATTAATGAATTCTGGATTTAATTTATACAGTTCTAATTTGCGCAGTAGCAGAGAATGATTTATAACATCAAACGCTTTCTCAAAGTCTATAAAAAGAATACCAGTAAACTTATTTTCATTTCTTCTTCTGCGTTCGATTTAAGCTGGATGCGTCAGACTTGTAACCCGGCCGCCATGATGAAGCCCGCGGTCTTCCCCAGGTCAGAACGGGCTCCCCAAAGCTGTGCCTGCAACTCCGCTTCCCCCGGCCAGGTTTGTGTCGTAGAGCTGCGTGACTAGGACAGCGCAGTAGGACATGTTCAGGGGTCTGGGGTCCAGTGCCGCATGGACACTGGTCAGTGTAGGTGATCTTCAGGCGGTTAAGGTGGCTCAGCAGTCTGCAGTGGCCGGTCCTCAGTCTGAAGAGGATTGTCTGCTGGTGCCTTTGGAGCTGGTGGATCGGGTCAGCACCATTCTCTGCACCCAGCCTTCTCTTCCACTTGGACTGAAACTGGTTGTGGATGATGGTTTTGGCCTTCCTGTAGGTCGCGGGGTGGCTGAACTGCTCCATTTTGCTGCTGCCTTGGAGAGAGCATCAGCGTTTTCGTTGCCCATGATCCCACAGTGAGACGGAATCCACTGAAGTGTAATGACAGACTGTTTTGAGAGTTCATGGAGGGCAGCCTTGATGTCTTGCGTTTGTTGTTCATTTCTTGTGTTCTGAAGTCCCTGCAGCAGAGATCGGCAGTCTGTGAAGAAGACAACCTTCTGTGATGGGATGCCTGGTCCCAGAAAGACCCTCACTGCGTGGAGCAGTGCTATTGTCTCCGCTCTGTAGTTGGAGGAGATCTTTCCGGTGGGGAAGGCCTTGTGTGTCAATCTTCCATTGGTGTGTCTGATGAAGAACCCTGCTCCTCCATTCTTGACTGCTCCTTCTGAGGATCCATCTGTGAAGACGTGGGTCCACTCACTGGGGTTGTATTGGTTGGCAATCATCTCCTGTGCCAGAGCTTTCATTACTTGAGGGGCTTGACGGTCCATTCTTTTAATGCCAGGAACTTCAGTGATGATTGCGACATCCTCTAGGTGATTGTCTAGTTCCTCAAAATCTGGAAGCATCTCCATTTTGGCTGGTGAAGCAGGCAGCAGGTCTTCATTTCTGTGATGCAGGCTCTTAGACAGGTGGTTGAAACTTGTTCTCTTTAGCCTGTTTTTGGTGGGGTTCTGCATCTCGGTGTGCATGGGTGTGGTAGGCATACGCAGTAACTTTTCACTGTGGATGAAAACCTTCTCCTCGCGTCTGTCTTCGAGGGAATGTAGGCTAGTAAGCTTCTCCATGGCTTGGATTGGGGTAGTCTTCATCCCACCCGTGATCAGTCGCAATCCTGCATTCTGCACTTTGTTCAGGCAACTGGTGTTGGTCTTGGATGCAGTGGCCCATGCAGAACTGCCATACTCCAGGGTTGGTCTGACGGTACCCACGTACACCTTCTGCAGGAGGCTGCTGTTTGCGCCCCAGGATGTACCGGCCAGCTTCTTCATGATGGCGAGCTTCCTGACTGCTTCGTTTTCAATGTTCTTGAGGTGCGGATTCCAAGTAAGCCGCTTGTCCAGCTTGATACCTAGGTATGTTGGGTTGTCTTCTTGTTTCAGCTCTCTTCCATTTATTTTCAGGCTGATGGTTTCTGGCAGTGGCGACAGCGAGAAGACTGTGGCCACTGTTTTGGTGGCGTTGATTTCTACGCCCAGTCAGAGGCCCATCTTCCGACGTGTTCCAGTGCTTCCTGCATCCTGTAGCTGGCTGTGGTTAAGTGTTCTGCAGCACTCCAGGCAGCAAAGTCGTCGGCGTGGAGAGCTCTGGAGATGTGCTTGGTGAGCTTCTCAGCGATGTCGTCAATGAAGATGAGAAAGAGTGTAGGGGAAATGACTCCTCCTTGTGGTACACCTTGTTGTTGAGTGTCACGACCGACCCTGGAGGTCTGCCCTGACAGGATCGGTCTAGATGGAGTGAAGGGAGTGACTGACCTCACACGCCTCGCAAGAGACCACACAGAAAGATTACGATACAACACCCCATTTATTCACATCAACACACGCAATCACAAATAAATATTTCAACGCACGCACCATGCACAATCACAATCAAGTATTCCAACACACACAACAAGCATCTCAACACACACAACATGCACAATCACAATCAAGCATTCCAATACACGACATACACAATCATAATGGTAAATAAATAATTCCAGCACACACAACGTGCACAATCACAATCATAAATAAATGATCCCAGCACCCATCCCTTTCCCGAGATGTAGTGCCCCCACACCCCTGCCTCTCCAAAGTCTACTAGGAACACCCTGTTGCAAAGGAGTGCCCCAAACCGGGTCGGTTCCTAGAGAGAGAGATGTCCAAGGCCGACACCCTTGACCCGCACAAACGACGGTGGAGAGCGCGTCTCAGGGGACGAGGCGTTGTTGCTGGAGGTCCTGGACGGGGATCAGGACCGTCCAGCCAAGTCCACAGCTTTTCCACCAGTACGTGGCATCCACCAGCGCGTGGTCCCCACCAGTGCGTGCTCCGGGTGAAGTCTCCGGGAGGAGGGTGAAGGTAACTGGGAGGAAAGTAGAAAGACGGGCACTGGAACCCCGCAGTCAGTACTGTCTGACACACGCTGTTAAACCTTAACAGCCACTCGCATGATGGGCGAGGGGAGGCTTACTAAATACCCCAACCCATAAGCTCAACACAGACTTGAGCATAACGCAGCAAACCGACCAAATCAGGAATGTTCGTTAAAGTCTTCTCATACGAAGCAGGTAAGAGACTGCATTAAATTAACAGGTATAAAACAAATATGAATTATCTTTATCCTTCTCTCACTCACGTTTAACATTTTCCTTTCTTAGGAATTGAACTAATAAAGCAACCATGGCTTTACATCTGCCACCACATTTGCAAATAATAATAATTCAATGGCACAATTATCCCCACATCTTATGGCAACATTTCAAAATAACACAAATTTCCAAGCACGCATCCAAACGACTAATCATGCGTACGCACGCTCGCGAACATAAAACTCGTTCTCCTTGCACACACAAATAGACGGTGGCCGAAGAATGTGAGACCGGCAATTGTGACAGGGGCGGACGAGCGAGACCAAGCAAGTACCAACCCTGAATCACCAGGTTCTCTCCCATCCCCACCGACTACCGCATCACCAGATGCATAAAAAAAGGAAGAATTTTGGATATAATTTAGAATGGCCAGGTTAAAGATTGAATTAACCAGAAAAAGTGGTCTCAAACAATATTTCTTTTATAATTTTGAAAAACAAAAGAAATTGCGCAAAAGAGAAGACTTAGCCGCAAAAAAAACAACAACAACAAATAAACCACGAAACTGATGCTTACCAGCTACCCGTGGGTGACCCAAAAGAGGCGGGTCAAACGACTCTCTCTGCCCTCTGTCCAGTCGAGAGAACAGCAGCGCAGATGCGGAAAGAGATGAAGTGATGTCTCCCTCCTACAGGCCGACTGTAGGAAAAGAAAGTACGAGGATAAGAAAGTACCGACTGTACCTTCGACGATATGGTGAAGAACCAGGACCGGAGCAGGCGCTCCCAGAGACATCTTCCGCTCGAGTCAATAGAAAACCCGCCTCCGCGATGGCGGCCAACATGCCACGCTACGTCACGGTGAGAATACCTCAAGCCTAAGAGGAACCTTGCACGTGCGGCAGGTGAAAAGACAGGTGAGAGGCCGATAGAGACAGCCAGTACAAGAAAAAGATACCAGCCACCCGTGAACCTGCAGGATGAATCGCACGGGCGGTGGAATTAGAGAGGAGAGAGAGAGAAAGTAAACCTAACCTGAGCTAAACCACACCAAAGTGGCAACCACACCACAAGCCACATTAAGGGACGGATATACGACAACAACGACGACAACAACTAAATGAACAATTCTACTACCCTAGATGGGCCAATCGTCATAGGCCTCGTAACAAACCCGTGACATTGAGTGATTCGATGGCTAATTTTCCCATCAAGTTGAACTCTTGCTGTGCGGTACTGGAGGAAGTTGCGTATCCAGCGGTACATATTCCCTTCCACTTTCTTGTTTAGCAGCTTCAGGAGCAGTCCTTCCTTCCATACCTTGTCGAAGGCTTTGGTCAGGTCCACAAAGACAGCGAGTACCTTTTTCTTCTCCTGAAAGGGCGTTTTCGATCTGTTGGGCGAGGTACACAAGCTGGTCTTCCGTACTGTGGTTTTTCCTGTAAGCCGACTGTGTGTTGCTGAGCAGGTGATTTTCTTCCAGGTGTTTCAGCAGTCTTGTGTTCACCATTCTTTCCATCACCTTGCCCAGACAACTGAGGAGGCTGATTGGTCGGTAGCTGGATTTCTTGGTTTTGTCTTTCTGTTTCTTTCTGATGGGGATGATGACTGCTTCTCTCCATCGGTCTGGGAATTTCCCTGAGCTCCATGACTGGTTGATGATCAGAAGAAGCTTCTGTTTTGCTGTGGTTCCAAGTCTCCTGATCATGTCATTGGTAACACCATCTTTCCTGGGGCTTTCTTTGGCTTTAGTTTTTTAATGGCTGCATTGAGTTCAGTCATGGAGAAGGCTGACATCATCTACGGTGTGGGGTTCTGGTGTTTTAGCTTCTCCTTGGTTTCCTTGCTGACTTCCTGCACTCGGGCATTGGGTATTGTTGCTTTGCTTTCCTCTTTGCAAAAGTCTGCCAGGATGTTTGCTGCTTCCTTCCCGCGTGGTGCGTACCGTTTTCCTCGATGAAGGTTTTGCTGTGTCCCGCTCTGGTGTCTCCATTCAGGGCTTTTGTCAGATTCCACAGCTTGCTGGTGTCCTTCTCCATGTTGAGGCTGCTGGTCTTCTCGTTCCAGCTCTTTTGGAGTTCAGCTTTCTTTTGCTGGTTGAAAGCTTCTTTGGCGTTGTTGTGCCTCACTAGGTTCTCTGGAGTGGGGGTTTGCTCCATAGTTTCTCTGGCATTGTCCATTTCAGTGTGAAGCTGGTCCAGTGTGTCACTCCAGTATGGCAGGTAATGCCTTCTTTTGCCATTTTCATTTATACTGCATAGAAGGCTATCAACGAGCTGTATGAGGGCTGTATGACAGGAATGATTTTCACGGAAACCAGACTAATCTTCATTGAGTAAATTTTTTTAGCAAGGTAAGAATAGAGGGACTTTTGCATGTGCTTTTCAATAGGCTTAGATAAAGCAGATAAAATAGAAACAGGTCGATAATTTGATGGATTTGATGTATCACCATGTGTGTGTGTGTGTGTGTGTGTGTGTGTGTGTGTGTGTGTGTGTGTGTGTGTGTGTGTGTGTGTGCGTGCGTGCGTGGGTACGGTGCGTGCGTGCGTGCGTGCGTGGGTGCGTGCGTGCGTGCGTGCTAGCATGCGTGTGTGCGTGCGTGCGTGTGTGTATGTGTGCGTGTGTGTGTGTGTGTGTGTGTGTGTGTGTGTGTGTGTGTGTGTGTGTGTGTGTGTGTGTATTCTGTGTGTGTGTGTGTGTGTGTGTGTGTGTGTGTGTGCGTGCGTGCGTGCGTGTGTGTGTGTGTGCGTGCGTGCGTGCGTGCGTGCGTTCGTGCGTGTGTGCGTGCGTGCGTGCGTGCGTGTGTGTGTGTGTGTGTGTGTGTGTGTGTGTGTGTGTGTGTGTGTGTGTGGTGTGAGTGCGTGTGCGTGTGTGTGTGTGTGTGTTGAGAGAGAGAGAGAGAGAGAGAGAGAGAGAGAGGAGAGAGAGAGAGAGAGAGAGAGAGAGAGAGAGAGAGAGAGGAGGGAGAAGAACAGTCTCATATGCAAGTCATTTTTTTTCGCGGAAATCCATGTGTTTCGTGTTTAGACATTAATTATATTTTCAGTTCTATATTGATAGTTCAATTTTCCCAAGAAAATCGCTTCTTGTAGGAGACTGCTTCGTAACTTACACTTATGTGAACGATGTTTTTATAGACGTATAATGAAAGGAAAAATATGCAATCGAATGCGAATCAGATACCAAAAGTATGAGAGATTCTATTAGACATATATGCTGTATGTAAGTGCATTTCTCTTTTACCAAACCAGGGAACATATTCCAAAGGCATTTAACATTTGTACATTTCCAAGAAAAAAAATTTCGGTCAAATTGTCTGCAAGTAAACCACACGAAGACTACATTTATCAGGACCAATCACTGCAATTCCTTCAAAATACATTGCTTGATCCTAAGCACCTAGGTAAAAGTTTCAGACAAAACCACTGAAGCTTTTTGTCTGTGATCTGATGTGCGCAAAAGATGCACGATTCTCAGTCATCAGCTGGTGACAGTTTCACGTCTCTTTGTCACAGCACGGAGCTCTAAGCGTGACAGTTTCACGTCTCTTTGTCACAGCACGGAGCTCTAAGCGTATGATCAATCAGTAGATCGTCATCGATCTTTATCTGATTGATTAATTAGTAAGTAACAAAAGTGATAAAGGAATACATTTATTTCTGATGACAATTTCAGATTTCTTTATGAATTTATTCATGCCAACTTCTACCCCGTAAAAGTGAAAAAATCAAAATTGGCGTTAGCTTTTTCTCTAGAAGTGTCTGTGACAAAGAAACTGATCATTATCATTAAAAAGAATATGCGAAATAATGAACATTTTGTTTTCGAGCATTTTCCCAACTTGAATACATACAATGCTTCGGCAAGTAATTCAGCAGAATTTCGGGAGGGGGAGGATACATTTGTAAATTTAAAAAAGTTTATGAGCTTTAAGGATGTCTGCCCAGACCAGGTTTTATTTCTTAATTTCCAAGACAATCTCTGAACCATGTTTACTTGTAAGAGGCCTCTGAAGCAACTACTCAACGGGAAATGTTTGCATGTATGTAATTTCTCTTTTAACAAGAGATAATAAAGTTGTCTGAAGTCTGATGTATGGTTTAATCGTTCAGTTGTACGGATCCAGAATCATTTTTGAAATGTGACTTTTCTTTTCACTCTGGAAGACAGTTCAGTAATTTTTTTTCTCGCAGTTTTTTAAAACTGATTTTTCTGTCTATTTTTTCTTTCATCCATACACACTTCTAGTTTCTGGAATGTTTGAAAGAAAACGCCTGGTTGATTTAGCAAAAGCAACCAAAGATGAGTCAGCTTTGAAATAATAATGGATTTCAGTATTGCCATTAAAAGGATAATGAATTTTGAATTGCCATTGAAAAGATGACCATGGATTTCAATATTGCCATTGAACGGATGATCATGGATTTCAATATTGCCATTGAACGGAATGATCATGGATTTCAATATTGCCATTGAATGGATGATCTTGGATTTCAATATTGCCATTGAACGGATGATCATGGATTTCAATATTGCCATTAAACGGATGATCATGAATTTCAATATTGCCATTGAACGGATGATCATGAATTTCAATATTGCCATAAAACGGATGATCATGAATTTCAATATTGCCATTGAACGGATGATCATGAATTTCAATATTGCCATTGAACGGATGATCATGAATTTCAATATTGCCATTGAACGGGTGATCATGAATTTCAATGTTGCCATTGAATGGGTGATCATGAATTTCAATATTGCCATTGAACGGGTGATCATGGATTTCAATATTGCCATTGAACGGGTGATCATGGATTTCAATATTGCCATTGAACGGATGATCATGGATTTCAATGTTGCGATTGAACGGATGATCATGGATTTCAATAATGCCAATGAACGGATGATCATGGATTTCAATATTGCCATTGAACGGATGATCATGGATTTCAATATTGCCATTGAACGGATGATCATGGATTTCAATATTGCCATTGAACGGATGATCATGGATTTCAATATTGCCATTGAACGGATGATCATGGATTTCAATATTGCCATTGAATGGATGATCATGAATTTCAATATTGCCATTGAACGGATGATCATGGATTTCAATATTGCCATTGAACGGATGATCATGGCTTTCAATATTGCCATTGAACGATGATCATAGATTTCAGTATTGCCAATGAACGATGATCATGAATTTCAATATTGCCATTGCCATAAACGGATGGTTATGAATTTCAGTATTGCCATTCTACCTGGAGACGTACATGACCGCTCTTCTCTCTATATGTACATTACGACATGACCCAGACACCGTTACACACACACACACCACACACACCACACACACACACACACACACACACACACACACACACACACACTCTCTCTCTCTCTCTCTCTCTCCTCTCTCCCTCTCTCGCACAACACACACACACACACACAGACAAGATGGCGGCCACAGTCAAAACCCTTGATGATGGCTTAAAAAAAAATCAACAAAATACAATGAATAAGAATCAAATAAGAAAAAACAGTGCTCAATCTGGACTTCAATCGCTGCTGTCAAAAAATGTGAGTAGCTCGAGTGAAATAAACCCTAGCAGTGTAGAGAAAAATCAAAACGTTCAATTTGAGTGGCGACGGCCGTTTCGGCACACTTCCAAAATAAACAGAAGACAAAGAATTTCTTCACACTGGCCACAATGATGAAAAAACAATAGAAGAGGTGCTTGATATTCAAAAGCCTAGTTAGATCGCTGAGCGACAGACTCTGTAATCTCGAAAAAATCATCGAGAACCAGTCCAAAATCATCGAGTCGACTCTGTCAAAGCGCAAATCTAAAGACCAAGAGACACAAACTGAAACTCTTCACCACCCGTCTTACGCAGATGCCTTGCGGTCCGAGCCTGTTAAACAATCAAATATTACTTTTCAACAAAGGGCGAGTGAAAAAGAAGTGTTAAAATCAACAGAGTCCCAATCCAAAGCAAAAAATCAAAAGGTAAAAACGAAAACAGAACATGAAAAAGAGAAGAGCGTCAAAAGTAAGAACTACATCAGAGATCATCACGGCAAATTACGTCATCACTCAGATAGAGAACGCGGTGAAGATGAAAGTGAAACAAGGGAACTTCCAAATGTGCTGTTTGTCCATGACTCTGTGCTTTCAAAAATCAACAAGAACAGACTTGGGAAGTCTTTCGGGTTTAGAGGCAAAACGGAAAAAGCTTTCAAAATAAGTGAAATCAAACCAGCACTCAAGAAAGCCGACGAATCATGCGATGCACTGCTAGTCCATTGTGGAATCAATGACCTAAAGAACACAACACCTGCAAGCTGCGCTGATGAACTTGTGAAATGCATCAAAGACATTTCTAACAGCTGTCCCCAAATGAAATTGGTCATTAGTAAGGTGACGCCTGTCAAGGACCCCCAACTGAATGTAAAGGCGGATTTGTTCAACGCCACAGTAGCTTCTGAGCTGTGTAACATGAAAAACGTTTCCCTTGTCAGTCACTCGCGGCTTCCAGTTACGACCAACATCCTCCATGATGGTCTCCACCCTACCTTCACGGGCACCAGTATCCTCGCCAGGACAATTGGGCATCATCTGAATGGGCTACTCTGGACCAGACCAAAGAAGACTGCACGGTGCCGCTACCTCAACCCTAGGTCCTTCCATCCCCACCCGGATGACCTGAATTTCTACCCTTGGAGCAGCATACACGATCGGCCCTTTTATATTTAAAGCAATGAACATTATTTTGGTTCCTAAACATTGTTGAATCCAACATCATTAGGACTGTCATACATTTATCCTCATCTTGTGCCTTACATATTTATGTATGCCAAATATGTAAAAAAATTTTTTTTTAAAGTACATTAATCAATATTTTGTCCTCTTATTTTACTCATGACAGATAAAGTTTTTAAGGTATTTCAATGGAATTGTCGATCCATCACAACCACTCTTGATCAATTAGTACAACAACTATCAGAAGAAAAATATCATGTCTTAGCTTTACAATCATTAAATGTACGGAAGGAAAAGTTACCTGTATTAGACGATTATTATTTTCCACCGATTATTCAAAAAGTAGATAACCATGAAAAATATAAATGTAGCAATATATATTCGTGAAGGAGAAAAATACCTGCCATGCACTAGTCCTGTTCCACCAGACGTTCCCGGACTGCATGCTTGTGCAGTAAAGGTACAGGTAAATTGTAATGTACTAACAATTGTTTCTGTTTATTTACCACAAGGTCCAAATGAAACAAACACAGAATGGCTTCACTCGATTCAGTCAGACCAGTCAAATAAATATCTCGTCAGTGGTGACTTTAATGCCCATTCGCCATTTTGGGAAAAAGGATGTCGAGTCATAACTAGTAACCGCTTTATTGAGAACATGGTTGACTCATCTCTCTACCTTTTAAACAATGGCAATATAACTCGCATTCCAGACAATCCCAAACATAATCCTAGTGCCATAGATTTAACATTAATATCCCCAGAGCTAGCGGTTTCTTGTGATGGGCAAACTCTTAATGACACATTAAATAGTGACCATCTACCTATTGTCATTACATTTGAAACGATGAGACCTGAAACAAACAATGTAACACACGATAAAGTTCCAAAATACTGTAATAAATTTGCTAACTGGAATAAATTTTCATTCTTGTTAAGCTCATTTCATATTGATGAAGAACAAATTAATAGTCAAGATGTAGAAACATTGTATGATCGATTTCAAAAAGACTGTACTCTCTGCTGCTAGTGAATCAATTCCAACAGTAAAATCTGTAAAAATCAAAGAAACATTTCGGTAATGTCTGGTGGAATGAGACTTGTCAAGAGGCTAAAGAAGAGAAACAGAATAAAATAAAAGAATATAAAAGAGAAAAAGATCCTAAGGAAAAAGTTAAAAAGCTTCTTGAGAAGAAAAGAGCAAGAAACGCACAAAACAAAGTAAATGCACAAGCGAAGCGGCAATATTGGTCTTCATTTTGTGAGAATGAGGTGTCAAATTTTAAAGATGTGCAAAAAACTTGGACACATTTAAAAACAATGAAAAATGGGGTTAACCTACCGCAGTGCCCTATCACATTAAACAATTCAGAGTTTCCATCAAATTTTGATAAAGCTGAAGCTTTTGCTGATCTATTTGCCAGAAACAGTAGCATTGACAACTTAACAACTAAAAAACACCGTGAAAATGAAGAAAAGAAAAATAAATATAATAGTCCACAACCAGTAGAAGATCATTGTTTGAATACCTCAATAACATTGCAGGAAGTCAAAGAACGTATTATGAATTTGAATAAAAATAAATCGGTGGGCCTAGACGGCATTTCTAATGAAATGTTAAGTCATCTTCCACAAAATATGATATATTTTTTGCATTCATTTTTTCAAAATTGTTGGACAGATGGTAACATGCCTCAAATTTGGAAGCATTCTATTATTGTTCCAATTCACAAGAAGGGAAACCACTCAGAGATATACATAGTTATCGACCTATTGCATTAACATCAGATACATGTAAATTGATGGAAAAGATTGCTTAAAAAGACTTGTTCATCATTGTAATAAAACATACAACCATACCAATCAACCAAGCTGCATTTCAGACAGGCAGATCATCAATAGAACATTTGGTCAGACTCACAACGCATGTAAAGCATCAGTTTGCACGTCGTAAAAACGTACCTGCAACGTTTTTTGATATACGAAAAGCCTATGAACAAGTATGGCACAAGCGGCTTTTGTTTAAATTAAAGAATATTGGTATTAATGGAAACATGTACAAATATTTTCAATGTTTTCTTCATCATAGGCATATTCAAACAAGAGTAGGAAATACCTATTCTAACCCAAGACCTTTACAAATGGTTTTACCCTAGGATCGGTAATTTCTCCAATTTTGTTTAATATGTTGATTTCTGATCTACCCAAAGGTCTTTCTAAAGATACAGAGTTAGCTCAATTTGCTGACGATATATGTCTATGGAGTAAAGTAACGATGAAAAGGAATACTCCGTTAAGATCACTGAATTATATTAAAATTAAATACCAACACGAACTAAATAAAATCAGTACATTTTTACACGAAAACGGACTATCTCTTTCACCTGAAAAAACGAATTTGATGCTTTTTAATTCTGGAAATCATCCAAGTAAGCTTCCAGTTTTCACCTTAGACGGCACGATTTTAAACTATGTTAAAAGCGTTAAATTCTTAGGTGCAATCCTAAGTAGTAAACTAACATGGAATACTCATATTGACCATATTTTAAATAAAGCAAGAAAAAGTCTGAATTTCCTTAAAATTCTCAGTAAACAATCTTGGGGGCAAGACACTAAAAGTTTAACTGTTTTAGCAACTGCCCTTGTACGCTCAAGACTTACATATGCTCAGGAAGTATTTTTTAATGCACCTAAATATCTTTTAAATAAACTTCAGAGCACTGATTGCAAAGCCTTCAAAATTGCCCTAGGGGTTCCCATACATACGTCAAACTTAGGGACATACAACGAGGTGGGAGTTCTACCTCTATCTGAAATTAGAAAAGCTTCTACTTTAAATTCATCTTAAAAAGTTTCTCACAAAAATTATTTTTGTTCAGAAGAGGTATGTTTAGATTCGGAAAAGGATTTTGGAAAACGTGCACAATATGTACAATCCACAAAATCTATTTATTCAATTTCCTCAGATCTTCTAAAGATTCAAAAATAGATAAAAATAATATCGCCGGAAAACCTACGTTTTCACACCATTCCAAAATGGGTACAATCAAAAGCTTCCTTTGACATTGACTACAATAATTTAACAAAAAAGGATTCTCCCAACATTTTGAGAAATTTTGTCAACACTCACTTAGAAAATACGTACAACCATCACTTGAAAATATTCACAGATGGCTCAGTATTAGATGATAATAGCACGGGAGCAGCTTTCATAATTCCTAGCTTAAAAATAGAAAAATAATTTCATCTTGGTAAAAGTCTGTCTATATATAGCGCAGAATTACTTGCTATTCTCAAATCATTGGATTTCATTTTGAATTTCCCAATAAATAACAGTCAAATCGTAATATGCGCTGATTCAAAAGCAGCATTGATGGTATTAAGTCTTCTAATTCATGTGTACGATTAGACATGATAACTGAAATTAATCATATAATACACCTTCTTTCCCAAAAAGGCATTAATATTACTTTTTGTTGGGTGCCTTCTCATTGTGGTATATCGGCAAATGAACAAGTAGACAAAGTTGCAAAAAAGGCAGCTCAAAACCTTAGCGGCACAGTAACAATGAATGTTCGCTTAGATCTGGCAGAATGTTTCTCTATCATAAATAAAACATCTCATGATAATGCAACAAAAGCACTGAGGAACTCGGACATATATATTATAACAACTGCATCAAATGTAATGACAAAAACAATGGGATAACATCATACAAAAGATTTATTTTCTCATCCAGGGAGATTGAAAGTCTAATCCATAGCTTCGTTTAAACTCGTTTAAAACAAAATATTGCAAAGATATTATATGTATGTGTGGGGATTCTGTAAGTGTCAATCATTTACTGATTCATTGTCCCAAAACAAAAGAGCTTTTTACTAAATCAGGTATTGAGGGTTTTGTTGATGGATCGACTCCTTTATCACTATCTAGTATATTAAACAATTTTGTTACTCTTGAATCTATTTCTAAATGTTTACTAGGCTGTTCACTTAATATTTATCTTTACCATTTGTGATTGTTACAGTTACAATTTTAGTTTAAGTTAAACGTTCTGATGAATAGGGTGGGGTGGATGGTTATGATTACATTCCTTACGTAGTACTTTAAAACTTACATCCCTTACACTCCCTAAAAATGCATCTCTATCATTCTACATCAAGCTGACTCTACACTATAATATTGTCTGAATCACTTATAGTGGAAGGACGTTAAACTGAAGAACAACAACAACACACACACACACACACACACGCACACAACGCGCGCGCACACACACACACACACACACACACACACACACACACACACACACACACACACACACACACACACGCACACACGCACACACACTAGGACACAATGTCGCATACATAAACACTTACACTACATAACGCTGTGAACAGCTCATTCGCACACGAGCAAAGTATGCAAGTGATATGTAGTAATTCAGTTATATCTTTAAGGTGGTCTTCTGCAAATTGGCGTTTAAACTGGTAGGTTTGAAGTGCAGACTTGAAAGTCGGGAAGGAAGAGGGTGTCACATTCCGCATTTGTAACACTCCGTCACACACACACACGGCATGTTCACTCCATTTGCAACACTCCGTCACACACAGGCATGTTTACTCCATTTGCAACACTCCGTCACACGCACGGCATGTTGTCTCCATTTGCAGCACTCCGTCACACACACGGCATGTTGTCTCCAAATTTGCAACACTCCGTCACACACAGGGCATGTTGTCTCCATTTGCAGCACTCCGTCACACACACGGCATGTTGTCCCCATTTGCAACACTCCGTCACACACACGGCATGTTGTCTCCATTTGCAACACTCCGTCACACACAGGGCATGTTGTCTCCATTTGCAACACTCCGTCACTCACAGGGCATGTTGTCTCCATTTGCAACACTCCGTCACACACAGGGCATGTTGTCTCTATTTGCAACACTCCGTCACACACACGGCATGTTTGCTCCATTTGCAACACTCCGTCACACACACGGCATGTTTGCTCCATTTGCAACACTCCGTCACACACACGGCATGTTGTCTCCATTTGCAACACTCCGTCCACACACACGGCATGTGTTCTCCATACGCACGCATATACTCCATTCATCCAAACGAGAGATTGGGAAAAGAAGAATTCACTTTTTAAAAAAAAACTTCCTTTACCAAATTTGTCAACAAAACACAACATATTTCACAATTTCACAAATCAACAACAATTCACAAAAGTACCTGCATGAGACCATATAGGTAGTTCACTTTCTTTCACAAAAAAGCAACAAAGAGATAATGCATTTCAAGTTTCTTCTTTCAGCTATAAAATATTGCCCCGAAAAGTTTTCTTTTTTAAAAGTTCCCCCAGCGGGAATGAAGTTTCCAGGAGGAAGAAACTTGAGGCCCGGGGGTTGGACGCTGAGGTTTTCTGAAAAGAAATCCTAAGTCTTAACGTTTCAAGACATTCTACACCAAACATAACACCAACACATATTGACGCCTTCGTTTCAAGGCATTCTACACCAAACATAACACCAGCACATATTGACGCCTTCGTTGCGACTGGATTTACACTGAGCTTTTCTCACCAGTCACGTGCCTCAGCGTCCAATCAACGATCAGAAAAAGTTAGGGATTCAAACACTGTTTACCTATGGTGTTGTTTTCTCGTCAAAAGTTGAAAACATTACGCACTGTCACGACAGGGGTATGACGCAGATGGAAAGGGAGAGAATTCCAGAGTGTCGCTGCAGAAAATGAGAATGCTCTAGAGCCGTGCTGCTTTAGGTTGTAGGATGGGATTAAAAAAAATAGGTCATCAGAGGAAGAAGGGAGGGGGCGTGTAGATTATATATTTCAAAGAGATCAGAGAGATAGGCAGGCGCTTCATCTGTGATAACCTCAAAACACAGACACAGAGACTTATACTTTATATACGTATACTTATTCTTTTTCTCATTCGCCTCTGTCTGTCTGTCTGACTGTCTCTGTCTCAAGGATAGATTGGAAGAATAGGATGTGCCTTAAATTTTCAATCATTGATCAAATTAAAGGTTTTCGAGTTCTGACTCTCTCCTCTCTCTCTCTCTCTCTCTCTCTCTCTCTCTCTCTCTCTCTCTCTCTCTCTCTCTCTCCTCTCTCTCCTCTCTCTCTCTCTCTCTCTCTCTCTCTCTCTCTCTCTCTCAAATCTAGATCTTTGATGAAGAAAGTGTTTTTTTTTCCGAGTTCTCGCTCTTTCTTTATCTCTCTGCCTGTCTGTCTGTCTGTCTGTCTGTCTGTCTGTCTTTCGTATTCGTATTCTCTCTTAACAACATTATCTCCCATTCTTCACTGCCTTGACAAGAAGGTTGAATATATATATATATATATATATATATATATAATATATATATATATATATATATATATATATATATATATATATATATATAAGAGAGAGAGAGAGAGAGAGAGAGAGAGAGAGAGGATGGTACTGAGGATCACAACGACC
>CM031602.1:10321331-10323831 GCA_018398815.1 Conus ventricosus | reverse complement strand
CTGTCTCCTCTTTGTTCTGCTACTTCTCTTCCCCCCCACCCCCAACCCCCATCCGTCCCCCCCCCCCAAGTCTTTTTTTCCGTTTCTGTTCTTCTTCGTGAATCACTTTTCTGTCTAAAGTATTGTTGTGGATGGTGAAATCCTTTTCTGTTTTTGTTGTTGTTGTTGTCGTTAGTGAAGTACTTTTCTGTTTTAGATGGTGTTTTGTTCTCGTTGTTCTTGTTGTTTTTGTTGTTGTTGTTGTTGTTGTTCGTGAGACGCTCCTTTAGATGTTGTAGGCTTTAGTGAAACGGTTTTCTTTTTTAGACGTTGCTGTTTTGTTGCTGTTGTTGTTGCTGCTGTTGTAATAGTTATTGTTAGTGAAATACTTTTCTTTTTCAGTTTGTCGTTGTTGGTGGTGGTGGTAGTTTGTTGTTGTTGTTGTTCGTGGAGCGCCTTTCTGTTTTAGATGTTATTGTTTGTAAAAAAACCTGTTCAATTTTAAACGTTGTTGTAATTGGTGAAATGATTTCCTTTTTTTCGGTAGTGTTGTTGTTAATGAAACATTTTCCTGTTTTAGGTTGTGTTGTTATTAAGACAATTTTCTGTTTTAGATATTGCTATTGTTGTAGCGAAACACTTTTCTGTTTAAGATTTTGTTGTTGTTAGTGAAATACTTTTCTGGTGTAGATGTTGCTGTTATTATTGTTAATAAAACACTTTTTTTGTTTATATGTTGCTGGTGTGGAGGTTAAATTGTTCTTATTTAGCTGATGTTGCTGTTATCGTTTTAAATGAAAACGTTTTTGATGTGGATGTTGTTGTGGGTGAACCACTTTCCTCATTTAGGTCTTGCTGGTAGTGGTGGTGAAACAACGTTTTGGTTCAGATGTTGTTAAAACATGTTTCTGTTTCTAATCGTTATTGTTGAGTGTCGTTGCTGTTTTTGAAGCGCTTCTTTGTTTTAGATGTTGCTGTCAGTAAGAAGCCTTGCTGTTTTAGATGCTGTTTCTGTTTTTGCTGATGAAAAAAAAAACTTTTCCTGCTGTAGTTACTGTTGAAGTCAGTGCAGCACTTTTTCTATTTCAGACGTTGTTGTTCTTGTTAATAGTGAATCACTTTGTTTGCTTTAGATGATGTTCTTATTGTTTATGCTGATGTTCCTGATGACACATTTTCATTTTATGTCCTTCCTGCTGGTGTTGAAACACTTTTCTGTCTTTGTTGTTGTTGTCTGTTGTTGTTGTTGTTTGTTGTTGTTGTTAGTAAAACACGTTTTTATTTAAGATATTCCTGTCATTTGTAATACACTTTTTTGCTTTATGTATATGCATTGTCGTTGTTAGTGAAACAATCTTTGCTTTAGATGTTGTTATTGCTGTGAAACATTCCTCTGTGTCGGTTGCTGCACATATTGTTAGTGAAACACATTTCTCCTTTACATGTTGCTGTTGACAGTAAAACACATGTCTCCTTTACATGTTGTTGTTGACAGTAAAACACATGTCTCCTTTACATGTTGTTGACAGTAAAACACATGTCTCCTTTTACATGTTGTTGTTGACAGTAAAAACACATGTCTCCTTTACATGTTGTTGTTGATAGTAAAACACATTTCTCCTTTACATGTTGTTGTTGACAGTAAAACACATTTCTCCTTTACGTGTTGTTGACAGTTAAGCACATTTCTCCTTTACATGTTGTTGATAGTAAAACACATTTCTCCTTTACATGTTGTTGACAGTAAAACACATGTCTCCTTTACATGTTGTTGTTGACAGTAAAACACATGTCTCCTTTACATGTTGTTGACAGTAAAACACATGTCTCCTTTTACATGTTGTTGTTGACAGTAAAACACATGTCTCCTTTACATGTTGTTGTTGATAGTAAAACACATTTCTCCTTTACATGTTGTTGTTGACAGTAAAACACATTTCTCCTTTACATGTTGTTGTTGACAGTAAAACACATGTCTCCTTTACATGTTGTTGACAGTTAACACATTTCTCCATTACATGTTGATGACAGTAAAACACATTTCTCCTTTACAATGTGTTGTTGACAGTAAAACACATGTCTTCTTTACATGTTGTTGACAGTAAAATACATTTCTCCATTACACGTTGATGAGAGTAAAAACATTTCTCCTTTACATGTTGTTGACAGTAAAACACATTTCTCCTTTACACGTTGTTGTTGACAGTAAAAGACATTTCTCCTTTACATGTTGTTGTTGACAGTAAAACATATTTCTCCTTTACATGTTGTTGATGACAGTAAAACACATTTCTCCTTTACATGTTGTTGTTGACAGTAAAACACATTTCTCCGTTACATGTTGTTGATGACAGTAAAACACATTTCTTCTTTACATGTTGTTGACAGTTAAACACATTTCTCCTTTACATGTTGTTGTTGACAGTAAAACACATTTCTCCTGTACATGTTGTTGTTAGTAAAACACATTTCTCCTGTACATGTTGTTGATGACAGTAAAACACGTGTCTTCTTTATATGT
>CM031602.1:10271331-10316331 GCA_018398815.1 Conus ventricosus | reverse complement strand
TGTTACCATTAGTTTTATGATATATTACAATTACCATTATAAGTATTACCGTTGCTATTCTTTTTAGTGTTATTATAACTATTGGTTTTAGTATTGTATAATTACCGTTGTTGATACTAAAAAATTAGAAAGAGAGAGGGTTAGTTACTGCCAAGGACATAGACAAACACTTTTGTCACTTTTGCACACGCGCATTCATGACAGCATTTACTCCATACGCACACGCAATCTTTCCAATCAACCAAAAGGCGCACTACCGAATGTTTTTTCTTCTCCCCCTCTCCTTCGGGAAAACACTTTACTAAATCACATCAAACAATTTATAAACAGATTTTATACATGTAGCTCTCTTTCCACTGAGAGGCAAACTAACTCACTCAAGACTTCATAAAGTCACGGCCTTCACACAACATTGTCCCACAAAATCCAGACCAGGAAAATAAATGATTCTTTCACTCCTTGATGCTATGCCTGCATCCGAATTAAGACTCGCTCGAACCTTTCATGATTCCCTGTCTCTCTCAGACATCATCTCGCCCCCTCGATTTCTCCCGTCCTGGAGATATGACTTCCGACTCCTCTCCCTCGACTTTTCCTGTCACTGGAGAGATGAGTTCCAACTCCTCTCCCTCGTCTTCTCCTGTCCCTGGAGAGATGACGAGTTCCCGACTCCTCTCCCTGGAGTCCTTAATTCCTGGGGCTGCCTACCGGTGTGTTCCCCACACCATGGCCATCTTCAACCACCTCACGGGGTGAAAGGTGAAGGGTGAAGGGCGAAGGGTAAAAGGTGAAGGGCTGAAACACGAATAAGGTTCGTGTAAGTAACCTGCTTCCCAATTTAACATGAATTCTTTCTTCCTCTTTTCTTTAAGTTTTCCCCTGTAGCTTTCCCCAACTATCTATCGCTCACCTGGTAATGACTGGTCAGCAGAGAGGACCAACGTCCTGACAGGTTCGAGTCTCTAGGCCATCTCCTGGGCTAAAACTGATTCTTTCCTCCCTCCTCCTAGTGAGTGCATACTCAGTGTTCAAAACACATGACCAGCACCTTACCAGCCCTTGTTAAACTATCTCTCAGTGGTCACTTTCACCCAATGACCACATTTGTTTCTTGAATGAGTCATACTCACAATTATTTGGGGACGCCCGCTACACTAGTCAAGCCACATAAATATTCTTCCTTTTCAGTTGTGTCATGGGGAAATGATTCATATCACTAAACTACATGTGATGGAGCGTCACATGCCTTGATGTGAGGCTACGTCACATGACAACAGGTCAAGACACAATGCATTTGGACTTCTTGGGTTTTCTTCAGGCAAAACCAAATAACATTAAGGACAGTGAAAACGAAGAACGAAAAACCACTTATCTTCTCATGTTCGGTACACCGGTAAAATGCAATTGTTGATACTGTTATGTTGTTGTTGTTGTGTTGTTGTTGTGTTGTTGTTGTGTTGATACTGTTATTGTTGTTGTTGTTGTTATCATTATTATCCTCCTCCTTCTCCTCCTCCTTACCATTATCATCACCATCATCATCACCACTAACACTGTTGCCACTACAACCATGCTGTTCAACAATCTTCTAGCACTTCTTCTTTCTCCCCTTCTATGTGTATAGCCACTGTCAATACCACAATTACTATCATCATACCATCACAAAAAGTGGTGGTAATCCTCTCCTTACTTATCGGTGTTTGTCTTATTATCATTATCATTATTATTACTATCATTGTTATCATGGTCATTATAATCATTGTTAACTCCCTTTTGTTCTCTTCCTAACAGCCTCGTTTTCATTCAACGCCCATCTTGTGCCGTATATCAGGAGATAGGTGATTGTCCGTTCTTCGTGTCCGGTGTCCTGACTGTTGTTTGTATATCAGGAGATAGGTGATTGTCCGTTCTTCGTGTCCGGTGTCCTGACTGTTGTTTGTATATCAGGAGATAGGTGATTGTCCGTTCTTCGTGTCCGGTGTCCTGACTGTTGTTTGTATATCAGGAGATAGGTGATTGTCCGTTCTTCGTGTCCGGTGTCCTGACTGCTGTTTGTATATCAGGAGATAGGTGATTGTCCGTTCTTCGTGTCCGGTGTCCTGACTGTTGTTTGTATATCAGGAGATAGGTGATTGTCCGTTCTTCGTGTCCGGTGTCCTGACTGTTGTTTGTATATCAGGAGATAGGTGATTGTCCGTTCTTCGTGTCCGGTGTCCTGACTGCTGTTTGTATATCAGGAGATAGGTGATTGTCCGTTCTTCGTGTCCGGTGTCCTGACTGTTGTTTGTATATCAGGAGATAGGTGATTGTCCGTTCTTCGTGTCCGGTGTCCTGACTGTTGTTTGTATATCAGGAGATAGGTGATTGTCCGTTCTTCGTGTCCGGTGTCCTGACTGTTGTTTGTATATCAGGAGATAGGTGATTGTCCGTTCTTCGTGTCCGGTGTCCTGACTGTTGTTTGTATATCAGGAGATAGGTGATTGTCCGTTCTTCGTGTCCGGTGTCCTGACTGTTGTTTGTACATCAGGAGATAGGTGATTGTCCGTTCTTCGTGTCCGGTGTCCTGACTGTTGTTTGTCTTGCCTAGAGAAAAGTTAAGAGGTCGAAACGCGTGGCGGACTCTGACAATTCTTTTGAAAATTGGTTTCAACTTCCGCCTGCAGTCGCCTCACTTTGAAATTGGTTTCAACATCCGCCTGCAGTCGCCTCACTTTGAAATTGGTTTCAACTTCCGCCTGCAGTCGCCTCACTTTGAAAGGAAAATGGACGTGTCTGGTTGGTACAGCCTGGTCACTCAGCGTTAATGAACACGATGGTTTTTTTTTTTCGTGAGTTCCTTTGTTATTTGGTTTGTTTGCAGTATTTCTTCACTCTGCTTCAGTCTCCGTCTCCTCGTGATTCCAGCTTCCTTTTTTTTCAAAGCTGAGCAACACTCCCTTTGTTTGTTTGTGTTTGTTTGTATTTCTTGATCGTTGGTTAGTTTTGTTTTGTTCTTTCATAGTTCTATTCCCAGGTTTTCCACGATTTATTTTCTTCCGGTGCTTCGCTTCTACCTTTCTCTGCCCTTTTGTGTGAATTCCTTCTGTCTCTCTGCTTTCTGTCTGTCCTTTCAGTTTGTGTGTGGATTCATTCTGTCTCTCCGCTTTCTTCCTTTCTTTCAGTTTGTGTGTGGATTCATTCTGTCTCTCCGCTTTCTTCCTTTCTTTCAGTTTGTGTGTGGATTCATTCTGTCTCTCCGCTTTCTTCCTTTCTTTCAGTTTGTGTGTGGATTCATTCTGTCTCTCCGCTTTCTTCCTTTCTTTCAGTTTGTGTGTGGATTCATTCTGTCCTCTCCGCTTTCTTCCTTTCTTTCAGTTTGTGTGTGGATTCATTCTGTCTCTCCGCTTTCTTCCTTTCTTTCAGTCTGTGTGTGGATTCATTCTGTCTCTCCGCTTTCTTCCTTTTCAGTTTGTGTGTGGATTCATTCTGTCTCTCCGCTTTCTTCCTTCTTCAGTTTGTGTGTGGATTCATTCTGTCTCTCCGCTTTCTTCCTTTCTTTCAGTTGTGTGTGGATTCATTCTGTCCTCGCTTCTCTTCTTCAGTTTGTGGATTCTTCTGTCTCTCGCTTTCTTTCGTTTGTGTGTGGATTCATTCTGTCTCTCCGCTTTCTTTCTGTTCTTTCAGTCGTTCGAGCTCTTCCCCTGTCTTGTTCTGTTCTGTTCCTGTGGCCCAGTCGGTTCTTTTCTTTTCTCTTCTTTCGTTTCTTCCCATTTCATGATCATTCACCCCTACCCTTCATGCAAATGCCTTTCTGTCTGTCTGTCTGTGTGTCTCTGTCTGTCTGCTTGCCTGCCTTTCTCTCCTTCTTTCTCGCTGTCCTGGAGTCTTGAATGGAGAGCGGTTTCCCCGGCAGCTTCCAGAGCAGCCCAGCAGCCTGTGTAGCGGGTGTGACAGCAGCCTGTGTAGCGGGTATGACAGCAGCCTGTGTAGCGGGTGTGACAGCAGCCTGTGTAGCGGGTGTTACAGCAGCCTGTGTAGCGGGTCTGGCAGCAGCCTGTGTAGCGGGTCTGGCAGCAGCCTGTGTAGCGGGTGTGACAGCAGCCTGTGTAGCGGGTGTGACAGCAGCCTGTGTAGCGGGTGTGACAGCAGCCTGTGTAGCGGGTGTTACAGCAGCCTGTGTAGCGGGTCTGGCAGCAGCCTGTGTAGGGGTGTGGCAGCAGCCTGTGTAGCGGGTGTGGCAGCAGCCTGTGTAGCGGGTGTGACAGCAGCCTGTGTAGCGGGTGTGACAGCAGCCTGTGTAGCGGGTCTGGCAGCAGCCTGTGTAGTGGGTGTGGAGCAGCCTGTGTAGCGGTGTGACAGCAGCCTGTGTAGCGGGTCTGGCAGCAGCGGGTCTGGCAGCAGCCTGTGTAGCGGGTGTGGAGCAGCCTGTGTAGCGGGTCTGGCGGCAGCCTGTGTAGCGGGTGTGACAGCAGCCTGTGTAGCGAGTGTGACAGCAGCCTGTGTAGCGGGTCTGGCGGCAGCCTGTGTAGCGGGTGTGACAGCAGCCTGTGTAGCGAGTGTGACAGCAGCCTGTGTAGCGGGTCTGGCGGCAGCCTGTGTAGCGGGTGTGGCAGCAGCCTGTGTAGCGGGTGTGACAGCAGCCTGTGTAGCGGGTGTGGAGCAGCCTGTGTAGCGGGTGTGGAGCAGCCTGTGTAGCGGGTCTGGCAGCAGCCTGTTTGGCGGGTGTGGAGCAGCCTGTGTAGCGGGTGTGGAGCAGCCTGTGTAGCGGGTGTAGAGCAGCCTGTGTAGCGGGTGTGGAGCAGCCTGTGTAGCGGGTCTGGCGGCAGCCTGTTTGGCGGGTGTGGCAGGCAGGGTGTGTAGCGGGTCTGGCGGGCAGGGTGAAAGTGGGGTGGAGAGTAAGCAGGACTCAGAGAGGGCGCTGTTTGCAAGGAACCACTTCGTTTCATTACCCCCCTTTGTTGGCTTTGTCAGCCCTCCGTTTGGGAGCGGCCTTTCTCTCTCTCTCTCTCTCTCTCTCTCTCTCTCTCTCTCTCTCTCTCTCTCTGCTGTGTGTGTGTGTGTGTGTGTGTGTGTGCATGCCTGTGTGCGTTTGTGTGTGTGTGGGGGGGGGGGGGGGGGGAGAGCGAGAGAGAGAGAGAGAGCGAGAGCGTGCGCGCGCGGCACGCGTGTGTGTGTGTGTGTGTGTGTGTGTGTGTGTGGTGTGTGTGTGCGTGCGCGTACGCGCGCGCGTGCGAGCATGCGAGCGTGCGTGCTATATGTGTGCACGCACGCGTGCATCTGTATGTGCTTGCACGTAATGTGGTGTACTTTCCGTATCTACAAAATGGGTTTACCAACTGATCAAAAAGCCCGCAAAGTGTGTTTTTCTTCCCTCCACTGGAATGCCTTCTCTCTCCTCTCTCTCTCTCTCTCTCTCTCTCTCTCTCTCTCTCTCTCTCTCTCTCTCTCTCTCTCTCTCTCTCTCTCTCTCTCTTTCCCCCCTCTCTCTCTCTGCCAGAGAGGATTTTTTAATGTGTTTCTGACCTTGTTAAACCGTATGTTTGTGCACAAAGGAGAACCACTGATGTGTTCGCTCGGGCCAGTCCAGTTCGCCTTGTTTTAACGGTAATCGGAAAGAAAGTCAACGGGAAAGAAAGTCAACGGAGGGTTAGGGTTAGGGTTAGGGCCAGGGTTAGGGTTAGGGTTAGGGTTAGGGTTAGGGTTAGGGTCAGGGTTAGGGTTAGGGTTAGGGTTAGGCTTTGGGTTAGGGTTAGGGTTAGGGTTACAGTTAGGTTACTTTCTCTCCGTTGACTTTTTTTCCGTTGACTTTCTTTCCTACAATCGTTTTAACAAGGATGTATTGTTATGCATCGTGTAGTTGTCAAACCCTGTGCTGTTGTTGTCGTTGTTGTTTTGTTGGCGGTGGTGTTGGTGTTGGTGTTGTCGTTGTTGTCGTCGTTGTTGTTGTTGTTATTGATGTAGTTGTCATTTTACATGGCGGGACTTGCTGTGTTGTTGTAGTTTTTTGTTTGTTGGTTGGTTGCCGACGGCGCTCCAACTGTGCGCTGTATGTTGTGAGAAAGGGAGACAGACTGCCAAGCCTGACGTGAAGAAAGTGACTAACAGGTAAGGTCAGTTTGTGTGTAGCCCAGCCGACCGCAGAGGGCCTTCACATCAGGGCTGGCACCAGTGCCAGTGGTTGGCCAGCACGGCTGACACAGGAGTTCCACCGACAATGAACTAACGGTGCCGACTCACTAGGTGGGGGCGGCCTGTGTGCCGCGTTGATGACGTCATCTTGTTGACGGATCAGGCATAGAATGGTTACAACGCCGGCCTGACGTTTATGACGTCATATCGTTGACGTGTCAGTCATAGAATGGTTACAACACCGGCCTGACGTTGATGACGTCATATCGTTGACGTGTCAGTCATAGAATGGTTACAACACCGGCCTGACGTTGATGACGTCATATCGTTGACGTGTCAGTCATAGAATGGTTACAACACCGGTCTGACGTTTATGACGTCATATCGTTGACGTGTCAGTCACAGAATGGTTACAACACCGGCCTGACGTTTATGACGTCAGCTTATTGACGAGTCAGAGGATGGTTATATCACCGGCCTGACGTTTACGACGTCAGCTTGTTGAGGGGTCAGTCACAGGATGATCACGACACTGATCAGGCCGATCCTCCCATTGAACAGTCTGTTGCAGTGTGGACAGGGCAGAGGTGAAGATGGCTGATCCGACCGATCCTCGCATTGAACAGTCTGTTGCACAGTGGACAGGGCAGACCTGGAGGTGAGCCAGGCTGAAAGGTGGTGCTTGCTCTGTTTTTTTTTTGTTTTTTTTTCCGAAGCTGACGTTTTTGCTCCTGTGTCTCCACTCGCCTCGTTTCAAAGTCTGTCACTCGGATCTGATCACGGTGCCCCAGGTTCAGCGATCTTGTGCAGCTTCTTCCAGGAGGCAGGGGCGATGCTACAGCTGTTCAGTGAGGCCTTCAGTGTGTCTTTGTAGCGCTTCTGTTGTCCTCCATGGGAACGCTTGCCTTCCAGCAGCTGGCCATAGAACAGTCCCTTTGGGAGACGATTTTCATCCATACGGTGTACATGTCCTGCCCGCCTGAGTTGAAAGTGTGTCAGCATTGTATGACAGCTTTCCATCTGGGTCTTCTGAACCGCCTCTGTATCTGGCACCTTGTCCTGCCGCTTCATGTGCAGCAAGGTTCTGAGGCATCTCACGTGGAGAGAGTTCAGCTGCCTGGCGTTCTCCGTGACGCCGCCGTGGACCCCTCACCGCAGACGACCCCCATGACGCCGTTCTTCACCTGCCTGGCGTGCACCTCCAGCATCTGTTGGTGGTGAGGTGGATCTGACCACAGATCGTGCCCATGAGGTCTGGTGATGACACATGGTGCCCATGAGGTGTGTGGTGATGCACATGGTGCCCATGAGGTGTGTGGTGATGACACATCGTGCCCATGAGGTCTGTGGTGCATTGCGAATAACATGGTGCCCATGAGGATTGTGGTGATGACACATGGTGTCCATGAGGATTGTGGTGATGACACATGGTGCCCATGAGGTGTGTGGTGATGACACATGGTGCCCATGAGGTCTGTGGTGATGACACATGGTGCCCATGAGGTCTGGTGATGACACATCGTGCCCATGAGGTGTGTGGTGATGACACATCGTGCCCATGAGGTGTGTGGTGATGACACATCGTACCCATGAGGTCTGTGGTGATGACACATGGTGCCCATGAGGTCTGTGGTGATGACACATGGTGCCCATGAGGTCTGTGGTGATGACACATGGTGCCCATGAGGTCGGTGGTGATGACACATAATGCCCATGAGGTCTGTGGTGATGACACATGGAGCCCATGAGGTCTGTGGTGATGTGATGACACATCGTGCCCATGAGGTCTGGTGATGACACATGGCGCCCATGAGGTCTGTGGTGATGACACATGGTGCCCATGAGGTGTGTGGTGATGACACATCGTGCCCATGAGGTCTGTGGTGATGACACATGGTGCCCGTGAGGTCTGTGGTGATGTGATGACACATGGTGCCCATGAGGTCTGTGGTGATGTGATGACACATGGTGCCCGTGAGGTCTGTGGTGATGACACATGGTGCCCATGAGGTCTGTGTTGATGACACATCGTGCCCATGAGGTTTGTGGTGATGACACATGGTGCCCATGAGGTGTGTGGTGATGACACATGGTGCCCATGAGGCCTGGGGCACAGGCATCAGGTGTGTGTAGCATCTCCAGCTCCCTGGCGGTCAGGAAGACGTTGTGGTGTCAGTGTGACCGGCAGTGTGTGTCTGTGAGGGAGAGGGTGGAGGGGGAAGGTTGGGGGTGGGTTGTGTTCATGATGTTCATGGTTTTGGTGGAGGGAGAGGTCTGAGCGGGGGCTCCATTTTGTAACACACACGCACGCACGCACGCACGCACGCACGCACGCACGCACGCACGCACGCACGCACACGCACGCACGCAGACACGCACGCACGCAGACACGCACGCACGCAGACACGCACGCACGCATACACGCAGCACGTGAACGCACGCACGCAGCACGCACGCACGCAGACACGCACGCACGCAGACACGCACGCACCAGAACGCACCACGCAGGCACGCACGCAGAGGCACGCACGCACGCAGCACGTACGCACGCAGACACGCACGCAGAACGCACGAACACGACGAGACACGCACACAGACACGCACACAGACAGACAGACAGACAGACAGACAGCAACACACCACACACACCACACACACACACCACACACACACACACACACACACACACCACACCACACACACACTTCTTGTTTAAATTCATGTTATTGTGTTTTGAACATGGAAAGCGACCGGTAAGATTCAAAGAAATCCCACATTATTTGTGCCAGTGAAATGATCGCCTTCCCTTTACACACTGCAAACACTCTTTGACACACACGTCTGCAAGTTTGAACGTCTTGGGCAGTTGATGTAACAATATGGTGTACGTTGCGAGAGTTCTACAGTGGTCATGCATTGATGTGTGTGTGTGTGTGTGTGTGTGTGTGTGTGTGTGTGTGTGTGTGTGTGTGTGTTGTGTGTGTGTGGAGAGGATGAGGAGAGAGAGGAGAGAGATAGAGAGGAGAGAGGAGAGAGAGATGAGAGAGACATTGAGTAGAGAGAGAGAGAGAGAGAGAGAGAGAGGAGGAGAGAGAGAGGAGAGAGAAGCGAATAGCAGTAGTGATGCTTATTGCAGAGAGGGAGAGAGGAGAAGATGGAATGTAAGTACATAATACGAATACGAATATTTTCATTGAGGCTCAGTAGAGGAAGAGAAGACATGGGGAGAGAGAGAGCGAGAGAAGATGATGAGTATATCGAAGAGAGCAGCTCGTATAGAGTAGACAGACAAGCACTTTGAGTACTATAGCGCGATGTAGAGCTATGCATGTTTGTGTTGCAGTAATTAGAGAGATTTAAATATGATCATGTTTGTATTACGTACATCCTATTTTTATATGACAGGTACAGATGAGTTTACGGTCAATGTCTCCTCCTTCAGGAGCAAAAACTTGCTGAAGGCATTGAGAAGCATATTGTTATTATTCCAAGCGCCGCTTTATCACCAAGTGACAGAATAGCACTTACTGATTTATTTAGTCTATTTACATTTGTCATTTATGTTTTTTTCCCCTTATTTCTTAATTAATTAATTATCAGTCATGTTTGTTTATATTATATTTATAGTATTGACAAAGTCGTAAGTTTTAGACAATGTTGCTCGTACTTATCCGTTGAGCATTTATTAAATTCTGTGTATTTACTATCCATTGTATATATATATATATTATATATATATATATATATATATATATATATATTATATATATATATATATATATATATAGATATATTATTTTTTTTTTTTTGCAAACAGAAACAAGGCAAAAACAATTGCATTGCTTCTGAGTCTTGTTCTGTCCATATCTTTTTCGTTTTCTTGTTTCAGTGATTTTTTTTGTCACTGTTACATTATTTTTTTTTCTGAAGCGTTCAGGCAAAGACACAAGTAGCTGTAACTATAGCAGCAGCAGCAACAGCAGCAAAGCAGCTCATTTTGCCGGCACACACACACACACACACACACACAGAGCAGTGAGTGTGTGTAAAGGGCGCGCGGGGCAAGAGAGGCGGAGATTGTTAGCGGGGGAAGCACTCCATTTCATTACCTCCCTTTCAAGCGCGCGCTCTGTGGCACGTGAAGAGGACAGGGGAGATTAGCCACAGACAGAGCGGCTGGCGGGCGGGGCGGAGTGTTCTGTCCCGACTTGTCACACTCGTCGGGTTGTGCGCTTTCCGCTGAAAGAGTCCGTTTGACCAAGAAGGACGCCCTACGGAGTCGTACTGTGGTTGGTTTGACGATCGTCGCTGTGTGTTGATCGACAGGAAATGATAGACGCACTCGTGACAAACCTTTCAAATAATAATAATAATAATAATGTTGATTTTTATAGCGCATATTCTCTAAAGAGTAGAGCTCTAAGCGCTTTACATATAATATAATAAACACTCTCGTTTACACAACGGGCTGCCTACCTGGGTAGTGCCGAACTGAAGAGCTGCCTGCCGGCGCATCATTCAGTCGTGTCCCATGGCATCTGGTTAATATCATTCACTCATTTTCCTCACTTCCTTCATTCTTTCCATTTCTCACGCAGGGTGCATGCTATGTGTAACGTGTCATCCATACAACAGCCAAACTGGCCTTCTCTTCCGAAAGTTGGTGATGGGATTTTACGTGTGTGCAAGATGTTATGCGTGCGTTCACACACGGAACCTCGGTTTATAGTTTCATTCGAAAGACTGAATGGGGAATGGCGTCAGAACCGATGTTAACTTCGAGGGAACCACCCCCCCCCCCCCCTGTACCGAAATGACCGGCGGAGATTCGAACCCGCAACCCAGGATCACCAAGATTACGAGTCAGGCGTTCTACCAACTGAGCTATTCCGGCTCCACTGTGTTATGTATAACTACTACCTGCACGCGCACGCGTGCGCGCGCGCGCGCGCGGGGCACTCACGCACGCACGCACGCACGCACGCACCACCACCACACACACACACACACACACACACAACACACACACACACACACACACACACACACACACACACACACACTTTCTCACGTATCCTAAAAAGAAAGTTGTAATTTTGCACTCGGCACACGTCAAAGCGCTTACACGCACACACCACACACACACACACACACACACACACACACACACACACACACACACACACACACACACACACACGCGCGCGCGCGCGCCACCTCACAACAACTCACCACCACACACCCACACACACACACACACACACACACACACACACACACACACACACACACACACACACACACACGTGCGCGCACACACACACACACACTTATGCATATACACACACACACTCACACACACACACACACACACTCACTCACTCACTCACTCACTCACTCACTCACTCCTCACTCACACACACACACACACACACGCACACACACACACACACACACACGAGAGAGAGAGAGAGAGAGAGAGAGAGAGAGGAGAGAGAGAGAGAGAGAGAGAGAGAGAGAGAGAGAGAGAGAGAGGAGAGAGAGGTTAATTTGGAACGTCAATATTTTTAACCTCAACATTCACACAGCTGATCATAGCGCCGGACAAACCTGCCAGAAGCAGTGGCGGAACTTTGCCTGAGTCCAGCTGATCATAGCGCCGGACAAAACCTGCCAGAAGCAGTGGCGGAACTTTGCCCTGAGTACCGACTTGAAAAAAGTGCCGTTCTTCTCAACCTGAAAAAAGTGCCGTTCTTCTCAACCTGAAAAAAGTGCCGTACTTCTCAATTTGTTCAGTGTGACCAATGGCGTGGGCACAGGCTGCTGTGCACATGGTGAAGGGCGTAGGACAACTCCGCCCCCCCTCCCCCACCCCGCCTCCCTCACCCCCTCCCCTTCCTTCTCCTTACAGTGTCGGCTGCTTTTCCAACTGACTGGCTGGACCGGTGGAAGCGTTTCTGGAGCCTGGAAATGAGATTGATTTCTTTGCCTCTGCTGTGTCTTCACACAAACACGCATCTGTCACACACAATGATTTCTTTGCCTCTGCTGTGTCTTCACACAAACACACACCTGTCACACACAATGATTTCTTTGCCTCTGCTGTGTCTTCACACAAACACACATCTGTCACATACAATGATTTCTTTGCCTCTGCTGTGTCTTCACACAAACACACATCTGTCACATACAATGATTTCTTTGCCTCTGTTGTGTCTTCACACAAACACATCTGTCATACACAATGATGTCTTTGCCTCTGCTGTGTCTTCACACAAACACACATCTGTCACACACAATGATTTCTTTGCCTCTATCTCTTCTGTCTTCACACAAACAGATCAATGTGATCGCAGCAGACATTGCACCAAAGTATTTGTCCACTACAAGACAATGTCTGTAGAAATTCACTGTGATCTCCGCAGATACGTTTAGACATTCAACCGAGGTGATTTGACTGAAGTATTTGTCCACTACGACTCAAAAGCCCCGAGAGAAATCAGTGGAAGGCGCTAAGTTCATGAAGTAAAGCTGTCAAATATTTTTTAGTAAATCATTTTAGTTTGTTTCTCCGGCTGATACTATATATATATATATATATATATATACATCTGGTATCATCAGTGACAACACTTTCATACAGTGCGGATCAGTGTGTGTGTGAGTGTGTGTGTGTGTGTGTGTGTGTGTGTGTGTGTGTGTCTATGTTTCTCTCTCTCTATATGTTTCTCTCTCTCTCTGTTTCTCTCTCTCTCTTTCTCTCTCTCTCTGTATGTGTTTCTCTCTCTCTTTTTGTCTCTCTCTCGCTGTGTGTGTGTGTGGTGTGTGTGTGTGTGTGTGTGTGTGTGTGTGTGTGTGTGTGTGTGTGTGTGTGCCAGAGAATATTATTTTGCTGTTTATAGTCCACCAGCTCGAAGAGGTAGAAGGCTGGAAGCAGATTTCAAGAGAGAGAGAGAGAGAGAGAGAGAGAGAGAGAGAGAGAGAGAGAGAGAGAGAGAGAGAGAGAGAGAGAGAGAGAGAGAGAGAGAGATTAGGCCATTTTTTGCTCGTGTCCAATTGGAGTGGGAAGCGTGTGATGATGACATTGACATAGAAAATCATTGGAAAACGACACACATGACGACAAAGAGTTGTACGTCGAATAAATATGGTGTAGTGTAGTTGAACTCATGGACACATGGATACAAATTATTTGTAGTGCAGAGAGAGAGAGAGAGAGAGAGGAGAGAGAAGAGAGAGAGAGTGAGTGTTTCGCAAACAACAGATTTGTTTGTGTTAATGAAAGATTTTGAGAGCAAATAGAAAGTGGCCTGCATGCTTTGATGTCTGTAAGCAGTAGCGACAAAATTAAAAAAAAAAGCATTAGGCCAGACATAGTGATTCAATGAAAAGTACTGTTCTCCGAAATTCTGATACTCAGAAATATCAAGATCGGGTGTAGTTCAGGTTCTTGCACATTTGTGTAAAATAAAAACGCGACCTGTCTTCACACATTTCTTGTTATTCGTCTATACCTTGAATTAAGTGTGCTTACAGTGGGGGACACATCCGATCAGTGTTGGAAAAACTTGACATAAAACAGGATTCTTGACGATTTTTAAAAGTTGTGGTGGGTCTACAAATGTCTAAGAGAGAAAGAGAGGGAGAGAGAGAGAGAGAGAGAGAGAGAGAGAGAGAGAGAGAGAGAGAGAGAGAGAGAGAGAGAGAGAATACGAAATCAGAGAGAGACGAGAGACAGAGACAGAATACGAAATAAGAGAGAGAGAGAGAGAGAGAGAGAGAGAGAGAGAGAAGAGAGAACAGAGAGAGAAACAGAGAGAGAAACAGAAGAGAGAAAGAGAGAGAGAGAGAGAGAGAGAGAGAGAGAGAGAGAGGAGAGAGGAGAGGAGAGAGAGAGGAGAGATGTGTCGCCACGATATAGCTGACGTCATGCAACACCGTCATTATCTCCAGCACGTCATACCATCGGCACCAACGTGAGAGTCATTGGCACCTGCCTAGCGCCGCCAGCACCCCCCCCCCCCCCCCCCCGCCCTCACTCCGGCACAGGTCCGCGTCCAGCCCCGCTTATCTCCCCTGTCTCGGCCATGATGTCCGCCATTACACGGCCCGCTGGTGAAACCAACCCCAACCTAGCAACCCACCGATCACTTCCGTTCCGCAGGAGCCCAAACTGCGCAGGACTTGGAGCGGGCGGAAGGAGAAATGTGAATATCTAAGAGGATCATACAGATGATGTCATGCAATACCTTTTGACGTCACTCTGTCGGGTAGTTGACGACAAATCGAGAACACGAGAGCAAGACATCAGATGAGATTGAAGCTCGGTGACATGGGGAAGGTGAAGAATCGTCACAGTACAGGCGAACATCGTTATGATGTGGATCACCCAGGAATCCACCCTCCTACTCCTCCCTCTCCACACCCCTCCCCCGTTAACTCCCCCCCCCCTTCCTGTCCAAGCTTGAAGTCTTGTGGGGACTGGGTGTGAAACACGTTCGCAGCAGTAAACTAGTCTCTATATGTGAAAACGTTTTATTTATTGAATCGTGTTGAACCGAGTAAGCAGAGTCATTAGATCGCTAGATAAATGAAACAAACCATGACAAACAAGACTTGACGCGATTAGACCTTTTGGTCTTTTTCGTTAGACAGGAACACATGCACGCACACACGCACGCATGCACGCACACACACATATGCACGCATATCATGCACACACCACACACACACACACACACACACACACACACCACACACACACACACACACACACACCACACCCACGCACGCATGTACGCATACCACACACACCACACACACACACACACCACACACGCACGCACGCACGCACGCACGCACGCACGCACGCACGCACGCACCACGCACGCACGCACAGCACGCACACACACACCACACACACACACACACACACACACACACACACATGTCTTGGCTTGTTCAGTTTAGTGGGAAGTGTAGTGAAGATGTAGTCTTTGCTGACAACAAGTACTGACACGTCAACTGAATTCATGCTGTCGTTTATAAGCCCAGCCGACCGCAAAGGGCCATACCAGAGCTTTCACTTCATCATATACAGATGTGGAAAAATCAGATTCACGAGAAGCCATTAAAACACCAGCTTCTATACGCATGCTGACATTGCTTTGATTTTTTTCGATTAGCATTGTGAAATTGCTTTGATTTGTTTTCGTAAAATCTTAGATCGGATGAAAAAAAAAAGGATGTATTTCCTTCAGGAACTCAACCCCCGCATCAGGTGAGAACATCTCTGAGCCAGACTTTTATGGAGTCTGCTGGTAAAGCGTGTATGTCTGGCATCCCAGCACTCTGTAAGAACATGTTGACAGTGAGCGCTTCATCACACAGAATGCACCATGGAGTGTCTTCCCCTTTTTCAGAGACACCAGTGGGTGTGGAAGTAGTCGTCTGTAAAACCGGCTCTAAATTGGTTCGTGGTAAAACCTCTTTAAGGTCTGGACGCATTGGAAAGAAGTTGTCATCACTTTGTGTGTTTCTCCTGCCAGAGGTCTTTGACAAAAGTATGAGCTGTAGCTTTCAGATCGGCGTGATTCCATCCCACTGTGGGATCTCTGGGAACGAGAAGGCTGACGCTCTGTCCAAGGCAGGCAGCAATATGGAGCAGTTCAGCCACCCGCTGACCTACAGAGAGGCCAAAACTGTCATCCACAACCAACACCAAAGCCAGGGGAAGAGAAGGCTGGGTGCAGACAGTGGTGCTGATCCAATCCATCAGCTCCTGAGATACCAGCAAACAATCCACTTCAGACTGAGAACTGGCCACTGCCGACTGCTGAGCCACCTCAGCCGAGTTAAGATTGCCCACACAGATGAATGTCCTGTGGCACTGGATCTCAGACCCCAGAACACATCCCCAACACTGTCCAGCCCATGATGATCTACGGCGTCAAACCTGGCCAGAGGGTGCAGAACTGCAGATGCAGCTTTGGGGCAGCCGTCATGACCTCGAGAAGACTGTAGGATTCATCGTGGCGACAGGATTGCAGATCTGACGCGAAAAAAAATGAAATGAAATAAAATTTAAAAAAAAAAAAAAAGAAATGAAAATCGACCGCAGAATTAGAAGAAGAAAGAAGGAGAAGAGAGAAGAAGAAGAAGAAGAAGAAGAAGAAGAAGAAGAAGAGAGATGGGCGTAAGGAATAAAGCTCAAGAACCAACTTGTTGCCCGCACTGCTGACCTCATCGGCAACCCAATGCTGCCTCACAGAGAAGACAGTTCAGACAACCCAAGGCAGTACTATGCTGCCTCACAGAGGAAGACAGTTCAAACAACCCAAGGCAGTACTATGCTGCCTCACAGAGGAAGACAGTTCAGACTCTGAAGTTGAGGATGCTGGAGGTCACGGTCAGCAATGGCCTCCTCAGCGGAAAGGGAATCCGAGGGAATGAGGAAGCCTGTATGTTCAGATTGAGAGGCTGTTTGAAGTGCCAGGACCAAGGCTGTCCACCCAGCAACGTAAGAAAAGCTGTCGGAAGGGGGAGGGGGGGGGGGGGGGGTAGAACTTTTTGAGAGGGAATGGTTGAGCTGCATGCAGCAGAAGCAAGTCAATAGTCAGATTTGGAACCATCAGCGAGTATTCTGTGAAAGGATAGACATGTAGAACAAAGTTCAGCGAAAAAAAATGTCTCGAGGCTAGAGAGCAAGTTGATTCATTGCGATGAGAGTCAAGATGGAAGCGGATTTCTGGGATGTGGAAAGTGAGTGGTGAACCCTCAGGACCTCTGGATGAATCACGCACCACTCCAATGCCTGTGTCTGCTCTGTTCAGATGGAGGAAGAATGCGAATTCCCAGGGGCGGAACGGTCCTCGGGCGGTCTTCAAATTTGTTGTGGAATTTCAGGTCAGAAACATTGTTAGAAACAGAGTTCTGAGATTCCGGTAAAAAGTTGAAACACGAGCTCCAAGAAAGCTTCAGCTGGACAGAGATGATTCAGACAAGGAAGATAATGTTTGTTTCGCAAAAAAAAAAAAAAAAAAAAAAAAAAAAAAATTAAATTAAGGAAAAGTTGAAAAAAGGGAAATAGAAAGGTAAACTGAAAAGAATGAGGAATTAAAATGAAGATGATTATACGATGCGTTTAACTATAAAAGAACATGAAGAAGATATAAAAGAAATGAAACAAATAAAATGATAATCAATGGATGATTAAATGAACCAGCGACAATGAATTCTGTAGATTAACTTTTTTTGGCCATCTAAGAGCAGGGACAGAAGTATCTAATTTTTTTTCCGATCACCTAAACTTTCCACACCCAACATACCCCAACATACCCCAACACTACCCCAACATACCCACTACCCACACTACCCCGACATTACCCACACTACCCACACTACCCCGACATTATCCCACACTACCCCAACACTACCCCAACATTATACCCCAACATTACCCCACACTACCCCACATTATCCCACACTACCCCAACACTACCCCAACATACCCCAACATTACCCCAACATACCCCAACATTACCCCAACATTACCAAACACTACCCCAACATACCCAACATCACCCCAACATACCCCACACTACCCCAACCATACCCCAACATTACCCCAACATACCCCAACATTACCCCAACACTACCCCAACACTACCCCAACATTACCCCAACACTACCCCAACACTACCCCAACTACCCCAACATTAACTTAACACTACCCAACACTACCCCAACACTACCCAACATTACCCAACACTACCCCAATTCCAACCTCACCTCAACATTACGTCAATCACTACCCCAACCTCACCTCAACATTACGTCAACACTACCCCAACCTCACCTCAACATTACGTCATACTACCCCAACGCTACCTCCAACATTACCCTACATACCAAACATCTACCCCACAACATCTCTCTAAAGTTACCCCAGCACTACCCCAACATTACCCTAACATTATCCAACATTACCCCAACACTCTCTAACATTACCCCAGCACTACCCCACATACCCTAACATTACCCAACATTACCCCCGACACTACCGCAACATTACCCTAACAGTACCCCAACATGACCCCAACATTACCTTAGACCATTCGCCCGTACCCGCCCACATCCCCTCCCCCTCCCCGGCCCCCTCTTTGCCTCGCCCAACCCCAGCCCCTCCTTTCCCCTCCCACCACTCCCGTCATCAGTCTGTTCCACCTTCACAGGGTCCTCGTTATAGAAGCCACGAGAACTGCGCAGTGTGTTCATGTCAAGATGCCAATAAAGAACACAAGTTTCTTTTTTATCGTATGAACATCGTCGCGAGCGCACGCTCTCTCGCTCTCTCTCTCTCTCTCTCTCTCTCACACACACACACACCGCTGCTCTGGACATGGTAATGGATTGCATTTTTCCTCTTCCCGAATGTTCAGTGGCTGCTTGTCACTCCACCCTTAACCTGGTAATATAGAAGATGATGATCACGTGATCCTGACTCATGCTCGTCACATCTCTCTCTCTCTCTCTCTCTCTCTCTCTCTCTCTGTGCTTTTTCCCCCCTTCTTTGTTGTTGTTGTTGCGTTTTGAACTCTTTGAGCAGTCAGGAGTCGTGGGCCCTGATTTGTTATTGATTTCTCTCCCTTTCCCTCTAGTGCCTTTTTCTCCCTGGGACGTCCTATCGTCCATCCTCCACAGTCATCAAGACTGCTTGAAGAGGATCTGTGTGTGTGTGTGTGAGTGAGTGAGTGAGTGAGTGATGTGTGTGTGTGTGTGTGTGTGTGTGTGTGTGTGTGTGTGTGTGTGTGTGTGTGTGTGTGTGTGTGTGTGAGTGAGTGAGTGAATGCGTGCGTGCGTGCGTGCGTGCGTGCGTGTGTGTGTGTGTGTGTGTGTGTGTGTGTGTGTGTGTGTGACAGAGAGAGAGGGGTGTTGGTTTGTGTGTGTGTGTGTGTGTGTGTGTTGTGTGTGGAGGAGGGGAGAGAGAGAGAGAGAGAGAGAGAGAGAGAGAGAGAGAGAGAGAGAGAGAGAGAGAAAGACAGACAGACAGACAGACAGAGACAGAGGCAGAGAGAGAGAGAGGTATGTGTGTGTATATGTGTGTGTGTGTGTGTGTGTGTGTGTGTGAGAGAGAGAGAGAGAGAGAGAGAGAGAGAGGAGAGAGAGAGAGAGAGGAGAGAGAGGAGAGAGAGAGAGAGAGAGATGCGTGCGTGCGTACCACGTGGAGAGGAGCGAAAAGGGTGAGTTGGGGGGGGGGGGGGGGGGGGGGGGGGGTACAATGAAGAGAGGATGAAGTGGTTGAGTCTTGTCACTGTGACGTTGAATATGATGCGATTGTCAGTGTGTCTGTGCCGTGAACCACACCCCGTGGTGGTACCATGACGATTGTCAGTGTGTCTGTGCCGTGAACCACACCCCGTGGTGGTACCATGACGATTGTCAGTGTATCTGTGCCGTGAACCACACCCCGTGACGGTGCCATGATGGTGAAGGCGACCACACAAGACCGTTGTGTGATTGTGGCTAAGAGTCAGGGCAATGACGGCTACCATGCCACAGACAGACAGACAGACAGACAGACTGACGGGTAGGTAACAGACTTATAGATAGGAAGAGAGAGAGACAGGCAGACAGGCAGACAGACAGACAGACAGACAGACAGACACATAAACAGGCAGACAGACATATGGACAGGCAGACAGACAGACATATAAACAGCTGGGTAGACAGACAGACAGACTGACAGATAGACTGACTGACTGACAGACAGACTGACGGGTAGACAGACTTATAGATAGGAAGAGAGACAGACAGGCAGACAGACAGACAGACAGACAGACACATAAACAGACATATGGACAGGCAGACAGACAGACATATAAACAGCTGGGCAGACAGACAGACAGACAGACAGACAAACATATAGACAGACCTGAAGGCAGACAGACTGGTAGACAGACATATAGACAGACAGATAGACAGACAGGGTAATCTAATGTCACCTCACTGACTAAGTTGTCAAAACGTCTCCTTTCATGGCATCATAACTGTGGATCGTCTGTCATCATTTTGTGTGCAGCCTTGAACTCCAATCTATTGCAGTACACACAGTCAGTAAGCATTTCCCACAGTTGTTCACAGTTCAGTAATTGATTGTTGGGTCAGATCAGAAGACAAAGTGTTGAATTGTGAATCAAAGGTGTTTTTTTTTTTTCACAGAATAATCTTGAGAAATATCAGCAGTTCTACTGTTCGAATCGCCATTTAAAACAACAGACACGTCATTCTGCAACAGAGAATCAGTTAATCATTCTCCAAGCATGCGAATTCCATTGTCAGTATGAAAATGAGTGTGGAAAGGGGATCTTTAAGGAGGCATATATTTCCAAACATATAAAACATCTTTACCTGACCCTAATAATTCTTTATTAACCCAACAAAATATCTTTACTTAATCCGAATGTTTTGGTGGTTTTTTTTTAATCTATCACAAACATACAACAATTAACTTGGCTCAAATCAATACTTTCAACATAAGGGAAAAATATTATTTCTTATTAAACAAACAAGTTCTCCCGATCTTCTACCATGTTGAATAAATTTAACAGCAGGTTTACAAAACAGTCTGTACCCAATAAATAGTTCAAACTAAAATTCTTGAATAAATGTCTCAATTAAACAAACAAAATCAAGATTACAAATGTGAAAAACGAAACCAATCCATCCGCATTCCACTGCAAAGAAGAGGACCGTTTGGGTTTGGCACAGAATGCGTGTTGCACGTGCTCACTCACGCTGTCGGTCAAGCGTGTCACTGACACGACCCAGGTGAGCGCACGAACGGTGTTCGGTTAATGTTGTTCCCTCTCTTACTGTTACCACAGGGAAAAGAACATCCAGAGAAAGTGGCCGGCCAACATCGTATCTGGATTCCTGCAAATTGCTCCCCCCCCCCCCCCCCAGCAAGAAAGTAGTTCTTGCCATCTTGGAGTAGGTGATCACAGACCATCGTGGCTGTCTTGCCATCGTTTCTGGCTTTTTTTTTTCAGATGGAGTGACACTTTGCGTCTTGTTTCTCTCATTCAGAAGGAGAAGTCTTGCCCGATAAAGATATTAGTGTCATGCAGCTTTTTTTTTTTGTAACTTTCAGAATTTGCATTTTTTTTTTTTTTTTTTTTGTTGTGTGTTTGTAAAAAGCGTATCTTGCGATGATCGGGGAATCTAGTCTGCCATTCACACGATGGATCGTGTCAAAGGCGATGTCAGTGGTTCACGCCCAATTTATCAGCGATGTCATCACAAAATCAGCCTTGGCGTTATTCACTGGACTCATCTTGATCCCGATATTTCTTCCATAGAATATCAGATGATTCCATTTAGAGCTGCCCTCAAAGTCGTCCGAATTTCTTTCTACTATTCGACTCGAGAGAGCAGATCCGAGTTTTCTATAACAAATTTGATTTTCTTTTTTTTTTTTTCCAGATGATCCACTTTCTCTTTTAAATCCTTCATATTATTTTGCAACTCGACGTATCGCTCTCTCTCTCTCTCAGTCCTGTCACACATCGTTCCACTTCGTCAAGCTTTCTGTTCGTGATGGCGTTCTGGACTTTCAGTGACTGAAGTTTCTCCATGAATCAGTAGCAGTAGGCTGCCGGTAAGGAGGAGGAGTAGACTGCCCGCTGTCCTGGGAGGCCGTGGTCCTGTCCATATACACGTTCTTCAACCGCTGCCCAGTCGTCACTGCCTCAGGCTGTCCTTGGTTCCAGAGTTCTGCTTGACGTGACCGCACCTCGTCAGCAAACTGCCCGGGACGAATGTCCTGGGTGAGGAGCAGGCCAAGGGTGACACCGTCCAGTCTGCTCCGAGGTGTCAAGTGGCGGCTCGTGTGGCTTCGCTCTCCATGGTTCTCTTTGTCCCGAATACAATGCAGACTGACGACAAGGTCACAAAGCGAGGGGTGTGCACGGACTGGCTTACACTGAAACAACAGGCAGACAATGGCTGCCTGGTCTGGCTGCTTTCCACGAAGGGGGGGGGGGGGGGGGGGGGGGGGGGGGGGGGGGAGAACTAGCGGTGGTCAGAAGATGACACTGGAACTCTTCGGTGACCGGTTACGGCCTCAACGTTCAGGAGAACGAGCATGCGAGTAAACGTATATGGAAATGGTGGCACACACAAACACATGGCGATTCACACACTCGCACGCACGCACTCACACACACACACACACACACACACACACACACACACACACACACACACACACACACACCACACACGCGCGCGCACACACACGCACACACACACACACACACACACACACACACACACACACACACACACACACATGTACACGTACATGCTCAGCGACAGTAGACCACCGTGTTTCCTGAGCCGTGTGTAGCAAACCAACAGATCAATTCCAACCGCTGAAGAACAATAGACTGAAGTCACCACAAACGTTTCAGCAGTTGTCGAGGTGTGTACCTTCTAAAACACCCGAACCCCTAAAACAGGGCAGCGTTTTTGTACCTAGTTATTGCACTGTACCTAGTTATTGCACTGTACCTAGTTATTGCACTGTACCTAGTTATTGCACTGTACCTAGTTATTGCACTGTACCTAGTTATTGCACTGTACCTAGTTATTGCACTGCATAATCAAAGACAGGAAATTTCAGTTTGCAAAACTGAGCAATGCATTATAAACATGTTTGTGAAGTTCTTGTGCACCCTAACATGTCAAGGATTGCGACATCCAATCTAGGGACAGCTGGACCGAACTGTTCGTAGGTGTTATTCATAGCTACTATTGATAAATCTAAAGTGGTTTACTCTCACTCTGTCGCCGTCATTAAACACGTAGAGACCGATTTGAAAGTTCTGACTACGTATGTGAGAGACAGAGACAGAGAGAGAGAGAGAGAGAGAGAGAGAGAGAGAGAGAGGGGAGGGGAGAGAGAGGGAGGGAGGGAGAGAGAGAGGGGCGCAGGGAGGAAGGGAGAGGGAGGGAGAGAGAGAGAGAGGAGAGAGAGAGAGAGAGAGAGAGAGAGAGAGAGAGAGAGAGAGAGGATACCCAGACTTGCAGGAAAAAAACTGGAATAGTTGAAAAACAATCTGTCGTTCTCCATAATGATAAACCTTTTTCTATGTTGACTTTCTCCATGTAACCAACCTTCCAAAAGCATACACGTGCAAACCTGCAACAAACATGTTTTCATTCGCCCTGTACAGATGTGTTTTATTCATCTATGCATTCACGTGTAACTCATCTGTACAAACATGTACAATTCATCCATACATGCATGTTTAGTTCATCAGTGAATACACCTTTAATTCATCTGTATAAAGACGTGTTCACTTCATCCATGCCAATATATTTGATTCATTTATAAAAACAAAACAAACAAAAAACAATGTTAAAGTCATCTATACCAACATGATTGATTCGCTGTTACAGGCACGTTGAAAATCATCTGTACAAACATCATTTCATACGTAGAGCCCGATTTGAAAGTTCTGACTACGTATAAGAGAGAGAGAGAGAGAGAGAGAGAGAGAGAGAGAGAGAGAGAGAGAGAGAGAGATTAACTTCAGCCGGTGATTCATTTCTCTCTTTTTTTAATTTTGCCGACCGAACATTAGAAAAAAAAAAAGAAGAAAACGGGAAAAATTGGAAACGCAACTCTCACATGATTGCATTCAGTTGTCCTTGTCGTCCCCCTCCATCCTACCGACCATCCTCCTCTACATTCTCGGTCCCGACCCCTGCACCCCCCTCCCTCATCTCCGCCCGCCCACCCCTACCCCCATTCCCGCCCGACCTTTCCTTCTCAATTCCCCGGATTGTCCGACACCCTGTCAGCGGGCGGAAGGGGGGGGGGGGGGGTAGGTTAGTAGGGGGTGGGAGTGAGGGGTAGTGGGGGGGAGGGGGGGAGGGGGGGGGGAGAGAACTGCGAATAGTTCCTCCCCTAAATCCCCCACCGCAGTCTCCCACTACAGCTTGTGTCACAGCAAACCCACCTCTGTCACTCCCTTCCCCCGTTTTTCTTCTTCTTCTTCTTCTCTCTCTCTCTCTCTCTCTCTCTCTCTCTCTCTCTCTCTCTCTCTCTCTCTCTCTCTCTCTCTCCGACTCTGTCTCTGTCTGTCTGTCTGTCTCTGTCCGTCTCTGCCTGTCTGTCTTTATGTCTGTCTGTCTCTGTCTGTCTGTCTCTGTCTGTCTCTGTCTGTCTGTCTCTGTCTGTCTGTCTCTGTCTGTCTGTCTCTGTCTGCCTGTCTCTGTCTCTGTCTCTCTCTCTCTTTCTCTCTCTCTGTCTCTCTCTCTGAACAGCCTTGTCAGTAGTTTCAGGTCAGACGGGAAAAAGATGGATGTGACAGTAGTGCTGGTTATGAGGGAAATCTTAACTAAGAAACTGCGTAAGAACCGTGAATCCCCCTCCTTTTAAAAAAAATCTAAGCTTGTCCTGATCTCAGAGCTGGTTATGAAGGAAATCTTGCTAAAGATGTGACGTCCAGGCCGCACATTAAAAAAAAATCATTTAAACGTGCGATCACAGCCCTGGTTTGAAAGGAAATCTTGGTGTCGAAGTGCTAAGAAGTTGGAAGTTGATTGTTAGCTGGTTCTGATAGCCGTCAGTTAGTTGTTCTACTGGGGTCGACACTTTAACTTCATAAGGAGCTGCATTGCCTTGATTTGGTGTCCATGTCATGACGACCCTGCATGTTGATGGTGATTGTATGTGGTGATAGAGTGTGATTGTTTCCCTTAACTTCCCCCACCCTTCCTACCTCTCCCTCAGTCTCCCTTTGTGAATGGGCGCGAAGCTTAACGCATTAAAGCATTCACATTCTCTGTCTGTCTGTCTGTCTGTCTGTCTCTCCTTCTCTTCTTCTTCTTCTCTCTGTTTCTCTTTCTGCCTCTGTTTCTCTCTGTCTTTCTGTCTGTCTTTCTGTCTCTGTCTGTCTGTCTGTCTGTCTGTCTCCCCCTCTCTCTTTGTTTCTCTGTGTCTTTCTGTCTCTCTGTCTCTGTCTGTCTTCTCTGTCTGTCTGTCTGTCTCTCTGTCTGTCTCTTTATCTCTGTCTGTCTCTCTCTTGTATGTTCTAATTACATTTACTTGTGGGTTCTAAAAGATAAGGAGATGGAGAATAGGGGCATGCTTTTTTGTGTAAAATTAAATAGTCGTCTTGATTAGAGATTCTAATTCCTCACACACACACACACACACCACGCGCGCGCGCAACACACACACACACACGCGCGCGCGCGCGCGCGCGCGCACACACACTGGATCCCGTCTCACTGTGGGATTTCTGGTAATGAATGGGCTGACCGGGCTGCCAGAAAAGGAGCACGAAAGTCCGATGAATCCATAGAAATCAACATTCCTCTGTGTTTATACGAAGGATATGGTCTCTTAAAAAAGACGTGTATTGAAAAGGTTCATGAAGCCAACAAAAACTTGGTTCTTACTAAAATACATCTACCTCACTCCAAACTGCTCTGCTGTGACAAATCCCAGTCAGCTACTTTTTCTTCTAGCAATGCGGTTAAAATTGGAAAGATTACCTATCAATTGGTCAACGCAAACGTACTTGAAAAAAAATAACCGAAAACTTGAATCCCTGTTTTACAGGCTTAAGCTAAACGCTTTCCGTACAAAATTTCGCAAAAATTTAAATTGCATCTGCGGAGCAGTTGAAAGTTTCACAACCCAGCATCTTCTTTTCTACTGCGCATATTTCAAAAAGGAAAATCCTGACTGCCTGCGACTTGATGGCACGTGTATTTTCCAGAACTTACCAGGTCTTGTTTCTTTTGTTAATTCCTTGATGATTAGTCCAATGGGCTCTTTTTTGTAACAAGTGTTCCTCCAGATATGAGCGCTTAACATTTTGGTTATACCAGATATCCTGTACTCCTTTATGTTTTAATACTTGCTTTGGGCTAATGTTAATTGTAAAGAATTTTAGTATGAATCACTATATATAGCTAACTGCTCGTAACAAATCTCTTATCGGTCCATCAACACACACACAGACGCACACACACACGCGCATACACACGCCACACACACCACACACACACACACACTCGCGCTATTTCCCTAACTCTGTCTAAAATCACTTATGTGACTAGACGTTAAATTGACGAACACACACACACACACAGTCTTCTCTTTGTCGTGGACATGTCGTCTTTCTCTCGTCATAGTTCATACACCCTCCCCCTCCCCCATCCCCACCCCTCCTCCCTACAGGGCACACCACACCCCTCCCCTCCCCAGCCTCTCTCTCTACCGCTCCCCCACCCCACCCCACCCTCCTAAACCATTCTTGCTTCTCTTCCCCTCCCCACTGCACCCTTCCCCTTCTCTGTCTGTCTCTCCCGCCCCCGCTTTGCAAACCTCGCTCTTCTCCGTCTCTGGCATTTGCTTTTCAGAGCTCCCAACAACGGCTTCAGGCTTTACTTGCACATTAACTGCCCCCTCCTCCCTCCCCCCCCATCTCTCCCGCCCGCTCCCCCCCCCCCTCTCCATTCTCTGTCTTTCTGTTTTTTTCTGTCCGTCTCTGCTCCCTCCTCACTCCCTTCCTCACCTCTCTGTCTGTCTGTCTGTTTCTCTGTCTCTGTCTCTCTCTCTGTCTCTGTCTCTCTGTCTCTGTCTCTCTCTGTCTGTATGTGTGTGTGTCTCAGTCTGTCTGTCTGTCTGTCCATCTCTCCCTGTTTCTCTATCTCTGTTTCCCTCTCTCTGTTTTTTTTGGTCTCTGTCCGTCTCTCTCTCTCTCTCTCTCTCTCTCTCTCTCTCTCTGTGTGTGTGTGTGTGTGTGTGTGTGTGTGTGTGTGTGTGTGTGTGTGTGTGTGTGTGTGTGTGTGTGTCCGTCCTTATGTCTGTCTCTGTCCGTCTCTCCCTCCCTTCCCCCCCTCTCCCTCTCTCCCTCCCTCCTTCCTTAATGAACCTTATTTTTCACAGTGGAGGCCATCTCTCCCTACCTCAGCCACCTCCACACCCACCCTCCCCCACCCTCGTCATATGTCACGGGTTCTTGTCTTTTATTTATTCATTTTCTTTTTTTTTAAGGGACCGCTCCAGTTTGTGCCCTCGCCCCCTCCCCCTACGCCCCACCCCAGCCGCAATATCCCCTCTCCCCCACACACCTCCATCCCCCTCACTTCTCTAGGCTGCCAAATTTTATTTGTAAAGTGGATTGATGGGGGTGGGGGTGACGGGATGGATAGATTGCTTGATTTGGGAAGGAAGATCTTATAGCTCCCAGTCCGGGAGTGGCCATTTTGGCAGGGCTGTGAATGATTGTTACTGCTGGTGGTGGTGGTGGTGGTGGTGGTGTGACTATGTGGGTGGGACGGGACGTGAGGGTGGGGTGGAGTGGGATGGGGGTGGTGGTGACGGGCATGGGACTGCTGATTGTGTGGGATGGGTTTAGTAGGCCAGTTTATGACTGACAGTTTCACTGATTGTGGTGGATGGGTTTAGTAGCCAGTTTGTGACTGACTGTTTTAATGATTGTGTGAGATGGGTTTAGTAGGCCAGTTTGTGACTGACTGTTTCACTGATTGTGTGAGATGGGTTTAGTAGGCCAGTTTGTGACCGACAGTTTCACTGATTGTGGTGGATGGGTTTAGTAGGCCAGTTTGTGGGCTGACTGTTTCACTGATTGTGGTGGATGGGTTTAGTAGGCCAGTGTGTGACTGACAGTTTCACCGATTGTGTGGGATGGGTTTAGTAGGCCAGTTTGTGACTGACTTTCTCTGATTGTGGTGGATGGGTTTAGTAGGCCAGTTTGTGACTGACAGTTTCACTGATTGTGTGGGATGGATTTAGTAGGCCAGTTTGTGACTGACAGTTTCACTGATTGTGGTGGATGGGTTTAGTAGGCCAGTTTATGACTGACTTTCACCGATTGTGTGGGATGGGTTTAGTAGGCCAGTTTGTGACTGACTTTCACTGATTGTGTGGGATGGGTTTAGTAGGCCAGTTTATGACTGACTTTCACCGATTGTGTGGGATGGGTTTAGTAGGCCAGTTTATGACTGACTTTCACTGATTGTGTGGGATGGGTGTAGTAGGCCAGTTTATGACTGACTTTCACTGATTGTGTGGGATGGGTTTAGTAGGCCAGTTTGTGACTGACTGTTTCACTGATTGTGTGAGATGGGTTTAGTAGGCCAGTTTGTGGCTGACTGTTTCACTGATTGTGTGGGATGGGTTTAGTAGGCCAGTTTGTGGGCTGACTGTTTCACTGATTGTGTGGGATGGGTTTAGTAGGCCAGTTTATGACTGACAGTTTCACTGATTGTGTGGGATGGGTTTAGTAGGCCAGTGTGTGACTGACTTTCACTGATTGTGTGGGATGGGTTTAGTAGGCCAGGTTATGACCGACAGTTTCACCGATTGTGTGGGATGGGTTTAGTAGGCCAGTGTGTGACTGACTGTTTCACTGATTGTGTGGATGGGTTTGGTAGGCCAGTTTGTGACTGACAGTTTCACCGATTGTGTGGGATGGGTTTAGTAGGCCAGTGTGTGACTGACTGTTTCACTGATTGTGTGGGATGGGTTTAGTAGGCCAGTGTGTGACCGACTGTTTCACTGATTGTGTGAGATGGGTTTAGTAGACCAGTGTGTGACTGACAGTTTCACCGATTGTGTGGGATGGGTTTAGTAGGCCAGTGTGTGACCGACAGTTTCACCGATTGTGTGGGATGGGTTTAGTAGGCCAGTTTATGACTGACAGTTTCACCGATTGTGTGGGATGGGTTTAGTAGGCCAGTGTGTGACTGACTTTCACCGATTGTGTGGGATGGGTTTATGTCACGGACAAAAATGAAACAACCCAACTTGTGGAGTCGCCAGCCAATTTGTTCGGACATAAGCTTGAACTCAAACATTCTAAGCGCCACATAGACGAGCCCATGGTTCGGATCCGGCCAATTAAGCTTAGTGGAGAGGCTTCACGGAGACGGTCCGACCCACCAGACAGACTAAGCCGTTTTGACCGACGCCTCGATGTCTAGCGAGACGAGTTGTAGCGCCTGGCTCAGGCTCATCTGGCCAATCTGTGGAACCAGCGTCATTGTTAGTTAGACGTCGTGGCGCCTACCCAGACTCAGCTAGCCAATTTAGAGTGACCAGTGCCCACGACTTAAGCCACACGGCGCCAGTTAAGTAGGGAAGGGGGGAAGGTAGTGTGTGGTGGGGGTGAAATCTAGCTAATCAATTAAATGACCGATTGACCACCACAGAGAGTAAGGCGTGTCGGCGTGACTGTCATGATTTGAATATCCAATGGAATTAGAGGGAGATGACTTCGGGTGTCAGCGGTAAAATACTGACCAATGGTACTCGCCCTTTTTGGACAGATCGGAACGAATAAGAAGGGTGTGAGAGTGAGAGAATGGGGGAACGAGGAAAACGAACAGACAGAGAGAGAGAGGGAGAAGTTCGGGGGAGTAGGCTCTCGCCTACAGGAAGGCAGGGAGAGGAGAACGAACAGAGAGACAGAGAGAGAGAGGTCTGAGTGTAATCTCGGAGGAGAGAAAAGCAGAGAGATGAGGGGAGGAGAGAAGAGAACCAAGTTGAGAGATTAGCATGAGATAGTCTGCAGAGGAAGGACTGAGGAGAGATGTGGAGAGAGAGAGTTGCTAACTAATGAAGAAGAAAAGAAAGAAAAGAAAAAAGAAAAGAAAAGCAACCATGTCCATTTGATAAGAGCAGACTAGAAGAGAGAGAGAGAGAGAGTGCAATGCGTTAATGCAGGAAGAAAGAAAGGAGAACAGATCGATGTTGATAGTCACTGTTCTATCTTCACTGGGGTTCGACCTCATACTTGGCCAGCGCCACTTTCATCGACAGACCAACGCCAGTGCCAACAGTCCAGCCTGCCCGATGCCAGCAGTCTAACTTGACCGGTGCCAGCAGTTGTGCCGTGTTGTGAAAGTGACAGTGAAAGAAAAAAAAAGGAAAAGAAAAAGAGACAGTGATTCGTGAATAGTTAAGATCACCTGGCCAGGTAAAGTAGAAATCTATTTATACCCGGGTTAGTTAATAATGTTTTAGGTAAATGATTTTGTGAAGTTCAGGAAAGAGAGAATGTTTTATTTCATTTGATTCCATATGCATTGATGGTTCGTTCTATGAACATGTGTAGTAAAGTTATAGACTTTACTGGTGGTTTGATGTGACGAATGCATGATATATGAATGAGATCGTAAGCAAGCTGTGAGTGTGTTTGGGCTGTGCGCTAGTCCTTCCTCCACTGACATCACCAGAGGTTGACAGTTTAGTAGGCCAGTGTGTGACTGACTGTTTCACTGATTGTGTGGGATGGGTTTAGTAGGCCAGTTTATGACTGACTGTTTCACTGATTGTGTGGGATGGGTTTAGTAGGCCAGTTTGTGGGCTGACTGTTTCACTGATTGTGTGGGATGGGTTTAGTAGGCCAGTTTGTGACTGACAGTTTCACTGATTGTGGTGGATGGGTTTAGTAGGCCAGTTTGTGACTGACTTTCACCGATTGTGTGGGATGGGTTCAGTAGGCCAGTTTATGGGCTGACTGTTTCACTGATTGTGTGGGATGGGTTTAGTAGGCCAGTTTGTGGCTGACTTTCACTGATTGTGTGGGATGGGTTTAGTAGGCCAGTTTGTGGGCTGACCGTTTCATGTGTGTTGAGACGATTAGTATGTTCATCGTGAATGCACGACAGAACGAAAGAGGGAAACCAAACTACCACACGACAGAATGAAGACGAAGAGAGCGAGAGAGGAGAGAGAGAGAGAGAGAGAGAGAGAGGGGGGGAGGGAGAGAGAGAGAGAGAGAGAGAGAGAGAGAGAGAACAAAGAGATAGACGGAAGAGAGAGAGAGAGAGAGAGAGGAGAGAGAGAGAGAGAGAGAGAGTGAGAGGAGAGAGAGAGAGTGAGAGAGAGAGAGAGGGTCAGACAGACAGTCGGACAGACAGACAAGGAAAGTAAAAGAGAGAGAGAGAGAGAGAGAGAGAGAGAGAGGAGAGAGAGAGAGAGAGAGAGAGAGAGAGAGGAGGAGAGAGAGAGAGAGAGAGAGAGAGGTTACATCAATAAAACCGATGCTCAGAACGTTACACTTCCTGCGCTGTTCACAGAACGTCGAACGGGTCTCTACCTTAGGCTGACATTGATGCAACGTCATATGTCACAACAGCGCCAAACGTTACAACACACGGCATTGCATCAGAGAGAGAGCTTGCTGCCATGCATTATGTGAAATTCTGTGGACGATACCCCTGGCACTGTACAGATCCCCACCCCCACCCTAACCTTCCCCTCCACACACACACGATGCTGTGAAATTTGACCCAAGATCTAGCAACTTTAAAAAAATTTTTTCTTCCTTTCTTTTTTACTCAACTTACGAACGCTACGATCGAACGGGGTTGAAACAACAAGTCCTTGCTGCACAAGTGTCTGTCTTCTAGGGGATAATGTCATTTCCTTTGAAGGCGGCGTGCCATGTCTCAGTGAGGTGAATAACGCTTTTGTTGATTCCGCGTTGGTTAATATCCATATTGATTATGTTGTTTGTTTGTTTCAGTGGCCGCCACCCGCTGGCACCAGTGGTGGGAGTACGAGGGACTGAACGGTAAGTCACTGGAAGTCGCAGGAAGTTATGCTCCAAGAAACCAACAAAAAGATCTATGTACATGAAACACCTCAATCCTATACATTGAAGGAATCATACAAAGGAACATCATAGGTCATCAATTCATTGTCAGAACAGAAACCATGAACCAAGTCATCCAAATGAGTAGTTGTAAAAATTACTGACACCCATCAGAAGCCAAAATGAAAACTGCCGTATGACATTCATATTACCACCAAGGATGACCAAAACTAAGAACGTGCCAAAACCACTGCAACAGTCAAATCTTGTTGCATTTCACACAAAAATACATGTTACATTCCCCCATCAATATCCAAACATAACACCATTAAAGATATCCATCTTTAATAGATTGTCTTAAAAAATAGCATGACAATACAAAATCTGCCAAGTCTCATGATACATTGTCAAAATAAGCAGTAGAAACCCCCCACAAATTACCACAGTGCAAATGCAAAATGAACTATAAGCACCATAAGACATCTGCCATGGACTCCATATAAATTCCTCAAATTATTCCAAGCACACAAAGCAAAATCCTTTACATTTTGAAAAACACCAATGCCAGAAAAACAATCCATCCAAAATTTAATACTCTTTCAATTGTCTTATACAAAATATGTTGCGTCTGTATTTTACACAAAACAGGTAACAGCATCCTGAAAAAATGTATCCATGATTATGAAAAAGACAACCGTACAGTTTACTATTTTTCCCAACATTATGTTCTTGAGAAAAATTACAAAACCATACACCCAAACAACAAACAGATTTTCATGACGTGAAAACAAGTCCGCAAATAGTATTTGAACTTCCAGCGATAGGCTGCACTAAAAAATTTGTATTCTGAATACTAAGAGCCCCAACGCAAAAGTTGTTGTTTTTAGTTTTTGGGACGCTTGTAAAAACGTAAGTGGACGATGATCCGTCTGGAGAAAAAAGTTCCCCCTGCCAGAAATCTGGAAAACTTTTCCAGTCCCCAAACCAAAGCCAAACACTCACGCTCAATCGTGGAATATCCGGGTGCCTGCGAAAACTTTTTATGGCAAACTGCACAGGATGAAGAACTCCTGCTTTGTCCTGCAAAAGGACAAGCACCCATGCCTTTGCTATAGCATCTGGCGTAGGATAAACTCCTCAGAGAGGTTAGGTAGTAACAGAACAGGAAAAAACCATTCAGTATCCTCTGTATTTCATCCAAACTCTTCGGACATTCCTCAGACCCAACTTCCTGACGAACTTATCCCCCTTTGTCAAATCTGTAAGGGAGCGTGATAGCAGCGAAATAAAGGAACATAGCGACGATAGTATGACAAGAGCCCCAGCAAAGAACGAACCTGCGTTTTTTGTCTTAGGCGATCAATAGCAAGAATTTCTCAACCTTCTTTCCCTAGGCGAATATGCCAAACAGAAATCATATAAACTAAAAAACTCAAGCTCTTAATATCTGCCTGCACCTTTGAAGGTCTAGCTGTCAACCCAAAAAATCTCAGACGACTTAACAATAACTCAAGGAACTGAGAAGTTGCTGCCAGAACTTAGCCGCCAAAAGAATGTCATAAAAAAACTGACTGCGGAAAACTCATGCAGCTTCAGCTTAGCATCATCCGGGGCAAAGTCGCCGGGGTATTCTGTAACCCAAAAGGCATGCGAGTCCATTGAAATGGACCAAAAGGAGTCTGAAAAGCAGTCTTAGGCTTATCCTCTGGCAACATTCGGAAATTTACCAGTAACCTTTTGCTAGATCCACTTTCACAAGTACCGACCATGAGAAAGTTGACAAAGCAAATCCTCAACATCTGGAATCGGTTCAGAATCAAAAACCGTAACCTTGTTCAGAGCCGATAATCTATACAAAAAACGAACAGAACCATCCGGTTTTCCTAAAGGACAATGGAGAAACTTTTATGGGGAAGAAGACGCTTCAATAACACCTAACGTAGCATGACATCAATCTCCCTCTGAACAATTTCCCTTTCAGCAAAAGGTAATGGGTAAGGTTTGATTCTGACAGGTACATCTGTAGTCAAATGTATTGAATGAGGTTCAATCTGATCAGCCTTCCCAGGAGTATCTGTAAGTACATCACTGAACCCCTCCATTTACAGTTAACAACTGTGCCCGCTTAGTATCGGGACAAAGCAGGATTCACCTTGACATCATAAAAAGTCTCACCTTTAAATGACAAGTGGGTTTAAGGAAAACACCATCACCTTCCGTTCCTGCAAAAACACCAATGCAGCAGGACTGACAGAAGACACACTCGATGGAGTGTCACGGGGAATTTAACACACTTTCTGTACGTACTCTGTCTGTACCCTGACTAGGCAAAACACAGTTACAGGTAGAAATCAAAAAACACAAGACCCTGACACATTACCTGATGAATAGAATGATCCACACTGACTTTGATCGCAACATTTGTCCTGTCCACATCCCAACTTGAGCATGTTAATGTGGAAAAACCTTGCTCTTGCCATGCATATCAATGCGGTAGTTGACTGGAGAACTTTCTCTTGAACCATAAAAGGACCTTTCCAGGCAACTTTAAGCTTATTCTGTTCATCACTCAATAGAACAAGAACTTTGTCACCAACCTTCAGAGTACGAAAAAAATTTTTCCCTGTCAGCGTAAGTCTTATAAGTATGTGTCCGAGTGTCCGCTGTCTGTTGCGCTTGCTCAAAAACTGTGAAGTATCCCGTTGTGAAGGTCATGTACATACTGTATACATTTCTGTCCTCAGAAGAAACGGGAAAAACCCTGACCATCTATCCGCTAAGATGGGAAAGTGGACCACGAGGAGAATGTCCAAAAAGGAGTTCAAATGGGGAAAATCCCAAAGTGGCATTCGGCAATCCCGATAAGCAAAGAGTACTGCAGGAATGTACCGATCCAATCCTTTGGACGGTCACGACAGACTTTCCTCAACATCGTCTTTAAAGTCCCGTTTTAAACCTCTCCACCATCCCGTTGGACTGCGGATGATGGGGAGTGGTAGTGACAGAGGAAATGGAAAAAAAGACGGTAAATCTCCTTCATAAGATCAGACACAAACTGAGTCCCACAATCAGTGAGTATCTCAGATGGTAAACCAAACCTCGAAATACTGTCAACAAAGCCTCAGCCACTCACAGTGTCTATTGTGCTTCAGTGGGAGCAGCCTCGGAAACCGTGTAGTGTGTCCACAAGGGGTCAAACACATACCTGTGTCCTGAAGACAAAACCTCGAATGGGCCAACAAGATCCATAGCCACTTTTTCAAACGGAACAGAGACCAATGGCATCTTATGCAAAGGGCACATGGTACTCTGTTAGGGAAACGGTTCTCGAACAAACATCACAAGCCCGACAATAGTCTGGGGACAGAACGAGAAAACTCCAGGCCAAAAGAACGAAAAAAGAACCCCGCTGACGCGTGCGCTTGACACCACAGTGCCCAGCGAAAATAGCATCATGCGAAAGTATGAAGAACAACTGTACGCAAATCCTTCGGAACACAACCTGACGTACAACCTCACCTTTATCAGAAAAAAAAACCGACACAAAGCACTTTTTAACCAACTTGTAGGTAGGATTAGTCAGTGGAGAAGGAAAATCAGTGACAACTGAAGAGTACAGGTGTGTCAAAGCACTGTCCTTACTTTGCATAGTAGCCAGTTCTGTCGGAAGTGACATCAAAATGATCAAGTCGGTACAGGTAATTGGTACTAGTCCCGGGTTTGTCCTTTAGTACTTGTTGCCTAGTACTGACACCACAGGAATAAAAGAACCACAGTCCCTGACCTGCTGAAGCAACTCCAGGCAAGTTACCCAGGATCAAGTCTGTGATGGATCATCAGTCACACAAGCCTTGCCCTGTCCTTTAAAATAACGAGTACTGACCTGAACAACCGCTAGTGGAAAACCTCAATCTTACCACCGAACGATCGACACTGCTGGCTGCTACCAGTAAACAGGTCTGGCAACACAAATGAGCGGGTACACCCGCTGTAGTAAAACCTGTGTCTCTGAGAATAGACGCATGGAACCATCGACTGTCCCTGAATCAACTAACAAAATCCTCAATATTTGTATGGGGACACCATAGTATGTGCAGGTTTACTTGTTTGGGTAGGGTTTTAGAAATTGACACTAACTCCTGCAGATTATCTGGGTACGGACAATCCGGACCAAATGAAACACAAAATGACACCGGTAACATCCAATCTCTGAGAGGTTAGTGTTGCTACCTTGAACACGGGCCACGACCGCGTCGCGCGGGGAACCGTGAACGATACTGACGATGACCGCCTCTACCACGGTTAGCACCCTCGCCCGTCTGAGCAGCCTGCTGTCCTGTAAGGAAGCAGTCTGTCGCACGGGTACTGAGAATTTTGCGAACCTTGAGGACCTCGGTAAGTGCCACGACCACGATAAGGACGTGCGTTCGAAGATCGTCGACCTTTCATTCGGATTTTGGTACGAAGGGAATGGGTTGACACATTTGTCTCAAAGACCCGGGCGAAAACTTTGACTAAAAGTCTTATTCGGATGCGCTGTTTTGTATTGTTCAGCAAGTGCGCACATTTCTTCGGCGCTTTGGTACCGAACGCTCTTTCAGAAAGACAGCCAAATCTTTCGAAACGCTGTGCAAAATCTGTTCTCGAAGCAACAGATCGCGAAGTGGTTCAAGTCTTTTTGAATCTTCGAAAGCTCTATCCCGCGATCCAAAAAGTGCGCAACCCTAATCAGGTAGGCGGAAAATGATTCTCCCTTTTCCGGTCTGACCCCACGAAACTTTTCCCGAAAACCCTCTGCGATGCATGGTACCGTTTCGTAGTTCACTCTTGAGATCGTCCCAAGGACAAAGTGTCCTTAGCGGCCAAAGAGGGGTTTCAACGTGAGCGCACTACCTTTAAAAAAGGCGCGACATACAATACCCATTTGTCCTTGGGCCATTCGCCGTAGTCGCATAATTTTCAAATCGGCAGAGGAATGCGTCTATCTCATCTTTTGACTCATCAAAGACCGGAAGTTTTTGGTTATATTGTGTCCGTCCGGGAAAACGGTTTGGAATCACTGAACCCTGCTGGTTAGTACCCTCACTTACCCCCAGACGCTGACATTTCGCTAACTCTAGTTCAATTTTCTTTCTTTGGAAATTCTAAATCCATAGCTTTCAATTCTCTTCATGTTGTCTCTCTTTTTTCCCGTCTCTCTTTCTTTTTCCCGTCTCTCTTTCTCTTTTTCCGCTTCTCTCTCTCTTTCTCTCTTTCAGTGTCCCTTTCCTTCACCCTCTCTCTTTCTCTCGCACGCTCTTCACGGTCATTACATGCTTAACATAGTCCAAATAAGTCAGCACCATCAAGACCTAGCGTCTTACCTGAGACAGGTAAACGTCGAATTCAGCATTTTGATGAAATATTTTTCAAAAGGAACAAAAACAACGATGATATTAAAGCTTTCCCATTAAAATTTTCACACTCACATTTACTCAAAATAATATTTATAATAAATACTATGGATACTAAAGTACACTAAACGAGAAAATACCGTCAAATTGAAAAAAGACCCACACGGTAGAAACCAATAAATAAAGCAAAAAATCAAACAGTCAGCATCAAGTAATACATTAAAATAAATCAATAATAAACACCAGATAACAATCTAGATAAATAAATCAAAAATCACAGCCGCATTCATTCAATACTTGCAATTCTTTAATCGGACAACCAAAAACTGAAAAGATAAACCCTCTACTGGCATCTAATCACGTGGTATTGGAGCGAGGGGAAAAAACTGAACTCAAACGATTTGAAAGTGAAAGAAAATCAAAATCTACGGAAGGCACTTATATCCTTCTCCAACGCCATGTCCCTTCGCTACAGACAAGCGAAAAGAGGTTGGGCTAGGCAGCTATGGGATAGGGGACAACAACAACAAAAATTCCCTACCAGAGTCAGAAAATAAAGTCAAAGAGAATCACTCACCCCCCAAACCTTTCACACCAAAAAAACCCAAAAACAAAAAAAAAACAACCCAACTTAAAACATGTTCAATTAAAACAATGAAAAAACAAACAAACATCTAAAAGGGGGAAAGATACACTCACTAATCAAAGACCCTACTTAAGATATGAGGATGAGTAAAGTACAAACTAGAGAGGTGCTTATGGTAAAGAGTAACTAGAGAGAATTTAAGTTAGAAAACAGCAAAGTAGACAGAGTGGAAAAAAAACAGAATAGTAAGAGAAAGTAAAACAGGAAATAGAAAACCCTCTGGACAACCCTATTGGTTATGCCCCCCCGTTAAAACTGGCCGACGGGGATACACACTCAACTACTACAGAAAAAAAACACACACACAAAAATCCACTACAATTACCAAGAGGAACTTTTGAGGGGGGGGGGGGGGGGGGGGGGGGGCGGGGGCGGGGAGAATGGTATATGAAATGTCACCCAATAAGTGGGGAAGGAAACCAAACCAAAATTAAATCATCAGTAAAAGTAAAGAAAGGGGTTTAAAACAAAAAATTTTTTCCAAAAAAAATCAAATTTTGAAGTGGTTGTTTATAAGTTTAAATAAAGTAATGGAAGGGGATCAAGAAGAAGGGGTTTATATCAAAATCTTTACAAGATATAAATACAAAAAGACAAAAATAAGAAAAGTACAAAAATTTTTCCCATTAAAGTAATAAAGTATGGGACTTTTAATAATAATCATTTTAATACAGAAAAAACAAAGAGAGGGGTGTTGATGAAATCAATCAGTGTTCCCACACTAAAAAATAGGCATTTTAAAACTTTTTTTTTCCCGAATGGGGTGGGGAACGCATTCAACCCAAAGGGGAGGGTAGTTCAAAATCGGGGTCACCACTTGTCAGGCTGCTGATTCAGGCACAAACATTCACATGCATGCATGAATACAGCCAAAACTCCATTACACAACATGCATCCGACTCCAAACCCAAAATTTAAGGCGCTAAATTACCAGTTGTTAAAATTTCATTTCCCCAGTGCCTCCTCTTCTCCCCTTTTCTTTAAAAAGCATGGTGGGGTTTATTATTCCGACTGTTCACAGGTTTATATTTCGCTCTATAATCTCCTGGGGGCAGTCATCACAAATCAAACACGTCCTTCATTCCTCTTCCTTGAATTACAACAGTCTCTGGTGGACATCAAACATAGGTTTCCACCTACCCTTTCCACTGGTTTCCTCAGGCATAATTTATGGCGATCTCCCACTTCGCCTCTTCACGTTTGGACAGCCTACCACTAAAGTCTGGCTGTCTCTGGCTGTTCCTTCCGCATCTTTCTGGCAGGGGGGTTATGGCTCCCGTTGCTCACCCGACTTTCCCTCCGACACAGCCTCGTCTACTTCGCTTCCGCTACCATAACGGCGTAGCTAGAAAACAAAATAGTTTGGATGACTATACTGCACACAGTTAGCAGCAATCCCCAAAATAGACACTTTTACAAATAATTTCGATTCCCAATTTCACGATCGACATGGATAAAATAAAAAACAAAAATGGAACTTTCATAGCTCCTTAAAGTGGTGTCAAATACTTACTCTGTCTGAATCACTCCCTAGCAAAATACATGCGTTAGCATGTTACAGACTCATGTCTGTTTTAATGGGCATGACAGTCGGCAGCCTCTTTTCCATTCTATCAGCGCTGTTGCTCGAATCTCTCTCCTCACTCACTTCCGTGTGTTTAGCTTTTTACCATTTTTTCTTTAACACATCTCACATTCAAAACAAAGGAAGTGACCTGCCCTTTACGAACGACAATCTACGCCGTTTCCTTTTCACATATTTAACTCCCTTCGCTCGCGCTTTTTTCTTTCAACTACACAGGCACTTAACATTTTTCTTTTCGTGTGCCTGACAGTGTGTAAAAAAGGGAGGTGGAAGGAAGCGGGTGTGCTAAACGAGTTTTATAGAATATACAAACAATTTTAACAGAACCAGAAGCAGACACCCAGCAAGACAGCACCCAGCAGACAGACAGCCCCCGAAGAAGAAGAGAATAGAACATACATCGCCCACAGCCCAAGAGAAAAAAAACGCCGACGAGAGGCAAAAACATACAGACGGGAGAATGCTGACAAATCTGGGAAAAACAGAGAAATGTGGAAACACACCACCCCCACACAACACAAAACAACACCAAAACCACAACCAACCCCCAACACACAAGGGTGGGTCCACAAAAATGAGACCCCCGACCGTGTAGAGACCAGACACTTTTATCATAACACAGCCAAAAGGGCAGAGAGACGCACCAATCAACGCCCTAAAGGGACAGAATGCAGAACGTACTCAAAAACACAGACCAAAGGGAGCAGACAGCAGACCGTACTCAAACACAAGCCCTAAAGGGCGACGGACAGCAACACGTCATCAAAACACGGGCCCTAAAGGCAGAAGACAGAGCCGTCACTCAACCAAAAGATAAAGGGCGCAGACATGCAGCACGTACTCAAAAACACAACTAAAAAAACAGGAAGACATGCGACACGTCCCCAAAAACAAGATAAAGGGAGAAGAATGAGAACCGTCATCAATACACACAGACCAAAAGGACGCGCTGCAGCCGTCACTCAATACCAAGACAAAAAGGGGCAGGACACGTCACTCAATCCCAACGACCTGGGGGCGGGGGAACGTACTCAATAACACAACCAAAAGGGGCAGAAGAATGCAGACACGCATAAATCAACAGACCAAAGGGGCGACGACTGCAGACACGTATCAATACCACAGCCCTAAAGGGGGCGGGAGAACGCAGACAGTCACCAATACACCAGCCCTAAAGGAAAGACGACTGCAGACAGTCCCTAAATCCCCAAAGACCAAAAGGGGCGGAAGACATGCAGACAGTCCTCAAACCCAGACTAAAGGGAGACAAAAAGCGGGCACGTCCCTAAATAAAACCGCAAAAGGGCAGAAGAATGCAGACAGTATCAACACACAGATAAAGGGAGAAAGACTGCGAACGTCACTCAATACCACAGACTAAAGGACGACAGACATGCAGCCGTCCTCAATAACACAGACTAAAGGCAGAAGACATGAGAACTATAATACACACGCCAAAAGGGCAGACGACAGCAGGACACGTCACTAAATACACACTACACAGACCTAAAGGCAGGACACGCATAAAACACAGAAAAGGGCGGGAAGAGTCATCAATCCACAGCCCTAAAGGGGAAGACATGCAGACACGCCCCTCAAAAACCCCCAGACCAAAAGGGGACAGAAGACATGCAACAGTTAATACACACAGCCCTAAAGGGCGAGACAGTCAAAATACACACAGCCCCTAAAAAGGGGAAGAGACACGTCACAAAACACAGCCCAAAAAGGGCGAAGCCCTGAGAAGTCACTAATACACACAGCCTAAAGGACAGAGAGACATGCAGACCCCAAACCCCCGTGACAAGATAAAGGGCAAAGAAATGGAACTAATCGGTACGCGGGCCAAAAGCAGACAGCAGGCACTGACGTGAATAACGACCAACGGCAGGCGGGGCGGGACAGCATGTAAAAGAGAGGAGAGAGGAGAGGAGAGAAAGAGAGAGAGAGAGAGAGAAGGGGGAAGAGAGGGGGGGGGGGGGGAGAACGAACGAACGGAGAAATTTTTTTTAAACCCGGTAATGAGATAAGAAAATTTTGAAATTTTTTTTCCCCCCCACCCCTGGGGGAAAAAAGAAAAACACGAAACCCCAATATGTAGCCAAAGGAGAAAAAGTGAAAACCCCTTAATTGAAATTTTATGTGAATAACAGTAAACTTGAAAAATTAAAGAGTACGATAAACTACAAAGCAAAGACAAAGTAGCATGCATTCAATGCAAAGGCGCGCACCCACAACACACACACACCACACACACACCACACACCCAAAACCCACAAAAACAAAAAAACACCACACACAAAACTTAAAGGGAAATTTTATTACGAACAACAAAAAAAACCCCAAAAAAAAACAGCATTTTAAAAAACTAACAGAAGTCCCAATGTTGGTTTACTTTCTTTGCTAAAAGGATGGGAAAAGGGGTTTTTAAATTGATGTCTAAAATATTTGATTTAAAGTTTTAGTGTTGAAAGAGAAATGTTTTAAGCGGGGCCTTGGACTAAAAAATGTTTTATTTTTGTAATGGAAAGGAGTCCCAAAAGGGCCCCCTCCTGAGTAGGCGGGCTTGCTTAAAAAGCCCAATTTTTTGTTTTTGATTCAATATTATTCGTGTATTTGATGATTTCGCGGAATCGTGGGGTTAGTGTAGGGGGAAATCCATAATTTTAGATAATCCAACTGCTTTGAAGACTGTAGTTTATGTGATATGGAAAAGGTTTCCCACGCTCAGAGTCTTCAGTCGTCAAAATAGTAGATTTTAAAGTCTAACTTTGAGAGCGTTATATTTAGTATTTTAATGTGTTTGACTGCATAGATCATAGAGCGTGACCTTTATAGATATGAAAAAAAAGTATAAAAAATTTCTTTCGAGCTGAAAGTGTGGAAATTTTGATTTTTTAAATCGAATAAATTTTGGGAAAACGTTTGCTACGCTATCGAATGGGTGACCCGGAAAGATTCTTGTCGATAGAAATCTTTTAACTTTATGGTTCAGTTATGAAGACGTATTTATTATGTGTTAAAGGCAGACTGAAAATTTTGTTGTTTTTTTGGGTTTCGTTTTTGTCGCGAAGTTATTCATTTTTTGTTTTATGGTTTTCTTAAGGATTAGCTCATTCCCAATCAATTAATATTTAAAATTTTTCTGCGGAAAATCGTGGATAAATTTTTCAAAAAAATGCTTCAAATTAGAATGGCCGAAAGAATAGACGTTATCTAAAAATTGACTGGCCTTCCAAATGTAGTGTGTGTGGGAAGAGAGAGGAGAGAGAGAGAGAGAGAGAGAGAGAGAGAGGGAGGGAGAGGAGAGAGGAAGAGAGAGAAAAAAGAGGGGAAAAAGAGAAAGGGGGGGGGGAGGGGGGGGGGGGGGGCCCAACGGAAAAAAAATTATAGGGGGAAAATCAAAAAACGACAGGATGTCATATAGTTTTTATAAGAACAGCTTTCTCAAAATAGTTGTCTTGGATATTTGTTTTATCAATAAGACTCGCTTAAAGCAAACACGCATGCAACACGCGCGCGCACACGCACACACACCATGCACACACACACACACACACACACCACGCACGCACGCACGCAACCACGCACGCACGCAACGCACGCACCACCCACCACCCCACGCACACACACACACACACAACACACACACACACACACACACACACACACACACAGAGGTTTGTTGGACAGAGCCTGACATCAGTACAGTGCAGTGGTGAATCCAGGACAGGTATTAAGTTAGGGTTGTGCAGACACAGGACTGGGGTGAGGTGAACCCTCAGTGGGCTCTGTGTAAAGAGGGTCTCTGTCACCGCACAAAATGTCACCATTGCGCAAAATGTCACAGTGACATTTTGTGCAGTTATTCACTGCACAAATTGTCACAATTTGCACAAATTTGCACAAAATGTCACAATTGTGACAATTTGTGCATCCGTATGCCTTTTTTGAAATCACTGCTGCACAAATTGTCACCACTCTCTCTCTTATCTGTGTGGGTGTGGGTGAGTGGATGGATGGGTGGATATACTCTATGATGTCCACGTGGGTTTTTTGTTTTTGGGGTTTTTTTTTTTTGCGTTTTTTCAATTTGGCTTTACAATTTATAATTTTCAGTTTTATATAATAATATATACTTTTAGTCTGCGTTCACTGCACATGTTTACGAGGTGACAGCTCAGACGAGATGGCCCATGTTGGTCGATGAGGCTAATAGAAACAACACGATTTGTCTTGTATTCGCGTGCTCATCTCTTTTGCACTTTGTTAGTTTTGAGCATATGTTCTCATATACATCCGTACTATGCATAATATGTATGTAATTTGTTTGTAATTGATAATTTTTCTTATACAAGTTTTAGATACATTTTGCTGTTTTCTCCATTTAGAGATCACGGAATTTTCTTTATTCTTCTGGCAGGGGAGCAGGTTTCTTTTTCTTCTTCTTCTCTTCTTCTTCTTCTTCTTCTTCTTCTTCTTCTTCTTCTTCTTTCTTTCTTCTTCTTCTTCTTTTTCTCTCTTTTTTCTCTTCTCCATGTTTTTTGTCTTCTTCTTCACACACACACACACACACACACACACACACACACACACACACACACACACACACACACAACACACACACACACACACACACACATACATCACTCACTCTCTCTCTCTCTCTCTCTCTCTCTCTCTCTCTCTCTCTCTCTTCTCTCTCTCTGGATTTATTATGTCATTATTTGTCTATGTTGTCTCTTGGTGTCTTTCCCTCTATCTCTTTTTTGTTTGTTTTTACCTTCGGTTTATTAGGTGTGTACACATTTGTATCGGCTTGTCTGTCTGTGTCTTCGTACACAACATCTCTCTGTTGCTTGTGGACACAATTGCAGATATTTCATGGATAGGTTCCATCTGACCATGGGGTGTCTCGTACGTGAAACACGCAATCCTTCGGTACACTTCAGTGATACACACCTACATGCACTCAGTTTGCACGCATACAAACACCCACACGCACACAAAAAAGACAGAGAATAATAATAATAGTAATATACTACACCATGTCCCAAAAATAGTATGGACGAAAGTATTCTAACTGTAGTTCTTCTGGAAGTGAAATGTTTTTACACACACACACACACACACCAACACACACACACACACACACACACACACACACACACACACACACCCCACACACTTATACACACACACACACGCACGCACACACACACAACAAACAAAAATAAAAATAAAAACAACAAAAAACAAACGGACACGAACGAACGAACTTTACAGTCTGCTCGCTTTCTTGAAAGCGGCGGACTAACAAGACTGACAGAGGTTGGTGACATTTTGTGCAAGAGTGAATTCGAAAATGGGGGCATAGGTGCACAATTGTCACAACTGCGAGTTGTGACATTTTGTGCAGTTCTTCACTGCACAAATGTCCAAATGGCACAAAATGTCACAATTGTGACATTTTGTGCAATGGTGACATTTTTGCGGTAACAGGTCACCAGCAGGGCACTGTGTAAAGGTTAAAGAGAGAACCCTGTGTTGTGCAGCCCACAGTGGGCACTGTGTAAAGGTGTAAAGAGGGAATCCTGTGATTGCAGGCCCACAGTGGGC
>CM031602.1:10261331-10266331 GCA_018398815.1 Conus ventricosus | reverse complement strand
CACGAACAAAAAAATAAAATAAAAATTAAACGGTTGTCGGAGAAAAAAACAAAAAAACAAAAACCGACGAAAAAACCCCAACAGCATTGTAAGTCATGCCTGGAGTTGTCTTTCCTTGGTATGCTGGGAGGTATCTTTCCTTGACATGCGGGAGTTGTCTTTCCTTGGATGCTGGGAGTTGTCTTTCCTTGGTGCTTACATCACTACAGCAGAACCAGTTGGTCTTCACGTTAATGATCACTGCCCTGGTTGGAAAAAGGGGACTTCACTCCGTCTTCCGTTTCTGTGGGGCAGAGTTAGGACACAGAAGAGCAGAAACATTTCTTTGACTCGCCCTTTCGGCTGGCAGCCAAGATACGTATTCTGTGATCAGGAAACCTGAAGACTGTCCAAGTTTGGGAACGCACGACCCGTGGAAAAGAAGAAGAAGAAAAAAAAATGCACCCGAAGTTGCGGACCTTTTTTTTTTTTTTTTTTTTTGCTGTCCCAACCTCTGCGCCACCTCAGAGGCAGTGCACCCACGCCGCTCATTCCGACACCCTGTCCACAACCACAGCCCGGTCGGCCCCGCCGCAGTCCCGGCACCGGCAATCCACAGGGAGCAGTCAATGTCAAGTCGTCAAGAGGCAACCCACCGGAGGAGACACTGCACTGCTGCCGGGTCACTTCGGTGGTGTTCAGTGGTGCCTGTTCTGATCTAACATACGCAGGACACCACCTACTAAGCCCCCTACTGACGACAATAATTGCTTAGTCGCGGAGCCACCGTGAGTGAGCTGTCCCACCGGAGGGCGCCACCACGTCCGTCCTAACGACAGCTCCAGCCCCCATGGACTCGCCGATACAGGTGACCCCGACGGTACCAAACCAAGGCCACAGACGTGGAGAGGACATCGAAATTGAGGTCACCATGAGAGCAGGGCATGAAGGGCCACAGAAAGTGAGACTTTTTTTTATGCTGATCGATGAGAATGAGGATGATTAAGATGATGCTACGGATTTCCATTTCGGTCTGAGACTACATGACAGGGCTGTACTCTACGCTTCCTTTCATAATATATCCCGCGTCAACCAGGCCCGAGAGATACAGGCACCTGTAGTGTTGGTCAGGAAATTTGAGCAACACTCTCAGAAACGCATTCATTAAGTGGATGAAACTCGACTGTGTGGTCCCAGTCTTCCCAACTAAGTCCGCAGCAACTCAACTCTGGGTAGGAGCCGGTCGGGGCAGAAAAACCCACATGACTTCTGATGGGATTCGAACCCACGACCTCCCAGCCGGGAGTCCGCGACGCTAACCACTTTGCCACGGCGGCTGGTCGACCTTTTTTGTTTTCCTTTGATTAGAAAACCTAAAGAATGTCCACGTGTTGAAATGCACGACTCTTGGATAAGAGAAAGAGATACCGAAGGTGCGGACCTTTTTTCTTTTTTCCTTTGATGAAAACAATATGAAGACTGTCCGAGTTTGGAATGCACGACTCTTGGAAAAGAGAGACACCGAAGGTGCGGACCTTTTTTCGTTTTTTTCTTTGATGAAAACAATCTGAAGACTGTCGAGTGTGGAATGCACGACTCTTGGAAAAGAGAGTGATACGCCGATGGTGCGGATCTTTTTGTTTTGTTTTGTTTTCCTGTGATGAGAAAACATGAAGAGTGTCGCCGTGTGGAATGCACGACCCTTAACCTTGCTATAACCAGACCCTGGCCTTCAGCCACACCCAAACTGACCTTGCCCTTGCCCTGACCCTAACTGTGTAAAATCGTTTTGAAACCCCACAAACAAACCGTTGACTGATAAATTAGACCTGCGATGTAGGGACGTTGGGCTTGCTTTTGCCTTTCTGGTTAGATCAAAGTAAAAACGTTTGCCGTTTGGGGGGTAGGAGTGGAGAAGAAGGCGAGGGCACATTTGTTGCAGGAAGTGTGTGTGTGTGTGTGTGTGTGTGTGTGTGTGTGTGTGTGTGTGTGTGTGTGTGCGCGTGCGGGGGTGTGCGCGTGCGTGCGCGTGCGTGCGTGTGTGCGTGCATATGCGTGCGCGCGCGCGCGCGCGCGTGTGTGTGTGTGGTGTGTGTGTGTGTTTGTGTGGTGTGTGCGTGTGTGTGTGTGTGTGTGTGTGTGTACCAACGTACGTACGTACATATGGACGGACGTTGTGTGTGTGTGTGTGTGTGTGTGTGTGTGTGTGGTGTGTGTGTGTGTGTGTGTGTGTCTGTGTCTGTGTCTGTGCCCCTGGACAAACATGGATGGGACACTCACTTATGCACGCATCGGATTCTGGAATGACATAAAGGAAGACGAACAGACGCTGATGGTTGATTGGTTTGTTGGTTGGTTTATTCCTGTAAACAGACGCTGATGGTTGATTGGTTTATTCCTGTAAACAGACGCTGATGGTTGATTGGTTTGCTGGTTGGTTTATTCCTGTAAACAAACGCTGCTGGTTGGTTGGTTGGTTGGTTGGTTTATTCCTGTAAACAGACGCTGATGGTTGTTGGTTTGTTGGTTGGTTTATTCCTGTAAACAGACGCTGATGGTTGATTGGTTTGTTGGTTGGTTTATTCCTGTAAACAGACGCTGATGGTTGATTGGTTGGTTGGTTGGTTTATTCCTGTAAACAGACGCTGATGGTTGATTGGTTTGTTGGGGGGCGGGAGGCGGGAGGCGGGGGGGGGGGGGGAGGGGGTGATGGGGGGGGGGGGGTGGTGAGGGGAGGCATATATTGGGTAAAGTCAGGTAGACTACAGTGTTTAGGGAAAGGAACCTTTTTATTCCAGAGTAAAAGGACTGGTATGTACATGTACACACACAAACACACACACACACACACACACACACACACACACACACACACACACACACACACACACGCACACGCGCGCGCGCGCGCGCACGCACACACACACACATACACAAACACAAACACACACACGCACACAACACACACACACACAGATACGCACACCAACACATACACACACACACACAACACACACACACACACACACACACACACACACACACACACACACACACACACACACACACCACACACACACACATCACACACAACACATCACACACACGGCACACACACACACACACACACACACACACACACACACACACACACACACACACACACACACCACACACACACACACTCACACACACACACACACACACACCACACACACACACACACACACACACGCACAAATAAACACACACAACACATAACACACACACACACACACACACACACACGCACTCACACACACACACACGCACGCACGCACGCACGCACGCACGCACGCACGCACGCACGCACGCACGCACGCACCAACCCTTAACCCCCACACTCACATCCACATTTATTTGAAGTTTTGAACGAGTAGAACATGATGAAGCACTTCCACCCCCCCTCCCCTCCCCTTCCCCATCCTCCTCCCTGCCACGAGTAAACTTAATAGAATAATTGGCTGTGCTGCGGCAAGGAAGAAGTTTGGGATGGGGGGATGGGGGATGGGGAGGGGGGGGGGTGAGATACGGACCAGGACTGGAACCAAAGGCACAGAGAGAGGGGGGGGGGGGGGGGGGGGTTCGCTCCATCGGCTGGCCAAGGAAGGCGGCTGATAATCCAATGTCACCGGGAAGGCCCCCAGCCCAATTCTTCCACCAGGACAATTTCTCCCGGCCTCCTGTCCTGACACAGCCTGCAGTGACGGCGAGTTGATCCGTGACACAGACAGTTATCCCTGACTTCTGCCCCTGGCCTCCTGTCCTGCTGCAGCCTGCAGTGACGGCGAGTTGATCCGTGACACAGACAGTTATCCCTGACTTCTGCCCCTGGCCTCCTGTCCTGTTGCAGCCTGCAGTGACGGCGAGTTGATCCGTGACACAGACAGTTATCCCTGACTTCTGCCCCCCCCCCCCCCCTACCGCCACCGCCTCTTCCTCCCTCCCTCCCCCGCTCCCCACCCCCTTTCCCCCAGTCGCTGTAGTGATGTGTCAGAGAAGGCATGCATGTGGCAAAGTGTCTGCAGGTGGAGCCACTAGCGCCGGAACTTTTACTGCCACTACATCCAAGTTTACAAGCGGAGATAAGTGCTAGTTGGATAGTCCCCTTGTTTACAGGAATAAAACAACAACAACAACAGAGAGAGAGAGAGGGAGAGAGAGAGAGAGAGAGAGAGAGAGAGAGAGAGAGAGAGAGAGAGAGAGAGAGACAGACAGACAGACAGACAGACAGACAGACAAAGAGAGAGAGAGAGAGAGTTCAGGTCAGAGGCAGAGAGGGAGAGAGGAGGAAAAGAGAGAGAGGGGAAGAGAGAGAGAGGGAGGGAGGGAGAGAGAGAGGGAAGGGAGGGAGGGAGGAAAAGAGAGAGGGGGAGAGAGGGAGGGAGGGAGAGGAAGAGAGAGAGGAGGAGAAGGGAGGGAGGAGAGGAGAGGAGAGAGAGAGGGAGGGAAGAGACGGAGAGAGAGAAGCGCGGGAGAGAGAGAGGTAGGAGAGAAAGAGGGAGGGAGGAAAGAGAAACAGAGAGAGAGAGAGAGAGAGAGAGAGAGAGAGAGAGAGAGAGAGAGGAGAGAGAGAGAGAGAGAGAGAGCAGAACCTGCTCTATGGGTGTTGGTCATCTGTTCTATTTTACCGACGACATCCAGGGCCTTGCGGATGACATCCAGGGCCTTGCGGATGACATCCAGGGCCTTGCGGATGACATCCAGGGCCTTGCGGATGACTCCAGGGCCTTGCGGATGACATCCAGGCCTTGGGATGACATCCAGGCCTTTGATGACACCAGGGGCTTGTGGATGACATCCAGGGCTCGCGGATGACATCCAGGGCCTTGCAGATGACATCCAGGGCCTTGGAGATGACATCAGGGCCTTGTGGATGACACAGGCCTGCGGAGACATCGGCGGACATCAGTGCGGATGACATCCAGGACCTTGCGGAGAATAGCATGACATACCAGGTGTTGTGGGATTGTGAGATAATG
>CM031602.1:10245342-10255342 GCA_018398815.1 Conus ventricosus | reverse complement strand
CACACACACACACACACACACACACTGAAAGGGCCACGGTCTATTCAACAGACTGGTGTCAGTGTGTCTCTCTTCACTGGCTGACCGTCAGGTCTCCACACCTCACCACCGACAGCGTCAGACAGGCCCGTGTGAAGCACACACACGGTGATTCATGCCGCGCTGGCGAAAGCTACGTGCAGTGAGTGGGCTGCCCACGCTGAGCAGCGGGTGTGAAGAAACTGGCGTATATGGCTACCTGACAGGGCGCCCCTGCCTTCTGTAGACTGTCAAGAGTGGACGGACCTCTGACAAAGAAACACTGTGGGGAAAGGAGACTGATGCCTTTGCTCTTCCCTGTGATGCTTTGTTTCTGTCTCATCTTCTGTGCCACGTCAGTGGCACTGCACACACGCCGATCATTCCCTGCCCCCGTCCACAGCCACACCCACGCCGCTCATTCCGACACCCTGTCCACAGCCACACCCACGCCGCTCATCCCGACACCCTGTCCACAGCCACACCCACGCCGCTCATTCCGACACCCTGTCCACAGCCACAGCCCGGCCCGCCCAGCCGGAACCCCGGCACCGGCAATCCACAGGGAGCAGCCAATGTCAAGTCAACATGAGGCAACCCACCGGAGGAGACACTGCATTGCTTCCGAGTCACTTCGGCTGTGTTCAGTGGCGCCTGTTCTGATCCAACACACGCAGGACACCACCTACTAAGCCCCTTACTGACGACAATAGTTGCTTAGTCGCGGAGCCGGCGTGTGTGAGGTCTCTCTTCGGAGGGTGCCACCACGTCCGTCCAACGACAGCCCCCCACCCCCCATGAATTTGCCTATACCCCAACTTCCCTCTGCCTCTTTGCCGACCAACAGACCGTGCATGTATCAGCAGGGCTGCTGTCTGCCGATCATCAGGCCAGAGGCGGCGGTGACCACGTGTGTCACATCGTCTGTTCAGTATTTACTCAGCACTCTTTCTTTCTTTCTTCGTTCATCAGCTAAAACTCCAAGGCTCCCATGTCATATTACGGCCAACCTTCAGGAAACGTCTGCCTCCATGCCGTCAGTCAGCGTGTGGCCCTCACTCCAGCCAGCTGACACTGTGACCCTTCATGCCGTCAGTCAGCGTGTGGCCCTCACTCCAGGCAGCTGACACTGTGACCCTTCATGCCGTCAGTCACCGTGTGGCCCTCACTCTAGGCAGCTGACACTGTGACCCTTCATGCCGTCAGTCAGCGTGTGGCCCTCACTGCATGCAGCTGACACTGTGACCCTTCATGCCGTCAGTCACCGTGTGGCCTCACTCCAGGCAGCTGACACTGTGACCCTTCATGCCGTCAGTCAGCGTGTGGCCTCACTCCAGGCAGCTGACACTGTGACCCTTCATGCCGTCAGTCAGCGTGTGGCCCTCACTGCAGGCAGCTGACACTGTGACCCTTCATGCCGTCAGTCAGCGTGTGGCCCTCACTGCAGGCAGCTGACACTGTGACCCTTCATGCCGTCAGTCACCGTGTGGCCCTCACTGCATGCAGCGACACTGTGACCCTTCATGCCGTCAGTCACCGTGTGGCCTCACTCCAGGCAGCTGACACTGTGACCCTTCATGCCGTCAGTCAGCGTGTGGCCCTCACTGCATGCAGCTGACACTGTGACCCTTCATGCCGTCAGTCAGCGTGTGGCCCTCACTGCAGGCAGCTGACACTGTGACCCTTCATGCCGTCAGTCAGCGTGTGGCCCTCACTGCAGGCAGCTGACACTGTGACCCTTCATGCCGTCAGTCAGCGTGTGGCCCTCACTGCAGGCAGCTGACACTGTGACCCTTCATGCCGTCAGTCAGCGTGTGGCCCTCACTGCAGGCAGCTGACACTGTGACCCTTCATGCCGTCAGTCAGCGTGTGGCCCTCACTGCAGGCAGCTGACACTGTGACCCTTCATGCCGTCAGTCAGCGTGTGGCCCTCACTGCAGGCAGCTGACACTGTGACCCTTCATGCCGTCAGTCAGCGTGTGGCCCTCACTGCAGGCAGCTGACACTGTGACCGCTGATCACACTCCCTTCATCCCGCTTGCTCCACTTTGGCCAGTCCAAGAAAGACTTGAAGAAGTCAGGGAGAAACAACACACACACACAACACACACACGCACGCACGCACGCACGCAGGCACGCGCACACACACACACACACACACACACACACACACACACACACACACACAACACACACACACACACACGCACACACACATTTACAGAGAGAGAGAGAGAGTGGGAGAAGAGAGAGAGATAGAGAGAGAGAGAGACAGAGCGACAGACAGACAGAAAGACAAACAAGAGAGAGAGAGAGAGAGAGAGAGAGAGAGAGAGAGAGAGAGAGAGAGAGAGAGAGAGAGAGAGAGAGAGAGAGAGAGAGAGAATCGACCTGCGGAACAGCGGGCAGCAGGGGTGTCCTCTAATGAACAGAAGTCTTGTGACGCTAAAGCAAATGACACGGGTCACACAGTGCGGGTCAATAAGAATAATAACACAGATCGCCCCCCACCCCACCACACCCCACCCCCTCCCTCCCTCCCCACCCATCCAACCGACCACTCTCCCCCATCTCCTCCCTCTCCCTTCCTCTCACCACCTTTCTTCACCACCCACATAATCCTGTGGTTACAAATCTCAGGGAGAACCAGCACAGACCCTCCCCCCCCCCCCCCCCCCCCCCCCCGCCTTCTCGGGGCTTTGGGACTGTCAGCTCCAGTTTCCAGTGAAAAGGGACAGACGAGTGTGGCTGCACACCCAAAAATTGAATGCGCCGAGGCCTTGCTCAAGGAGTCGACTATTTATAGACTGGCGCGGTGAGATTGTTTTTGAGAATTTTTCACTGCATCTGAAAGTTGATTCTCCTCATTTTCTTTCATACGGCCATCAAGGTACAAGCCAGGTGGTTCCAAGCAGACAGATTAAAATCAGAGGAATGGGGACTACTTGGGAGGAACCAGCTGGCGCAAAGATAGGGTCATGTGTGAGTGCAAAGGCTTGAACTGTAACGTCAGCTATGGGGAAGATCATGTGTTTGAAGACTATGATTTCATCGGTGCAAATCCCCCCCCCCCCCCCCCCCCCCCCAAAAAAAAAATCCAAAGGAATTAATGGGTGGGAGCTGCTCTTTTGATCAATTATCAGGTTACCAATAATTGCTGGCTCACATGTACGGAAGGCCTCAAAACGCCGACATGGATCCCCGTGGTGTTTGAGTGCTAAATCCTCATTGAAAACGCCGACATGGATCACGTGGTGTTTGAGTGCAAAAACCTCATGAAAACGCCGACATGGATCACGTGGGGGGTTTAGTGCTAAATCCTCATTGAAAACGCCGACATGGATCACGTGGTGTTTTAGTGCTAAATCCTCATTGAAAACGCCGACATGGATCACGTGGTGTTTTAGTGCTAAATCCTCATTGAAAACGCCGACATGGATCACGTGGTGTTTTAGTGCTAAATCCTCATTGAAAACGCCGACATGGATCACGTGGTAACAGGGAAGGCTGCGTGCTCTGCGCTTCTTTTCATGCTGCATTCCGGCACCATGCAGGCCCGAGAGATACAGACACCTGCAGCGTTGGTGAAGAAACGGGATCAACATTTCCACAGACGTGTTCATTAAACTGAATAAAATCCCGTTGTAATATAATGCAGGTTTTCCTCTGTGTGTGTGCGTGTGTGTGTGTGTGTGTGTGTGTGTGTGTGTGTGTGTGTGTGTGTGTGTGTGTGTGTGTGTGTGTGTGTGTGTGTGTGTGTGTGTGTGTGTGTGGGGAGTGTGGTGTGTGTGTGTGTGTGTGTGTGTGTGTGTGTGTGTGTGTGTGTGTGTGTGTGTGTGTGTGTGTGTGTGTGTGCTTGGGGGAGGGGGGGTTAGAGAGAGACGGTATTCTCCAGTGCCTAAGTCAATATGCCTGTTGTGTCTGTGATACCTCAATATGCCTGTTGTGTCAGTGATACGTCAATATGCCTGTTGTGTCTGTGATACGTCAATATGCCTGTTGTGTCTGTGATACGTCAATATGCCTGTTGTGTCAGTGATACGTCAATATGCCTGTTGTGTCTGTGATACGTCAATATGCCTGTTGTGTCTGTGATACGTCAATATGCCTGTTGTGTCTGTGCGTGATGGGAGAGCAGAGCTTGTTTGGGCAGGATGCGTGGTGGTCCTTCAGGGATGTTCCAGCCTTTGTCATTTGGGGCAGGATGTGTGGTGGTCCTTCAGGGATGTTCCAGCCTTTGTCATTTGGGGCAGGATGTGTGGTGGTCCTTCAGGGATGTTCCAGCCTTTGTCATTTGGGGCAGGATGCGTGGTGGTCCTTCAGGGATGTTCCAGCCTTTGTCATGGTGGTCCTTCAGGGATGTTCCAGCCTTTGTCATGGTGGTCCTTCAGGGATGTTCCAGCCTTTGTCATTTGGCTTCTGTTCTTTTCTGTCCGGGCAGACCAGTGTCTGTGTGGCCACTGGTCATGACGGATCACAGGGATTGTTTCCCCTGCCGGATTGGATTCAGTCTGCTGGAAGTCAGTCTGACAGGTTGAAGGATGTTTCTTCCTCTTCCTCTTCTTCCTTCTCTTTTTTTTTTCTTCTTCTTCTTCTTCTTTTTCTTCTTCTTTTTCTTTTCCTCTTCTTCTTCTTCTTCTCGTCTTCTTCTTCTTCTTCTTCTTCTTCTTCTTCTTCTTCTTCTTCTTCTTCCTCCTCCTCCTCCTCCTCCTCCCCCCTCCCCCTCCCCTCTTCTTCTTCTTTCTTCTTCTTCTTCTTTCTTCTTCTTCTTCTTTCTTCTTCTTCTTCTTTTTCGCCTCCTTCCTCTTCTTCTTCCTCTTCTTCTTCTACGTCGTCGTCGTTTTGTTTTTCTTCTTTCTGTTCAGTGCTCCAGTCCCCGTGGCAAGGCTGTGGAGGAGAGGTGGGCAGTCCGCCAGCAGCATCACATGCCCTGCTCTCCCTCCCCGACATCTACCGCCTTTGGCCAGAAGTGACATCTTACTTCAGATAACTCTCTCCGACATCTACCGCCTTTGGCCAGAAGTGACATCTTACTTCAGATAACTCTCTCCGACATCTACCGCCTTTGGCCAGAAGTGACATCTTACTTCAGATAACTCTCTCCGACATCTACCGCCTTTGGCCAGAAGTGAAATCTTACTTCAGATAACTCTCTCCGACATCTACCGCCTTTGGCCAGAAGAGACATCTTACTTCAGATAACTCTCTCCGACATCTACCGCCTTTGGCCAGAAGTGAAATCTTAGTTCAGATAACTCTCTCTGACATCTACCGCCTTTGGCCAGAAGTGAAATCTTAGTTCAGATAACTCTCTCTGACATCTACCGCCTTTGGCCAGAAGTGAAATCTTATTTCAGATAACTCTCTCTGACATCTACCGCCTTTGACCAGAAGTGAAATCTTAGTTCAGATAACTCTCTCTGACATCTACCGCCTTTGGCCAGAAGTGAAATCTTAGTTCAGATAACTCTCTCTGACATCTACCGCCTTTGGCCAGAAGTGAAATCTTATTTCAGATAACTCTCTCTGACATCTACCGCCTTTGACCAGAAGTGAAATCTTAGTTCAGATAACTCTCTCTGACATCTACCGCCTTTGGCCAGAAGTGAAATCTTATTTCAGATAACTCTCTCTGACACCTACCGCCTTAGCCAGAAGTGAAATCTTAGTTCAGATAACTCTCTCTGACATCTACCGGCTTTGGCCAGAAGTGAAATCTTAGTTCAGATAACTCTCTCTGATATCTACCGGCTTTGGCCAGAAGTGAAATCTTAGTTCAGATAACTCTCTCTGATATCTACCGCCTTTGGCCAGAAGTGAAATCTTAGTTCAGATAACTTCTCTGATATCTACGCTTGGCAGAGTGAAATCTAGTTCAATAACTCGGCTAACAACTGTTTGTGGAGGGGAAGGAGTGTATGTGCTTTTGACACATGTAGAGAGAGCCTGAGAGCCTGAGAGAGAGAGAGAGAGAGAGAGAGAGGAGAGAGAGAGAGAGAGAGAGAGAGAGGAGAGACACACAGACAGACGGACATAGGAGAGAGACAGAGAGAGAGAGACAAACAGACAGAGAAACAGAAAGTCAGAGAGACAGAGGAGAGACAGACAGACAGACAGACAGAGGAGAGAGACAGACAGGAAGAGAGAGAAGAGAGAGCGGTAGACAGACAGAGACAGACAGACAGAGACAGAGAGACAGACAGAGGAGAGACAGTCAGACAGAGACAGACAGACAGACAGGAGACACAGAGACTAGGACAGAGGAGAGAGAGAGAGAGAGAGGAGAGACAGAGAGAGAGAGAGAGGAGAGAGAGAGAGAGAGAGAGAGAGAGAGAGGAGAAGAGGAGAGAGAGAGAGAGAGCAGAGACTAAGATACAGAGACAGAGACAGTGACGAAGGACACAGACACAGATACAGAGAGAGGCAGAGAGAGATAGAGAGAGACAGAGGGAGAGAGAGACAGACAGAGAGAAGTCGACAAGGCAAGGCAGCCCATGACAGGCAGAATTCCTGTGAGAGAGAAACAGAAATTCCCTGGGGTCCCACAGTGCGAGTCAAGTCGACAGATAGCTCCCTTCCGTTTCCCTTCTCGCCCGTTTGTCTCCCCTTCTCCTCCCCCCACCCACCCCCACCTCCTCCCCCGCCATCTGTCATCACCAGCGGCATGATCCTGTGGTTGCAGACCCAGGGAGAAAGAACAACCCACCCCAGACACCAGTGCCAGCCTGCCGGGGGACTTCCGACCGTCCCTCCAATTCGGTTGAAGAGCGCCAGAGCTTGCCGGGGCAGACGGGAAAGCTCTTCCGCCTTGAAAACGATGAAACTCGACCGCGGGTTCCGGTTCCGCTGAGACCGTGTTGAACATCGGTCCTGGTCCCTGAGATTCTGGACGTTGATTTTGTTTCTTGGCCCCTTTTCTTTCTGTGCGGCCGAGTTCAAACTTTAATATCCTCTTCTCCAAGAATGGTTTGTTTCAAGAGATGAAGGTTGTGTTATTAGACCGTGAAATGTGATGCCTATAACACATCATGATTTTCTGAGGTATCGTGTAGTCAAGGAGGAAGAAAGCCGTTTGATGCGATAAGCTTATTTTAGCAGAACCTCCACGGATCCCTTCACCCTCTCTCTACCTCTGTCTCTCTCTGTCTCTCTCTCTGTCTCTCTCTTCTCTCTCTCTCTCTCTCTCTCTCTCCTCTCTCTCCTCTCTCTCTTCTCTCTCTCCGTTTTCTCCCCCTCTCCCTCTCACTCTCTATGTCTCTCAATCTCTGTCTCTGTCTCTGTCTCTGTCTCTCTCTCTCTCCATCTCTGTCTCTCGCTCTCGCTCTCTGTCTGTCTGTCTGTCTGTGTCTGTCTGTCAGTCTGTCTGTTTCTCTCTCTCTCTCTCTCTCTCTCTCTCTCTCTCTCTCTCTCTCTCTCCTCTCTCTCTTCCCTCCCTCCCTCCCTCCCTCCCTCCTCCCTCCTCTTCTCTCTCTCTCTCTCTCTCTCTCTCTCTCTCTCTCTCTCTCTCTCTCTCTCTCTCTCTCTCTCTTCTCTCTCTCTCCTGTAGTTCCCAATATCCAGCACTGTTAACCATAGCGTGACAGCACGCTGCTGTCGGTGTCTGGTGTCACACGGCCAGTCATGGTGTACCATCTGATCCAATACTGCTGTCGGTGTCTGGTGTAACACGGCCAGTCATGGTGTACCATCTGATCCAATACTGCTGTCGGTGTCTGGTGTAACACAGCCAGTCATGGTGTACCATCTGACCCAATACTGATGTCAGTGTCTGGTGTAACACGGCCAGTCATGGTGTACCATCTGACCCAATACTGATGTCAGTGTCTGGTGTTACACGGCCAGTCATGGTGTACCATCTGACCCAATACTGCTGTCAGTGTCTGTTGTTACGCTGCCAGTCATGGTGTACCATCTGACCCAATACTGCTGTCGGTGTCTGGTGTAACACAGCCAGTCATGGTGTACCATCTGACCCAATACTGCTGTCCCTCCGACACACACACAAGCATGTACGCACGCACACATACACACGAGCTGCGTGAAGGCCGAACTCCGATCAGTTTCTTGATCATCCCAAAGACTTCACTGTCTCTCCCTCACCATCCTCATACCTCTCTCTCTCTCTCTCTCTCTCTCCTCTCTCTCTCTCTCTCTCCTCTCTCTCTCTCTCTCTCTCTCTCTCTCTCTCTCTCCTCTCTCTCTCTCTCTCTCTCTCTCTCTCTCTCTCTCCCTCTCTCTCTGCGTCTCTCTTATTGTATTTCTGTCTCTGTCTCTTTTCTCTCTCTCTCTCTCTTCCACTCTCTCTCTCTCTCTGTCTCACTCTCACTCACTCACTCACACCACACACACACAACACACACACACCACACAACCACACACACACATGCGCGCGTGCGCGCGCGCGCGCACGGCACACACACACACACACACACACACACACACACACACACACCACACACACACACCACACACACACACACCTCACTCCTCTAATGAATACGGTTTGAATTGCAGTAAATGAGCGGGAAATCGAAGACAGCTAGTGCCAGTGGCTTCCTTCATCTTCTGCATTACCCGGGGGGTGGGGGGTGGGGGGGTTGCCCTTTGGTCCCAAAGTGGACAGGAAGACTGATGACATTGTTTCAATGCACAGCCTTGTGTCTGTAGGTCAGGCTATCTTCCCACACCACTTTTTCCTCTCTCTCTCTCTCTCTCTCTCTCTCTCTCTCCTCTCTCTCTCTCTCTCTCTCTCTCTCTCTCTCTCTCTCTCTCTCACACACACACACACACACACACGCACACGCACACGCACACGCGCGCGCTCACACACACGCTCACACACACGCTCACACACACAGTAGCACTATCCCCACGCCACATGTTACTGCCCCCACCCACCCCCATCCCCTCCACAGTCCATCCTGGCTGTACCGCTGCAGCCCGGAACCGGCAAATGCCAAGACGAGCCCCGCCAGGAGGAGCGTAGGTCAGGTCGTCAGTATACAAGGAGCGATGGTACAGGGTTGTCAGTATACAGACGAGCGTTGGTACAGGTCGTCAGTATACAGAGGAGCGTTGGTACAGGTCGTCAGTATACAGAGGAGTGCAGGTACAGGTCGTCAGTATACAGAGGGCGTTGTACAGGTCGTCAGTATACAGAGGAGTGTAGGTCAAGGTCGTCAGTATACAGAGGAGCGTTGGTACAGGTCGTCAGTATACAGAGGAGTGTAGGTCAAGGTCGTCAGTATACAGAGGATCGTTGGTACAGGTCGTCTGTATACAGAGGAGTGTAGGTACAGGTCGTCAGTATACAGAGGAGTGTAGGTACAGGTCGTCAGTATACAGAGGAGTGTAGGTCAAGGTTGTCAGTATACAGAGGAGTGTAGGTACAGGTCGTCAGTATACAGAGGAGTGTAGGTACAAGTCGTCAGTATACAGAGGAGTGTAGGTCAAGGTGTCAGTATACAGAGGAGTGTGGTACAGGTCGTCAGTATACAGAGGAGTGTAGGTCAAGGTTGTCAGTATACAGAGGAGTGTAGGTACAGGTCGTCAGTATACAGAGGAGTGTAGGTACAGGTCGTCAGTATACAGAGGAGTGTAGGTCAAGGTTGTCAGTATACAGAGGCGTGTAGGTACAGGTCGTCAGTATACAGAGGAGTGTAGGTACAGGTCGTCAGTATACAGAGGAGTGTAGGTACAGGTTGTCAGTATACAGAGGAGTGTAGGTACAGATCGTCAGTATACAGAGGAGTGTAGGTCAAGGTCGTCAGTATGCAGAGGAGTGTAGGTACAGATTGTCAGTATACAGAGGAGTGTAGGTACAGGTCGTCAGTATACAGAGGAGTGTAGGTACAGGTTGTCAGTATACAGAGGAGTGTAGGTCAAGGTCTTTCAGTATACAGAGGAGTGTAGGTACAGGTCGTCAGTATACAGAGGAGTGTAGGTATAGGCCGTCAGTATACAGAGGAGTGTAGGCACAGGT
>CM031602.1:10211778-10234278 GCA_018398815.1 Conus ventricosus | reverse complement strand
CGCACACCAAGTCTACTCCCAAAAGCAAGGCGAGATGTATACTGACTTCCATAAAAAACGCGAAAATTTGAAAGGCTGTTTTTCGGGTGAAAAGGGGTGAATATACAATATTGAACCATTGTGGCAAGTTGTTTGGGTCCAAGACTCACGTGCAGTGAAAACATTGTGTGAGCAACACATCATTCCCGGCATTGAAGGGTCAACAAAAATGGCAAACTGGTTGCTGCATGTGAGGCACGTGCACACCATGCAGAGCAAAGTTAACCAGTGACAAGTACGCAAGCATGCAGCCTTTAAAAAGCCGCGCTACAAGGTTCAGATAACGACTTGCCGTCTGAGCGCTACAGAGATGCCAAGACTACGAGCAGAGGAACGCAATCGTGCCCTAGGCCATCTGGAGGCTGGTGTGGATGCCAGGCAGGTCGCCAACATCTTTAACGTCCACATCTCAACCATCTATCATCTGCACCACCGCATACGAGTCACTGGTACCACTGATGATCGTCCCCGGCCAGGCCGTCCTCGGGTCACCACACCAAGAGAGGATCGCCATTTTGTTCGAACCCATCTGTGGGACAGGCGGCAAACAGCCGCTAACACTGCTCGACAGGTGCCTGGGAATCTCCAGCAACGAATCGGCCTCAACACTGTGCGGCGGCGTCTTCAGGAGAACGGGCTGGCATGTAGGCGTCCTCAGAGGTCCGGTACTGACACCAAGACACCGGCAGGACAGGCTGCAGTGGGCACAAGCCCAAATCAACTGGCACAGGCAGCAGTGGGGACGCACACTGTTCTCAGATGAGAGCCGTTTTTGTATTGACATGGCTGACGGTCGTGTCAGAATATGGCGTCGACCTGGTGAACGCTATGCTGACTCCTGTGTGGTAGAGCGGAACCCCTGGGGAGGCCCGAACGTTATGATATGGGGTGCAATTGGCATTAACCACGCCATAGGACCAGTCATCTTTCAGAACATTGGTCCTGGCCGCGGACAGGGTGTCAATGCACAGCGCTACATCCACCAGGTGCTCAGACCCCATGTCGTTCCTTTTTTTTGCGCAACACCCAAACTGGACATTCCAACAGGACAATGCAAGACCACACACAGCCAGGGCCACCCAGCAATTTCTTCAGCATAACAACGTCAATGTGCTGCCCTGGCCAGCCCTCAGTCCCGATTTAAACCCAATAGAACATTTTTGGGATGAACTTGGCAGACGGTTGGACCTCCTGCGTCCACGACCAGCAACAGCGGCTCAACTTCACCAGGCCATCGTCCATGTGTGGGCTGGTGTGCCAAGGGGACGCATCAACCACCTGGTCCACTCAATGAGCCGCAGGTGTCAAGCAGTTGTCCATGCAAATGGTGGCCACACACGGTATTAGGACTTCAAGCTGGTTTGTCACGTGACCTTGGATTTTCCACACAAAGACATATTGCTGATGACATTTTCACACATTACCGGTGTAATGAATCAAATCACGTTGAATTCTCGCTTCTGCTCTGTACAATTGTGACCAATAAAATTCGCCCCTAACCTTCAGCTTGTTTTGCTTTCGCGTTTTTTATGGAAGTCAGTATACTTACTGATTTTTTTTCCACCTGATATTTTTTCTTGAACTAAAGGGATACCGGAATTTCAGCCTACTGGGCTGCCTGTCAAGTGTGACATCTGTTTCAATGAGGTGGGCAGGAGAGCCAATCGGTGAGCAGATAGCATAAACTGATCAAACCCCATTACTATTTCATTGTCTCTACATCACGTGTGATATCTGTTTCAATGAGGTGGGCAGGAGAGCCAATCTGTGAGCAGATAGCATAAACTGATCAAACCCCATTACTATTTCATTGTCTCTTCATCACGGGCGCAGTCTTTTACTAAATACATGCTGGAAATGCTTCAAGGCGAAATTTTAAAAAATCTTTTGTTGTTTCTTTTTGTTTGTTTTTGTTTTTGTTCCTGACTCATCACTGAAATCGGTTTTAAAAAAAAACATTGATATTTTCAGCACATTTAGTAGCTGTAGCCGATCGTGTTTAATTTCAGTAAATTTGTTTGTTCATACTGAATGCATATTGGAAATATTTCAGGACTGAATTTTTTTTCTTTCCCGTAAATGATCATTTAAATCAGTAACAAAATATTGATTTTCTTGGCACTTTGATTAATTAGTTTTTCCGTGTATAGACTGAATAAATCTGTTAATTCATAGTGTTAAGGTTCATGCTAGATATTAGTAAGTTTATTAATAACATTATATGCATTAAGGGTAAACAGGTGTGTGTGTGTGTGTGTGTGTGTGTGTGTGTGTGTGTGTGTGTGTGTGTGTGTGTGTGTGTGTGTGTGTGTGTCGTGTGTGTGTGTGTGTGTTGTGTGTGTGTGTGTGTCGTGTGTGTGTGTGTGTGTGTGTGTGTGTGTGTGTGTGTGTGTGTGTGTGTGTGTGTGTGTACACGTGTGTGTGTGTACACGTGTGTGTGTGTGTACACGTGTGTGTGTGTGTGTGTGTGTGTGTGTGTGTGTGTGTGTGTGTGTGTGTGTGTGTGTGTGTGTGTGTGTATGTGTGTGTGTGTGTGTGTGTGTGTGTGTGTGTGTGTGTGTGTGTGTGTGTGTGTGTGCCTGCCGAATTGGATGAAGATAAGTGATTGTTCATTTTCGTTGTCCTGAGTGTTGTGTATCTTGCCTGAAGAAGACCTAAGAGGTCGAAACGCGTCGTGTTTTTTCTTTCTTGTGATTCGTTTATCAATGTTTTTCAAATTTGTCCTGACACAATGGTTTCTCTTTCTTCGTCTAGGTTTAAACACTATTTCTTTTAAACCAGCTACATTTCAGGTTAGTTCACGAGACAATCGTATCTACTTTTTTTGTCTAGGTTTAAACACTCTTTCTTTTAAACCAGCTACATTTCAGGTTAATTCACGAGACAATCATATCTACTTTTTTTTGGTCTAGGTTTATCACTCTCTTCTGCTCTTTGAATCTTTGACTTGCTTCATTTCATTCATTTACTTTACTCATTTCATAACCAAAAAAAAAACAAATATTCATTTCATGCTTTGTAAAGTCGTCCATAATCATGACGAAGAGGACGAAGCAGAAACGATGGCTGCAGGGGATTTACATGGACAATTTGCCGGCAAATAGCATCGCATCATTCAGAGTGTGTTCATACCAGTTTTGGAGCACTGTAATCAGAGAGAGAGACAGACAGACACAGAGAGAGAAAGAGGGAGAGAGAGAGAGGGGGAGAGTGAAAGAGAGAGACAGAAGAGCAGAAAAGGAGGGGAGTCTGCTTGAAGTAACTGGCCGTTTTGTCATTCAATGAATATTAAATTCAATTTGTTTTGTTTTTTCAAACTCTTGACGTCCTTAAAGTCTTTTTTTTTATCTCAGGGAGAGAAAATGTGCTGACAATGGCATGCATTTTCCATGAATATTCCATTTCAGTGCATTTAAACGAGCTAAAGGACGCTATAACTTCTTATGAGTTGATCTCTTCATCGATGCGTTTATCTATTCTATAATTCTTACAACTGCGTCGATCAATGTATTGTTTACAATCTAACGTCTTTACATCTGCATCTATTTATGTGTCTGTCTGTTTGTCTGCCTGTCTCTGTGAGAGAGAGTGTGTGTCTGTCTGTCTGTCTGTCTATCCTTGTATCTACTTGCATGCAAACATACCTATCTAGATCTATCTAGTGCTTGTCTATATCTCCTTCTTTCTATCTTTCTGTCTGTCTGTGTATCCGTCTGCTTTATCTATCTATCTTCCATTATGTATATACGCATGTATCCTAGTATCTGCTCTCATGCCGACACCACTTACTTATCTGTCTGTCCACATTTTGTACATCTTTTGATCTACCCTGCTTGGTAATCTAATACCTACCTTAAGTTCAATGCATAAGTGCGCACATATGTGGATGTAATGACATTGGCGTCTCTCTCTCTCTCTCTCTCTCTCTCTCTCTCTCTCTCTCTCTCTCTCTCTCTCTCTCTCTCTCTCTCGCGTTGCCTCACTTCTCTCTGCATAACGTGGTATTCAAAGGTACAGAAATTCGCTATTGATGTTCAGGACTCATGTAAATACATTTGTGACTTTCTATGGATCAGTTCAAGTACAAAGGATAAACTAGTCGTTCATCAGTGATGTTCAGGACTCATGTAAATACATTTGTGACTTTCTATGGGATCAGTTCAAGTACAAAGGACATAACTGTCGTTCATCAGTTGTGTTCGTGACTCGTGTCAAATATTTAGTGACTTCTATGGATATCAGTTTAGTGCAAGGGACGGATCATTATAGTTCATTATTGATGTTCGTGACTCATGTAAATGCATTAAACAAGATCATTATAGTTCATTATTGATGTTCGTGACTCATGTAAATGCATTAAAGGACAGATCATTACAGTTCATTTTTTGTGTTCGTGACTCATGAAAATACTTTAAAACAGATCATTATAGTTCATTATTGTTTTTCGGACTCATTAAATACATTAAAGAAGATCTTTATTTTTCTTTACTGATGTTTGTGACTCAGTAAAACATTAAAGGAAGACATGCGTTCTATGATGTTTTACTCATGTAAATACATGAAGGACAGATCATTACATTCTTTTTGTGTTTGTGACTCATGAAATACATTGAAGGACGATCAAAAAGTTCATCATTGATTTTTGTGACCATTTTAAATGCTTAAAAGGGAGATCATTATTTCATTACTGATGTTCGTGACTCATGTCATTTTGGAACTACTCATGTAAATCCATTTTTGACTTCTATGGGATCATTTTCAAGGAAAAAGGGGTAGACAATACGGTTTGGGTGGGCCGAGGTACCAAACATTGGCCCTGGACAAAAAAAAACCCGTTTTGTTGACGCCGTGCAGAGATCACACTTTGCGTCAGTAACAGTGTTGTTCCCAATTTGACGGGTTTAAAAAGGACGAGATACCTTTGCTGTCAAAAAAATGTTTTCCCACGAGGGTTTCAAATGACAGGATCACACTTTGCTGTCAACAATGTTGTTCCCAATTACTGGTTTCAAAGTGACAGAACACACTTTGCTGTTTTGACAATGTTGTTCCTGTTTCAAAGTGACGAGATCACCTTCGTCAAACAATTTTGTTCCCAACTGACTGGTTTCAAAGTGACAGGTCACATTTTGTCAGTGACAAAGTTGTTCTGGTTTAAAGGAGAGACCACACTTTGTGTCATGACAAGTTGTTCCGGGTTTCCCAAAAGTGACAGAATCAAATTTTGCGTCCTGAAAATGTTGCCCTGTTTCAAAGTACAGACACCATTTTGCTGCAGGCAAATGTTTTTCCTAATTGACGGGTTTTCAAAGGACAGAGATCACACTTTGCTGTCATTGAAAATGTTGCCCCAATTGATCTTTCAAAGGACAGAGATCACACTATCTGTCAAACAATTTGTTCCTGGTTTCAAAAGTGACAGAGACCACACTTTGCGTCAAAAATGTTGTTCCGGGTTTTTAAAAAAGTGACAGAGATCACACTTTGCTGTCAATAAAATGTTTTTCCGGTTTTTAAAGTGACGGAATCCACTTTGCTGCCCCTTGACAATGTTGTTCCGGGTTTTCAAAGTGCAGAGATCACACTTTATGTCACTGACAATGTTGTTCCGGGTTTCAAATGACAGAGATCACCTTTGCTGTCAGACAATGTTTTTCCCTGGTTTCAAAGTGACAGAATCCACTTTCCTGCTTTGACAATTTTTTTTCCCTGGTTTCAAAGTGACGAATCACACTTTGCTGTCAAACAATGTTTTTTCCCACTGACGGTTAAAAGTGACAGAGATCACACTTTGTTTTCACTGACAATTTTGTTCCGGGTTTTCAAGTGACAGAGATCACACTTTGCTGTCCTGAAAAATGTTTTTCCCGGGTTTGAAAGTGACAAGATCACACTCTGTCACTGACATGCTTTTTCCTGGTTTCAAAGGGGACAGAGTTTACACTTTGCTGTCAAACATTTTTTGTTCCGGGTTTTCAAAGTGAAAGGACAGAGTCACACTTTCCTGTATGACAATGTTTTTCCTGGTTTTAAAATGACAGAGATACACTTTGCGTAAACAATGTTTTTCCCCAAAAGACTGGTTTCAAAGTGACAGAGATCACCTTTGCTGTCTTTGACAATGTTGCCCTGGTTTAAAAGTGCAGAGCCCACTTTGCGTAGTAAAATGTTGCTCCTGGTTTAAAAAGTGACAGAGATCCATTTTGCTTCGGGACAATGTTTTCCCCAATTACTGGTTTTCAAAGTGCAGAGATCACATTTTGCGTCATTGACAATGTTGCCCCGGGTTTTTCAAGTGACAGAGATCACATTTTGCTTCAGGCAATTTGTTCCCAATTTGACTGGTTTAAAATGACAGAGATCACACTTTGCTGTCTTTGAAAATGTTTTTCCGGGTTTAAAAAGTGACAGAGATCCACTTGCTGTCATTGACAATGTTGTCCCGGTTTCAAAAAGGACGAGATCACACTTTGCTGTCAGTGACAATGGGTCCCAACTAAGGTTTCAAAGTGACAGAGATCACCCCTTTGCTGTAAAACAATTTGTTCCCAACTGACTGTTTCAAAGTGACAGAGATCACACACTTTGCTGTCAAACAATGTTGTTCCCAACTGACTGGTTTCAAAGTGACAGAGACCACACTTTGCTGTCAGTGACAATTGTTTCCCAACTAATGTTTCCCAAAGTGACAGAGATCACACTTTGCTGTCAAACAATGTTGTTCCCAACTGACTGGTTTCAAAGTGACAGAGATCACACTTTGCTGTCAACAAGTTGTCCCAACTGACTGTTTCAATGACAGAGATCCCACTTTGCTGTTCAGGACAAGTTGTCCCAACTGACTGGGTTTCAAAGTGACAGAGAATCACACTTTGTTTGACGTGACAATGTTTTTTCCAAAACTAACTGGTTTAAAAGTGACGAGATCACACTTTGCTGTCAGTGACAATGTTTGTTCCCCAAACTGACTGTTTCAAAGTGACAAGATCCCACTTTGCTGTCATGACAATGTTGTTCCCAACTAACGGGTTCAAAGTGAAGAGTTTCACACTTTGCTGTCAGTGACAATTTGTTCCCAACTAACTGGTTCAAAGTGAAAAGAAGATCACACTTTGCTGTCAGTGACATTTTTTTTCCCATGGCCAACTAACTGGTTTAAAGTGACAGAGATCACACTTTGCGTCATGACATGTTGTCCCAACTGACTGGTTTCAAAGGACAGAGATCACACTTTGCTGTAGTGACAATGTTGTTCCCAAAATGACTGGTTTCAAAGTGACAGAGACCCATTGCTGTCAGTGACAATGTTTTTCCCCAAAACTAACTGGTTTCAAAGTGACAGAGATCCCCACTTTGCTGGCAGGACAATGTGTTCCCAACTAACTGGTTTTCAAAGTGACAGAGATCAACATTTTGCTTTTCAGTGACAATGTTGTTCCCATGGCCCAACAACTGGTTTTCAAAGAAACAGAATCACACTTTGCTGTCAGTGACATATTTTTCCCCAAACTAATGGTTTCAAAGTGACAAAAAGATCACACTTTGCTGTCAGTGACAATGTTTGTTCCCAACTGATTTGTTTCAAAGTGCAGAGATCCACTTTCTTCAGTGACAAGTGTTCCAACTAAGGGTTTCAAAGTGACGAGATCCCACTTTGCTGTTATGAAAAATGTTTTTCCCCAACTGGACTGGTTTCAAAGTGACAGAGTCACACTTGCTTTTAAAGGGGACAATGTTTTTCCCAAACTAATGGTTCAAAGTGACAGAGATCACACTTTGCTCAGTGACAAGGGGTTTTCCCAACTAACTGGTTTCAAAGTGACGAGATCACACTTGCGTCAGTAAACAATGTTGTTCCAACTGACTGGTTTAAAAGTGACAGAGATCACACTTTGCTGTCAGTGACAATTTTGTTCCCAACTGACTGGTTCAAAGTGACAGAGATCACACTTTGCTGTCAAAAAATTTTTGTTCCCAACTAACTGGTTTCAAGAAAAACAGAGATCACACTTTGCTGTCAAACAATGTTGTTCCCAATGACTGGTTTCAAAGTAACAGAGATCACACTTTGCTGTCAAAAAATTTGTTGTTCCCAACTGACTGGTTCAAGTAACAGAGATCACACTTTGCTGTCAGTGACAATGTTGTTCCCAAACTGACTGGGTTCAAAGTGACAGAGATCACACTTTGCTGTCAAAAAATTTGTTCCTGGTTCAAAGTGACAGAGATCAAACTTGCTGTCAAACAATGTTTTTTCCCTGGTTCAAAGTGACAGAGATCACACTTTGCTGTCAAACAATGTTGTTCCTGGTTTCAAGTGACAGAGATCACCTTTGTGTCAAACAATGTTTGTTCCCAACTAACTGGTTTCAAAGTGACAAAGATCACACTTTGCTGTCAAAAAATTTGTTCCCAATAACTGGTTTCAAAGTGACAGTGATCACACTTTGCTGTCAAACAATTTTTGTTCCTGTTTCAAAGTGACAGAGATCACACTTTGCGGGTCAAACAATGTTGTTCCGGGTTTAAAAGTGACAGAGATCACACCTTTGCTGTCAAACAAATGTTGTTCCTGGTTTCAAAGTGACAAGATACCACACTTTGTGTCAAACAATGTTTCCTGGTTTCAAAGTGACAGAGATCACACTTTGCTGTCAAACAATGTTGTTCCAACTAACTGTTTCAAAGTGACAGAGATCACACTTTGCTGTCAAACAATGTTGTTCCAACTAACTGTTTCAAAGTGACAGAGACACACTTTGCTTAAAACAATGTTGTCCGGGTTTCAAAGTGACAAGTCACACTTTGCTGTCAAAAAAAATTTTTTTTGTGTTCTGTTTCAAAGTGACAGAGATCACACTTTGCGTCAAACAATGTTGTTCCTGGTTTCAAAGTGACAGAGATCACACTTTGCTGTCAAACAATGTTGTTCCTGGTTTCAAAGTGACAGAGATCACACTTTGCTGTCAAACAATGTTGTTCCCCAACTAACTGGTTTCAAAGTGACAGAGATCACACTTTGCTGTCAAACAAAATGTTTCCCAAAACTAACTGTTTCAAAGTGACAGAGATCACACTTTCTGTCAACAATGTTGTTACCTGGTCAAAGTGACAGAGATAACACTTTGCTGTCAAACAATGTTTTTTCCCTGGTTTCAAAGTGACAGAGATCACATTTTTGCTGTCAAACAATTTGTCCGGGTTTCAAAGTGACCGTGATCACACTTGCTGTCAAAAAATGTTGTTCCCAACTAACTGGTTCACAGTAGAATGACCGCAGGCGGAACTAAAACAAAATCTATCTACAAGAAGCGCGTTTCAACCTTTGGGTCTCTCAGGCAAATAAAACAAATTCAGGACACTGAAACGAAGAACGAGCAATCACTTTCTCAAATCGCGCCAGAGGGTGCGTTCAGAATTACTTTTTCTCAACAGAGAGTGAGGACTTCTCAGCTCAGCCTCCTCACGCCCTGGATGTTCTCCCTCTCTCTCTCTCCCCTTTCCTTCTCTCTCTCTCCCCTCCTCTCTCTCTCTCTCTCTCCCATCCCCCCCACACACCCCGCGCGCGTCGCGCGCACACAACATACACCAAACATACACACTACTCTCTCTCTCTCTCTCTCGCTCTCTCCTCTCTCCCCTCTCTTCTCCTCCTCCTCTCTCTCCCTCTCTCTTTCTCTCCTTCTCCTCCTCTCTCTCTCTCTCTCCTCTCTCTCTCTCTCTCTCTCTCTCCCCTCCCTCACACACCACCGCGTGCGCGCGCGCACACACACACACACACACAACACACACTCACACACACACACCCACACACACCCAACATCAGGGTTATTAGCTTCCATTCCCTTTTTCAACACCCCCGATCAAACTAAAGCGGCGGGCCAGCAAGCCCAGGGCAGACAAACTCAAAAAAAAGCATGTCAGACAACTGAAAAGATCGATCGAAGAAGCGGGTGTTTGTCTTGGGGGAGACGAGATCTGGTTCCGCTTACACCGGCTGCTGGCAGACAATTGGCAGCAATGGGGCAATGCTTGCCTTCCCAAAGCGGGGGAGGATCGAGTGCTCTCTGAACCCTCAAGTGTGTTAGTGTTTCAAGGGAAGGGTTAGGGGGAGGCGGGGGGTGCGAAGGGTTTGTTGGGGGGGGGGGGGGTGAATGATAATAAAAATTAAGATTAGTCATGCGCTTTATCTTACAAAAGCCGAGCGCTTACAAATACAAAAAAATAAACATCAGAACAATAAGAACAAAAATATTGCAATAAGTACAATGCGCCTATAAACAAGACCACATATTGACACTCACTCATGCACACACACACACACACACACACACACAAAACACACACACACACACACACACACACACTCACACACACTCACACACACACAAAGTTGCAGAATCAATTTGATGGGGAAGGGAAGAAAAGAACTGCTATTGATAGATGAAGCAGGTTGTTTTAAGAGATGCCTTGAAGAAAGACAGAGAGTTTGAACTATGCAAAGATATTGGGAGTTGATTCCAAGAAACCGGGGCCCTGAAAGAAAAAGAGCGATGGCCATAGAATGAGAACCCAGAGGTCTGGAAGGTGGAAGGGGATGGCGGGCTAGGTCTGAGTGTAAGGAACAGTCGTCTCTGTCTGGAAGAAGGACCTTGGTATCCATCTTCAACCAGCGATATGTTCTATTATATTATGTCATCATACAAATCATTTTCTGTTTTTTTATTACTCTCCTTCTGCTCTAAAAATCCATTGACCTATTTCATTTCTATTACATCATTTCTTTCTTTCTTTCAAATGAAAACTAAGAGTCCTTTCATAATGTGTAAGGTAATGAATGTTTATCAAGAAAGGCCGAAAAAGAAAGGGTAGCGTATGGAAATTTACATGGAGAATTTTGATCACAAAGCCAGCGTGACATGATAGTCTGGGTGTTCTCTCACCAATTAGGGTCACTGTACTTAGAGAGAGAGAGAGAGAGAGAGAGAGAGAGAGAGAGAGAGAGAGAGAAGAGGAGAGGAGAGAGAGAGAGAGAAGAGCCACTCTGCTTGAAATAAGCGGACGTTTTGTCACTCTATGAATATTTAATTCAGTTTGTTTTGTTTTTCTCTAAACTTTCACCGACTGTGTAACGAAAGATTTATTTAGTTTTCCTGTCTGAGAACGAGAGGATAGCATGACAGTGCCATTTTCAATGAATATTCTGCTTCAGTTCTTTCCGTGTCAAGCAGTAAAAGATTCTTTTTAATTATTCTCAGTCAATCTGTCAACTTTCGCATTTTGTATCTCTGTATTGTCTAAGTGTCCTGATGCATGTATACAATTACAATGTCTAGCATTACCATTTCTGTATCTCTGTATTGTCTAAATGTCCTGATGCATGTATACAATTACAATGTCTGGCATTACATTTCTGTATCTCTGTATTGTCTAAGTGTCCTGATGCATGTATAATTACAATGTAGTACATTTCTGTATCTCTGTATTGTCAAGTGTCTGATGCATGTTACAATTCATGTCTGGCTTACTTTCGTATCTCTGTATTGTCTAAGTGTCTTGATGAATGTATACAATTACAATGTCTAGCATTACATTTCCGTATCTCTGTATTGTCTAAGTGTTGATGTGTATACAATTACAAAGTCTAGCATTACTTATACTGTTATCGTCATCTGTCTCTCCATTCACTTACGTCCGTCTCTCTCTCTCTCTCTCTCTCTCTCTCTCTCTTCTCTCTCTTTCTCTCTCTCTCTCTCTCTCCTTTTCTCATCCTGTTTATATGCTGTCGAACTTCTGCCTGCCTTAAACTTAGAGTGAATGAGAATTATGTGGTAAGGACGTTTGGGGTTATTTTCTTTGCCTCCCTCTCTCTCTTCTCTCTCTCTCTCTCTCTCTCTCTCCTCTCTCTCTCTCTCTCTCTCCTCTCTCTCTCTCTCTCTCTCATCCTGTTTTATATGTCTGTCGAACTACTGCCTACCTTAAACTTAGAGTGAATGAGAATATGTGGTAAGGAAGTTTGGGGTTATTTTCTTTGCGCTTCTCTCTTCTCTCTCTCTCTCTCTCTCTCTCTCTCTCTCTCTTCTCTCTCTCTCTCTCTCTCTCTCTCTGTCCTGTCTCTCTCTCTCTTTTTCTCCCTTTCTCTCCTCTTTTCTCACTCTCTCTCTCCTCTCTCTCTCTCTCTCTCTCTCTCTCTTTTTCTCTCGTATTTATACGACAATCAATCGGCCCTTCTACATCTGTTGAAGATAAGTGGTTGCTCGTTCTTCGTTGTCAATGTCCTTAATATTGCTCGTTTTTGTTTGAAGAAGACCCAAAAGGTCGAAATGCATTGTGTTTCGCCCTGTAAACTGTTTGTATTGTCTGGCGGAACTATCACCCTTTCTTTCTCAGATTTGCTTCATTTTCCGCCCTCAGTCACCTCGTGTTGAGACTAATGACTTTATGGCTCAGAGACAAGATTGCCACTCAAGCTACTCTCCGACGACCACCTCTCTCATCCGGGGGGGGGGGGGGGGAGGTCACCCACCGCCAAGGAGGACGGGAAGTCCAGTCAGCCTCGTTGTGAGCCAGCCGCTCAGGCCGCTCAGGGCAGCGAGAGACGCTGCTGAGAAGATGTGAAGAGCTGATTGCACGTCATCCTCCTCCTGAACGGCCCTGACGTCAAGTGGACAGGGAGGGGGCTCCAAGATTTCAGGGAGGGCGAGGTGCCACCCCCCCCCCCCTTTCCCTCCCTCCACCTTTCTTCTCTCCCAGGCATGCACGGTTCGACATCAGTGGCCGATGGTATTCAAACGTCTGTAATCGCTGCGGTTTTTTTTCTTTTGCTGTTGACAGTCATGTTCCTCAGGAAGCGGTGACAGTCACTACTCATAGGAATGATGTTGACATGATGGCTTCCTTTCACAGTTTTCTCTCTTCTTTCTTTCTGGCCTGATAAATTGGTCAAACGTGGTCATAGCGATAAAATGTCCTATGGTTCCTGAGAACACGCAAGTGAGAGTTATTAAAGCAGGTTGTTATGAACATTGAAAGCGAGCCTCTCTCTCTCTCTCTCTCTCTCCTCTCTCTCTCTCTCTCTCCTCTCTCTCTCTCTCTCTCTCTCCTCTCTCTCACCACACACACACAACACACACACACACACACACACACACACACACACACACACAACACACAACACACATCATTTCATCTCCAGCATAAACAAATGATTTAAACTGGAAGAAATAATTTGAAAGAAAATTTTATTTAAAAAACACACACACATACTGCACTACTCAAAACATCAGAACAATCGTTTAAATCGGGGTGGACAAAAGGAACTCCTTCAACAACCACTCTCATCAGCTCATTTTCTTTAACTCCCCCTCCCGTCCTCCCCCTCCTCCACAGAAGGGCTGTAAACTTAACAGGGCCCAGACTACGCCTGGCGTCCCGCCATAAAAGCAAGACAACATTCAGACAACATTCAGACAACATCCTCACTGCTGGCACACGCAGGGACCTGTGCCAGTGACGGCCTCTGAGGGAACATCACGGCTTTGAAGTGAGCAACAGGAAGATGAGGATTCTTCTGCTTTTATTGTCCTGCTTGTAGTGTTCTTCGGCTTATGTTGTTCTGCTGTCGTCTTTTCAAGAGAACTTCTACTACCGCTGTGACTGCGCAACACTGGAAACTGACAGGCATTTTTCCAAAAACATTTCATATTGTAACAACAACAAAATAAAAAAAGTACACGCACATTCACCCATGTTCACGTATTCTCAATACATACCAGTACACGAAGGTAGATAGATAAATAGAAAGATAGACGGCGGACAGACAACAAGACAGACAGACAGACAGAAGAAGACGATAAACAGACAGATACATACATACAGACAGACAGACATACAGACATACATACATTCACACATACATTCATAATTAGCTAGCTAGCAAGATAATTTAAGGAATACATATATAGATACAAGAAAGACACATAGATGAGAGAGAGAGACACAGAGAGAGAGAGAGGAAGAGAGAGGAAGAGAGAGAGAGAGAGAGAAAGAGACAGAGACAGAGAAGAGAGAGACATAAGAGAGAGAGAGAGAGAGAGAGAGAGAGAGAGAGAGAGAGAGAGACTTACAGATGTACAGACAAATAGAGAGAGAGAGAGAGAGAGAGAGAGAAGAGGAGAGAGAGAGACAGAGAGAGAGAAGACAGACAAAGAGAGAGACTTTGTACAGATGTGCACGTAAGAAACGCACACTTGTGCACCCATTTCTCTACATTGCAGATAACTTCTCGTCCTTCCAAATATCCTGAAAGGTCTCACTAGCGCCCCACCCCTCTCCTTACCTCTTCCCCCTCCTTCACCCAAAGTCGCCAGTCTTTTTTCCTTGTCCCCCCCCCCCCCCCACACACACACACACACTCTCTTCACTCTCTCTCTCTCTCTCTCTCCCACACACACACACACACACACACACACGCACACACACACACACACACACACACATCATAACGATTTTGTCGATGACGGGCCAAGCTTTCCACTCAAACCGCTCCACCGTGACCTCAACCATCCGGGTCATCGCCGCAGAGGAGCACGGGAAGCACGGTCAGCCTCGTTGTGAGCCGCGCAGGCCGTCCGGACGGCCAAAGACGCTGCTATGAACCGACATGAAGTGGCCCTGGGTTTGGCTCAAGGGATGGAGGGAGGGCGGGGAGGTTCCCTCTTTCCCTTCCTTCCCCTGGTCTAGACAGCCAGACGTCAATGGCCGACAGTATTCAAATGTGCGTAAAAACCGTGATTTTGTTTTCTCCCGAAGAGTCATGTCCTTCAAGAAACAGTGACAAGGATTTTTTTTAATGTGAATTTGTTTTTATTTAACGGGAACTGAAAAAGTGGAGGTTTAGGTCGTACAGCGTCTTGGGGGCTGATGACGTCAAATGAATGACAAATAAATGACGTACAAAAACATCTGCCTGACTGCACGAACACGTAAAGAAATGTTGAAAGAGGCAGGGAACAGCAAAGAGTAATGGAGGGACAAGTAGGGTAACTCTTGCTCCCTTGATGAAATAGACAAACGCCCACAATTCCCACCGACTGTTGCTGACCACACCGATTGGCCCAGCATGTAGGACAACACTGAGCCCACAACTCTCACCGACGGCTGCTGACCACACCGATTGGCCCAGCATGTAGGACAACACAGCCCACAACTCTCACCGACTGTTGCTGACCACACCGATTGGCCCAGCATGTAGGACAACACAGCCCACAACTCCCACCGACTGTGCTGACCACACCGATTGGCCCAGCATGTAGGACAACACAGCCCACAACTCTCACCGACTGTTGCTGACCACACCGATTGGCCCAGCATGTAGGACAACACAGCCCACAACTCTCACCGACTGTTGCTGACCACACCGTTGGCCCAGCATGTAGGACAACACAGCCCACAACTCCACCGACTGTTGCTGACCACACCGATTGGCCCAGCATGTAGGACAACACAGCCCACAACTCTCACCGACTGTTGCTGACCACACCGATTGGCCCAGCATGTAGGACAACACAGCCCACAACTCCCACCGACTGTTGCTGACCACACCGATTGGCCCAGCATGTAGGACAACACAGCCCACAATCTCACCGTGTCTGACACACCGATTGGCCCAGCATGTAGGACACACAGCAAACTCCACGACTGTGCTGACCACACCGATTGGCCAGCATGTAGGACAACACTGAGCCCACAACTCTCACCGACGCTGCTGACCACACCGATTGGCCCAGCATGTAGGACAACACTGAGCCCACACAACAAACAAGGAGACACCCCCATCCCCACCCCCAATCCCCTCCCTCCCGTGTTTTCCCTCATACACACCCTCAAGCGCCTCCTTGTGTGTGTGTGTGTGTGTGTGTGTGTGTGTGTGTGTGTGTGTGCGTGCGTGCGTGCGTGCGTGCGTGCGTGCGTGCGTGCGTGCGTGCGTGCGTGCCGCGCGCGCGCGCGGGCGCGCGCGTGTTATTATCATTAATATTATGAATACTAATATAGCGTCTATCCTTGGCTAGAGACCAAGCTCTAAGAGCATTAGAATCCACATGTGCATGTGTGTATGTGTCTGCATACCTTGATGGTGCAGACGGTGTTGGGGCGTTTGTTATATTCCCTGTACTATGTTGTAAATAATGATGTTATGTATGTAGATAGAATGTGAATATAAAGACGGTGGGAAGGGGAAATGGGGGAGTATGTACTGGTAGAGAGAGGGGAAGGAAGAAGTGGGTGAGGAAGAGGAAAGAGTGGGCACAGAGCTGGAATGATGTTAAAACTATAAAATAAAAATTTGAAAAATTAGTCATCTGTGGGAATTGAGTCCATTAGGAATTGTGGTGCCAAGGCCAGAGATGATCACTGACTCCATGAACTTTCTTTCAGGAGCTGAGGAGCAGTTTTGCCAAACAGCAGTGACGGAGATATGGGTGTGGCTGTGGCAATCAGCATTGAAATGGATCCACTGGCGTTGGAGGAGACCACGTGAGGCTCTGAGGTGCTGTAGGAAGCGTTGGTTGAGGGCGTGATTGTTTCCCCAACACACAACTTGGGGCAGAGGCGGCATCTCAGTGCGCACACCAAGTTGATGGACTGGCAAGTGAAACGGATTGGACGTTGACTTTTCCTTCTGGGCAGTGATGGACTGGCAGTCAAACGGGATTGGACGTTGACTTTTCCTTCTGGCAGTGATGGACTGGCAAGTCAAACGGGATTGGACGTTGACTTTTCCTTCTGGGCCAGTGATGGACTGGCAGGTGAACGGGATTGGCGTTGACTTTTCCTTCTGGGCCAGTGATGGACTGGCAATCAAACGGGATTGGACGTTGACTTTTCCTTCTGGGCCAGTGATGGACTGGCAAGTCAAACGGGATTGGACGTTGACTTTTCCTTCTGGGCCAGTGATGGACTGGCAGGTGAACGGGATTGGACGTTGACTTTTCCTTCTGGGCCAGTGATGGACTGGCAAGTCAAACGGGATTGGACGTTGACTTTTCCTTCTGGGTCAGTGATGGACTGGCAAGTCAAACGGGATTGGACGTTGACTTTTCCTTCTGGGCCAGTGATGGACTGGCAGGTGAACGGGATTGGACGTTGACTTTTCCTTCTGGGCCAGTCATGCTGTGGATGTCGGCAACAGAGGAGCAGGTTTTACATCCCGATAGATTGCACGGGGAGTTTCCGGCTGAGGAGTTGGTGTTTGCACTGAACTTGGTTCGCACCGGGTGGTCGCCAAGGTTCTTGTCTCTCCTGTAGGCGAAGAGGGGAGGATAGGCGGAGACAGATTTTTAGCTTTGTACCAGATTGCAAGATGTTAAAATGGCGTCAGAGAATGTTTTTGACTGGGATGTTATGGAGGTGATAGATAAAGGAATACAGTCTTCGTTATCTGCACCAGGTCAGGACATCATGGCTTCTGCTTCACAACACCTGTCAACTTCTGTTTTCTACAAGCCCACCGATTCTCATTCTTACCTGGCGCATTCATCTAACCATCCACGCGCTGCAAAGGACGACATTCCCTTCTCCCAGTTCCTACGTCTCCGACCCTTCTGCCATGATGACCAGGAGCTACTGAGGGTCTACGAGTCCTGAAAGCAGGTAGCTATGACTCATAAAAAGCGGGTAACTGACTCACACATGCGCACTAATGTCACTGCTATCACTGTGCGGACTTCACACCTTCAGGAGACTGAGATGCCAAAGCGCTGACTCTTTTCACTGTTTGGTAAATCTTAAAATGAATTAGAAATCGATTTATCTTTCTTTTGACTCTTTGTCCGTTGTTATAACGGTAGCAAAACTGGTTGAAAAAAAAAGTGTTTTTCGCGCGAAAATGACTGGTTGTACAATTGCCATTTTCTAACAGTGACACAATTGTTATTGTGTTAAAACAAAAACAAAACAAACAAAAAAAGAACGATGACATCTTACACATAGTAACAGTCTCCCTTGCCACAGTCTCTGGATAATCTCCCTGCATTCTGCCAGGTGAAGGCCGATGTCTTCATTTCCCAATCGGAGTGAAGTTAACAGAACTGGACCAATGACAAAGCCTGACACACACCACAACACTTGTGGATCTTTCCTTTTCCCGCCACACTCCCTGTGTGGACAGGCAAGGATTAATCCCATCTACCCAACAAAGGGAGTGGAGTGTTGTGTGTCTGACCGTTTTCTATCCCGCCATTAAGGCAGCCATACTCCATCTTCGGGGAAGGTGCATGCAGTGTGTAACGTGTCATCCACACCAACGGCCAAACTGGCCTTCACTCCCGAAAGTTGGTGATGGGAGTTTACGTGTGTGCAAGATGTTATGTGCGCGTTCACACACGGAACCTCGGTTTATAGTCTCATTCGAAGGACTGCATGAGAAATGGAGTCAGAACCAATGTTAACTCCGAGGGAAAAATCCCTCTGTACCGAAACGGCCCGGCGGAGATTCGAACCCGCAAACGTCAGGATCACCAAGATTACGAGTCGGGCGCCCAACTACTGTGTTATTCCGGCCCCCACTTGTGGACAGAAGAAGCAGGGGTGAAAAACAACAACAAAGTTTGACCAGTCCAGAGTCTAATTCACCATCTGTCTGTCCGTTTACAAAAAACAAAAACAAAAAAAAAGTAATCATTACGAAAAAGATGGATGTTGTCTTAATGGTCTAGATATCAAAAAGACAATCTTCCGAATTATGTCCCCTGACATTAAAAATAGCAACGTCTTCTCATTGGTAGGAGCAGCCGTCTACATTGTTATTCTCCTCGTCTATTGGCAAAGCGCTGTTTCCGGCGGTGACACAATTATGTGGTGTTTAACGTACTGGCTGGCTGTGGGCCTGTGTTTGGTCGGAAAAAAAGGGGAAATAATCATAGCATTTCTTTTTCTAGCATTTCAAAGTTTAAATGCGTTCACAATGTCTGCAAGAGTATAGAATACAGCTTTGTTCACCTCTTAAACTCAGGTTGGCTTTCACACCTTTGCATGCCGTCTTTTTTCCTTCATTATACTGATCCTTTGGATTGGTCCTTTGTCCCCCCATTTGTCTTTCTTCTCTCCGTTTCGCACACTGAGATGGATATATTACAAGAAACACGAAGCACGCACGCACACACGCACGCACGCAAACACATGCCGCGTGCGAGCGCGCGCGCATAAAAAAAAACACACAACACACACACCACACACACAAACACACACACACACACACACACACACACACACACACACACGTTCCCGTATAAAAGTTTAAAACCCATGTCGTATACGTACCTACGCAAGAATAGCACAGGCATACACATCCGCAGCCCGCGTGCAGTGATGCACAACCAAGCACGAACACACTCATCAATACGACACCACCGATGCGGAAACTGAAGATTCTGGAAAGAAAGAAGGCGACAACCTGTGCACCAAATGTTGCCAGTGGGCACCTCTGCCATACCTGCACAGGACAGCCCTGCCATTACCTGCACAAAAGGACAGCCTGCCAATACCTGCACAGGAAAGGACAGCCTGCCATTACCTGCACAGGAAAACAGCCCTGCCATTACCTGCACAGGACAGCCCTGCCATACCTGCACAGGTAAGGACAGCCCTGCCAATACCTGCACAGGACAGACCTCTGCCAATACCTGCACAGGAAAGACAGCTCTGCCAATACCTGCCAAAAGCAGCGAAAAGGACAGCCCTGCCAATACCTGCACAGGAAAGGACAGCCTGCAATACCTGCACAGGACAGCCCTGCCAATACCTGCACAGGAAAGGACAGCCCTGCCAATACCTGCACAGGAAAGAAAGCCCTGCCAATACCTCGACAGAAAGGACAGCCCTGCCAATACCTGCACAGGACAGCCTGCCAATACCTGCACAGGAAAGGACAGCCCTGCCAATACCTGCACAGGAAGACAGCCCTGCCAATACCTGCACAGGAAAGAAAGCTGCCCTGCCCAAAACACATACCTGCACAGGACAGCCCTGCCAATACCTGCACAGGACAGCCCTTGCCAATACCTGCACAGGAAAGGACACCCTGCCAATACCCTGCACAGGACAGCCCTGCCAATACCTGCACAGGAAAGCACAGCCCTGCCAATACCTGCACAGGACAGCCCTGCCAATACCTGCACAGGAAAGACAGCCCTGTCCAATACCTGCACAGGAAAGGACAGCCCTGCCAATACCTGCACAGGACAGCCCTGTCAATACCTGCAAGGAAAACAGCCCTGCCAATACCTGCACAGAGACAGCCCTGCCAATACCTGCACAGGACAGCCCTGCCAATACCTGCAAGAAATACAGCCCTGCCAATACCTGCACAGGAAAGGACAGCCCTGCCAATACCTGCACATGACAGCCCTGCCAATACCTGCACAGGAAAGGACAGCCCTGCCAATACCTGCCACAGTGCAATAAAAGACAGCCGATACCTGCACAGGAAAAAAGGCCGATACCTGCACAGGAAAAAAGGCCAGTGGCATCACAGTCAGCCACTGTAGGCATGGCACCGCTGTCCGAGACATCAAAGATTCCCTGAAAGGAAACGCCTCGTCAGAAGAGGATAGCTGGACGCAGCTGCATCCCAATTTACCATGGTGCCGACCAACAGAAGAGAAAACAACATCACACACCGATCGATGGCGTCAAGGAACTGGTTTAATGACACTGGAAATCAGAAAGGATGGTTTGGAAGGAAAAGAACAAGCCTTGAAGGAAAGGTGAACACGTATTGGGTCATGGGGATGGGATGGGGGGGGGGGGGGGGGTAGGGGTGAGCATGAGTGGAGGTGGGGTGGAATGCAAGGTGAGAGGGAAGGCGTCAATTTTTTTTCTTAACTGATGTATGCCACAGTTTCAGTTTCGGTTTCATCAAGGAAGCGTCACTGCATATACGCTACACCACTTCCGCTAAGTTTTTGAGACCACACTGCGCATGATTTAAAGCTGATGGATAAACGAATTAATAACTAGTTGAAAGAATTGAAGAAGAGGGTCTCGTGGCTTGGACATAGCAGATTCTGACCTACAGCATTAGCCCAACGGCTGGTCAGACTTGAGTAACCTACCTAACATTGGTTGTGCCTCAAAACTTGCATCATATTCAGTAAAGGATCTGGAAAAAAAATCAGAAGAGAGGTAAAGGACCTGGGAAAAAAACAAGAGAGGTAAAGGACCTAAAAATAAATGACAAGAGAGGTAAGGATCTGAAAATAATCAGAAGAGAGGTAAAAACCTGAAAATAATCAAAGAGAGGTAAAGGACCTAAAAAATAATCAGAAGAGAAGTAAAGGACCTAAAAATAATCAGAAAGAGGTAAAGGACTTGCAAATAATCAAAAGAGAGGTAAAGGACCTGAACAAATCAGAAGACAGGTAAAGGACCTGAACAAATCAACGACAGGTAAGGACCTGAACAAATCAACGACAGGAAAAGGACCTGAACAAATCAGAAGACAGGTAAAGGACCTGTAAATAATCAGAGGACAGGTAAAGGACCTGAACAAATCAGAAGAGAGGTAAAGGACCTGAACAAAACAGAAGAGAGGTAAAGGACCTGAAAAAATCAAAGAAGGTAGAGGACCTGAAAATAATCAGAAGAGAGGTAAAGGACCTGTAAATAATCAGAAGACAGGTAAAGGACCTGAACAAATCAGAAACAGGTAAAGGACCTGAAAAAATCAGAAGAGAGGTAAAGGACCTGTAAATAATCAGAAGAGAGGTCAAGGACCTGAACAAATCAGAAGAGAGTCAAGGACCTGAACAAATCAGAAGACAGGTAAAGGACCTGAACAAATCAGAAGACAGGTAAAGGACCTGTAAATAATCAGAGGACAGGTAAAGGACCTGAACAAATCAGAAGAGAGGTAAAGGACCTGTAAATAATCAGAAGAGAGGTAAAGGACCTGAACAAATCAGAAGAGAGGTAAAGGACCTGAACAAATCAGGAGAGGTAAAGGACCTGAAAAAATCAGAAGAGAGGTAAAGGACCTAAAAATAATCAGAAGAGAGGTAAAAGACCTGAAAATAATCAGAATAGAGATAAAGGACCTGAAAATAATCAGACGAAGGTAAAGGACCTGAAAATAATTAAAAGAGAGGTAAAGAACCTGAAAATAATCAGAAGAGAGGTAAAGGACCTGAAAATAATCAGAAGAGAGGTAAAGGATCTTAAATTAATCAGAAGAGAAGTAAAGGACCTGAACAAATCAGGAGATAGGTAGAGGACCTGAAAATAATCAGAGGACAGGTAAAGGACCTGAAAATATTCAGAAGAGAGGTAAAGAACCTGAAAATAATCAGAAGAGAGGTAAAGGACCTGAAAATAATTAGAAGAGAGTTAAAGGACCTGAACAAATCAGGAGAGAGGTAAAGGACCTGAAATTAATCAGAGGACAGGTAAAGGACCTAAAAATAA
>CM031602.1:10201778-10206778 GCA_018398815.1 Conus ventricosus | reverse complement strand
GGATTTTTTAAAATAGTTTTTTTACCCGCCCGGTGAGCCCCAAATTCCTTTGCCAGAGGTCTTTGGAAATTAGCCTGATTTTGGGGTTTTTAGATCAGTTTGGGGATAAAAAAATCTGCTAAAACTCTCTCTTAGAAAAAATAGGGGAACAAAGGAATAAAGGAACAAAGGAATAAAACAAAAAGGAAAAAGGGGGGGGAAAGGAAGACAGAACGGAAGAGAGAAACCACTGGAAGGAACGAGAAAAAAAAGGGCCAGGAACGAAGTAAAAAAAGGGAAAATGTAAGAATGGAAGAAAAAAAAGATTGGAAGAAAAAAGAGGGAAAGGGAAGGGAAGGAAGGAGAAAAAGGAGGGAGGGAAGGGAAGACAGGAATTTAAAAAAAAAGGGTAAGGAAAGGGGGAAAATACGGGAAAAGCAAAAAAGTAGGGGAAATTTAAGGAGGAAAGTTTCTTTTAAAGAAAAAAAGGGAAAAGGAAAAAGGGCACACAGGAAGGAAAAAAATAATGAAAAAGGGAAAGGGGAAAGGAAAAAAAAAGACCCTGGAAGGGGGGAAAAAAGGAAAAAAAGGTGGGAAAAAAAAAGGGGGGCCCTTTGGGGAGGGAAAAACCCCAAAGGGGAAAGAAAAAAAAAAAGAAAGGGGGAAAAGAAAAACCCCGGGGGCCCCAATAAAATTAATTTTTTGTTTTGGAAATTTTTTAAACGCCAAATGGTTTTTTTTGGGCCTTTCCCCCCCAAGAACCCCCCCCAAGACGGAAGGAAACCCCCCCAGACCCATTGTTAAAAAAATTTTTGGAAATACCCAAACTTGTTACCCCCCCAAAAAAACCCCCCGAAACCAAAACCCCCCCCTAATTGTAGGGAATACCCCCCCCTGTTTTTTTCCCTTTTCCCGACTCTCCCCCAAACCCTGACCCCCCCCCCAAAAATTTGGATAAAATTCCCCCGAAATCCCCCCCTTCCCAACCCCCCCCCGACCGCCCCCACCCCCCTCCCCCCCCCCCCCCCCCCACCCCCCCAACCCCCCCACCCCCCCACTAAATTTACCCACCCCTAACCTCTTGCCCCCAACCCTACCCCCTACCCCTGACCCCCTACCCCGGACCCCCCCCCCCTCCCCCCCCTCCCCCCCCAAAACCCCCCTACCCCCCCCCCCCCAAAAACCCCCCCCCGCCCCCTGACCCCCTCCCCCCAAACCCCCCCTACCCCCCACCCCTGCCCCCCTACCAACCCCTCCCCCAAAACTCTCCCCCCCTCCCCCCTGACCCCCTCCCCCTACCCCCCCCTCCCCCGACTACCACCCCCTCCCCCCTTAAAACCCCCAACCCCAAACCCCCCCAAACCCCTCCCCCTTTGACCCCCCTACCCCCCCCCTCCCCCATCTCCCCCCCTACCCCTGACCCCCAAAAACCCCCAGACCCCTGACCCCTCCCTTTCCCCCTCCCCCCGACTCTGACCCCAAAAACCCCTCCCACCCCCAAACCCCCGCCCCTCCCCCCTTTCCCCCAAACCCCCCACCGCCCCTTTAAAACCCCCCCCCCCCACCCCTACCCCCCAAACCCCCCCCTCCCCCCGACCTGACCCCCCCCCCCTGCCCCCAACCCTAAACCCCCACCCCCCCTCCCCCGGCCGACCCCCCTCCCCCTAAAACCCCCAAACCCCTCCCTCCAACCCCTTCCCCAAGAACCCCCCCCCCAACCCCCCCTACCCCCCCCCCCCCCCCCCAAAAGGGAAACCCCCTCCCCTGATTTAACCAACCCTGCCCCCCCCCCCCTCCCCCCCAAAACCCCCATCTGATTTAAACCCCCCCCTGGCACCCCCCCCCCCTCCACAAAAACCCCCTCCCCCGGGAGGTTAAAAACCCCTTCCCCGCCCCCCCCTCCCCCCCCCCCCAAACCCCCCGGCCTGAGAAACCCCTGACCCCCCCCCCCCCCGCCCTCCCCCAAAAACCCCTCCCCCACTTGATTTAAACCCCTTCCCCCCCCCCCCCCCCAATAACCCCTCCTGTTTTAAAACCCCCCTTCCCAACCCCCCCCCCCACCCCCCCAAAAACCCCCGGCTTGATTTTAAAAACCCCTTCCAACCCCCCCCCCCCCCCCCCAAAAACCCCCACCCCGGGTGATTTTAAAAACCCCAACCCCCCCCCCCCCCCCCCCCGGAAACCCCAAACCCCAAAACCCCATGTAAACCCCCCACCCCCTCCCCCAAAACCCCCAGGGGGGGAAAACCTTCCACCCCCCCCCCCCCCCCCCCCAGGTCCGCCATCCCGGGTTTTAAACCCCCCTTCACCCCCCCTTCCTCCCCCCGGGGAACCCCCCCCCACCATAGTTTTTCCCCCCCCCCCCCCCCCCAAAGGTAAGGGTCCCAGTGCCGGGGGATTTTAAAACCCCTTTGTACACCCCCCCCCCCCCCCCCTTTTTAAAGGTCCCGTCCCGGGGGGGATTTAAACGCGGTGTCACCCCCCCCCCCCCCCCCCCCAAAGGGGAAACGCCCCATCCGGGGGGAAAGGTTAAAACAGCGGTGTCACCCCCCCCCCCCCCCCCCCCCAAAGGGTAACTTCCCAGGCCGGGGTAAATTAAAAACCAGCGGGTGTCACCCCCCCCCCCCCCCCCCCGGGGAACGCCCCAGTCCCGGGGGGTTATGTTAAACAGGGGTGTCCCCCCCCCCCCCCCCGGCCCCCCCCAAGGGGAAACGTCCCAGTCCCGGGGGTGATTTTAAAAACCGCGGTGTCACCCCCCCCCCCCCCCCCCCAAGGAAAAACTCCCAGTGCCGGGGGTGATTTTTTAAAAAAGCGGGTCCCCCCCCCCCCCCCCCCCCCCCCCAAGGTAACTCCCAGTCCCGGGGTAGGGTTAAACTGCGGGTCACCCCCCCCCCCCCCCCCGGTAAGTCCCATTTCCCGGGGGTTGATTTTAAAAACGCGGGTCACCCCCCCCCCCCCCCCCAAAGGGAACGCCCCAATTCCCGGGGTAAAGTTAAAAACAGCGGTGTCCCCCCCCCCCCCCCCCCCCCCCCCAAGGGAAAAACTTTCCCAAGCCGGGGGTAAATTTTAAACCCAGCGGTGTCCCCCCCCCCCCCCCCCCCCCCAAAGGGGAACGCCCCGGGCCCCGGGGGTGATGTTAAACCCCGGTGCCCCCCCCCCCCCCCAAAGGGAAGGCCCAGGGGGGGGGTTTAAATTTTAAAACCCGCGGTCCCCCCCCCCCCCCCCCCCCCAAGGTTTAAGTCCCAGTGCCAGGGTGAGGGTTAAACACGGTGTCACCCCCCCCCCCCCCCCCCCCCCAAGATAACGCCCCAGGGGGGGGGTTAAAGGTTAAACGGGCGGGGGTAAACCCCCCCCCCCCCCCCCCCCAAGGGGAACGCCCAGAAACCGGGGTGAAGTTAAACAGCGGTGTAAAAAACCCCCCCCCCCCCCCCCCCCCGGCCCCCCAAGGTAACGCCCAGGGGCCGGGGTGATTTTAAACCCACGGTGTCCCCCCCCCCCCCCCCCCCCAACCCCCCCCCCCGGGAACCCGTCCCGTGCCGGGGTAAATTTTAAAAACAGCGGGTTGCCCCAACCCCCAACCCCCCCCCCCCCCCCCCACCCCCCAAGGTAACTTTCCCGTCCCGGGGGGTAAATTTTTAAAAACAGCGGGTCACCCCCCCCCCCCCCCCCCCCAAGGGGAAAGTCCCAGTGCGGGGGTGATGTTTAAACGCGGTGCCCCCCCCCACCTCATCCCCCCCCCCTGGCGTCTTTCCCGGGCCTTTAAAACCCTCTTACCGAAAGCATAAAATGGGGGGCGGGAACAGCCCAACACCCCCAAAACCCCCCCCTCCCCCCCCCCACGCCCGTCCAATACACCCTTCCCCCCAAAACCCCATTCCCAAAGCACGGGGGAAAGAGGGGAGAGGGGGGGTAAAGGGCCAGTTCGGGCCCCGGCGCCGTTTGGGGGCAGGGGGGGCCATTTTTCCCTTCCCAAAACGTCACCAGGGGGGGCCCCCCCCCTCCCCGCGCCTGCGCCGGTTCAATCGGAAGGGGGCGGGAAAATAAATCACGATAAAATTAACATCCCTACAGAAAGCAATAAGGGAAGAATCGGAAAGGGGGGGGGGGGGGGGGGGGGGGGAAAAAAATTGGGGAGGAGTTGGGCGATGGGGGCGAATTTTTTTTCCCTTCGGGGGGGGGGGGGGGGGGGGGGGGGGGGGGGGAGGGGGAAGGGGGGGGGGGGATTAAAAAATTTGGGGGTTTGGGGGGGTGAGGCAAAACGGGGGGAACCTGATTGGACCCGGGGGGGGTGGGTTTTTAACCCCAACCGCCAGAACTGGCGGGGAGGGAGCGGGGAAGGAGGGGGGGGGGGGTGGAGTGGGTTGTGGGGCGGGGAAACCCGAGGGGGGGGGGGGGGGGGCGGGGAAGGGAAAAGGCCACAGGGGGGGGGAAGGAGGGAAGTAGGGGGTTTTCTTCTTAAACCTTGGCCCCCCCCCCCCCCCCCCCCCCCCCCCCCCCCCCGGGTTTGATTACGTCGGGGGGAAAAAAAAAGGGGGAAATTTTCCCCCGGTCCCTAAAGCGGGGATTTGGGAAGTGGGAAAAGGGGGCTGCCCGGAGGGCCCCCCCCTTTTGGGGGGCCAGGTGGGGAAAATGGGTCATGCGTGGCCCCCCCCCCCCCCCCCTCCTCCCCTCCCTCCCCTGTTTCCCCCCAAAGGGAATCCCCCGTCCCCCTTTTTCATGACTCCCACGCATCACCACTCCCAAACCACCACCAACCTTTTAACCACCCCCATACCCCACCACCCCCACCACCATCACCACCACTACCTCCCCCACCATCACCACCACTACCATCACCACCACCCCCCACTCCGCCCTGCCCAGTCTAGCCCGGGCAATCATGGGGGACAGGCCATAAAACACGGCGTGGCTGACAGTGGTAGTGATGCTGACCACGATTCCCACTGATGATTAGCCACAACTCTCAGCTTGGTACTTGAGGCCCCCTCTCCACCCTCACCCACCCCCTCTTCTTCCCCTCC
>CM031602.1:10183118-10195618 GCA_018398815.1 Conus ventricosus | reverse complement strand
GGGGGAGGGGGGAGGGGGTCTGCTGTACCTCTCCAGTCCTCACAGCTGGCTGGACTGGGGGGGGGGGGGAGGGGCTGGCTGTACCTTTCCAGTCCCACAGCTGGCTGCGACTGGGGGAGGGGGGAGGGGGGCTGCTGTACCTCTCCAGTCTCAAGCTGGACTGAACTGGGGGGAGGGGCTGAAGAGAGCATAAATTCAGCCACCCACCCGTTCGTCCTTAACCTCGTATTTCGGCGGTCAGTTCTCTGACCATTGTGTTTTTCCTCTTTCTGTCCCTCACTCAATCTTGTCAAAACGGTAACATCAGTACGTCAGAAGAAACTTGTGATTCCCCTTAGTGCACAAGCAAACGCTGCCGCATCATTTTGATCATCATCGTTGTGAGAAGGACGCATTGTTATCATTACTATTATATAATTATTATGAATACTTATGTAGTGCCTATCCTCGGTTAGACACCAAACGCGAAGCGCTTTACAATCCACATTCGTTTACACAACGGGCTGCCTACCGTGGTAGTGCCGACTGAAGACTTGCCAGCTGGCGCATCATTCAATCGTTTTCGTGTCATCCAGTCAGTATCGTTTAATATCGTTCCCTCAATTTCCTTACTTCCTTCATTCTTTCCATTTCTCATGTGGGATGCATGCTATGAGAAAACGTGTCATCCATGCCAACGGCCAAACTGGCCTTCTCTTCCGAAAGTTGGTGATGGGATTTTACGTGCAAGATGTTATGCGCTGCGTTCACACACGGAACCTCGGTTTATAGTCTCATTCAAAGGACTGTATGGGAAATGGAGTCGGAACCAATGTTAACTCTGAGGGAAAATCCCCTATACGGAAAAGGCTCGGCGGAGATTCGAACCCCAACCCCAGGATCACCAAGATCACGAGTCCGGCGCTCTACCACTGAGCTATTCCGGGCCCCAGTTCATAGCTGTGGCACAGCTCAAGACTACCCATCCTAGACATTAAAGTCAAGCTACAACCAGATACAACCAGTGAGCAGAGAATGAAGTGGTCCCTAAAGCTGGCATATTCCTGTAGACGCTGGCATGGGGCACCCTAGAGCACACTGAAGAAATGACTGGGCTGAAGCTTATCAACACCAGCCTCTGTGTTGAAAACAACCAGCGCAGTAACCACAACGGGGTGCCACTGGACAGCGATTCCCTGCTTCAACACCAGCCTGTGTGCTGTATAACAACCAGTGCAGTAACCACACAGGGTCCCACTGGACAGCGATTCCCTACTTCAACACCTGCCTCTGTGCTGTGCAGTTATCACACAGGGTCCCACTGGACAGCGATTCCTACTTCAACACCAGCCTCTGTGCTGTAGAACAACCAGTGCAGAAATCACACAGGGTCCCACTGTGAGAGCGATTCCCTACTTCAACACTAGCCTCTGTGCTGTAGAACAACCAGTGCAGAAATCACACAGGGTCCCACTGGAGAGCGATTCCCTACTTCAACACCAGCCTCTGTGCTGTAGAACAACCAGTGCAGTAACCACACAGGGTCCAACTAGACAGCGATTCCTGCTTCAAGTAGAGTTTCTTCTTCTTCTTCTTCCTAAAATACTGGTTCACTCAAAAACGAGTAGGTCACCAGCGCGCATGTTAAAAGTAAAATAAAAATAACATAAAATATGTGCGACTCAGTCTGTTGGCCCTGGAGCAAAATTTGGGCAACAAGGGGTCGCACTCGATATTCAAGAAGTTAAAAGCATTGGCCAATTCAGGCCCAGGTAACCATAAAATATCTGGGAAGTTAAAATAGAATAATCGTCAATATGCAGATCTCAAAACTGTCGTATTCAATTTGCTTTTTAATGAGACTGCATTTGTGGGCATTCTTGATGGCACCCGGCAGTGAGTTCCACAGCCGTACAGAATAGGATAAAATGAATGTAAGTGGCTGTCAATATTTGATGCAGGTATGGTATAACATTGACCGCCACTCCTGGTGCTACTTTTATTCAATACTAGTTGTTCCATTGGATATCAATTAGTTTAGCTCTGCCTTTGAAGAAGATGTTAAGTTTTGATAAAGCTCTTCTCTCTTCTAAGGGTTTCCATTCTAATTTCCTCATGTTCTTCCTAGTATTCCCCTTTTCTCTGATGTGTGTTCCCTGTTACGAACCGTGCTGCTCTCTTCTGAATCTTTCGAGGTTATCCATTATGCTACTATATAATTATGTGTTCAAGTAGTTTTTCTGATATGGATGTAAGAGATACAGGTCTATAGTTATTTGCTTTTGTTTTGTCACCTTTTTGAATAAGGGAACAATGCTCGCATCTCGCCACTCACAGGTATTACTCCCTGGTCCAGTGAAGGGTGGTAAAGTAGTTGTATACCTCACTCAATTCATTGGCACATAATTTTAAGAGCTTGCCTATTCTTCGGCGACATTTTCTGCCAGGTTCTCGTCTCAGTCCTGCTCACTACAGATGGGTCTACCAGGCTGCAATGCCAGACTGGATCGGAGGGAGAGGGGGAGAGATGCTGGACAGGTCTTTCCTCCTGGGATGCCAACTGTTGATCACTGTCACAGGAAAAAACGGGATATGGACAAATGCCATTCAATCACGGGGTGGATTGTCAGGATGTTGGCTGCAATGGCAGAGGTGGGTCTGGACAAATGCCGTTCAATCACAGGGTGGATTGTCAGGATGTTGGTGGCAATGGCATGGGTGGGTCTGGACAAATGCCGTTCAATCACGGGGTGGATTGTCAGGATGTTGGCTGGCAATGGCAGAGGTGGGTCTGGACAAATGCTGTTCAATCACAGGGTGGATTGTCAGGAATGTTGGCTGGCAATGGCATGGGTGGGTCTGGACAAATGCCGTTCAATCATGGGGTGGATTGTCAGGATGTTGGCTGGCAATGGCAGAGGTGGGTCTGGACAAATGCCGTTCAATCACAGGGTGGATTGTCAGGATGTTGGCTGGCAATGGCATGGGTGGGTCTGGACAAATGCCGTTCAATCACAGGGTGGATTGTCAGGATAAGGGCTGGCAATGGCATGGGTGGGTCGGACTACTGCTGTGGCTTTCACCACTTTCACCAAAGAATCTCTCCCTCCTTTATCGAGTAGCTGCCACCACCACCACCACCACCACCACTCAGTCCTGCCCAGTAAGCCCCGGCAATCCTGCAAAGAAACCATAAAAAACGGCAAGGCTGAGAGTGAGGGTGATGCTGACCACGATTCCACCTGGTAATCGCCGTACTCCTGATTTAATTGCGCTGTGTTCCCCTCTTCCTCACCCCGTCCACCCGTGCCACCTATGCACACACGAAATCACACCCTTCATGATAATGAGAAGTAGAAGAAGAATAACAATGATGATGATGATGATGATTGTGACATTCATTCATAAGCTCGGCTCATTTTTTCATTAAGAAAATGACGCAATCGATACATGACGTCTATTCGCTCTGCACTTGTTTAATATTTCTATGTCCAGACGACAAAACTATATTGTTAGTTTTGCCTTACGGCAGTACGTTTATAATTTCAAGCGTCATGCAGACTTGCATTTGTATTAATAATAAAATAATTTACAATCGTAGGGCATCGAAACCGTCGTACTGACCAATCGCGACTGTCCAAGTGTCAGTGGTGTCCTCGTCCGCGCATTGTGCAGTAAATAGTAACCGTTGCATCTACCATCTTGGACAACCAGGACGTCGGGAATTGGCTCTGCAAGAAAGGTCGAATTATTCAAAGAGAAGAAACCTTTTGAAGGTATCAAGTCGAGGCCGGACTGAAGGGGCACTACAGAGTAATCGACGATATCCACAGCCTTTACGGGGAAGGTCTGAACGAGTCTCTATCGTTCCGTGGGCGAGTCGAAAACTGTGGCCACTAAAAGACTGTGTTGAGGTAAATAGGTCTAAATCATTTTTTTCGTTAGAGCAACAAAATCTATTTCAATATAATTGCATTAAGGCACATTTACCGATTCAATAATATTTTTGTGCGCGCGCATCATTTAAAATGCTCTGAATTAAATATTTCAGGTTTACCAGTCAACAGTATGATTGATCGTAGAGCTGTCATTTTCATCTGTTTGCTCTCATCATGTCGTGTTGCCATGTACAAACCCATATTATGTAAATTCTATTTCAGCTCACTGTTGTATGCAACCATATTTAGAAGATGTGATATTTGTGTGAATGCAGATTTATTATTTAAAGAGTCGTAAAACGAGTTCGAGTTACGAACGAAGCATTTTTCTCGGATCTACACTAAGTGATCTGTATAATATGAAGATTGATGCCATTTGATTCAATCTATTCAAGGATTAATATAGTCGTAATTCATCAAGCATTAAACCTTGGCAAATAACTCAGTCAAGGCAGAGTGGAATATTCGTATACATTTTCCCTTCTCTGTTAACGAGTTTTATCGTTGAAGCAGTTTTTGAAGGAAATCAATTGTAAATGATAGAACAAGCTAGTGCAATTGTAAAGTGTGTTTAGAGCGTGTAATGGGTGGAATAGTGATGTGCCACTAAAGTGCAGATCTAAGACAATTGTTATCTTGCAGGTCCTGTATTCTGAACTTCTGTATTCCTGTTCCTGTTTCTACTACCACTCCTGCTACTCTTTTTCATCCCTCTTCGGCACACATCTTTATCCCGCTACATCCTTCATCGAGAGGAACGCGCTGGTGTGCCAACCTTGCCGGGATCTGGAAGATAGTTGTGAACGTCAGCGGAACTCCGGAACGCCACACGAATTCCGTGAAGCTGAGTGGCAATTACATAAACACATCCCTCCACATCAAAGCACGCCATAACACACATCAGACATTCTTTTTTTTTTATTATCTTGTGTATACTATATCCTGTGTGTGTCCTCCGGAGATATTTTGTAGCACGAGCGGACCAGTTGATATTTGTGCTACTGCAGGAAGCAAAGAGGAGAGGGACAGAGACTTTGTTGTTATTAGTATATGGCATGATTTATTTCTTTTGTATGTGATACATTTCATAGGGAACAAGCGGACATCAACACTCAAAGCAACTATACGACATATTCATTGCAGATCACCATCATCTTTATTCATACTTAATTAAATTCAGTTGTTGTATCAAAGATCAAACCTCTTGTTTCCATCTGTAGAAAGAAAGTGAAGGGTGTGGACGAAAGCTTGACTTTCCTACTACGGTCTATCGTTCTTGAGTGAGCATTCAACCATCATTTATGAATGGGGTCTTATTAAAACGTCACATATTATTTGGGGGCTCGTCCCGGGGATCTTTCGATCTGAAAGTACCTGGAAGACTCGGTGACGCAGGCAAGATTGTAGACCGCAACCTTCACCTTTTTTCTAGTGGGAGGTTGGGCGGTGAGCTCTGTGATCTATTATATGTGTTGACCGTCTAAACATATAATTAGAAAAATTTAAATTTCACATTTTTTGTTCATAAATCATTTATATTTATTTCGTTAGTCGCGACGCTATTTGTTCATTATTTCCCTAATTTTAGAAAGGCCTCAACACGGACAGAGAAAGTAACGACCTTGGCCAATTCACGTCATATTTACCACGACATAATTTAACTTCTTATTAGGTCTATTTCACTAGATCTGTTGTGAAGAAGATTTTTATTCAAGTTGCCAGTTAGTGCAATCTTGACTTTACTGCATTGGAATTGTGCAGTGGTGTTGTATTTGTGTCGGATTGGGACACAATGATTAGAGTAAAGTATTGATACTCTAAAGCGGCATTTCAACATAAGCTATTAACGTGGTGCGACGTGGCACCACGGGCTATTTTGCGGCGCCGTATTTATTCTTGTGATCGTACGTACGATATTGGAGATATATTTTTCAGCACGTCCGTTCGTCAGTTAGTACGTTCGTTCGGTAGCTGTGTGTACAAACCGTGGTTTGGTTTGTTGACGTGTTTTGAATACACGTGTTTGGGGTTTCGAGTGTAGTTATCCCATTTTTTTATCTACACGGGGTTGTGTGGTGTGTTTCCCAGTCGTGGTGGGAAGTCGTTTCTTTACACTCTGTGTTTTGAAACGTGTGTCAATATCAATTTGGCATTAACGTGTGACGGTGTTCGGTTTCCGCGTTATTTGTATTTATTAAATTTGTTAAGACAACAGGACTTGCAGTGGTAGGCGACATGCGACAAGAAAGTCCCGACGTCAGGCATCTGCCACTGACGAAAGTCAGTCTCAGCAAATTCAAACTAGTGCGCAATTCCAACAATGAAAGCCGAGGCACTAGAGCTAGGCCTAAAAGGAGCAGACTCACTCTTTACATCAAGGAAAAGGATGAAAAGGAACGAGACGAGAGAAGGAACGTGAGGAACGAGAACGAGAGAAGGAACGTGAGGAAAAGAGAACGAGAGAAGGAAGAAAGAGATCGAGAAGAAAGAAAGGAGGAAAGAGATCGAGAAGAAAGAGGGCCGAGAGACAATTACAGCTAGAGTTAGCTAGAGTTAAGCAGGAAGCAGTGGTGATGCTCAACCAAGTGCTGGCGCCCAATCCAATTCTTCAGACTGTAGTGTCGGCTAAGGTCAAGTTACCTTACTTAGAAGACAAGGACGACCTTGAGTCATATTTGACTCAATTTGAAAAGGTGGCAGTTATAACGGATGGAACGAGGAGGAATGGGGTGCCAGGTTAGCTCCATTACTCAGGGCAGAGCTAGGGAAGCGTATGTAAAACTTACCCGCGCAGAGTCGGCGGACTATAACCTCATCAAACAGGCACTTTTGCATAAGTACCAATTGGTGCTGGTCATTACAGACAGAAATTTCGTACAGCACGCAAAGAGAGCACTGACACGTCCATTGATGTCACTATGGGATCGTTTGTCTATGTGGCTAGAGAGGTGGTTGAATTTGTCCAACAGGACAGAAAAGATTTGAAAGAAATGTTAATCCTGGAGAAATTTCTGGAAGCATTGCCTTTTGATCAGGCGAGATTTGTCAGGGAGAGAGATCCACAGACTGGAAAGGAAGCTGTTTGCAGCAGCAGATCTATTTGAACAGACGAGACTTGTGGAGAGGAGTTACCGTGATAGTAAACCTGATCATCGTAGATATGGTCATGGAAATGATAACAGAGGTCCACACAAGGAAGTTCAGAAACAGGATAAGCCGAGGGGATCTGTACCTGACAAGGGAAGGCAACGACAGTGAGAAATTATCGCTTCCAGATAAAGTGTTACCGATGTGGAGGACCACATCACCAGAGGGATTGCACACAGAAGAGAATGACACAGCGATGTGTACTACGACAGCGGCTGCCGTGCAACTAAAGGATGATCAACAGTTGTGTGATAGTTGTAGGGGATCGAATTCAACCCTTATTGCCACGGTTAGAAGTCGAAGGAGAAAGAAACGGTGGACGCTGTGAGAGATACAGGCTCCACCATGACGATCGTGAGGAAGGACGTTAGTTCCAGAACATTGTTACACAGGTCAGAAAAAAAGGTATCACTGGCATCGTCATCAGTCAAACAAATCTTCCTATGGCGAGTGTACATATGGAGACTCCCTACTTTTCAGACAAGACTGAAGTACTCGTTATGGAAAAACCCGTTTGCCCAGTATTGATTGGAAATACACGCAAGCAAGAAAGAGGAGGGATCATTAATGTACCGTCTATCCCATCCAAGCGGCAGCAGTTACCGGCAAGCAGATGAAACCGCTCAGATCAAAGAAGCGACATGCAGCATTGTATCTCCTGCAGAGTTAAAAGAAGAACAGACAAAAGACCCATCCTCAAGAAGTTGATTGAGTTGGCCGTAAACCAGAGAACGCACGTACAGCAAAACGGTTTGAAACATCATTTATAATCAAGAAGGGAATACTGTATAGGAAGGTGCGTACACAACGACGCAACATACCAAGTTGTGGTACCCAGGAAACTGAGATCTAACGTACTACAAGTAGCTCATGACATACCTATGTCTGGACACCTCGGTGTAAGACGTACGAAAGAGCGTCTGCTACATGATTTCTTTTGGCCAGGAGTGGAAGGTGACGTCAAAAGATATTGTGCGTCATGCGATACGTGTCAGAGATGTATCGGCAGAAATAGTATTAGGAAAGCACCAGTTCAGAGGATGCCGCTGATCGAAATACCGTTCCATCGTGTTGCAGTGGACATCATCGGACCCATCAACCCATGTCATCATCAGGGAAGAGATACATTCTCACCGTCATCGATTATGCTACGCGCTACGCAGAAGCAACAGCACTCGGTAACATCAACACAGAAGCAGTGGCTGAAGCTTTGGGGAAATCTGGACGCGAGTGGGAATACCAACACAAATTCTCACGGACAGAGGTAGTCAATTTCTTTCCGGGACAATGCAAGAGGTCAACAGACTCTTGAACATCAAAGGGATCACCACAACGCCATACCACGCTCAGACCAACGGACTCGTGGAAGATTCAACGGCACGTTGAAGGTCATGTTGAAGAAACTTTGCTGGATCAACCCAAAGAATGGGACAGATTTCTTCCTGCAGTATTGTTCGCTTACAGGGAAGCACCACAAGAATCACTCAAGTTCTCACCATTTGAACTACTCTATGGGAGACATGTGCGTGGACCAATGCAGGTCTTAAAACAAATATGGACAGACGAGGAGCTAGAAACAGACGTCAGAACAACGGCGGAATATGTCATTGATCTGAAGGAGAGGATCGAAGAAACATGCAAGATAGCTCGTGACAATCTAGACAAGCTTGCCGGACGACAAGCGAAGCACTACAACAGGAAGACAAAAATGAGACATCTCATTCTGGAAACAATGTATTAGTGCTACTTCCACAGAAACATAACAAGCTCAGTTAACGTGGAAAGGACCGTACACCATTTTCAGAAGAGTCAATCCAGTCGATTACAAGATTGAGATCAACTGCAAGGAGAAGACATATCACATCAATCTCCTCAAAGAGTACTTTGAAAGAGAGGGATTGAAACAACAGGAGTAACGTCGCAGTTGTTATGCAGGAGGAGATCATGAAGAGTATCTGATGATCATATACCACTCATACCTTTGAAGAGGACCGAGGACTCCAGCAATGTCGTATATGGACCACAGCTATCCAGGGAACAGAAGACAGAGCTGGAAAACATTGTTCGTCGTCATGACGAAATCATCACCGATTTGCCAGGCGAAACCATCTAGTTACCTGCGAATTGAGACTGGCATCACAACAACCAGTGAAGGTACATCAGTACCCGGTGCCACACTCTCAATAGAAACGGTTGAAAAAGAGGTTGATCAAATGCTAGCCATGGAGTGATAGAACCAGCCATATCCCATACAATGCGCCATTGTATTAGTTAAGAAGAAAGACTCGACAGTCAGGTTCTGTAGCGATTACAGGAGACTGAATCTCATGACGGAATTCGATGCAGAGCCACTACCAACATCGAAACAATCTTTGCAAAGATCGGAAAAGCGAAATACTTTTCCAAAATTGATCTGTCAAGGGATTTTGGCAGATTCAAATGAACGAGAAAGACAAGCCAAAGACAGCTTTCAGTACCCCCAAGGGACAGTATCAGTGGAGACGTATGCCCTTTGGCATGAGGAACGCAAGTGCCGTGTTCACAAGGATGATGAGGAAATATATTGAGTGACATAAAATCAAAAGATGTCCACAACTTTATTGATGATATTTTAATCGCTTCGAGACTTGGGAGGAACATGTTGAGGCAATCAAAGCCGTACTTAAGAGACTGCAAGGGCAGGGCTCACTGCGAAACCATCCAATGCTTTTTGGATTCCATGAAATACCGTTCTTAGGACATCAGGTTGGACGAGGTCAGGTCCGGCCAGAGGCGGACAAGCTAGAAAGCTTGAGAAAGCCAAAAAGACGAAGACCAAGAAAGAGCTCAGGTCATTCCTGGGTTTGGCAGGATATTATCGGAAATTTGTTCCGAACTTCGCCATGATGCTGTACCATTGACAGATCTGACAAAGAAAGACCAGCCGGAGAAGATTGTATAGTCAGAGGCATGTGAGAAGGCCATGAGGACGCTGAAGAACAAACTCGTCAGCGCACCTATCATGCGGTTGCCAGACAGAGAAAAAGCCCTATGTGCTACGCACAGACGCCAGCGATCTGGGACTGGGAGCAGTTCTACTTCAAGCATGACGGAATGCTACAGCCAGTGGCTTACGCCAGTAAAAAGCTCAACAAGCCCGAAAGGAAACTACGCCACAGAGAGAAAGAATCCTTGGCAGTTGTGTGGGCAGTCAAAAAGTTTGAGCCGTATCTCTACGGTACGACTTTATACTGGAAACAGACCATCAACCTTTGCAATGTCTGAAAAAGAATAAGACTGCAAAATGGTCGCCTGTTACGTTGGGCAATACTCCTGCAAGATCATGATTTCACAATCAGAGTCATCGCTGGAAAAGATAATGTCGGTGCAGACTACATGAGCAGAAGTACAGTTATTGAAGAGTAAAGCACTCTGGAATCCTGCAAATGTATATATATTGAGAAATGCAAAAGAGTTGTGCATAATTTTTGATTGTTTAATCCTGTATTTGACTTATTAATGGACTGTCACCTTTCTTAGTGTTTTGCTTAAATAGGATTTTTCGCTAAGTAGGGGGGTATTTGTGACATTCATTCATAAGCTCGGCTCATTTTTCATTAAGAAAATGACGCAATCGATACATGACGTCTATTCGCTCTGCACTTGTTTAATATTTCTATGTCCAGACGACAAAACTAATTGTTAGTTTTTGCCTTACGTTTATAATTTCAAGCGTCATGCAGACTTGCATTTGTATTATATAATAAAAAATTTACAATCGTAGGGCATCGAAAACCGTCGTACTGACCAATCGCGACTGTCCAAGTGTCAGTGGTGTCTCTGTCCGCGCATGTGCAGTAAATAGTAACCGTTGCATCTACCATCTTGGATCAACCAGGACGTCGTGGAATTGGCTCTGCAAGAATGGTCGAATTATTCAAAGAAGAAGAAACCTTTTGAAGTATCAGTCGAGGCCGGACTGAGGGGCACTACAGAGTATTCGACGATATCCACAGCCTTTACGGGGAAGGTCTGAACGAGTCTCATCGTTCCGTGGGCGAGTCGAAAACTGTGGCCACTAAAAGACTGTGTTGAGGTAAATAGGTCTAAATCATTTTTTCCGTATAGAGCAACAAATCTATTTCAAATATAATTGCATTAAGGCACATTTACCGATTCATTAATATTTTGTGCGCGCGATCATTTAAAATGCTCTGAATTAATTATTTCAGGTTACCAGTCAACACGTATGATTGATCGTAGAGCTGTCATTTTCATCTGTTTTCTCTCATCATGTCGTGTTGCCATGTACTAACCCATATTAGTAAATTCTATTTCAGCTCACTGTTGTATGCAACCATATCTAGAAGAATGTGATATTTGTGTGAATGCAGATTTATTATTTAAAGAGTACGTAAACGAGTTCGAGTTACGAACGAAGCATTTTTCTCGGATCTAAGTGATCTGTATAATTATGAAGATTGATGCCATTTGATTCAATCTATTCAAGGATTAAATATAGTCGTAATTCATGAAGCATTAAACCTTGGCAAATAACTCAGTCAAGGCAGAGTGGAATATTCGTTATACATTTTTCCTTCTCTGTTAAACGAGTTTATCGTGAAGCAGTTTTTGAAGGAAATCAATTGTAAATGATAGAACAAGCTAGTGCAATTGTAAAGTGTGTTTAGAGCGTGTAATGGGTGGAATAGTGATGTGCCACTAAAGTGCAAGATCTAAGACAATTGTTATCTTGCAGGTCCTGTATTCCTGAACTTCTGTATTCCTGTTCCTGTTTCTACTACCACTCCTGCTACTCTTTTTCATCCCTCTTCGGCACACATCTTTATCCCGCTACATCCTTCATCGAGAGGAATGACGCTGGTGTGCCAACCTTGCCGGGATCTGGAAGAAAGTTGTGAACGTCAGCGGAACTCCGGAAACGCCACACGATTCCGTGAAGCTGAGTGGCAATTACATAAACACATCCCTCCACATCAAAGCACGCCATAACACACTCAGACATTCTTTTTTTTTTATTATCTTGTGTATACTATATCCTGTGTGTGTCCTCGGAAGATATTTTGTAGCACGAGCGGACAGTGATATTTGTGCTACTGCAGGAAGCAAAGAGCGAGAGGGACAGAGACTTGTTGTTATTAGTATTTGTGCATGATTTATTTCTTTTGTATGTGATACATATCATAGGGAACAAGCGGACATCAACACTCAATGCAACTATACGACATATTCATTGCAGATCACCATCATCTTTATTCATACTTAATTAAATTCAGTTGTTGTATCAAAGATCAAACCTCTTGTTTCCATCTGTAGAAAGAAAGTGAAGGGTGTGGACGAAGCTTGACTTTCCTACTACGGTCTATCGTTCTTGAGTGAGCATTTCAACCATCATTTTATGAATGGGGTCTTATTAAAAACGTCACAATGATGATG